>CM058043.1:98723788-99362723 GCA_030169165.1 Centaurea solstitialis
CTTTCTTTCTCACACATATACATAAAGACTTTTAAATACATGAGTTGATTTTTTATCTAACGACTGATAAATGCATACTTTCAACTGGTAGTTGACAAAAATACGGATCGACTTTCATGTACATTAATTGATCTTCATCTTCACCTTTAGTTATCTTCATGAACATTTATATATCTTCAATCATTTTTACATGAATGGATTTATTAAAGTGTCGGCTGTAGTTATAAAAATAAGTAAATTAGGTTTTATTTTCATGTTTCATCCAAAAAAAATCATTTTGTGTGTGTTTGTGTGTGTGTGCGTGCGTGAAATTTAATGGATAATGAACGAATGTTGACCGTAGAGATGAGTTGCATCGCGCATTGAAGAAATTAAATATATCACGACACATGTAGTGTCACATATTGTACTCGTCCTTAATTATTTTTTAAGTTGAAGCAAATATTAACGATAAGAATACGTGGTACTAACGATGAAATTGAATGTCCCGACACGAATTCAAACTTTTCAAATGTCTGTAAGAGGATATATATATATATATATATATATATAGAGAGAGAGAGAGAGAGTGTGTGTGTTATAGATAGGGTTGAATTTCAATGAGAAGTGCTAAATTTGGTGAGAAACGTGAGAATTTGTTATCAACCGTTGGATAAGAAATGGACGACCATTAGGATAATGAGATGCACCGAGATAAGTTGCATCGCGATGCTTTTAAATCGTTGATCACTTTTAACTAATAAAATACCCTTCCATGAATTGCGGCTTAAAAGGGGGAATTATTCTTGTGTATTTCGGTGCATTTCATCCTAATGTTCGTCTATTTTTACTTATCAACGGTTGATAACCACTTCTCACGTTTCTTACCATATTTGGCACTTTTCACCGGAGCGAGAGATGCATGATTTCTTTAAAAATGAGCTAATTAATTGTGTTTTTTCTTGATAATTTTAGAATTCTCAAATAATTAAACTTGTATATATTCATTAATTGGGTTTTTTCTTGATAGAAAATATGAATAAAAAAATAAAGAACTAATTCAACTCTATAAATTCTTCTTTGTACATGTTCTTTAATACATAAATATGTTTTTCTTTAACTATGAGGTACTCGCAAATTAAAATAATGTCTTGTATAAAGAAACAATTTATTGTTGACTTGTCGACTTCATCCGTAAATTTAAAAATCAATTTGTTATATATAGTTACTTTTGCATAAAAATAGAAATAAAATAAAAACTATAGTAACTATTTTTTAACAATGAAATGGTAGTTCTTAATATCCTGCTAGTTAGCAGCAGGGACACCTAACAAAAGAAATAATTCATTTGATTCAGAAGTACAAAACATCAAAAATATATGATATTTTAATAAATTGGTTTTCAGAGATAACTAAGAGCCAAAAACAAATATATGTTTTTATTTATTTGATGTAGTTTGTGATTTCCCATTTAATTGAATAACCGAATCACTTATTTATAAGATATTCGCACCCGTCTTCGACTTGGGCTTCGGGTTGCCATTGGGTCGATCGGATCCATGACAACACCGTCAAGACCGATCGGCTTGGCAGCAGCTCGGGTTCCCCTTGCCGATCAGGTAGACGCCCCCCCCATCTCACCCTCTCTCTCTCTCTCTCTCTCTCTCTCTCTCTCTCTCTCTCTCTCTCTCTCTCTCTCTCTCTCTCTCTCTCTTCTTTTTTTTTTCTTTTTTTATTAATTATTTAGATTGGGTTGATTGTGGATGAATTGGGTTGGTTTTGGTAAGATAGTGGAAAACTGATGTGGTACTGACCATCAACAGTGGTCATGCTGGTTGCCAATGATACCAGTTGCCACCTCAGCGCCATATCATCTTTCCACTATCTTACCAACACCTTACCAATCAACCACAATAGTCTTGACTCTTATACCAACCTAAATAATTAATACTCCCTCCGTCCCAAAATTATTGTCCAGTTTTGACTTTTGACTCGACTTTGACCTTAAATATTTTTGTTTGTATTATATAATACTTGATGCAAAATATATGAATGAGTTGTGTTTTTAATGTATTTTCATTGGTATAAATTTCATCAAGTATTATATAACACAAATAAAAATATTTATGGTCAAAGTTGACAAAAAACGACTTTCAAAAGTCAAAACTGGACAATAATTTTGGGACGGAGGTAGTAAAAAAAGAAGAAAAAAAAGAGATAGAGAGAAAGGAGAAAGAGGGTGGGGTGGGATGGTCTACACAATCGGCATGGTTGTCCGATTTTGTTGCTTGACAATTAGTACCAATCAACCTCGATGGTGTTGCTAACGATACCAACACCTTAACACCATCCGCTACATATGGTCTAATAACTAAGAAAGTTCGATATTTCATAACAACTATTTTCATCAATTTGAAGAACATAAAAGATAATATATCTTTAAGATAACTTAAAATAATAAAGTTATTTAGTAAAAGTCGAAAAAAATGGTTAAAATAGGCAAGTAGAGAGAAAATGATTGAAATGGACCAACTCAAAGAAATCTTGACAGACAATTATAACAGTCTTATTTTGACCATTCATTTTTCCCACCATCAGTCCTTTATACCATGAATCAACCCTACCATTTTAATTTTATTATAAATTAATTACCGTTTATTTTAACTTCTCTTTAAACGACACAGTTTTATATCTTAACATAAATCGATTACCGTCCCCACATAAAACCTCGAAGAACACACAAAGAATATTTTTGACTCACTCAAGAGCTGATATTAACGGAAAATGTGTTATATTTGTTTGACATATGGTTTTACATGCATACAACATTTAACTGATCTGGTTTTTACTATTTCGTTTGTTAGTATTTCTATGGCCATGCAACCATGTTGCCATATCTTTGACGGGTGTTATGGGTCGATTGAATCTTGACGACCCTATCTGTAGATGTATCTGGTTCGACCCGTTTAATTTAGTTTTAGGATTGATTATTTTAAAGAAATGAATGATTAAAATGGAGGAAGGTTGTGTTCAATAATTGGGAAATGTAGAGGTGGAAAAGAAAGGGGACAGGGTTAAATTCAGGGACAAGAACTGAAGGGCAAGCAGTGATGTAAGCTGATGAAGACTGTTTCTTGGGTTTATACTTACTTTCACCCCATTTTTTCTTTTCTTTTTCAAATAATTAAATATACAATATTTCTAACGTATTCGTTAAAAAGCATCTTCGATAGATTTTCTATAATTTGTTTAAAATAAACCACCAAAAAATAAAATCGATCATCTAAATAAAAAACCAAGTTACATTCATCGGGATCTCTATTTTAGAGATTTTGACATACATTATATTAACTATATATTATATTATCTAATTTATCATCACAATATACCTAAAAAAAAAATTACCATAAAATGATACTTATTTAATCTCATTGGTAGGAGTTTAGATAATAAAAACTTATTTTTGTTGTTGTTAGAGATGCTCTAAACAATAATTACAAGCAATTGAATAGACAGATAATGTAAGTTGGGTTACATGTCGAAGCAGAAATTTTACATAGTTGAGCTAATTGTTATTTCACTTATTGTGGAATTTTGTACGTAACTAATTTATATATTAAATGTGTTTAACGAGTTATGAATTTTAAACAGTTGAATGTACTTATGAGAAATTTACACACTTTCGATAATAGCAAAATAGATGTCGGGTGTTGTGGCTAGTGTTGTTGGGCTTAAAGAATTAAGTTGGAGATCCGGGGGTAGAGAGTAGGTAAAGACCCATAGAGAAGGGCCACTGGTGGCACGTGGCACTATATCTCTCCATCGAAAAGTTATAAATTTTACAGTTTATGAAATGTGCAACCTTAATGTACGTCTTATAATGTGTTTTGGTAATTAAAAAAAACAACATACACAAGGTGCCACTTTATCATATTCAAAAGTTCAGGAGGTGCAACTGTATGTACCTCGTAATCCATAATAAACTAAAATGGAACTCTTGACATCAACACATTAGTTGGTAAGAACTAAGAAGACGAAGATACCTCGATGAAAATGATGCTATTTGTAATTATTTTTTATCTATGTTATATGGTACTATTTTATGTAAAAATTTCTAGATTACAAAAGTGTCATTTTAGACTAATAGATGAGTTTTAACTTACTTGCTACGTGTGTGTAATGCTTTGTCTTTATTATTGCTACATGTTAATTATTAGTAAAACCTTTTTCAACAAATAAATTAAATAATAAATTTGTGTAGGTTTTGTGGATGTGTTGGCAAGGTTACAAAGAGTTATGGGATTTACCATAATGTTATCTTGTAAATAATATATTTTTAAAATAAGTGGAGAAAATGGATATTATTTAAAATTGAATTGGGAAAGAAATGTTTTCCTTTCTAGTGTTTCACCCGATGTGGAGGCCCCTCTTGATTTCTCTATTTCTTTTCTAATATTTTTACATAATATACGTATTTTGATTATTGTTTTGATTTATAATAATATAGAGAGATGTCTAGCGAGTGAGGTTCAAGAGAAAAATATCTGAACAAAATTTGATAGTTGAGTACGAGATGTATATGTGTATATTTTCTATGCACATGAGAATGTATATGTGCATACTGAAAAATTATTAGCAAATCATTTATATTGATATGTGTATATGATACGGATAAATAGTTATTAGGAAGTTCCTTAATTTTCTTTTCTTTTTTGTTGGGTTTCTCTTGAACTCGACTCTCTCTTTATAATATGTATGTGTATATATAACTTGAGGACGTATCATTTTTGACATTGCAAGTCGTGGCCAAAGTCGAAAAGTGAATACGTGTTCATACAAGTGCATGTTCATCCAAAGTGAATACATGTAACATGTTTGTGTTCATGTTTGCATGTTCATCCAAATATGAGTACATGTTCAAATAATGTGAATGAATGTTTAGTACAGGTCTTACTCAGTTTAAACATTTTCAATCATCATATAAAAAATAATCATAAATGTTCATACACTTTCAAAAACACAGTTCATACATTTAATCACCATAGATTAAGAAAATCAATGGTCAAAATAAATCTAAGTTATATCTGGTATTTGAATATATTAATATCAAATATAGTCAGGTTACTCTTGATCATTGATTTTCTTAATATAAGTTCATTAAGTGGGCTTGTATATAAAACCATATATATAGATAAAATTGGGATCACGTGAGACCAGTGAGACCAAATTTTACACTTGAAACTTCACAGCAAAACACTGTGAATGTAATATTCACATTGTATTGCTGTGAAGTTTCAAGTGTAAAAACTTAATCTAACCGGTCTCATGAAAACAGTTTAGTCTCACGTGAATCTAACCTTATATATATATATATATATATATATGTATGTATAATTTTTATGCTCACAAACGTAATGATATGTTATCATGGTTGTTTTCTTTATATGTAGATTCTAGAAAGAAAAAAGGCATCCAAGTTTTCTTTTTCTCCTCAAAATAGAGTTATTGATCTTCAAAACTTGATAAAATAATTCTTCTAAAACCATAATTTAACAATATCAACACCAGAAACAAAATATGCATTTAATACGTAATTAGAGTGAGTTCGCTAATAACATCATCGTTGTTTTTTTTTATTAATTAAATACAAAAAATCCAATAACCATCAATAAACCAAAAAGTAATAAAAAATGCCATATATACATACATACCTATTTATACACACACAATTATTATGTATGTAGATGTTATGGGATCATATCTCCTATGATTGATACAGCATGATTTTCTCATGTATATATATAGGTGTCAATATTTTAGTATCCCATTATTTATTTATTTATAATCATGTTAATCATTTGGAATGTTTCATATCCCTAATGAGTGTTATATTATATTTTCACAACCTAAAAAACTTGATGCAAAAATAGAATTCATTTCTCTAAACTCTAATTTCAGATTTATCATTTTCAATAGTTATGCAACAATCGCTAACACCTTTTCCTTATATATTTTAAAAATAGGGTTTTCATGGATTTGACTAGATATTTTTTATATTTTCTTTCTAACATAAATTGGATAAAGAAACGTACAAATAAAAAGAACTGGAAGAGAGATCGACAAGAAATAATCTTAATCAAATCACCAACAAAAGAAAAGCAAACAGAAAAATTATTAAAAGACCACGCGTATCCCTATCCTAAAAAAGTAGGCCATGCCCACCAGCAAGCTAACCAGTAACTAATACAAACGTTACATGGAAAACTTAGAAAATTTTGAGCCCAAAGAAATATCGATGAAAACCAAGCGACAAAAAAAGAGTTATCCTCCAAGGCCTTGACTTCCACACCAACCGATAAAAAAATACTTAAATATCAAATTCCAATCTGAAAATATATCTATTTTCAGTGACTTCTTGGAGGGATGTAATTATGAAACCCCATCTATTGGTCTCAAGTTGGTGTTTAAATGCCAAACTTTGTTCAATTTCCAACAAGTCTTGGCACCTTCCAAGATCTCACAGGATCCCAATGGAAAGAAGATCAAGACATGATAAATGATGTAATGAAATACAGTTTAGATATATTATATATATATATTGTTAGTGTACATATTGGCCCATGGGCCTCAGCCCATTAGGGTTAAATAGTTAGCTTCTTAGTTAAGCTTTCCCTGTATATAAATAGGGTTGTTTTACCTCTTTTGTAAATCATTCTTTTCTAAATCAATACAGATTTCTCTAATCCTTTTCCAATTCTAACATGGTATCAGAGCATTAGGCTCCTCAAATCCCGAGTTGGGATTCTCTTTTCCGAATCGGTTTTCCCTTTTCCGAATCGGAGTTCATCTTTTCCGATTCGGATTTCTCTTTCCCGAGTCGGAGTTTTCTTCTCTTTCCGAACCCCTTTTCCGAATCGGATTTCCGAATTCAATTTCCGAATCGGAAAATCCGAATTCGTTTTCCGAACCAATTTCCGAATTCAATTTCCGAATTCTTTTTCCGACCCCCTTTTCCGAATCGGATTTCCGAATTCATTTTCCGAATCGGAAAATCCGAATCGGATTTTTTTCTCTCTCTACTGAATCGGCTTTCGAGTTGGAAAATCTTTTGATTTCCGAAGTCGAAACCCGCTCTCCAAGTCGAAACTCTGCCTCTCTCGTTTTACACTCTCTCCTGAATCGGCTTTCGAGTTGGAAAATCTTTTGATTTCCGAAGTCGGAACCCGATCTCCAAGTCGAAACTCTGCCTCTCTCGTTTTACAGTATTTTCCGAATTGCCCTTGTTCCCTTACCTACCATGACTTCGAACCTCACTCATTCGAATCCCATATCTGTTACTCTCAATGGGAATAACTACATCATCTGGAATCACCACATGACCATCCTCTTGAAATCTCATGGTCTTTACTCTTATGTCACCGGGACAACTGCAGCTCCAACAAGAACTGCAAATGAATCCACGACCGACTATGCCAAGCGTGTTAATGAGTGGGACATTAACAATGCTAAAATCCTTGGGTTCATTAATGCCTCAACAACCGCAGAGATCAATCAACAATTCCTTGGCTTTACGACTGCCAAAAGCCTTTGGGATTTTCTGACAAAGCGCTACTCAGTTACTGGCCTTGCACACCAGTATCAGCTATGGGTAACTTTTCAAACCAAACGGCAACTTCCAGATCAACCAGTCAGCTCCTACATCTCTGAGATGCAAGCCATTCGCGATCATTTGAACATGGGTGCTCCCCAAGTCCATGATAACACCGCGACTCTCTATCAGGCTTACTTCAATCAGTTACACCTGATCACCATCCTCATGGGTCTTCAAGACAAGTACGAGAATGTACGAGCCTCCCTTCTACATAGGCATCCTCTTCCCTCGCTTGACGATGCCATCACAGAACTACTGAGTGAAGAAACACGTCTTCAACTCCGAACTCCCGCCCCGGCTCCATCTGAATCAGTGTTCTATACCCCTTCCAGCTCCAAGCCAAAGGGAAAAGGCTTCCAGAGTTCTTACAACAAACCTCAGGGAAAACCGTCAACCAATGAGTGCGCGTTCTGTCACTCACCTTCTCACTTCCTGGTTGATTGCCCAAACAGAAGATGCAAATACTGTGGCATTCAACATCCTCGTCACCTCCTCTCTGAATGCCCTCAAAACCCGAAGAAACAGCAGTCTTCTGCCAGATTCACCGCTCCACATGAGCCCTATAGCTCACACAATCAGTCGGCGGCCAGATTCGTTGCTCCACATGAGCCTACTGGAATGCCTATCGCTGCATCTGCATCCTCATCACCAGATCTGATAGATCTTATGCGCCGGAATCAAGAACTTATGGCGCAACTTATGACCGGGTCCATGGGGATGAACCCTCCTCACTCAACTCCTTCAGGTCCCTCAGGTACTCTGTGGATTTTTGACTCTGGGTGCTTCAACCACATGTCTCCTTATCCCACTGGTTTTATTTCTAAGCGACGTTCCCCTCATCCTACTGTGGGATTGGCGGACCTTTCTCCTAAGCCGGTTCTATTTGAAGGAGATGTCTTTACAGAAAATATTCAGTTACCTGAAGTCTTACATGTTTCAGACATAGCAATAGGCCTTGTATCCCTTACGCAACTCCAAGAAATGGGCTTACTAATGTTCTTTGATTTTTCTGGTTGTGTTATACAGGATCCGAAGACCAAGCAGACCCTTGGTGTAGGCCGTAGAGTTGGACGGGTTCTCGAAGTCGTCTACATTCGGATTCCTCTTTCGTCTCCAAGAGTCGTTGCTTCAGTATCTCCTTCGTCTTCCCTTGATCTATGGCATGCTCGTCTGGGTCATTTATCTTCCAGTAGAATAAAAATGTTAGCTAGTTCAGGATCCTTAGGTCATGTTACTTCTTCTGACATTTCCTGTCTACCCTGTAAACTTGGCAAACATCATGCCCTTCCTTTTGACACTAATGAATCTAAATCCTTTTCTCCTTTTGATTTAATTCACTCTGACGTATGGGGACCAGCACCACATCCATCTATGGGTGGTGCTCGGTATTTTGTTATTTTTATCGATGATCATACTCGCTTCACCTGGATATACCTTATGAAGCATCGGTCAGAGCTACCTCAGCTCTACATTACTTTTGCTCGCATGATTCAAACACAATTCTCGAAACCCATAAAGATTCTTCGTGCCGATAACGCCATGGAGTACAAAGAATCCTCTCTCCTTGCCTTCCTAAGATCTCAGGGAACAATTTCCCAGTACTCCTGTCCTGGCACTTCCCCACAAAATGGTCGTGCTGAACGCAAACATAGGCATATTCTTGATACGGTCCGCACCCTGCTTGTCTCTGCAAAATGTCCTGCCCGCTTCTGGGGAGAAGCAGCCTTTACTGCCGTCTATACCATCAATCGACATCCTACTCCCATACTCCACAACAAATCTCCCTATGAAGTCTTACATGGAGTTCTCCCAGCTTATGATCTCCTCAAAGTCTGGGGATGTGCGTGTTTCGTTCAACTTCAACCCCATGAACACAACAAACTTGAACCTCGTGCCCGCCTATGCCTCTTTCTCGGATACGGCATTGAGCACAAAGGGTATCGCTGCTGGGATCCTGTATCCAAACGCTTACGTATATCCAGAAATGTTACCTTTTGGGAACATGTTCCCTATTATTCCCTGCCTGACACTGAGTCTCCACCCATCCCTCTATTTCCTGAGTCTGCTCCACCTATCCCTCCAACTCCTCCTCCTGCTTCTGACATTCTGGGTCAGCCCTCTGATCCTGCACCAACTCCTCCGCCTACACCTGAGGTATCTGCTGAATCTCCGGATCCTGGACCATCCACGTCAGAACCTGTTCGCCGCTCTGATCGGGTAAGACAAGTTCCTGCTCATCTTCGTGATTATCACTGCTATGCCACCTTATTATCCAATCATGAACCAACTTCATATAAGGAAGCTGCCTCTTGTTCACAATGGCAAGCAGCTATGCAGGAGGAACTTCGTGCTCTCGCCAAGGCCCACACATGGGATTCTGTTCTGCTTCCATCTGGCAAGCGACCCATTGGTTCGAAATGGGTCTTCAAGATCAAAACCAGATCTGATGGTTCTGTTGATCGATACAAAGCCCGTCTTGTCGCCAAGGGCTTCAACCAAGAATATGGGATTGACTATGAGGAGACTTTTGCGCCTGTTGCGCGCATCACATCTGTTCGCAGCCTTCTCGCTATCGCAGCCACCAAGCATTGGCCTCTCTTCCAGATGGATGTCAAGAATGCCTTCCTGAATGGCGATCTCTCTGAGGAAGTCTATATGACTCCCCCTCCGGGTGTCTCCCTGCCTACCGGCCATGTCTGTCGCCTCCGCAAAGCCCTGTATGGCCTCAAACAGGCTCCTCGCGCTTGGTTTGAGAAATTCAGCAAAACCGTGCTCTCATTGGGGTTCTCCGCAAGCAACTATGACTCTGGTCTTTTTACCCGCACTTCTGATTCTGGAAGCATTCTCCTTCTTCTATACGTTGATGACATGATCATTACTGGGGATGATTCTAACGGTATTGCTTCCCTCAAGCAGTCTCTCTCCTCCAGTTTTGAGATGAAGGATCTTGGCGACCTTCACTACTTCCTTGGACTCGAGGTTCTATCTGATGCATCCGGGATTTATCTTTGTCAAGCTAAGTATGTTTCTGACCTTCTCTCAAAGGCCGGCCTTTCGGATAACAAAGTCGCCTCCACACCATTGGAACACAACCTCCACTTGACACCTAATGCGGGCACCCCGCTACAGGACCCCACTCGGTACCGTCAGCTCGTAGGGTCTCTTGTATATCTCACTGTGACTCGGCCAGACATTGCGTATGCCGTTCACACCGTGAGTCAATTCATGGCTGCTCCCTGCTCAGATCATTATGCTGCGGTCCTACGGATCCTTCGCTATCTAAAAGGCACCATGTTTCATGGGTTACACTTCTCCTCCAAGTCCTCGCTACTTCTGCGGGGGTTTTCTGATGCTGACTGGGATAGCGACATGACCGATCGTCGCTCCACCACCGGGTATTGTTTCTTCCTCGGTGATTCCCTTATTTCTTGGCGCAGCAAGAAACAATCTCTCACTGCTCGTTCCAGTACCGAGGCTGAATATCGCGCTCTCGCCGACACAACTCAAGAGCTTATCTGGCTTCGTTGGTTACTTTCTGACATGGGAGCGCCTCAACTGTCTCCCACCCCTCTATGGTGCGACAACAATAGTGCCATCCAGATCGCTCACAATGATGTCTTCCATGAACGAACCAAGCACATTGAAATTGACTGTCATTTCACCCGTCAACACGTTGTGCGCAATACCATTCAACTTCATCCGATCTCAACATTGGATCAGCCTGCCGATATCTTCACCAAAGCTCATTTGCCCGGACGCTTTCGGGAGCTTGTTAACAAACTCAACCTGTCTCGTTCCTCCCCAGATTAAGTTTGAGGGGGGGTGTTAGTGTACATATTGGCCCATGGGCCTCAGCCCATTAGGGTTAAATAGTTAGCTTCTTAGTTAAGCTTTCCCTGTATATAAATAGGGTTGTTTTACCTCTTTTGTAAATCATTCTTTTCTAAATCAATACAGATTTCTCTAATCCTTTTCCAATTCTAACATATATATATATATTTTGAAACAATATATTTTATAAGTTTTTTGATGATTGGGTTTCAAACAACTCATTTATATTATAAGGGTTTTTCCATGTGAAAGAGACCATAGTACTTTAATTATGTCAACAATTTCCTCATAAACGATAAGACTAATGCATAAAATCATTTCGAAATTGATTCAAAAGTCTAGAGTTTGAACTTAAATCTTTTGTTGTATGTAGTAGGTGGTGTACAAAGTAAAAAAAAACTATTCCCTAAATAAATTTATTTAAAAACATTGTTTTCATTTGATATTAGATCATATCAGTCTATCACATCATTTATCATCATTGTAAAATTTACATGCAGTACCGGACGGCCAACCTAATCATAGTCGAAAACCGTGCATTATCGTCCATAGGGTTTCTCAAATTAAGTTTCCACCTCTCGTATATAAAATCCAAAACATTTCAAATCAAGACGATAATGTATAATATACAGCTCTGCGTCATTACCTTTTTCAGTTTCCATCCAAGATTTTATAATCAGTCCATTTTCACCCTCGTAAAGATTGTTTATAAGAAGGTATAGATAGATCCAGATCGTGGATGCATGTACCCGGATTCATGGAGAATGAGATGCACGTCCACATATATGTATATAGTCGCAATCAAACGGGAAAAGTGCCAACATAAGAGAACATAAGAATAGTCAAATTCCGTGTGATTTTACACTGAAATTACATGGGTAGTTCCTTGCACAAGTCTAGTTGCGACCGTGGTCGCAAATCAAGTCACACGCACACCCTTGTCTTAACCATGTTGTTCTCGTGTTCTCTTATTTTAACATGTTTTCATTGAACTTATATATATAGGGGGCGGGTTCAAATGAAAACCAAGTTTAGGTTACAAGCGTGAGGACAAAGGAGAATGTCCATGTGTCCAGACTTTCACTAGTCGTTCATGTATTATTCATCATGAATAGTGAAAGAATATTCACCTTCATTATTCATACTAACTGTGGACACCCCATAGACACGTGTCATGCTCTCTTTTTTCCTTCGGTGTGAAAACTTGGTTTACAATTGTACTTTTCTATATATATATATTGTTTTTCTTTTCTTTTTAAGTGGCCATAAAAAATTTCAAATGGCAAATGGAGTTTATGGTGGAAAAAAGAGGCATGCATGGTTGTCTAAGACTCACAAAGAGGCTTCAATGACTAGCTAGTAATTGAAGTAACCTTTTTTTTCTTCTCTATTTATAGCTAGCTGGACACCATTCATATCAACTTCACTTAATTTCCCATTAAAAATCATATATACATAGCTAACAAAATCATTTTAGATAATTCTTTTACAATATATTTGTTTTATATGTATGTCTTTCACAATATAAAATCTTGTGTATTTGTCAATGTTTTACAATGTACTGAAACAACATTATATGTTTTATATCATCATATGTTGTATAAGATTCATTGGTGTTTACCATTCTCAATATTTTTCATGTTCTTTTGATTATGCCCTTGTATATTATATAGAGGGAGAGGGAGGTTTAAAGAGAAACCTTCAAATAAACGGAAAATTGAGGAACACCATTATAGTACTCCATCTAGCACGTATGTACTTATGCATATGGGTAATTTGAGTTCTTTTTTGGGTTTTATGCACAAGTGCATTATGCCCTATACATATGCATATGTGCATATAACAAAATTATCCGTATGCACGAGTGCATACTGGTTAGATGGAGGGCTATGAGGGTGTTTCTTGATTTTCCGTTTATTTGAGTTTTCCCTTGAACCTGGCCCTATATATATATATATATATATATATATATAGAGAGAGAGAGAGAGAGAGAGAGAGAGAGAGAGAGAGGGAAATTCAAATGATAACTCATTTTTCATTGTGAACGTGAGGACCAATAAAATCGCGACACGGGTAATATTCTCTCTGAATATCAACCATTATTCAAAGTGAATAAAGACACATAAGCTTTATTCACTCTGAATAATGCATGATATTCAGAGTGAATATTGTCACGTGACGGATTTTAGTGATCCTCATGTTTACAACCGAGATTGAGTTCACATTTGAACCTAACCCGTAAATATCTATATATATATATATATATATATATATATAGAGAGAGAGAGAGAGAGAGAGAGAGGAGGTTCAAACAAGAAACATATCAATTTAAGAAAACGTGAGAAACAATTTCAACCACTCATCCGGTCAACAAAGGCGGATTTGACCGGTCCCCTCCTTTAATAATCTCTACCCTCCCATGAACCGCGTCAATCCTTCGTGATCACGTCCACCATAACAGCGAGATGAATGGCTAAGATTGTTCTTCACATTTTTCTTAAATTGACATGTTTTTTGTTTGAACCTATATATAATTTGATTATAATTATGAAAAAGAAGAGTTTGGAATTAATAATAGCATTATTAAAAAGATAGAAATAGGGTGTCACGTGAAGGCATATAAGATGTCACAATCTTGGGTCTAAAATTATAAAAAAAGTTATATTTACTTGCATTCAAAAAAACCAAAAAGGAAAATAAAATAGAAAGGAAACAGAGATCGTCAGCCTTTCTTGTCCTGTGAAAACCTTTTTCCATTGAGGGCAAAAATATGTCTTTTAATTACTATATATATATATAAATTTCATTTTTCTAATTTAAAAAAATTATTATTTATGTTAATAAAAACATTACATCAAATATCTCCCAAAGATCCCATTTTTGTGGATTTTAAAACAGAAAATTATAATAAGAAATGAGATATTTGTATCATTCAAATAAGTAATTTGAAATTGGTTAAAGAAATAAAAATAAAACCCCAATAATTATTATGGATGTGATGTAAACTATGAACATTAAAGAAAGTGGTTTAAGTGATAGGGAGCAAATCTTTGTGATGTTAAATAATGATTAGGGAATGTTTGATCCCATACAAGAATATAAAATTAGATTGGGATTAAATTAAATTAAATTAATTAAATGATTACTTTGAAAAACAATAATAATAATAAAAAACTGTAGAGGTTGTGGAAAAGGAGTGATAATGGGCATCTATCCCTCTGTACACACTAAGATATGTGGGGTTTCTCATTTTTTTGATTTTGACATTTAAAATCAAATCAATTTAAAAGTCCCACTTACTTCTCTCTTTTCTCTAACTTTCATAAAATTATATTTATATATTCATATATGCATATATTTCAATAATTTTAAGAGTTTTCTATCCATATCTATTTACGTGTATTAATAGGAGTATCTAAATGACTAGATGAGGTTAGAATAAAAGGATATAAAATATGAATAAAAATCAGTAAGAAAGGTAGGAGGAATAGTAAAACCTTAATTTATGTATATAAAATTACTTGACATAATCTTGTTAAAAGGATATTAAAGTATTTCCAACAAGTTTTTTATAAATTTTAAAAAATAGAAGATCAAAAATCAAAATTTTAAAATATAATTATATTTAACTTCAATATATTTCTATTTTAAAGATTTCATTATTAATTATATTATTTAAATATTCAATAATTTGATAATTTCAATAATTTCTTTAAATTTTTTTTATGTAAAATAGTATTAATTCAATTTTTATCGATGAAGTAAATTAAGAAAACTCATTTCTATTTTATTTTTTTTGTATTTTAGAGAATTTATATTAGAAATTTTCTCTGTAATTCTCTATTTTAAAGAACAAGATGGAAAAGTTGCTCAAATATTTATAAAAAGAAAAAATAATTTTATGTATTTCAGATAAGCTAATAAAGATACTCTTATAAATTATTTATAACTAAATATTTTATTAATTCTATGAAGTTAAATATTGTATTC
The DNA here is from genome assembly GCA_030169165.1 of Centaurea solstitialis. Taxonomy (NCBI): domain Eukaryota; kingdom Viridiplantae; phylum Streptophyta; class Magnoliopsida; order Asterales; family Asteraceae; genus Centaurea; species Centaurea solstitialis. Next base: position 98,739,240 of record CM058043.1, read on the forward strand.
TTTTACTTGTTATCAACAAAAATATATGATTAACTTAAAATACAATTTAACATGAAGATATTTAAGTTAAGGAATATGAATAAGAGAAAACTCCAAGACCAAAATCAAAATTACTAGTTCAAGTCTTTGATGGACAAAAAGCAAATAATTAAGATAATAAATAAATATAAAAATAGTAATTTCAAGTGATAAGTTTTGTGTGCCAAGAGAAATGAGCCTTTTGATTTCAACTGAAAATTAAACAACCTAAGGAACTAATACTTGATAAAAGATACGAGTAGGTATATGTTTATTTATCTGTTATTTAACGATTCTCTCTCAAAACTTTTTCTAGGACAGTTTTTTGTAAAATGAATGTTGCTTATACTTAGCACACTGACAGACTCTGTTGCTAACATGGTCTTCATCTATCGTTTCTCTTTAAACGTTCTTGACTTGATTTCTCATATACGATATGTGGTCCTTTCTTCTAGATTCTTGGATCATTACTAGACGTAACTAAAGATCGGTATCATCTATTTAAAAATGCAAAAAGAAATATAAATGGGGTTTTGGTGTTACACATTCTCCCTAACAACCAACAATGGTTTTTGGGAAATAATATGGTAATTGAATTATAATGTCTCCAACAAATATGTCATTTCAAAGGCCTAACTTTCTGCATTTGGTTGTTGTAATCATCTCTTTACAGTAAGGATGGCACATGGTGGTATGCCCATGCTCATCCCAAGATGCTAATTGTCTTCCATATAAAATTGTACTAAATAATTATTATAAAGTCTTTTTTTTTTAAGTAGAAAAACGTTTTTTAAAATTAATAGATGTTCAAAATCACGTCTTTTCGATAAAAAAAGGCATGATGGTAAAACAATCCTACAAATTTTATTTGGTGGTAAATAAGCTATAAAGTGGTGATGAAAAAAAATGATCTTTTAAATAATAAAACCTAAAAATAAAGCAAATATTAAAATGATGTCAACTAAAATAATTTATAAAAATTATAAATTATTTGTGATTTCGGTGTGGGGGTAAATTAATAAATTGATAACCTATTGAAAAGAACAAGCCCAATAACATGGGCCGAACCATAGTACCATGATGTGGGCTTCGGGTCAGAATCCGGTCACGAATTTAAAATAACGAAAGTGATAAATCAAACCGATCTGAACCAATGTATTCTCATATCGATCAATAAACCAAAGTTGAAGCCCAACCCGAGCCTCGATTACGAACTATGGTGACTTCTCAGGCTCGCACAGAGCATTATTCTATTTTTTGGCAGACTTTCACACCAGCTAGAATATGACCATTTCCCAGTGTGTAGATTCGAACCCCAATGTCTCGCTCTTGTGGAAAGTAATCAAATAAGGAGGTTCTGCAAAAATGTTTCTTGTTAAGGGTCCCGTAAAGGAGTTGTGGATACTGCTATCCAAATATCAGATGCATGATATCTTACCCCCAGACTTGTGAAATAGTTCTACACATTGTTGTACATCAAACTGGCATTTCGATTCTAGGAGTCCAAACTATGTGATTTTTTATTTTTTTTTGCATCTTATTGCTTTGAACTTGAGTTTTGCTTTTTCGATTTATATAAGATTTCATCTTTAGAATTACTTGTTCGTTGAGAAAAGAAAATCACCCACAAAGGCTGAGAGGAGTTAGCATACCAACTCGCTGCATATTCTCATATGGTAGTCAGTAGTACTCTAGAGACTTGACACTCTGGCATTTTAGACTCGCATTAGTACATTTGGATCATTTAGACTCTTATCTATGATGAAACTCTTATTTTGTCTTTCACGGAATTTTTAGAGAGTAACATGATAGGGTTCCACATGACAGTTTCATTTGATATTTTGATCGACACAGTTTCATTTTAAAAAGCGACTCGAAGGTCACTAGAAGAATTTACAACATTATTCATATAAATCATGCATTGAAAGATAGCATAAAATCTACCCAAATGATAGATGAAATCCAGAGTTCATAATCAAAATCTAGTGAAGATAACACTTGCTAGAATCCACCAAAACAAAACCCTCAACTTATTGCTTTAATTAAGACGTCTGAACCATAAAGATTGAAAGCCCAGAAACTCTACACCACCTATTATTTGTCTTCCTTTTGCTAACTTCACTTTGCTGCTTTGGCTTCAATCACTTTCTTGGCAAAAGTTGGCAAACAGAAAGCAGCTGAATGAATCTGTTGGTGCAAATCAGCCATTAAAGATCAAGAAAAAACGAATCTTTAAATGCATTCGAAGATCGAAAAAGAATAAAAAAGATTACCTCTTTGTTGTAGAACTTCAAGGGTCCTACAGATTTGCATTTGCTCTCGTTGTCGTTTGAATCTATTGCGTTGACCGGGTTCCTAAAGTCAACCTCGGGACCCTCCGTTGAACATAACATGAATCCGATAACACCACTGCAATCGGGATTAAGGATTGGAATCTTTATCAACTAAAGACTGTTCTTCGGGTTACAATATGATTTTGTTCATTAAGGTGGTGTTTGGTTCGCAAATTCTACATAAATATGATGGAATTGGAATGTTGAATTCTATTGCCCAAATTCCATTCCTTTCATTTGGTTCGTTCTTTTTTACGGAAGGAATCTTTGAATTCCACAAATGAAGGAATTTGACATTCCTTAGCAACTAGTAGGTATTTTGATGAAATGAAATTCATTTTTTTCATAAATGACAAATATAACCTTGATCCAATATATAACCTAATAACAAAAAAAATATTTTATTGGAGTATTTAATAATTATTTTATTGAGGTATTTAATAATCATTACATTAAATTATTTTATTAAAATATTGAATATTTTTATTAAAGTATTTAATAATTATCTTATACTATTTTTAGTTAAAAAATTGAAGTATTTAACGACTATTTTATTAAAGCATTTTGTGTTTAAAAAAAATAAAAATTATCAAAAAGGTATTTTGGTCATTTAGCCAAATTTCATTCAAATTCTAAAACTACATTTTGTAAACCAAAAAAACAACTTCCAATTCCTTTAACTAATTCCATTTCAGTTCTGTCAATTAATCACGTGGTCAAACCCGACAACATTCCATTCCAATTCCTTTGATAGATTTCATTCCATCCAAAAGCATTTTGTGAACCAAACGCCACCTAATGAATAAAACACAAGAGAGATATTACCTTGGATATGTAGGAACCGTTGTCCATGCGTAATTGACGGACCCTTTGAAAACCTGGCGGCAATTTGTGACGATATCTTCGATGATGTGCATATGGAGCCATATGCTCTCGGCTTGTGTACAAACAACACCACCAGGCCGAAGTGCTTTTGCAATCGACTCAAAAAACGGCTTCTCGAATAGTTCTTGGGCTGGACCTGAAGTAACATCACCATGTAAGCTTATCGAACGAATAACTCGCTCAGTGCAACGTTGACACTAACACAAAAGTTGCTTTCATACACCAAATGTCTAAATATCCTTTTACTGGTTTACAAGACTAAACAATTAAAGTAAAAGCGTTTACACCCAAAAACATCCCATCAACTTACAGCAACAGTTTCACATAGAACGCGCAGCTGTATTTTGGTTTTTATGCATGAAAACTGAGGAACACCCTAGTAACCGTTCCTCTGGACAGTATGCACATGTGCATTCAAGTAAGTGAAGCTATATTTTGATTGTGGTTTTCCCCTAAACCTGACCCCACATATATAGAAAGAGCCAATTTTGTTGCAGTGTGAATAATAACACCCGAAGGTGGTAACATACCAATGGGATCCGAAGAATCAACTATAACAGCATCATAACTTCCCTCCGGAGCAGCCTTTAAAAATGCAACTCCTAAAAGATTGGAAAATTCCATTAGACAGACACCATGGAAACCTAAGATGAAACAAGATAAGATCAAGTAGCTCGTTTATATACCATCGCCAATGTGGAGTGTGACACGAGGATCCTCGTACCCAACGGCTACATCAGGAAAGAACTCTTTAGCAACCTGAAAAAAAGGGATATAAAATTTCACATTAGTCCCATTCAGATATCCTGCACAGCCTCATGAACTCTGAAAATCATGCGTTATATATATAGGGAGAGAGAGAGAGAGAGAGAGAGAGAGAGAGAGAGAGAGAGAGAGAGAGAAGTTCGGCTGCAAACTCATATTTCATTGCGAACATGAGAACAGTCAAGAGCACAGCACGTGTCACATTCGGTATGAATAATGAAGGTGAATGTTCATGCATTATTCATGATGAATAATACAACATTCAAAGTGAATAATATTGCATTCCGAATAATGCATGAATGTGGACAGTGTCGCGCACTCGCTTGTCCTCACATTCGCAATGAAAGATGAGTGTTCATTTGAACCGGTCCCTGTATATATAAAATCAACTAGAATCAGGTTCAAGAAATCAGTATTACTCACATCAACCACCATCTTATCGATCTCACATATATCTATGTGCTCTACGGAAGAATGGCGAGCTACTTCACGCAAGACACCGCCATCTCCTCCACCAACAACCAAAACCTATAAGATTGAGAATGAGAGCACATTAGATGCTTGTCATCTAGCAGTTGCCAGCTAACTTATCAGCCAACATCTAGTTACGTATCCAAAGCGGTCATGCACATAGATAAAGATTCATTAAGGTTTAATACCAAAATGACAAACACCCGCTATTGAGATCATTTATGCATCAAAGATTGCAAGTAAACTAGTTATAAGAGGTGAGAAAAACCTTTTTCGGATTTGGGATCGAGCAAAGGGGAAGATGAGTTATCATTTCTTGATATGCACATTCATCTCTCTCCGTAAGTTGAATTACACCATCTAAAACAAGAACCTTCCCATATGTCGCTGACTGAAACAAAAAGAATCAACAACTTTCAACCGAAAGAAGGCACCAAACAAACAATGTTTTGAAATTTCAAGATTCAACCAAGTAAAATAAAAAATCAAATACCTGAAATACCATAACATCTTGATAGTCAGACTTCCCCTGAAACAAGATTTTCTCCACTTTTAAAGAATGTGCTTCCCCTGCATATCATCCAAAAATATGAAGAATTTGATTATGGGGGTCTTTTTCTGATATTAGAAATTTTTCCTTAGTAATCCTAGGATTCATCCTTACATCATTAGAACTATTAAGTTAATATCGAAAACTTTGATTGATAAATTAGTTTTACGTTCAAATCATCAAACCTAGCTTTACAAGTAGTATAACTATGTGACGACAAAAGATTTGCATTCAAATCAAGATATGAAGTGTTTTCATCTCAATAGAGTGAAGTATGAATTCAAGAAACCAACGATAACACTACATGAACTTCAAGAACAAATTCCAACAAAAGGAAACTAAAATAAACTCAAAGAGCATAACAATAAGGCATAGTTGTTAGGCTCCTTCTCTATAAATATTAACACCTTAACTTTAAACCCTTCTCCCTTCTGCCTCTATCAAAGTATTGTTGGTTGTTGCATTGGGGGCTTGTACTTGCTACATATTTGAGTTGAGTGTAACCCTCTGCATATGCATGTGTGTGTATATATGTGTGTATATATTTAGAGAAAGAGAGAGAAAGAAGTGTGCCAGTGCCACATGCCTACACCCTAAGGCTGTGTTTGGCAAAAATAAGCTAGCTTATAAGCTAGTCCGTCTAAACATGTACCGTAAGCTAGCTTATTGAAACGCTAGTTAGAGTAGGGTTTCAAGAGCTTTTTGTAGTTTTTTCCAATTATACCTTTATTAATATTAATAATTATACCGCCAAGATACCTTTTTTGGTCATTTTACATACTCATAACTCATAAGCTAGTTTTTGCCAAACATAATTTATTCATAAGCTAGCTTATTAGTCAACAGCTAGCTTATCAGTTACTTTGCCAAACATAGCCTAACACTCCTTTGCACCTAAGTGCTCCTTAAGCCTTTAACAACTTTGCAATAAGGCAACAACATCATTTGAATAAATAAATGAAAATTCATCAACACCAAAAGATGACACCATAAAAAAGTTTTTAAACTTGCCAAACTAAACCAACTTGCAGCCCCCAAAACCCTTTAAAAATAGAAATAGTAAAACATGAATATGTTATTAAATAAAAGTACAACCCCCATTTTCATGATTATTTCCCACCATTGACTTAAAGACTGTGAATTGGGATACTTTTGAATATAAAAACTGATGACAGATGCTTTGGCTATAAAGAAAATTCCTATAACCACATTAAAGTAACAAACAAAAAGCTGATTTTGTACCTTAGAAACCAAAAACAAGACTCAATTTCTTATCTTCAATATGCCTGTAATTAACCTCATAATAAAATATGGACTATCATAAATACAACAAAACCTATAAACTCATGAAATCAATAAATCACCTCATAATACCTTAAAATAATCTGTAAATTGAACATAAACCATCAAATATATATATATATATAAGTAATTAGCAATTTAGCATGCCACATTAAGCTCATTTTAGAAAGCAATATAGACACATTAGCTGTTAACTCCCAAATTCACCAATAGATTCATGAAAACCAAACCCTAAAAACAACATATAACAACTGAAATCTCCATATAAATTGAGCTAATAAACAATCTAAACAATAAAAACCTATAAAAATTACACACATATATAAAAAAAATTGAATTGAAGGAAACCCTACCAGGCCACATTGGGCTTATCTCCGAAAACCATCCAGGGATGACGGACGATATGCAGCCGCCACCGCCGGCGGCGGCGGCGGCGGCGCCGTTCTCTTCGCCTTCCCGTGGCCGCTTCATCGGCAAATCGGAGACGGCGGCGACGGCGGCGGCGGCGGCGCCGGTGGTGTGTTCAGCCATCTGTGGTGGGGTTAACTGTGTGACTGTGTGTGTGTGTGTGTGTGTTGTGTGTGTTTTGTTTGTTCTACAAACGCAAATTTGTGAAGAAGGATGCCGTACAAATATCTTCAATATATAGATATAGATATAGATATAGAGATAGAATTCATGCTTCAATAATATGTATGTATATAGATTAAGTTACACTTGACCACCAAAACTATGGAATGGTTACACATATGGTCCCTTGTTTTTTGATATCGTTGTATCTAACCGACAAGGTTCAGATACAAACCGGTGATTTTTGTACCTGGGGGTCAGATTCATGTGAGACTGTGAGGCCGATGTGACTGGGCATTTACACTTGAAACTTCAAAGCAAAACGCTATAAAAGTAGAGAAAATCCGAACATTCACAGCAAAAGCACTGTGAAGGTTACCTTCACCGTATTTTGTTGTGGAGTTTCAAATGTAAAAACTTGATCTCATGGGTCTCATGAAAAAAACTTAGTCTCACGTGATCCAAAGTCTTAATTAACAAGTTAATATGTGCAGTAGCGGTACCAGTTGACTTTGTATTAGTAGAAGTCAACTTGTCGTATTGCATCGAGTATGAACATTTGGTTAGTATACGGTATTGAAAGTTGGGTATCGCTAGAGACGGGTCCTTTTTATTTTTCAAATGGTTGCTCCATTTGACTATGAAAAACAAATACAAAGATACTTTTTCACAAAATCATTGTTGGTTTATTGGTTAGTTCATTGTTTTTCATATCTTAGGTTATGTGTATAGGTTTTTTATTGTAAAATTTTGCAGAACATAATAAATTTGAAATTAAAAGCTCGTTACTGTAAAAATAACTAACAATATTTGAACACAGGTTTGCGGATGGAAGAATAGCATTGCAAATCGACTATACAAAGCAAAACCCTTGTTCTTGTTAGAGCTGCAAAATATATACAATGACATACAACAAATTGATACAGTGATATTTTTATGACCCTATAACTTTTTAAACCATGGTGAAGGCACGAGAACAATGCATATACCATTTTATGCTATACATTCGGGTCCAAGTCCATGCATACCACACTATGCTACCGACTTATTTACTCAATTATTTATTAGTTTTTGTATTTTTTTTAAGTTAATTGAATATCAAAAAATGCAAATTTAACTACCTTTTTGAACATTTAGATATTTGCAAACATACCAATAGAATTAGTTAAAGATTTTGCACATGGTATTCGGAAGGAAAAAAAAATCCATCCCTACAACCATATGTACTCCGTTACACTAAGGCCATCCTTTATGGTACCCCTCATACCCCTCATACTTGTTATCACATCAGCTGCCACATCAGCTTTACCACTACCCTACCAACTCCATACCTTTCATCCACTATCGTACCCCTCATACCCCTCATTAATTATTTGATTAAAAAAAAAAAAAGAGAGAGAGAGAGAGAAAGAAGAGAGAGATAGAGAGAAAGAGGGGGTAGAGAGAGAGAAAGACGATCGGTATGTGGGCACCGATGGTATCCCCTACCGGTACCCTACCGATCACACACTTCGGTGTTCCCGGCGGTACCGGGGTGGTACCGACCCAATGTGCCGATCCATTGCGGATGGCCTAACAATGATAACATCTTTGGGTTTTCAAAATAAAATATATACTTCCACAAAACTTCAAATTATACGGAAATGCTTACGTTTTGATTTCCATGCAGAATAAATTATAGCATAATAATTTAGGAGATGTTTTAGGATTTAAGTGGTTTCATCTTATCCTAATCACATAAAAGATTCAATTACATTTGAACCTACTAATTGAAATACGAATTTTTCAATACCAAACGATGGAAAATGGAATTATAATATAGTTGAAGGGGTAATAGTAAACAGAAGTCATAATCACATAATCATTATTTTATTTTTCTAATTAAAAAGGGTTAGGCTTGGTTTGGCAAGCATAAGCTAGCTTATAAGCTAGCTGATAAGCTAGCTTATAAGCTAGTCCATCCAAACATGTACCAGGAAGCTAGCTTATCAGCTAGCTTATAAGCTAGCTTTTTGAAACGCTACTTTGAGTAGCTTATGAGAAGCTTATTGTAGCTTTTTCCAATTATACCCTTATTAATATTAATTATTAAATTCAAAGGTACCCTTTTTGGTCATTTTACATACTCATAAGCTAGTTTTTGCCAAACATAATTTGTTCAACAGCTAGCTTATCAGCTACTAGCAAGCTTATCAATCAACAGCTAGCTTATCAGCTATCCGCTAGCTTATCAGCTACCAGCTAGCTTATAAGCTACGCTTGCCAAACATAGCCTTAATATTCTCACGCCCAATTAAAGGTGTAATGATTCCAAAGTTACTTTCAAAACTTTTCTTTAATAATCCAATAATTATGAATAAGCGTGTGTAATATCAAATTAATAAGAAAAATGTTTTCTGAATTATCTTACATAAATAATATTGAGGTTTTAAAATAGCATAATATTTATTCTTAAAACTAAAAAATAAATACAATTGATTAATTGAATATTGTTTGCCTTTGGCTAGATATAATTTAGTAAAAAACTAAAAGTCCTTGAGATCACAAGTTCACAACTATTTTGTACATTTTTTTATATTATATAATCAAATATTATATGAATAAATGAATTCGAATTTAAAGTAGAATCATAACACATCATCATCGATATTAGAGTCCGTATAATGTTTATAAATATAAGAGCATCTCCAACGGTTTCTCCAAATTTTCTCTAAAATGGAGAACTAAAAACTAAAATCTCTAAAAAAAATTCCCTTCATCTCCAACAGCTTCCCCATTTTGGAGATTTCTACATTGATTTTAATATTAAAATATTTATTAATCAATTAAAAAATTATTTCTCTTTCTCAATTATTACTTTTCATGGATTTCTATTGGTTGCTTCCAATTGTGATCATATTTGGAGTGATCTCCAAATATGGAGAAAAAATCTTCTCTCTCTTAACTTTCTTCATTTTGGGGATAGGTTTGGAGAATCTGTTGGAGCATAAATTAACCCAAAATCTCCATTTTCCCCCATTTTCTCCATTTTGGGGATGCTGTTGGAGATGCTCTAAGGGGGTGCTTGGTTCATTTTAGGGAATGAGAATGGAAATGAAAATGGGAATGCAGGAGAATGGGAATGAAAATGAGCATTGTATTGTTGCTGCTTGGTTAACCCACTATAATCAATGAAAAATTGTTTCTTATCAAAAAAATACTTTTCTCCACTTTGAAAATACAAAAGATGCTTCATTTAACATCAAAAGATGGAATGACATATGGAAAAAAGAACTGAGTTGAAAGAAAATTTCCATTCCCCCCAATTTGGTCAGGAATGGAAATTAATGAATCTGCAGGAATGATTCCATTATATAGTATCAGACCAAGCAGCAGTTTTCATTGTCATTCTCATTCCTTACCCTGCAATACCCCCAACCAAGCACCCCCTAAATATTTACAAAAATATAGTTATTAAACTAAAAAAAAAATTCAAAATACATTTGAGTCACGAGAAATGTAAAGGTGGCATATTCCTTATGAAAGTTTCTGTAAAAAAAAAAACATATCTTTTATTCCTTCAGTTTATGGGAAATTGATATGTTAATTTTATGTTTTCAAGATTATATTTTTTTTTCCTGGATAAAATTCATTTGGTTTTGTCTATACTACATATTTGGTAATTTTTACGAGAGCTAAAGCATGTTTCCCTGGTATTAACACTCAGTGGTTCCTGTTGCTCACCTTCGGGTTCAAACTTGAATGAGTCTTTCACCAACACCAAACCTTACCCGGTAAGCTGCCCCATTAGGTTAAGATTATAGTTTTTGGTTCAAATAGTTTATAAATAAAATTTTGACTCAAACATCTATGGTGTAGTGAGGAATTGGTTTTCTAATGTTTTTTTTTTTAATTTTTATCTAAATATCACTACGTTTATAAATATTGTGGATCCAGTTTAAAAAATGAAGCCGATCTAATTGTTTTAAAAAAATAAGCCTTTTTTACAAACTCTATGTCTGTAATTGCACATCCAGATATTAATAATTATAGAAAATTTTATGGGATTCACCTTTTAGTTGGGTCCAAAATACTACGAATATGATATTGTGGATATATTGATATCTGAGTAACAATGATAGAGATATGAATAGAAGACCAACTTAATGGTGTGCTTTGGCCATTTGAGTCAATTTCCCCTTATGATTCATCGTTTTGTGGTTGTTATAGTTTGTAATATATTGTTGTCTTCATCTAATATTTAACGGTAACCATTAACAAAGTTAGCTTTATTAATGAAATTAAATCACTAAAAGCATAGAAATAGAGATCATAACTTTTAAAAAGCCTAAAAAACTTAAAATATAATTTAGTCTTGCATTTATGTTATAAGACACTTAAAAGTTCTTTACTAAAAAACAACTCACCAAATTTCTATTTTGAAAATTTTGAACGCCAACTATATCATTAAACATTTTATGTTATTTTCAGAGATGACAAGGGATCGCGTAAGATGTTGGGTTAACAATGAAAACCTTAAGAAGTATATTTGAATCCTTAATCTTTTTTAACCTAATGTCTTTCATGAACTGCAGTTAATTTATAGTGAAATTGATCTGATGCATATTATCTCGGTACATCTCATCATAACTTGCATTCAACAGTTGATAACTACTTCTCATGTTAACCTCAATCTTTCAACAAAACCGATTTTTTAGGTATTGGGTTCATAAATTATCATTTGATCACATGATATAAGACGTTAAGACTTCAATTCTTTCTTAAATTTATTTTATCAACATATTATTACATAAAACTGATAAAGTCTTTAAAATTTACTTAAAAACGACGTTATGATAAAATATAATCTGAGCAAAACAAACATGACGGATTATTGAAAAGCGATTTTTGTTTTATGATTGTTCTTTTTTTTTTTTTCAAACCAACTTATTGTTTTCAATAAAAACATTGAAAATAAAGCGTCTATACTCTATAGATGACCAAAGGAGATAATGTAAAAATATCATTTTGGGGGATTTTATTTATATATTTGAGAGAATCAATTATGGGAAAAAGGGATGCAAAGGGACAATAAAGAAAAAGCCAAATAAAGAGCAAACAAAGGAAAACCTTTCAATTTTAAAATATCCGTATATAAAATCTAATTTCTTAAAACACAATAAAAGCATTTTATACCTTTTCTTTTTCGTGAAAAAAAAAAGAGAGGCAAAAGTTCGAAAAGCTTTGTGACTTGTTGAAACTATAAAAAAAAAAAGAAAAAAAGAAGTTTTCTGACTTATTGAAAAAAGGCCAATTATCATTTTTAAACGGTTTAATCACTAATTTTTTAACAAATAAATCATCGTAAGGATGAAATAAATAAAATGTAAGATATTGTGATACATAACGAACAAGTACAAGGAAAAACGTGTATTTTTTATTAGATTGTTCATTTTTCATATTTAAGGCTGTATTTGATCATTTATACATGAAACAGGATGAAACTTGATATAACAAAAGTCACGTGTTTGGCGTGATATGGGACGAAACAAAAGCTCAATAAAAAGAAGATCAAGAAGTTTTTACGATAGGGGTTGGAATTTAAGCAATACATACATGTCCAAGTGATTATCAAAATGTACTCTATTTGAATATATCACTTTATTTATCTTTTTAAATAGGGCGATACTCGATCAAAATCATTTCAATTGAATTTAAGGAAGATCATTCAAAATAATAATTATAAATCAACGAATAAGCCTTACGAGTAAGATGTCAAAGATAACTAACAAATTGACATTAACAAACATATATAAACCCTAGAAGTTAATAATTAACAACATTTTAATAGTTACACACTAATCAAAACTCTAATCGCAACAACTTACAATCAACATAAAAAAAAGTATATGATAAGTTAGCAATAAAATTGTGCTTATCAAGAAACAAAATATATATTCCGTTCGCTTTAAGTATAAGAAGACATTTCTTTAAAAAATATCTAAAGATCGGTCCCAGACATTTCTTAAAAATTATCCACGTGCTTTATAACTTGTTCCTCGAACCAGTCTAGACTGGACCAAACCGGTCCCATTTTTTTCAAAAATCAATTTTAAACGTAAAGGGTCATGTTTGAAGAATTTTTTTTCGACAACCACTTATCAAATTATAAAATTCAAAAATACATTTCAAAAAACACTTTTAAATATTTTTTACATAAATATGTTATAGAAATTTTTATAATTATGACTTTTGAGAGAAAAAAATTAATTGAATTTTTTGGAAATAACTTAAAAATCTCGTATAAACATTGAAAAACAATTGATCTTGTAATCAAATCGTGGGGTTGTTTGGCAGTTGCCGAACGATTAAGTGTCAAAATAAATAAGGAGTCTTATGATATAGTCAAAATGAAATTTGATTGTTTGGTAATTTTCGAGAATTAAATCTGGACGCTGAATGGTTAAGGGAAGCCTAAGATACAAAATAATCTGTGCGGTTTTACAAACATTAAGGGGGTGTTTTTATGATAAAAAGTGATTATCTTCTTATTTTCTTCTTGAAGAAGTTAAGGGCGTGTTTAGTTGTGGAAAAATTTTCTGTTTTCTAGAAAAATTTTCCATGAAAACTAAAAATTTAGAAAATTTGTTTAGTTGATTCAATTTAGAAATTTTTTTTTCAAGAAAATAAAATTTTCATTTTCCAAATTTACACTTAAATTAGAAAACTACTTTTTATAGTTTTCCAATTCTCATTTTTCATTTTCCATTTTCATTTTCAATTGCCGTTTCCTTCTCGGCTCCGGCCGCCGCCACCATCGCGCCTGCCGCCGCCGGCGGCCACCGCCACTACAACTGCCGCCACCAGCCACCAGCCGCCGCCCCTCGCCGCCGCCGCCACCAGCCGCCGCCGCTCGCCGCCACCGCCGTCACGCTACCGTCATCCCCCTTCTCGTCACCGCCCCACCGTCGCCACCACCATCTCCGCCGCCGTCGTCGCCGCCACCGCCACCATCGCCATCGCTGCCGAGGTCTCCAAGGCCACCGCCGTCGCCGCCGAGGCCACCGCCGTCGCCGCCGAGGCCACCGCCGTCGCCGCCGAGGCCACCGCCGTCGCCGCCGAGGCCACCGCCACCACCGCCGAGGCCCCCGAGGCCACCGCCGTCGCCGCCGAGGCCCTCGAGGCCACCGCCACCACCGCCGTCGCCGCCGAGGCCCCCGAGGCCACCGCCACCACCGCCGAGGCCCCCGAGGCCACCGCCGTCGCGCCGAGGCCCCCGAGGCCACCGCCGTCGCCGCCGAGGCCCCCGAGGCCACCGCCGAGGCCCCCGAGGCCACCGCCGTCGCCGCCGAGGCTACCACCACCACCGCCGAGGCCCCCGAGGCCACCGCCGTCGCCGCCGGGTCCACCGAGGCCACCGCCACCACCGCCGTCGCCGCCGGGTCCACCGAGGCCACCGCCACCACCGCCGAGGCCACCGCCGTCGCCGCCGGGTCCACCGAGGCCACCGTCGTCGCCACCGAGGCCACCGAGGCCGCCGTCGTCGCCCCCGAGGCCACCGCCATCGCCGCCAAGTCCCCCGAGGCCACTGCCACCATCGACATCGCCGTCGAGGCCTCCGAGGCCACCACCATCGCCGCCAAGGCCACCGAGGCCACCACCACCACCGTCGAGCCCACCATCGTTGCCGCCGCCGTTGCATTATTTGGAAAAATGGAAAATGGAAAATGAAAAGTAATGAAAAATGCACAACTAAACGAGTTTTCTAATTTTCTAAGAATGGAAAATGAAAACTCCGTGATTTCAAGTAAACAAGTTTTCCAAAATTTTCCTAGAAAACTGAAAATGAAAAATCAAGTCCATTTTCTGTTTTCATTTTCTTGGAAAACAAACAACTAAATAGTAAACACAACCTAAATTTGTTTGGCTTTCAAAAAACTTCTTATTAACTTTTCCAGAAAGAAGATAAGTTAATCCAAACACTTCAAAAACAACTTAGGGGCCGTTTGGTTCGCAGAATTGGATGGAATTCGAAGGAATTGGAATAATGAATTCCTTTGACCAAATTCTATGTTGCTGTTTGGTTTGCGGAATGAAAGCTAAGGAATCCTTCGAATTCCTTCAAATTCCTTGAATCAAGGAATTTGTCATTCCAAGACATATCCCATGGAATTCATTGGAATCATCCATCCTCCCTCTTGTTTTCTCCATCTATGGCTTTCCCATCTCCATCCATCGTTCTCTCATTCCAAACCTTTTCTCGGTTCGGTTCAGTCTCGGTTTTTTTTATTTATTAAATAATTAAATTATATATGTATATATAATTAAATAATCAAATTATATATAAAGCGGTGCGGTATTTTGGGAAACCAAATATGTTCGGTCAGATATTTCCGGTCGAGATGGAAATCAAAACCGAAATCGAACTGTTTTCGGTTCGGTTCGGTTCGGTTCAATTCGGATCGACTTTTTCGCGGCTAAGATGGAAACCAAAACCAAAATTGAACCGGTTTTCGGCTCTACTCGGCTCGGCTTTTCCCGGTCGAGATGCAAACCAAAAAGGAAATCGAACCGATTTCGGTTTTTGGCTCGGCTCGGGTTTTCTCCGCCGAGATGGAAACCAAAACCGAAATAGAACCGATTTTGATTTTCGGCCCGGTTCGGTTTTTCCCGGTTGAGATGGAACCAATAACCGATATCGAACCGATTTCGGTTTTTGACTTGGTTCGTTTCGTTCGGTTTTTGTTTGTTTTTTCGGTTCGGTTCAATTTTGGTTTTTGCTCACCTTACTTTTTACATTTTTATTCCAATTCCAATTCCATCCAACCAAACACGACCAAAATGTGCGGTCAAATTCCATCAAACTCCAATTCCTCAAAGTCAAATTCGTTGACGAATTCCAATTCCACCGAATTCCATTCCGCGAACCAAACGCTACCTTACGAGAATTTTTTTCACTTTTACGTTATTTTTAAAGAAAATTTACAAAACTAATGTGGTTTTTTTTGTGTTTACATATGTGTGGTTTTCGGGGTTTGAAAACCCGGTTTTTGGATGAGTTTTCGGGATTTCAAATCCCGGTTCTTGACTAACTATGACACACCACCTACATGGCATTTTCTAGTTTTTTTAATTAAAAAATGAAGTACCGGGGTTTGAAAACCCGGTTCTTCACTTTGTTTTTTTTAATTAAAAAGTAAAATAGTGTTTGGACATGATGTTAGAATCTTTGCAGGTTGCTCAAGTGGGTTTCAAACACTATTTGAAAACACTATTTCACTTTTTAACTAAAAAAATAAAGTGAAAACCGGGTTTTCAAACCCCGGTACTTCATTTTTTAATTAAAAAAACTAGAAAATGCCATGTAGGTGGTGTGTCATAGTTAGTCAAGAACCGGGATTTGAAATCCCGAAAACTCATCCAAAAACCGGGATTTCAAACCCCAAAAACCACACATTTGTAAACCCAAAAAAACCACACTAGTTTTGCTAATTTTCTTCAAAAATAACGTAAAAGTGAAAAAAACTCACCTTACGACTTATCCAGAAAGCAAGATAAGTCATAAATACCTTCAAATAAGCATTCAAACACCTTCTAAAAAGTACTTATTTGTTTGCCAAACAAAATTTACCTTTTAGTAATTCAAAGATTGCTTCTTTAGCGAAGTTACAAAACCGTTTTTTTCAAAATAAAAACGTATAACAATATGAGACCATACGGATCAGGCCCATTTTACCATATTTAACCGTATAGTATTATTGGGCTTGGCCCATTTTACCACACACAAATTTTTTTACCATTCTTCAAATAATTGCAAAAACAAATAATAAAATAAATTTTATGCACGAATGTTTTTCGAAAAAGGGGTTGACGAACTTACCTAAGACATTTGTAAAAAGAGCAATGGAGGAACTTGAAAAATTAAAAAAGAAAATGTAAGGTTTATACGGGGTGTTTAGAATTTGCTTGGTATTTAAACCAACAACTTAAATCAGTAACAAAAATCATCATCACAAAAGTAAACCCCGAAATTCATCCATTTTTTTTCCATCATCCGTAATAATGATGCTCAAATCCACACAAAGCATATATATACATTATAAATCAAAATACACAAATACGATTCAACGATTCACTACAATAGAAGATTATCTTTGAAGAATTTGATGAAAAATAACTTGCTATAAACATGAATACGATGATCATAAATTTTTGAAAAACCTCTCAAAAAGCTTTTAAAAACTTCTAAAAAACCACATTGTGGATGCTCTTAACCTCTCAAAAAGCTTTTAAAAACCTCTAAAAAACCACATTGTGGATGCTCTTATTACAAAGTATTTTTTAAAAATCTCATAACAATTTGTCATGATATCTAAAAACAATAAAAACTTCCAAAGTAAACATTAAAACATGTTTACATACGGCGTACAATGTTGATCCAAGTCCACGACGTATTTCCAACTCCAACTTGGACTATAAACATGAATAGAATCATCATAATCATATCATCATGTGTAGAAAAAAAATAAAAATTAAAGAGCGTTTGATTGATTACCTTTGTGTGTGTATGTGTAATTGGTAGTGGTTTAATTAAGAGAGTTGCAACAATTGATTGACATTGAGAGATTGAAAGTGGTATTTATCTTTTAGATGGATTCTAATAACTACTATGATAAAACATAGAGATTGAAAATGGTATTTATCTTTTAGATGGATTCTAATAACTAATATAATAAAAAAAATACTTATTTGATAATTTTATTTATTTTAATTATTTGTTTAAATACAAATATAATTGTTTTCATATTTATCTATAACTTTTATCAGAAACCGGCTCACCAGAGCGCGACACGTGACAGGCCAGTTAACCAGAGCGCGACACATGGCAAGCCAGTTACTCTTTTATTATATATAGATAGATAATATAGGAAAATGGGTTTTGGTGGAGGTTTAATAATGTGTTTTTATGTAAAATTTGAAGTATATATTTCACTAAGCAATATGCATAACTTTTGTTTGTGTGCAACCCTTTTGAAGGTATGTAATATCATGCATTTTTCCCTAATCTGCATAAGGTAGATACTTTGGATAGATATGCATAAGATGATAAAACTGCATATTTTTAAATACAAAATCAGTGATCTGCATAGTGTTTACTTCATGACTGTTAAATTAATGCATTGCATAGTATATTTGGATCTGTATATTGGTTGGTAGAGATGGTAAAAAATATGCATGGAAAAAATTAATATAAATAAAACATAATTTGTTTTCATGTGCAATATTTTAATTAATATGAAAATAGTAATCTTGTAATCTTCCATTTGAATTTTGAAATTTTTTGATTTACCTGCAAGATTTTAGGAAGTTAATCATAAATCCAATCCGTTTGGAATCATAAGATACAAATAAATTAATATGAAAAATAATCAAATTACTAAATTACCCTTATGCAATTAATATGTATTTTAAAATTATAATTAAAGATGAAGGGTTAGGATTGGTTTGTAAGTGTGTATGAATTGATGGGTGTGTATTTGATTTTTCCTATATATATATATATATATTCAATAAAAACATTAATAATTACAGATAAACACCAATGTTGCAAACAATTAAAAAAAAACTAGCATTACAACAAAATTAAGTGTATGTGATGCAAAAAAGCAAGCATTTCAATGAGTTATTTTATAAAACTTAATAAGACCACAAGATAAAACATCTTATATAATATGTTGCAATCAGTCTTACAAGATTTATTTTTTTGGCGTTCTAATAAGTTTTTTATATATTTATAATAAGTGTCACATTAGAAAATTTTATATGACACTACTTTAAAAATTCATGTAAAATAAACATCCTATAAAAAGATGTTTTTAGGCAGTTTAATTTTTTACGTCGTTAATTTTTTTTTACGTCATGTAAATGTGATTTTTCTTCTTAATCATTTGAATAATTGATATTTTTAATCTTAATTTTAAAACTTTATTTTGATATTATTTAATTATTGGTAATTTGACTAAATATTAATAATCTCACGTTAATCGAACTTGATTTTTGATATTTTGCTCCCACATTTTAAATGATATGTGAATTTATCTTAACTTCTTTTGTTTTATATTTTTCTAAGATTTTACAATGTCATTTTTTTAAAATTTAAGAGTTTAAATAACTATGAATATTTTTATGTAATATGTATTGTATTTTAGAAATTGATTTGTAATTGAATTTTTAAAACTATTTCCGTAAAAAATATCAAAAAGCGTTAATATTATTAACTTTTATTTCTAAATGATTCTAACTACTTAATAATTTTCTTAATACTATATATATATATATATAATATATATATATGTTTGTGTGTGTGGACCCCTAAGCAAAAGAACTCGATCCTCTTAATTTTTATTTTATAAAAAATGATTGGAGTTGGTGAAAAGATAAAAGATCAATGTTATTTAGGTTAAATTTAAGTTTAATAATTAAGTAAATAAGTTGATTTTGTATCAACTTTTTTTTTCTTCTTTCTTTTAAACGAAAGTTATGTTTAATGATTTTAATATTAACCTTTAAACATTTATAATTGGCTTATTTGGCTAACATTCCAAACTCATCGGTTGACTTATTCCAGGCAATTGTCTTTAAGCAAAATTGTTAATCATACAAAAAAAAAAATATCAAAAATATATATTAAGGTTTAAGTATTTTAAAATCTTGAATTCCGTATGATTTTAGTTATTTAACATTGATGCGATTTAACTATCAAAATCTCTCAATCATTATATTTGTACATATAAAATGAACAACTAAGGACATTTGAGTTGGCATTATGAGAATTGAATATCTGCAAATACTGCGTTGTAATAGTATTTTAGTAATCTCATAATGATTAAAAAAATGTATGATTTGATGAAAAAAATGGCTATAGAAAAGATAGATAAATAACTTTGAAAAATTAAAATGTTTACCCGTTAAGAAAAATCTTTTAAGTAACTTGGCAATAAAAAAAATTATAATTTTTTTTTCTTTATATATAAAACATTATCTTTATATATAAAATTTTAAAATACTTATACTTTTTATTGAGGTTGACACAAAATTGTTGCAAGTCATAACGTTGGTTACCTTTTGTCAAACATTTCGTAACAACAATAATGATATTGCTATATGACATGTTGTTTGTGTTTTAAAAAGTACAATCACGAAATTATTAACGATGCATTTCAAACTATTCATAACAAAAAAAAAAAACAAAAAAAATATATGAAAATGTATCACTTATAAAAATACATTTCTTCATTTTAATTAATAGAATTACGTTGTATCTAAAGAACAAATATTTCATTAAAGTATATTTTGCTACCGCGTCCATAGTCCTTAGTAGAGGTGCACATGGCCGGATTTTTATCCGATCCGGATCGGATTTATAATAAACCGGGTTTTTTTTCGGATCTGTCAGAAACCGGTTTTGTTAGAAACCGGTTCGGATTTCAACCGGTTTTTCGAAAAAATCCATATCCGATGGAACCGGTTTCGGATCGGATTGAAACCGGTTTCCGGTGGAACCGGTCCTCTATTGGGTCTTTTTTTGGGCTAGAAAATTCAGAAAATTCAATTGAAATCTAATCTGAATTGGTGTGGGCCGTGATTTTTTATGGGCCGTGAATTTTTTTAGGATTTTAGGCCCAACAGCAGTAAGCTCATATAGACATTACCGGTTTGATTTGAAACCGGTTCGGTTTAAACCGGTTATCCGGTCAAACCGGATCGGATCCAATCCGGTTAAAATCCGGTTTGAAAAAAATCCGATCCGGTTTGAAAAAATCCGATCCGGTTTGAAAAAAATTCGGTTTTTATAAAACCGGATTCGGATAGTTTTTACGCAAAATCGGATAACCGGATTTTCTGTGCACCTCTAGTCCTTAGTCCACACACTTAGTTTTCTTTGATTGAAAACGTATAATGAGATGAGATGAGACCATACGGATCAGGCCCATTTTGCTGTCTTTAACCGTATAGTATTGTTGGGCTTGGCCCATTCATTTATAGAGGCCCAGAATCGGATCTTTCTGGAGTATATATATACCTAAAATTACCCCCAAAAATTCACAAATTCACGAATTCAACCTCCACCGAGTCCACCACCGTCCACCACCGTCCACCACCGAGGCTCCCACCGCTTCACCACCGTCCACCACCGAAGCTGTCGGTCTCTCCGCCTTCTTATCTTCAGGTTAGGGTTTCGAATTTGATGAAATCATGTATTGATGTCTGATTAGGGTTAGGGTTAGGGTTTCGAATTTGATGAAATCATGTATTGATGTACGATTAGGGTTGATGATCTGGTTGATTGATTAAATAATTTACACAATTACATCTGAGAGTGAGTTATATGTTTAATGTTTCTGCCATACACACACACACACATTGGAAGTTGCAACAATGGAAGGAATTGATTGGTGATTGATTGATTGATTCCATTATGCTATTTAGGTTTTGTTCAATTTTAACTTGCTTAACTAACTTGTTTGTTTGAATTCTTATCATTGTGGACAGATTGGCAAAGAA
Organism: Centaurea solstitialis; assembly: GCA_030169165.1. Classification (NCBI taxonomy): domain Eukaryota; kingdom Viridiplantae; phylum Streptophyta; class Magnoliopsida; order Asterales; family Asteraceae; genus Centaurea; species Centaurea solstitialis. The sequence continues at coordinate 98,760,678 of CM058043.1, forward strand.
TTTGGAGTAGTAGCTGAGTTTCTGATCTGCACTTCCTTCAGCCAATAATGGTATCCAACTATCCTCTCCCTGAAACCCTTCTCGTAGTAGCTGTTATGTTTTTGCAATAATTTGAGTGTAGAAAATAACAATGTTAGTTGGGTTGGAGCCTTGGAAGGGTAACTTTTAAACAAATACAATTGCATAAATCACTTAGGAGTAATAACTAAATCAATCGTTTTAAACTTCACACACCCGAGTTCAAAGATTGAAGTCAGACTGGTTTCAAATCAATTACGCAAACAGAGTAGTTCAAAGAAATTCAAAGTTAAGTAGCTTTAGAATAAACAAGTAACAACCTGTTTTTAACATCGAATATACATTCTAAATGACTATTTATAAACACCCATGACACTAAAATAGTGTAATGCGAGCATGCTTCAAGTTGATTCAAAGTTCAAGAAGGATTATTAAATGCCGTTCTTTAGGTTGCTTTCAGTGCCAGTTGAATATATTGCTTGTCACAAGAAGGCTTAGTTATTTGGTAATTAAATAGATTTGAAACAAATAACAGACAATTTAGGCATAGAATATCTGCATACAGAATTTTGTCGATTGCAATATGTTTCTTTGCTTAGTCAACTATAATGACCAGAAGCTGTTTATAACGGATGTTTGTTCTTTTTTTTTTCTTCAGGCAAATCTTGAAGATTCTTTTCTGGCAGATCTCGAGGATCTCTCGGACAATGACAATGAGAACTTGGTGAGTGTAGTGGGTTGTGATAAATACATGTTTTCTTGTAATGTTGTAATTGAAACTGGAATTGTTATTCTTGACTTTAGGGTGCGTTTGGTATGATGGACAACATGGGACAGGACGACACGCCTGTCCATGTTTGGTGAAGCCCCAAATGGGACACACTAGAACTCATTGGAACAAGGCATCGGACACGCTTGTCCCGTCCCTACCCCTGGAACTAACTTGGACAAGCCCCACCTGACAAATTTACCCCTCACCCTTCACTTGCTTCTCATGGAATCGTCTCCCTCTCACCTCTCAAAACCATCATCGTCACCCTCATCTCTAGAAACCGTCGACCTCACCTCAGAACCTTGCCGCCGACCTCACCTCTCGCCGTCGTCGCCGTCTCCTTCACCCCTCGCCGTCGCCTCCGCCGCCGCTCCCGTCTCCCTCCCCCCTCGCCGTTGCCATCGCTCCCGTTTACCTCACCCCTCACCACCGTCGTCGCTCCCGTCTCCCTCACCCCTCGCCGCTGTTGTCGCTCCCGTCTACCTCACCCCTCGCCGTCGCTCCTGTTCTTCTTCGGATGATGCGGCTGCCTCCGGTTCTGTACCTTCCGGCGATAACTCCATAGGTTTGTTTCTGTGTTTGAAGCTCGTTTTATTTTTGTTGATTTGATACTTTGGTGCTCATAGTCCTGCTTAATTTTGATGTATTTGTGAATCTCGTAATCGATTTTTGTGTGTGAATCTGATCATCGATTTTTGTTGCTGAATCTGATAATCAATTTTCTGGTAATAGATTTTGTGATCGATTTGGTTAATGGTTTTGCTGGTAATCGATTTGGTTCCTAATTTGGTGTTCATAATAGATTTTTGTTGCTTCTTAATGTTTTGTTCATGATTTTGGTTCTTGTGGTTCATATTTTGGTTTTTGTGGTTCATGATTTTGCTTGTAATCGATTTGGTTCCTAATTTGGTTCAAGCATTGATTTGGCATCAAGTGTAAATTGGTCATTTTAACCGGTTATGTCCTGTCTAATAATGTCTTACCAAACGCTGGACACTCTGTCCTGTCCTGTCCCATCTGCGTACCCAACGCACCCTTAGTGATCAGCCATGTCTTCCTTATAACGTTTAATTATTTATATTTACTTTGTGTCTCAGTATTACTGAATTTGCTGGTCAATGATTCTTCCTTTTTTGTTTAATAGGATGAAGACAATGGGGATGCAGAGCACATTGAAGAGGATATTAATAGAGACTTGGTTGATATGGAAGTGCTCAATTACGATGATCTGGACAGTGTTTCTAAGTTACAGAAAACACAACGATATACAGATATTATGAAGGTCAGTAAAAAAATTTATTGTACATCACACAGAAATTGGACTCTTTGGGTGTGTTTGGTATGCAGGACAGGATGGCATAGAGCAGCATTTGGTGCGACATTTAGACCAAAATATGTGGAACAAAAGTCAAGGAATTGGTAAATTACTAATCTAATCATTTCAAATTAAAACCATACACAATTCTTTCGCCCACTTGTCTCACTCTCGACTGTCCAGTCTTGTTCAGGGCTGGTTGGCAGTTGCTGAATGGTTTAATGCAGGATGATTAAAAGGCTCTTATGATATAGTGCAAAATGAAATATCGTTGTTTGGTAATTGTTCATAATGAAATCAGGACTCTTAATGGTTAAGAGACATCCAGGATACTTAATCATTAAGAGTTAGAACCATTAAGAGGCAGTCCATTTTTTTGCCAAACAGGATTCACCTCTTAACGGTTCAGAGGTTGCCTCTTAATGGAACTGTTAAGAGGTAAACAAACACCACCTTAGAGGGTTTCAAAACCATTAAGAGGCAGATTTATTTTTCTGCCAAACAAGATTCATCTCTTAGCGATTCTTTAGTTGCCTCTTAATGGAACTATTAAGTGGTAAACAAACAACCAATCCCTTCTGTGTACCAAACGCACCCAATATGATTATGCTGTTTCTTTATCTTTAGATGCCAAACCAGTCAAGTGTGTTTTACAAGATCATCTCCCTCTATATGTTTTTTAAAATCCTTGATTATGAGTGCCTCATATTAAGTATATTCAAGAATTAGGAAACTTAATGCACTTTTTCTGTTTGGTAAAATGAAGAATGTAACAATAACATTATTTTTTTTATGGGGCAGAAAGTTGAGGATGCTCTTGAGAAAGGTTCAGATATTTCAAACCAAAGCTTGGGTTTGGAAGATGATCCAGAGTACCTGCTGATAGTGGAGTGCAACACATTGTTGGTCGACATAGAAAACGAGATCGTTATCATCCATAACTTCGTTCGTGACAAATACCGCCTCAAGTTTCCCGAGCTCGAGTCTGTCGTCCACCACCCGATCGATTACGAATGTGTGGTGAAGAAGATCGGGAATGAAGTTGATTTAACCCTCGTCGATTTGGCTGGGCTGCTGCCGTCGGCCGTGATCATGGTCATTTCCGTCACAGCATCGACCACGAGCGGCAAGCCCCTTCCGGAAGACGTCCTCCAGAAGACGATCGAGGCCTGCGATAGAGCCCTCACGCTGGACGCCGCCAAGAAGAAAGTTCTCGATTTCGTCGAAAGCCGAATGGGGTACATCGCACCGAACCTTTCCGCCATTGTCGGCAGTGCGGTTGCTGCAAAGCTAATGGGGACCGCTGGCGGTCTTTCGGCGCTCTCCAAGATTCCGGCTTGTGACGTTCAGGTTCTCGGAGCCAAGAGGAAGAATCTAGCGGGTTTTTCCTCGGCAACGTCGCATATTCACGTCGGTTATCTTGACCAAACGGAGGTTTTTCAGATGACACCTCCGGTTTATAAGATGCGTGCCTGCCGGCTTTTGGCGGCAAAAGCGACGCTTGCGGCACGTATAGACTGTGCAAGAGGCGATCCGTCAGGACAGCTAGGGAGAACGTATCGGGAAGAGGTGCATAAGAAGATTGAGAAGTGGCAAGAGCCGCCTCCGGCAAAGCAACCGAAACCGCTCCCGGTTCCTGATTCTGAACCTAAGAAGAAAAGAGGTGGTCGTCGCCTTCGGAAAAGGAAAGAGAGGTGCGTTATGCTTTCCTTCCAAACCCTTTCCTTTCCTTCGCTAAAAAAAAACTCGAGAACAAGGTGTTTATTTATGTATTTTCATCTTTTAAATCAGATATGCTATGACGGACATGCGGAAACTAGCAAACAGAATGCAGTTTGGAGTGCCTGAAGAAAGCTCATTGGGTAAGTAATCTGTTTCGTTTTTGATCTATTTTCGGCCGATTATAGTTGCTGTGTAAGCTTAGAACTGGCAAAACGTGTCGTGTCGTGTCGTGTTCAAAGTTAAACAAGAGAGGGAGGTTCCAGGGAAAACCTAAAAAATACGGAAAACCGACTAACATCCTTGTAATTCTCCATCTCGACCTTATGCCTTTTGCATAGCAGTAAATTAAGTTTTTTGTTGGTTTTTATGCACTTGTGCATAAGCACATGTGCATATTACAAATTGCGTCTCTACACAAGTGTATATGGTCCAGAACTCCAGATAGAGGGCTACGAGGGTGTTTTTCGGTTTTCTGTTTTTTTAGGTTTATCGTTGAACCTGACCCTATATGTGCGTGTATAAATCGGTTATTTGGGTCATTTTCAAATTGAAAATTTTGACTATGACCTTAGCCATTTAATTTTCATGGCGTGTCAACCGTTTTTCTTAAACGGGTTGTGATGTATTTTACCCAAACCTGCTTATTTTGTGTTGGGTTAGCGTGTCGTGTCAGTTTTTGACAGGTCTAGGTAAGTTTGCCAGGTCTAGGTAAGCTTGCTGATTTGATAGTTTCATTGTAACGAGTTTGGCTTTTACCGAATGTAGAGTTCAAATTAAAACTACTATCAGCCCGTTTTAAGATGTACATTTTTTGTTTCAGTTTCGTAATATTATTCTTTTGAATGTTTATGTCGGTACTTTTTGATAAACAGGGATGGACTAGGAGAAGGGTACGGTATGCTTGGTCAGGCTGGAAATGGGAAGTTACGTGTATCAGCTGGTCAGAGCAATCTCGCTGCCAAAGTCGCTAAGAAGTATGTATTTACGTTATTACATAATCTTTCTTGAATCTTTTTTTTTTAATCTCATGTCTTGCTACTTCCAAACCAACATTTTACGCATACAATTAACATTGTGTAATGTAACGCGATATTAAACGTTTAGGTTAAAGGATAATAAGCAGTATAGCAATGGAGGGGCTACGTCTGGATTGACTTCAAGTTTGGCTTTTACACCTGTACAGGTTTGTTTTGTTTCTTTTTACGGGATCTACTGGATTTGTTTGGTTTGGTTTTTAGTGGGTTATTTGCAATTTTATTGAGTTTTTGAAGAAAAAATGCTGAAATATTTGAATAATGTGTTTGGTTGCAGGGAATTGATCTGATAGATCCACAGGCAAATGCTAATAGGCTTGGAAGTGGAACTCAGAGCACATACTTCTCAGATGCAGGAACTTTTTCAAAGATCAAGAGGAACTAACTGAACTAATGTGTATTTTTGGATGGCAATATATATTCTAACATATATTTTACTGAATTTTGAACCTTAAAAAAGAGGAAACTTGGTCTTATTTCTTATGCTATTCTTTTTCATGGTGTGTATGGTTAAGGAAACAAAAAGAGAAATGGAGTTATCGTAATAAGGATAAGAAGAGATTTCCATTGTTGGATGCACATTACATTAGGGATGAGATGCATTGGATTAGTTGACTTCATCTGATCAATGGTTTAGATCACTTCTTCTCGTACAATCCTTCTATCTATGAGCTTTTTGTTATATTGTTGGGTTTGATGAATTGCTTCGGTTTAATAAGGATATAACTTGTAGCCAACGCTACTTTAATAAGCTTGTATATTATATAAACGAATTAATATCAAATAAGAAAAATAAAATTTTAGAGAGTAAATTACATGATTGGTCCCTTTTGATTTAATTCATTCTGATGTTTGGGGACCCGCACCGAACCCATCTATGGGTGGTGCACGGTATTTTGTCATTTTTATTGATGATCACACACGCTTCACCTAGATATATCTTATGAAGCATTGATCAGAGCTACCTAAGCTCTACATTGACTTTGCCAGAATGATTTTCACTCAATTCTCTAAGCCAATCAAGATTCTTCGTGCAGACAATGCCATGGAATACAAAGAATCCTCCCTACTCTCCTTTCTCGAATCTCAGGGTACACTGTCTCAGTACTCCTGTCCTGGCACTTCACCTCAAAATGGTCGTGCGGAACGAAAACATCGGCATATTCTTGACACTGTCTACACTCTCTTAGTCTCTGCTAAATGCCCGGAACGATTCTAGGGGGAGGCAGCCTTCACTGCTGTCTATACCATCAATAGACATCCAACTCCAATACTTCAAAACAAATCTCCCTATGAAATTTTACATGGAGTTTCCCCTGCCTACGACCTTCTCAAAGTCTGGGGTTGTGCTTGCTTTGTCCAGTTACAACCTCATGAGCATACCAAGCTTGAACCTCGTGCTAGGGTTTGCCTCTTTCTTGGGTATGACATTGAACACAAAGGCTATCGCTGTTGGGATCCTATCTCAAAACGCCTGCGTATTTCTCGGCATGTTACCTTCTGGGAGGATGTTCCCTTTTATACCATGCCGAACGCTGAGACCAGTATCACGTCTATTACTACTCCTTTCTTTACTGACCCTTCTTCCTCTTTTGATACTCCTATCTCACCTCCGATCCCTACTACTGATCCTGACTTACCTATAACGACCTCTGATCTCCCGCAACCTGTGCCAACTCCATCGCCTACACCTGAGGCTCCTGCTGAATCTACGGATCCTGGACCCTCAACATCAGACGCGGTTCGTCGTTCCAATCGGGTAAGACAGGTTCCCGCTCATCTTCGTGATTATCACTGTTATGCTACCTTATTATCAAATCACGAACCTGCCTCCTATAAGGAAGCTGCCTCTAGTTCACAATGGCAGGAAGCTATGCAGGAAGAACTTCGAGCTCTCGCAAAGGCTCACACGTGGGATCCTGCTCCTCTACCGCCTGGCAAACGACCAATCGGACCTAAATGGGTCTTTAAGATCAAAACCAAGTCTGACGGTTCCGTTGATCGGTATAAAACCCGTCTAGTGGCCAAGGGTTTCAATCAGGAATATGACATCGACTATGAAGAGACCTTTGCTCCAGTTGCGCGTGTCACATCTGTTCGCAGTCTCCTTGCCATTGCGGCCACCAAACGCTGGCCTCTCTTTCAAATGGATGTCAAGAATGCTTTCCTAAATGGCGATCTGTCTGAAGAGGTTTACATGACTCCTCCTCCTGGTGTCTCTCTTCCCTCCAGCCATGTTTATCGTCTCCGCAAAGCCCTGTATGGTCTCAAACAAGATCCTCGTGCATGGTTTGAAAAGTTCAGCAAGACGGTGCTCTCCTTGGGTTTCTCTGCGAGCAACTATGACTCCGGCTTATTTACCCGCACCACTGCCTCTGGGAGCATTCTACTTCTTCTCTATGTAGATGATATGATTATTACCGGGGATGACTCTATCGGGATTGCCTCTCTAAAGCAATCTCTCAGTTCCAGTTTTGAAATGAAGGATCTAGGCAAACTACACTACTTTCTTGGGTTGGAGGTTCTTTCAGACTCCTCCGGTATCTACCTCTGCCAAGCAAAGTATATCTCAGATCTTCTCTCAAAGGCGGGCCTTTCCGATAACAAGGTGGCATCCACTCCCTTAGAGCACAACCTTCATCTGGCACCTAAGTCTGGTCCTCTCTTACGGGATGCAACACGATATCGTCAATTGGTTGGCTCACTTGTCTACTTCACGGTTACCCGACCAGACATCGCCTATGCTGTTCATACCGTGAGCCAATTCATGGCTGCCCCCTGCTCTCTGATCACTATGCTGCTGTCATCCGGATTCTCCGTTATCTTAAAGGCACCATGTTTCATGGGCTACACTTCTCCAGCACATCATCCCTTATCCTCCGTGGATACTCCGACTCTGATTGGGACAGTGACATGACTGATCGTCGATCCACTACTGGATACTGCTTCTTTCTCGACGACTCTCTAATCTCTTAGCGCAGCAAAAAGCAATCTCTCACTGCCCGGTCTTGTACTGAAGCTGAGTATCGTGCTCTCACCGACACTTCTCAATAACTTATTTGGCTACGTTGGCTACTCTCCGACATGGGTGCGCCTCAATCTTCACCGACTCCGTTATGGTGTGACAACAACAGTGCTATTCAGATCGCTCACAACGATGTGTTTCATGAACGTACCAAGCACATTGAAATTGACTGCCACTTCGTCCGTCAACATGTCGTGCGCAACACCATTCGCCTCCAGTCCATATCCACTCTGGATCAACCGACAGATATCTTCACCAAAGCTCATCTACCTGGCCGTTTTCGCGAGCTTCTTAACAAACTCAATCTGTCTCGTTCCTCCCCTGATCAAGTTTGAGGGGGGGGGGGGGGGTGTTAGTGTACATATGGCCCATGGGCCTTAGCCCATTAGTTTCCCTTCCCTTGTATATAAATAGGCTTCTTTATACCTTCTTTGTACACACTTTTCATTATCAATACAATCATTCTCTTAAACCCTTTCCATTTCTAACAAATTTTATAACTGATATCGTTATACCGGAGTATTCATCTCACGATTTTTGAGAAATATTGGTGAATTGATTCAATTATGTTAATGCTAGGGTTAGAACTGGTGTTTATGTAACTGATTCAACTTCGAATTTTGCATCTAATAGCTTTTATAGAGACATTAGGTTTACAGAAGGGAAATTGTTAGGAGTATTCCATTAGGAATTTTAGTCTATTGTGTTACAATTTTCATCACTTTCACTTTGGATATTATATATCGTATTGCTCTATATTACAAATGATATCGTTGACATCAAGAAATGTCTTTCTATTCTAGGGAACTTGCATATTTGTAGGTCTAAAGCCAATGGCGTGTAGCTCTCGGTTGGTAATGTGTGAGTGGTAGGTTTGCATCAAATGGTCTTGGGTTCGAAGCCCCCATAGGGTTATATGGCTGTCTGTTTGAATGTTAGCAGTTGCAACTCAAAATCAACTAGTTTGGTTTCATCACATATGTTGTATGTTTCGTTCTTTTTACCGTTATTCTCAACATGCCACATCGCCCTTGTAATGTAATACCATATTTAACCTCCAAAGTCCAACTCAAACCAATTGATCAATGGGTAGGTTGGTATCATTGAGCCAAAGCCCTTTTCGCTGTATATTTATATATGTGTTCCTTAATCAGTTAATCCTTCCTTTTCTTTCCTACTCGATAATTAAAAACTAAAAACCACTAAATGTTTTTTTCTACATTAATTCAAAGCTCATGTAGGGTCTGCTGATTCTGAGCGTGATGATCCTGTTATAACTGTTGAGGGCCATCCGGAAGGTGCAAAGCATCCAACCCAACATAAAGCAGCCGAAAAGGAAGTAAGTCATGTCACAAGAAAGTTGTCATTATAACATTTACTTATTTATATTTACTTTGTGTCTCAGTATTACTGAGTTTGTTGGTCGATGATTCTTCTCGGTTTTCTGTTTAATAGGACGACGATAATCGGAATGCAGAGCACAAAGGAGAGGATATTAATAGAGACTTGGCTGATATAGAAGTGCCCGATTACTATGATCCCGACAATCTTTCTCAGTTACAGAAAACACAGCCATATATAGATACTACGAAGTTCAGTAAAAAATTTATGTTACTTTGAAGACTACTTTTTGATAGGATATGGTTCAAAGCACCAATTAGAATTCATTATATCCGCGACCTGCATCTTTGTTTCATTCTTTGTGATTTGGAGTGTAACTCTTGCAAGCGCATCTAATTAAGATAAGGGGTGAGCATTTGGACCAAAAAAACCGACCGAAACCAAACCGAACCAACACCGTATATAATTTTCGGTTCGGTTTTCGGTTTTCTAAATTCTCTCTTATCGGTTTCGGTCCATATCGGTTTCGGTTTTTTACCGGACCAAACCGATATCTCAAAAGACAACCTTTTTTTTATAAATTTTTAGAGGCTACCTAACAATTCCTTAACAAAATAAGAAACGACCGATAGAGATTGAACTTCATTGAAGGTCCGATTTATGGCTGCACTTTTTTGTGAACACTATGTAATTCGGTTTACATGTTTTATCGCTACACTTTGTTTGTTTTATCATTTTATATGTGTATTTATATGCTTTTATCTTCTTTTTTTGTGTCCAATTTGAGCTATACTTGATGGAGTTGATGGTTTTGAGTTTTGTGTAATTTGGTTTTAATTATTAAAAAAAGGCTTTCAATTCGGTCCTAATTCGGTTCTAGGACCGAAAAACCGGACCGAAACCGAAACCAAACCGAAACCGTATATACATATTTGGTTCGGTTTTCGGTTTGACTATTTAGACATTTTCGGTTTCGGTCCTATCGGTTTTGGTTCGGTTCGGTTCGGTTTTCGGACCACGCTCACCCCACAGAAATTGGACTTTTTGGGTGTGTTTGGTATGCAGGACAAAATGGAATATCGTTGTTTAATGCACCTTTTTCTGTTTGGTTAAATAAACAATATAACAATATCATTATTTTATTTTTTTATGGGGCAGAAACTTGAGGATGCTACTTCAGACCAAACCTTGAGTTGGGATTCAGTGTACCAACTAATACTCGAGTGCTGGAGAACATTGGTCAACATAGAAACTGGTATCCGTATGAGCCGTGATTTCATTCGTGGCGAATACCTCCTCAAGTTTCCGGAACTTGAGTCTCTTGTTCGAGACCCAATTGATTATGCTCGCGTGGTGAAAAGGATTGGTAATGAAGTCAATATAGCCCTCGTCGACTTGGAAGGGCTGCTGCAGCCGGCCGTGATCGTGGATATTACCAACGCAACATCGACCACGAGCGGCTAGCCCCTTCAGAGAGACATCCTCCGGAACACAATCAAGGCGTGCAATCAAACCTTAATGTTGGACGCTGACAGGAGGAAAATTCTCGATTTCGTCGAAAGCCGAATGGGGTACATCGCACCGAACCTTTCCGCCCTTGTCGGCAGAGCCGTTGCTGCAAAGCTTATTGGGTGTGCCGTGGTCTTTCAGAGCTCTCCCATATCGCGCCTGCTCGCATTCAGCTTATTGGAGCCAAGAAGGAGAACGTAGTGGCTTTATTCTCGCCAACGGCGCGGTCTGATGTGGGTTATATTGACCAAACGGACATTTACCAACACTGTCTCAGATCTCAAAGGTAACATTCATAACCCTAATTTATATCTTCTAATAGCGTTTATGTTTATGAGTTCGTAACCTAAGTTCGGATTCCTCATTTTCTCTGTTAGAGAAGGAAAATCCTCCAAAAACAATGGAGCCGGAGGCCGGACAGCATGCCGGAGAAGCCTCCGATCACAACGCCGCCGCCGATCACAACGCCACCGCCGATCACAACGCCGGCCTCCAAACTCATTCAGCTACGATTGTATTAGATTCCGACTATGTTTCAGATCTCAATGGTAATCCTTATTTCTATTAGAAATTTCAGAGTATTTGTGTTTATATCGGTTCTATGAAATGCATTTTCACTTTGATTATAGTATCCTAGTGCTCAATTTTGTTAGTGTACATATGGCCCATGGGCCTTAGCCCATTAGTTTCCTTTCCCTTGTATATAAATAGGCTTGTTTATACCTTCTTTGTACACACTTTTTATTATCAATACAATCATTCTCTTAAACCTTTTCCATTTCTAACATGGTATCAAAGCTTTAGGCTCCTTATCACCTTCATCAATCCCGAGTTGGGATTCTTCAAACCCGTGTTGGGTTTTCTTCTTTCCCGAGTTGGGTTTTCTTCTTTCCTGAGTTGGGATTCTTCAAACCCGAATCCAAAACCCGAATCCAAAACCTTTTGTAGTGAATAACACACACTACAATCACGGGTATTATCTTGCCGACGGGATATATCCCGAGTGGACGACTTTCGTGAAAGCATTTAGGTACCAAGTTGAAGAGCCACGGGTCCATTTCAAGACACGTCAAGAATCGGCTAGAAAAGACATCGAACGGACATTCGCCACGCTTAAAGATAAATGGCACGTTGTAAAATACCCGGCGCGAGTATGGATCCAACAGAAATTATCACAAATCATGTACACGTGTATAATTTTACACAACATGATTCGTGAAGACGAAGGCTTCTCACATTATCCTTTTGATCCGACGGAGGTTTTACCGGGAGAGATTGAAACAACTATCTCCGAAGAAGACCGAGCAAGAAACGTCAACCTAGTGAAAAACCGAGAGAGACACGCCAACCTTCGCCATGATTTATCTATACACGTGTGGAACTCTTCGTCACACGCCAATAACTAATTTTATTGTATTTTTTTAGTTTTAATTTTAACGTAATTTTAATTTTAATGTAATTTTAATTTTAATGTTAGTTATTTAATATAATTTTAAATTTTATTGTTTATTTAATTTAATTCTAATATTTATTTAAAAAAATAAAATTAAGGGTATGAATTAAAAATAAAATAAAATGAAGGGTATGAAATGAAAATTAAAAAAATAAAATGAAAGGGTATGAAGTTGGTAGGTAGTGGTAAAGGTAGTGGAAAGCTGATGTGGCAGCTGATGTGGCAACAGGTACCACAAGTACCACAGGTACCATAGTGGATGGCCTAAGGTGTAGTGCAGTATTGGTTTTTCAATGTTTTTTATTTTTATCTACGTTCATAAATATTGTGGATCTAGTTTAAAAAACGAAGCTAATCTAATTTATTTTTTTTAAACCTTTTTTTTACAAACTCTGGGTTTGTAATTGCAGAACCGAATATTAAAAATTTATAGAAAATTTTAGGAGATTTGCTTTTTAGCCAGGTCCAAAACACTACGAATTTGATATATTGGATATATTGATATATGAGTAAAAATGATAGAGATATAAATATCATATAGGGAAATTGACTCAAATGGCTACCATGGCTGCGTATCGCAGTCCGCTTAGCCCGGCCAGCCCGGTGGACTCGAGCCCGCTGAGCCAAGGCTCGCAGTACGCATAGCCTTAAAAAAGATGATAGACTCTTACTCGACATTAGCTCGGTTTTTTAAGAGCTAATGTCATATTAGCTTCGGTCATTTTTTTATCTGAAGCTATAGTGAAACATACACAATTGTATTTATGATATATTTTTTCTCTCGTTGTGAATAATGAAATTATACAAACTTTTCGATCTAGAATGTGTCCGATGAAAATGCCGGGGTAACCGACCGATCTCGTATCGAAATATCGAGAGCCTTTTTGAGGCCTACGACCACTTGTTCGACCAACGGCCGTTGTTGCTTTGACCCGATACACGAAAGCGCTAGGTTGATTATACACTCGAAATCCTTCAACGAGTAATCCCCATTAAGTTTCGGATCGGCAAATTCCGTCATACTCCCGCCCCTTATTAGCGTCCTTGCCTAATCGACATTAAAGAAAAAATTCGTTTAGCGGACTAATGTCGACAAATTATAGCTGTAAGGCATCAAACCTAATAAACTCAATGACCACAATTGTCGTGGGCGTCTGGAATTAAATCCTGGGCAGATCTGCCCGGGGGATATTCCACCACGTCCCCGTGGGCCTCAACCAGTACGCCACAACCCTTGTGGTTAAGCAGAGGTATCGTAATGAATCGATAAAGTTAACGATCAGAAGCTAGATTGTTACCATCTTCCCAAGTGGCAACCAACCATCTTATGATCTTATCCCATAAGTGGCAATATAAGGATGAAATATAGAATTTTATGTGTTAAAAAAGATGATAGGATGTGTTAAAAGGATGAAATGCATCTATCATCCTTGTATTGCCACTAAATTCTACAAAGACGTTGTAGAATTTATTGTTGTTCTTTACAAAAGTGTTAAATTACAAGAATGCTCTTCTATTGTAAGTTAATCTTCCCATTTTGGTTTTTGATGAAATACGAGTCATGTAAGTTCCCATCAACGACTCTTGTGTAGAATTTATTGTTCTTGTAAAAAAAGGAAAAAGAAAAAAAGATTACAAAAGTGTTAAATTACAAGAATGCCCTTCTGCGCGGGAAATCCCAACTAATTTCACGCAACGATTAAACAGTCCTTCTCCTTCTCCTTCTTCTTCTTCTTCTTCTTCTTCAAATCATTAGATTCCGAGATTCCGACCAGAAACAATAGAGCCAGATGCCGGAAAACCTGCCGGAGAAGCCTCCGATCACAACACCATTTCCATCGACAACAGCCTCCAAAATCCTTTAGCTGCAATTGTATCGGATTCCAACACTGTCTCAGATCTCAAAGGTAACATTCATAACCCTAATTTATATCTTCTAATAGCGTTTATGTTTATGAGTTCGTAACCTAAGTTCGGATTCCTAATTTTCTCTGTTAGAGAAGGAAAATCCTCCAAAAACAATGGAGCCGGAGGCCGGACAACATGCCGGAGAAGCCGCCGATCACAACGCCACCGCCGATCACAACGCCAGCCTCCAAACTCATTCAGCTACGATTGTATCAGATTCCGACATTGTTTCAGATCTCAAAGGTAATCCTTATTTCTATTAGAAATTTCAGAGTATTTGTGTTTATATCGGTTCTATGAAATGCATTTTCACTTTGATTATAGTATTCTAGTGCTCAATTTTGTTAGGGACAATTACAAAAAAGTGTATCCAACTTGGCACGAAAAGCTATTGTATGTATTGTACTTCGATTTTTACCTTTTGACGTATCAAACTTTTTAAAACAATCTATTGTGTGTATCCAACCTGTTATAGCAGGTTAGATGATGACGTGGCACCGGTGACCCTTTTCCAGCGCCTCCCATCCTTCCGGCGATCCTTTTCCGACGCCTCCCGTACTCCGACGACCATTTTCAGACGTATCTCTCTCTACACCCTCTCCTCTCGATATGGAAGTAGGTCTTGGTGAAAATGGTGGTGTGGCCGGAGATGGTTGTGGTGCAGGTGTGGCTGGAGATGGTGGTGATGGAGGCTGGGTGGTGTGGTGAAGATGGTGGTGGTGGCCGAAGATGGTGGAGATGGTGGTGTGGCCGGAGATGGTGGTGTGGCCGGAGATGGTGGTGTGGCCGGAGATGGTTATGGTGCAGGTGTGGCTGGAGATGGTGGTGATGGAGGCTGGGTGGTGTGGCGAAGATGGTGGTGGTGGCCGAAGATGGTGGAGATGGTGGTGTGGCCGGAGATGGTGGATTTGCAGGTTTGGCCGGAGATGGTGGTGTTGCCGGAGATGGTGGTGGTGGCCGAAGATGGTGGAGATGGTGGTCTGGCCGGAGATGGTGGTGGTGGCCGGAGATTGTGGCCGGAGATGGTGGCCGGAGATGGTCGCCGGAGTTTCTTACCGGTTACCTGCTAAGCAGGTAACCGGATACATACGATGGAGTTTTTTTACAAGTTTGATACGTCAAAAGGTAAAAATCGAAGTACAATACATACAATAGCTTTTCGTGCCAAGTTGGATACACTTTTTTGTAATTGTCCCATTTTGTTAGTGTACATATGGCCCCTGGGCCTTAGCCCATTAGTTTCCCTTCCCTTGTATATAAATAGGCTTGTTTATACCTTCTTTGTACACACTTTTCATTATCAATACAATCATTCTCTTAAACCCTTTCCATTTCTAACATGGTATCAGAGCTTTAGGCTCCTTATCACCTTCATCAATCCCGAGTTGGGATTCTTCAAACCCGAATCCAAAACCCGAATCCAAAACCCGAATCCAAACCCCGAATCCAAAACCCGAACCCGAATCCAAAACCCGAGCCCGATTCCCGAATCCCAAAAAAAAATCCCGAGTTGGTATTCTCTCCCGTTTCTCTCTTCCCGAATCGGCTTCCGAATTGGAAATCTTTTTGATTCCAAATTCGGGATCCGCTTTCCCTAGTCGAAACTCTGCCGAATCGGCTTCCGAATTGGAAATCTTTTGATTCCAAACTCGGGACCCGCTTTCTCTTGTCGAACCTCGCTTTCCCGAATCGGGAATCATCAAAACCCGAATCGGGTTTCCTTATTTCCCGAGTTGGGACTCCCTTGGAAGTTTTAATTACTCTCCAATGACTTCGACTCTTGGCCATTTGAATCCAATATCCGTTGTTCTGAATGGGAACAACTATATCCTATGGAACCATCATATGACCATTCTTCTTAAATCTCATGGTCTGTACTCCTACGTCACCAGGACGACTGTTGCTCCCACAAGGACGGCAAATGAATCCGCTGCAGACTATGCCAAACGTGTTAATGAGTGGGACATTAACAACGCCAAAATCCTAGGCTTCATCAATGCCTCAACCACAGCGGAGATTAATCAACAATTCCTTGGTTATACAACTACAAAGGGTCTTTGGGATTTTCTGACCAAGAGGTACTCCTCCACTGGGTTGGCTCACCATTATCAACTGTGGACCACTTTTCAAAGCAAACGTCAGCTTCCTGATCAACCTGTCAGCTCCTACATCTCCGAGATGCAAGCCATTCGCGACCATCTGAATCTAGGCACCCCACAAGTCCATGACAACACGGCGAAACTGTATCAGGCCTACTTCAATCAGTTGCACCTGATCACCATTCTGATGGGCCTCCTTGATAAGTTTGAAAATGTGCGAGCCTCCCTCCTTCACAGGCACCCTCTGCCCTCACTTAAAGATGCCATCACAGAACTGCTAAGTGAAGAAACTCGCCTTCAGCTCTGCACTCCTGCCTCTGCTCCATCAGAATCAATCTTCCATACTTCAACCTCGAGCTCCAACTTCAAGGGAAAAGGTTTCCAGAAACCGTTCAATAGGCCTCCAGGCTTCCAGAACTCCTACAACAAGCCTCTAGAACTCCCTTACAACAAGTCTTCTGGAAAACCGTTAGGAAATGAGTGCGCTTTCTGTCACTCACCGTCTCACTTCCTGGTTGACTGCCCAATAAGAAGGTGCAAGCACTGTGGCATCCAACATCCTCGCCACCTCCTATCTGAATGTCCTCAAAACCCGAAGAAACACCAGACTGCAGTCAGATTCGTTGCTCAACATGAGCCTACAGAAATGCATGTTGTCGCGCCTGTCTCCTCCAAACCCGAGCTCGTGGAACTTATGCGCCGCAATCAAGAACTCATGGCTCAAATCATGACAGGTTCTCTGGGAATGAACTCCCAACACTAAGCTCCTTCAGGTACTCTGTGGATTTTTGACTCCGGGTGCTTCAATCACATGTCGCCCTATTCTAAAGGTTTTGTCTCTAAGCGACGTTCCTCCCATCCTACCGTTAAAATGGCGGATCTTACCCCAAAACTGTTCTGTTTGAAGGAGATTTCTCTACTGACAACGTTCAATTACCTGAAGTCTTACATGTGCCAGGCCTAGCCATAGGTCTTGTTTCCCTTACTCAACTTCAGGAGATGGGTTTACTGATATTCTTTAATTTTTCTGGTTGTGTCATACAGGATCCAAAGACCAAGCAGACCCTTGGTGTAGGCCGTAGAGTTGGACGGGTACTCGAGGTTGTTTACATCCGTCTTCCCTTGCAGCCACACACCTTCGCCCCTTCCGTATCTCAACCATCTTCCCTTGATCTATGGCATGCTCGTCTAGGTCACTTATCGTCCGCTAGAATAAAGTCGTTAGCTAGTTCAGGATCGTTAGGTCATGTTACCCCTTCAAACATTTCCTGTCTACCCTGTAAACATGGAAAACACCATGCCCTTCCTTTTGAGATTAATGAATTTAAAGCTTCCTGTCCTTTTGATTTAATTCATTCTGATGTTTGGGGACCCGCACCGAACCCATCTATGGGTGGTGCACGGCATTTTGTCATTTTTATTGATGATCACACACGCTTCACCTAGATATATCTTATGAAGCATTGATCAGAGCTACCTAAGCTCTACATTGACTTTGCCAGAATGATTTTCACTCAATTCTCTAAGCCAATCAAGATTCTTCGTGCAGACAATGCCATGGAATACAAAGAATCCTCCCTACTCTCCTTTCTCGAATCTCAGGGTACACTGTCTCAGTACTCCTGTCCTGGCACTTCACCTCAAAATGGTCGTGCGGAACGAAAACATCGGCATATTCTTGACACTGTCTACACTCTCTTAGTCTCTGCTAAATGCCCGGAACGATTCTAGGGGGAGGCAGCCTTCACTGCTGTCTATACCATCAATAGACATCCAACTCCAATACTTCAAAACAAATCTCCCTATGAAATTTTACATGGAGTTTCCCCTGCCTACGACCTTCTCAAAGTCTGGGGTTGTGCTTGCTTTGTCCAGTTACAACCTCATGAGCATACCAAGCTTGAACCTCGTGCTAGGGTTTGCCTCTTTCTTGGGTATGACATTGAACACAAAGGCTATCGCTGTTGGGATCCTATCTCAAAACGCCTGCGTATTTCTCGGCATGTTACCTTCTGGGAGGATGTTCCCTTTTATACCATGCCGAACGCTGAGACCAATATCACGTCTATTACTACTCCTTTCTTTACTGACCCTTCTTCCTCTTTTGATACTCCTATCTCACCTCCGATCCCTACTACTGATCCTGACTTACCTATAACGACCTCTGATCTCCCGCAACCTGTGCCAACTCCATCGCCTACACCTGAGGCTCCTGCTGAATCTACGGATCCTGGACCCTCAACATCAGACGCGGTTCGTCG
Source organism: Centaurea solstitialis (assembly GCA_030169165.1). NCBI lineage: Eukaryota > Viridiplantae > Streptophyta > Magnoliopsida > Asterales > Asteraceae > Centaurea > Centaurea solstitialis. Next base: position 98,779,135 of record CM058043.1, read on the forward strand.
TTCCAATCGGGTAAGACAGGTTCCCGCTCATCTTCGTGATTATCACTGTTATGCTACCTTATTATCAAATCACGAACCTGCCTCCTATAAGGAAGCTGCCTCTAGTTCACAATGGCAGGAAGCTATGCAGGAAGAACTTCGAGCTCTCGCAAAGGCTCACACGTGGGATCTTGTTCCTCTACCGCCTGGCAAACGACCAATCGGATCTAAATGGGTCTTTAAGATCAAAACCAAGTCTGACGGTTCCGTTGATCGGTATAAAACCCGTCTAGTGGCCAAGGGTTTCAATCAGGAATATGGCATCGACTATGAAGAGACCTTTGCTCCAGTTGCGCGTGTCACATCTGTTCGCAGTCTCCTTGCCATTGCGGCCACCAAACGCTGGCCTCTCTTTCAAATGGATGTCAGCAATGCTTTCCTAAATGGCGATCTGTCTGAAGAGGTTTACATGACTCCTCCTCCTGGTATCTCTCTTCCCTCTAGCCATGTTTATCGTCTCCGCAAAGCCATGTATGGTCTCAAACAAGATCCTCGTGCATGGTTTGAAAAGTTCAGCAACACGGTGCTCTCCTTGGGTTTCTCTGCGAGCAACTATGACTCCGGCTTATTTACCCGCACCACTGCCTCTGGGAGCATTCTACTTCTTCTCTATGTAGATGATATGATTATTACCGGGGATGACTCTATCGGGATTGCCTCTCTAAAGCAATCTCTCAGTTCCAGTTTTGAAATGAAGGATCTAGGCAAACTACACTACTTTCTTGGGTTGGAGGTTCTTTCAGACTCCTCCGGTATCTACCTCTGCCAAGCAAAGTATATCTCAGATCTTCTCTCAAAGGCGGGCCTTTCCGATAACAAGGTGGCATCCATTCCCTTAGAGCACAACCTTCATCTGGCACCTAAGTCTGGTCCTCTCTTGCACTAAATCAGTTGACTATCAAGCACAATTCATAAAAGTGATCAATTGTTCAAATCACTTTTTCTTGTAGAATTGGTCTTTTTATTATAAGTTTGCAAGATTTGATGAATTGCTTCGGTTTAATATGGATATAACTCGTAGCCAACGCTATTCTCATAGGCTTGTATATTTTCTAAACGAATTAATCATCAAGTTAAAGTCGATGCTCATAAAGCTTAAGGTCTTGGTTTTTTTTTAAAGTCGAGGCAAGGCGTATTCATGAGGCTCACTAAGAGCATCCACAATGGTAGAATCTCTAAGAACATTACTTGCCATATTTTTTCCTGTTACATCATTGTCATCTCAATAAACTAAGAACTTTCTTAAAACTCTACAATAGATGTTTTTTAAAAACCTCACCCCCTTTTCTCATTTATAATATAATTTTTATTTATGTAAATTATTATATAACAGAAAAGGGAGGTAATACAAGACTCCTGAGTTCTATTAAGAACCAGTAACTAGGAAAGAACCTATATTCCACAAGGGATGTTCTTGTAAAAACCCTAAGGAGAATCTTAATAAAAATCTTTATTGCAGTTGCTCTAAATGTTGCACCTTGTGGGCCTAGGTACACCTCATAAATAGTTATTGGATTTGGATACCTAGTCAAACTCATACATTAAATAATTTTTTGAGTTAATTACATATTTGGTCCCTGTGGTTTACACGAACTTATGATGGAGGTCCCTGAACCCTAATTTTCATGCCTACGGTCCCTGTGGTTTCATTTTCGTTATGATGGTGGTCCCTTGCCTTAACATCTGTTAAAAATAGCTGTTAAAAAATGGTAAAAGATGAAATTACCCCTATCCCTTTCCCTCTTCCCTACCCCCAAACCCGCCCCAAACCCTAAAGTTGCAACCTCCATCGCCGGCCACCTTCATCGCCGCCAGTCGCCGCCGCCGCCGCCGCCACCACCCACAACCACCAACTCCGGCCACTCCAACCCACCTCCACCTCCATCGCCAGCCACCTTCAGAATGCAGACCCGACCACCGCCGCCGCCTTTCAGATCCGACCATCGCCACTGCCAACCTTCAGATCCGACCACCACCCAGCACCATCATCTTAGCCTCGCTCTGTGTCCTTCCAACGCGTGGCCGCCGCCGCATCAATCCACACCACCTAGCCGGAAAATCGATGTGGCTGGATACCACCTGTAACCTATCCCCTTTCTTTTCTTCTTCCTTTTTCCTAAAGAGTCTAATCGAATCTAGATCTGTGAAATTGTACATCTGAAATCGATTTGGTGATGGTGGTGGTTGTGCGGGGACCATCTGAAACCGACGAGATGAAGATGTCGTCACGGTCGCCGGAGTTCGGAACGGAAGGGCGGAAAAACGAGGTGGTCGAGGTGGTTGGTAGGGGGCATTACAGAAACCAAATCACCATCGCCACCGGAAAAACGAGGTGGCTGTTGCAGGTTTATGGTGGCCTTGGCGGTGGTGCTCTCGCCGAAAAAAGGAAGAAGAAAAGAAGATTAAAGAAGGGGGTAAGTGGTTGGTAGGGGGAATGTGTTCTTGCCGGGAAAAAGAAAAGAAAAGAAGATTAAAATGAGTGCTTGTCTTAGTTGCTGTTGCCGGAAAAGAAGAAAAAAAAAGAGGATGAAAAGGAAGAAGGAGATGGTAGGTGGAGTAGGGGTGGCGAGGTGGTAGTGGTGGGGGATGGCACGTGTTGTCAAGATGCATTTAAATGTCTATATAATTATTATACTATTATAAATAAAATTAAGTTTTAATAAAAAATGAAAAAATAATGAAAAGACTAAAATACCCCTGTTCTAATGGAGGTTTTTAACGGACGTTAGGGCAAGGGACCACCATGGTAACGAAAATCAAACCACATGGACCGTAGGCATGAAAATTAGGGTTCAGGGACCTTCATCATAATTTCGTATAAACCACAAGGACCAAATATGTAATTAACTCTCCATTCTATTTGCTGTCAACCAAACAACTAGTCCTATTATTGTTACATTTTAGTTCAATCCAGATTCCAATTCCTTCGATAGATTATTGATCCTTCATAAATCATTTAACCAGACCAATGAAACCGTTTTTTTTAGTAAATTACGGATTTGGTCCCTATGGTTTGGGGGTTTTTATGGATTTGGTCCCTAAACTTCAATAATTACGGATTTGGTCCCTGTGGTTTGTAAATTCTTTTGGATTTGGTCCCTGGTAGTGCAAATAGGCAGGGACCAAAACCAATAGAATTTACAAACCACAAAAATCAAATCCAATAGAATTTGCAAACCACAGGAACCAAATCTGTAATTATTAAAGTTTAGAGACCAAATTCATAAAAACTCCCAAACCACAGGGACCAAATCCTGTATAGTGTAGTTGGGCTTGGCCCATAATTCACATATAACAATTCCAGATTATATATAAAACCTAAAAATATTCCCCCAAAATTCCCAAATTCACGATTGCAATTTGCAATTTCCACCACCGTCCACCACCACCACCACCACCGTCCACCGCCGGACCACCGCCGGACCACCGAAGCCGTCAGGCTCTCTGATCTCCCCCTTTATCTTCAGGTTAGGGTTTCGAAATGCATAAACGATGAATGAAATTGTTCCAAAAATTAAAGCTCACTAGGGTTTACTTCTTAAATTACATTTTTGAAATCATGAAATTGGTTGAAAAACTCCCTAGGTTATATAAAACTATACTTGATTAGTTAATTACATGTGAAATTGTGAAATCATGTCTGTTTAGGGTTAGATGCTCGTTTATTTGATTACTTTTATTTTTCTGGTTGATTACATAATTTACACAATTATATTTGTTAGATTTTAATGGACTTGATTGGTGATTGATTCCATTATATGCTATTTAGGTTTAATTGCATTCAACTTGCTTAACTTTTTGGTTTGAATTCTTATTATTGTGGACAGATTGGCAAAGAATTTGAAGTAGCTGAGCTGCACCTCTTCAGCCAATAATGGTATCCAGCTATTCCCTCCTTGAATCCGTCTCGTAGTAGCTCTTATGTTTTTTTTGACGTTACGTATTAATATGCATATGCAAGCCTGTAAGATTCACATCTAGAATTTGGAATTAGGGAAGCGCTAATTTGAGTGTAGAAACTAGAAAGTAACGTTGTTAGTTGCGTTGGAGCCTTGGAAGGGTAACTTTTAAGATAAAGAACAAATACAATCGCAAGGTTACTTAAGAGTAATAACTAAATTAAGCGTGGAAGCTTTGCCAATTTTCAAATATTGAAGTCGGATTGGTTTCAAATGTCACCCAAGTCCAAACAATTATGCAAGCAGAGAAGTTCGAAGAAATTTAAAGTTAACTAGCTTTAAAGACAACAAGTAACAACCTGTTTTAACATCGAATTTCTAAGGGGCCGTTTGCGTAACGCCTACCCGGTAAGCGCTTAGTAGACCATTTACCTTACCGGATAATAAACATGACAAGGGCCGAGAATCTTAGCGATGATAACGATTAAGAGCCTACCCAATAAGCAAGGGTGACGATATTTACCTGGTAAGCACTAACCGGGTAAATTTTTGATACAATGTTGTTTCCATATTTGATGAAGTAAGTTATAGTTTTGAGTAAGTGTTTGGTAAACGGCCCCTAAGTATATAATACTAAACTGGTGTAACAATTTGAAAGAGGAATTCTATTGGTAGTGGACGGGGATCCCAAATATAAAGACAACAGAAGTTGGCAATTAAAAAGAGGGGGGGGGGGATTATGGTAGATAAGGGGAACCCATGTAGGAATCAAATGGATAAGGAACTAAGGATATTGGTCTTGCATTAAACAAACTTTTTTTTTTCTTTTTGAAGTTTTGAAGGGAGCACATAGCCCCTCTGGTCACCATGTAGTTCTGCCAGTGTGTTTGTGCCTTTTTGGTGCTATTATGAAGTATGAACAATTGAAGTTTGAAGAGCATGCTTTAAGTTGATTCAAAATTCAAGAAAGCTTAGTCAATGCCATCCATGCTTTAGGTTTCTTTCAGTGCCAGTTGAATATATTGCTTGTCACAAGAAGGCTTAGTGCCTTAGTCATTTGGTAATTAAATAGATTTGAAACAGATAACAGAAAATTTAGGCGTAGAATATTTGTATACAGAATTTATCGATTGCAATATGTTTCTTGCTTAGTCAACTATAATGACCAGAAGCTGTTTATAACAGATGTTTGTTCTTTTTTTTTTCTTCAGGCAAATCTTGAAGATTCTTTTCTGGCAGATCTTGAGGATCTTTCAGACAATGACAATGAGAACTTGGTGAGTGTAGTGGGCTGTGATAACTACATGTTTTCTTGTGAGGTTGTAATGGACTGGAATTATTATTCCTGACTTCAGTGATCAGCCATGTCTTCCTTAAAACGATTATTTATTTATATTTACTTTGTCTCAGTATTACTGAGTTTGCTGGTCGATGATTCTTCTCTGTTTTCTGTTTAATAGGATGAAGACAATGGGGATGCAGAGCACATGGAAGAGGATATTAATAAAGACTTGGCTGATATAGAAGTGCTCAATTACGATGATCTGGATAGTGTTTCTAAGTTACAGAAAACACAACGATATACAGATATTATGAAGGTCAGTAAAAAATTTATTTTACTTTGAATACTATTTTTTGACATGATATGGTTCAAAGCACCAATGCCTACATCTTTGTTTCATTCTTTGTGTTTTGGAGTGTAACTCTTGCAACCTTATCTTATTGTACATCACACAAGAATTGGACTATTTGGGTGTGTTTGGTATGCAGGACATGATGGATAAAGTGGCATTTGGTGTGACATTTAGACTAGGAGATGACACGACTGAGTGGGACAAAAATACTTTTTCTATGTCTCACTAAAATGTGGAACAAAAGTCAAGGAATTGGTAAATTACTAATCTACTCATTTCAAATTAAAACCTTACACAATTCTTTCACCCACTTGCCTCGCTCTAGGGGGTGTTTGGCAGCTGCTGAATGGTTTAACGCAGAATGATTAAATGGTCAGAATGCTTAAGAGGCTCTTATGATGTAGTTGTTTGGTATGTTCATAATGAAATTGGGGCGCTGAATGGTTAAGGGAGTCTTAAGTTACAAAATCATTTAGAGGATTTTAGAGGCAAAAAAAAAAATCCTGCCAAACAAGATTCGCCTCTTAGCTATTCAGAGGTTGCCTCTTAATGGAACTATTAAGTGGTAAACAAACAACTAGTCCTTCTTAGTAACGAACTCACCCTATATGATTATGCCCCTTTTTATCTCTAGATGCCAAAACAGTCAAGTGTGTTTTACAAGATCATCTCCCTCTATTTGTTTTTCAACATCCTTGATTTTGAGTGCCTCAATTAAGTATATTTTCAAGATTTAGGAAATTTCATGCACTTTTTCTGTTTGGATTAAATGAACAATGTCATTAATATGCAGAAAGTTGAGGATGCTCTTGATAAAGGTTCAGATATTTCAAACCAAAGCTTGGTTTTGGAAGACGATCCAGAGTACCAGCTGATAGTGGAGTGCAACACGTTGTCGGTCGATATAGAAAACGAAATCGTTATCATCCATAATTTCGTTCGTGACAAGTACCGCCTCAAATTTCCCGAGCTCGAGTCCCTCGTTCACCACCCGATCGATTATGCACGTGTGGTGAAGAAGATCGGGAACGAAGTCGATCTAACCCTCGTTGATTTGGAAGGGCTGCTGCCATCGGCCATCATCATGGTTATTTCCGTCACAGCATCAACCACGAGCGGCAAGCCCCTTCCGGAAGAGGTCCTCCAGAAGACGATCGAGGCCTGCGATCGAGCCCTCACACTGGATGCCGCCAAGAAGAAGGTCCTCGATTTCGTTGAAAGCCGAATGGGGTACATCGCCCCGAACCTTTCCGCCATTGTCGGCAGTGCGGTTGCTGCAAAGCTAATGGGGACCGCCGGCGGTCTTTCGGCGCTCTCCAAGATGCCAGCTTGTAACGTTCAGCTTCTCGGAGCCAAGAGGAAGAATCTAGCGGGTTTTTCCTCGGCAACGTCGCAGTTTCATGTCGGTTATCTCGACCAAACGGAGGTTTTTCAGACGACACCTCCGGCTTATAAGATGCGTGCCTGCCGGCTTTTGGCGGCAAAATCAACACTTGCGGCTCGTATAGACTGTACAAGAGGTGATCCGTCGGGACAGCTAGGGAGAACATATCGGGAAGAGGTGCATAAGAAGATCGAGAAGTGGCAAGAGCCGCCTCCGGCAAAGCAACCGAAACCGCTCCCGGTTCCTGATTCTGAACCTAAGAAGAAAAGAGGTGGTCGTCGTCTTCGGAAATTTAAAGAGAGGTGCGTTATGCGTACTCCACTTCATAGAAAACCCGTTTTACTATCTCTTCGGACTTTTATTTATTTATTATTTATGTATTTTTTATCTTTTTAATCAGATATGCTATCACGGACATGCGAAAACTAGCAAACAGAATGCAGTTTGGAGTACCTGAAGAAAGCTCATTAGGTAAATAATCTTTTTTTTTGGTTCATGTGGAAATTTGATCTATTTTAGGCTGATAATTTGAGGTTCAAGGGAACACCTAAAAAAACGGAAAACCGAGTAACATCCTTGTGACCCTCCATCTAGACCGTATGCCTTTTGCATAGCAGTAAATTAAGTTGTTTTTTTGGTTTTTATGCACATGTGCATATTACAAATTGCGTCTATACACATGTGCATATGGTTCAGATAGAGGGCTAAGAGGGTGTTCTCCGGTTTTTTGTTTTTTTGATGTTTTTCATCGAACCTGACACTATATGTGTGTGTATATAAATGGATTATTCGGGTCATTTTCGAATTGAAAATTTTGACTCTGACCTTGCCCATTTATTTTTCATTGCGTGTCAACCGTTTTCTTAAATGGGTTGTTATGTATTTTACCCAAACCTGCTTATTTCATGTTTTGGTTAGCGTGATGGATTATTCGGGTCATTTTCGAATTGAAAATTTTGACTCTGACCTTGCCCATTTATTTTTCATTGCGTGTCAACCGTTTTCTTAAATGGGTTGTTATGTATTTTACCCAAACCTGCTTATTTCATGTTTTGGTTAGCGTGTCATTTTAGTTTTTGTCAGGTCTAGGTAAGCGTGTTGATTTGATAGTTTCATTGTAACCGCTTTGGCTTTTACCGAATGTAGAGTTCAAATTAAAACTACTATCAGCCTTTTTTGAAAGATGTACACTTGTTGTTTCAGTTTTGTAATAATGTTCTTTTGAATGTTTATGTTATCTTTTTTTGATAAACAGGGGATGGACTAGGAGAAGGGTACGGTATGCTTGGTCAGGCTGGAAACGGGAAGTTACGTGTATCAGTTGGTCAGAGCAAGCTCGCTGCCAAAGTCGCCAAGAAGTATGTATTTACGTTATTTTATAATCTTTCTTGAATCCTTTTTTTATTCTCATGTCTTGCTATTACCGTTAATCGATTTATTTCTCTTCTTTTTGTATAGACTGTAGTAAATCTTCCCAAACCAACATTTTTACACATACTTTTTCCTCAAAACCTTTTTACAGTCATACCCTCCCAGACCCTAGAGGTCGTTTGGGAGTGCTTTTTGGGGTCCAAAAATGCTTTTGGCCAAAAGTGTTTATCAACTTATGGTCATGGGAAAAGGAGTTCTTAGAAAGTGTTTGGATTAGGTTGTGGTGGTAAAAGCCAATAAGTCAATAAGTCGTTATTTAAAAAGTGTTTGGCTTAGCTTATACATACAAAATGACCAAAAATGACAAAAAAACAGTTTTCAAAAAGCACTTTTAGGTTAGAATGAGGGGTATTTGTGTCATTTAGCAACAAAAAGCACTTTTTTTTTTCTCGAAAAGTCACTCATCACTAATTATTTATAACCTGCGTTTTATCCCTTGTCAAGTACTTTCAAAAGCACTTTTCAGGTATCCAAACAAGATTATTAGCTTATTGGCTTTTTGAGAAGCCAATAAGTCAATAAGCACTTTTAAAACACACATCCAAACAGCCTCCTAATCTTTAAAGGGATTAGAGTACTGAGTTGTGTGTTGAAGATGTAGCCATACAATTGATAATTGTGTAATGTAACACGATATTAAACGTTCAGGTACAAGGATAATAAGCAGTATAGCAGTGGAGGGGCTACGTCTGGATTGACTTCAAGTTTGGCTTTTACACCTGTGCAGGTTTGTTTTCTTTTTTTACGAGATATACTGGATTTGTTTGGTATGATATTTAGTGGGTTATTTGCATTTTATTGAGCTTTTGAGAAAAAATGAAGGAAAGTTGAAATATTTGAAAAATGTGTTTGTTTGCAGGGAATTGATCTGATAGATCCACAGGCAGATGCTAATAGGCTTGGAAGTGGAACTCAGAGCACATACTTCTCAGAAACAGGAACTTTTTCAAAGATCAAGAGGAACTAACTGACTGAACTAATGTGTTTTTGTATTTTTAGATGTTAAGCTCAAAAGTATTCCAGTATATATTTTACTGAGTTTTGAACCTTAAAAAAGAGGAAACTTGGTCTTATATTCTTTCTTATGCCATTCTTTTTTCATGGTGTGTTATGGTTAGAAAAACAAAAGTTACTTGTTGGATTAAAATGGAACAGTATGAATCTGAACAGCTTAATGGGCTGGAATACTATGTTGCTAATAATATCAACTTTAGGCTGGGTTTAAGTGAAAAATAGAGTTATCATTATAAGGATAAGAAGGGATTTCCATTGTTGGATGCACACAAGGCTCTAGACCTCCACCTTTGGATAAGATCATCCAACTAGCAAAAATCATCGCAGCCCTCCCCCACCTGAAGAGCGTATGCAAATCGGCCTCGACTCTTAGAGAGCAATTAAGGGGTTGTTTGGTAGTTGCTGAATGGTATGGTGCAGAATGGTTGAGAGGCTCTGTAGGATGTAGTGCAGAATGAATTATTGTTGTTTGATAATTGTTCTGAATGAATGCTTTGAATGACAAGAAATGACCATTTTACCCCTCTTAGGTAACAATTCCTAACAGACTGCTATACAAATTACAACAATACCAAAGAGATTGGATGCAATTCCATAAATAAACAACTACGATGCAATCGGTTTCCGTACAGGGATGGGTGGTAGGGTCGGGAGGTGGGCCCGCAAACAGCGTTCGATATAAAGTTGGAGAAGTTTGATGCGGTTGCTAATCTTTACTGAATAAGTAATATTTATATCATGTAATTTTGATTATCAAGAATAATACTCCATAAGTAAAATAAACTTTAATAGACAACCCATAAGTGTAATAACTACAAAAAAATAGCCACCATCAGTGCACCTTTAGATCAATTGCAATAAATTATATCTTTTTAATTCTTAATTCAAATCCAATAGTTTACCACTCAAAACGTGTTTAATCATGCAAATATTTCCAACCTAAATTATTTTTCTAAATTCCATTATTTTTTTGGTCTTCTCAATTACTTCATTTTTATTATTAATCTAATTATTGGTTCAAAAATTCAAAAATTAGCTGGACAAAATGGTTTAGGGGATACCTCTGACTTATTTCCAATTGGCTTATTAATTAATTTCTTCATTTCACATTCAATTATTCATATGTGCATATATAATAAATGTTAACTGGGCTCTACATAGGATGCTTCAAAGGTACCTTCATTTATTTATATATTACAATTACAGTATATTTTTTATTTATATATAAATAACAAGTTTTTTTATGGCAGCTAAGCCATCATCACCTGGGATGCTTCGAAGTTAGATCTCGTTAAGAATCAAATAATTATTTTATTTACGCTTAAATAACTATTTATACAGTTAATCTGACACATAATTTGATGAAACTACATAAGTTAACGAAATAATTTAATAAGCATATATACCATAAATAATGTGTTAATTGTTATGTTAACCAATTTTTCAACCACAAAAACCCAAAAAATTCAAGGACATTAGCAAATATGTAAATAAAAATCTATTAAAATTAACCAAAAATATAAAAAATCCCACCAAAATCCATAAAAAAAATTTCTTTTTTAATAATGAAATTTAATTTACAAAATTTTAATCTATCTTAAAAGTATACGTACTATAAAAAATCGTAATGGCACAAAAATATAAAAAACCCCACCAAAATCCATAAAAAATTATTTCTTTCTTAATAATGGAATTTAGTTTACAAAACTTTAATCTACCTTAAAAGTGTATCTGCCATAAAAAATCGTAGGTGTGCCGTGTGCCACTTTCACCCCAACTCTAACATTTTTTTTAATATTATAAAACTGTCATTCTTATTTTACTTGCATACTCGAAGTAACCCTAGATGGACAGATGCAAATCTGGATCCATCAAAGTAACCCTAGATGGATCCAACTCTAACATTTTTTTTAATATTATAAAACTGTCATTCTTATTTTACTTGCATACTCGAAGTAACCCTAGATGGACAGATGCAAATCTGGATCCATCAACAGAGCAATTCCATTTTAGTCATAGTTTCAATCCCATATTAAATGAAAGTCTCCACCGTAGTTCCTATCTAACCCTCCAATCTTTTCTATCCCGCCCGACAAAAAAACGATTCTCCCACATTCAATGAAAGCGTCCATCGTACTGAGTACTGACCACTAAGCTGTGATGTAGTGGTTACGACTCATGGGGATATGGTGAAATATCCCGTTTGTCTAGAGTTCAATTTCAGACGTTCATAATATTGTGGCCAATAAGTTATCAGAGTTGATATCTTATAACTATAATTTATTGAAATTAATCACTTAAAATATCCTTTTAAAATAAGAAAGTTAATTGTATATACTTCTTATCTTTTTACAAAAAGATCATTAAGAACAAAAACCTCAACAACTTAGTGGTCAATAACATCCTTGGAAGAGACAGTGGATGACATCTCTGTCTGTCCGGGTTCAATTTATGAGACGAGCATATGACGATACCCTAAGTCCCTAACCATGGATTAGTTTTTGGGTCAGTCCATAGTCGCCGAGGCCAAAGATTTAATCAATTGTCCGTATAAACTCCGAATACCTCGTTAACGTTTTATCAAGACGTGTGCATAAATTATCTGCCGTCTAAATAAAATGATATTTATTTACTTGGAATTACCATTTTTCATAAATTATAATTTGTCGGTAGCCCCATAATCTTTAACCAATTGCATTAAAACCTCGAACCTACCCACGAAAGCCGCCTTTTTCTTACACCCATACATTTCCACGTGGTCACTCTCTTCAACGTTAGATCTACGTCCTAGAAAAGTCAACCACCAATAATATTCCAACACGTGTCCACCACCCATATATCTATCTATAGTTCTATATATACACACTTCATCCAAAATCTTGAATCCATGCAACCAATACACAAACAAAAACAAAATCTCAAACCTTTTCAAAACCAATCCAAAATCCCACTTTTACCCTCAAATCTTTTTCTAAATCCCAACAAAACCCTTAATTTTTTAATTCCCTTTTTACCCTTTTCTTATATATCAACATGTGTGATGAACACACTCGCCGGATTTTAACTTCTCCGGCGATCCGGCCATGCGAATCGGCTTCTCCGGGGACCCTAATTTCGTCTCTAATCCAAATTTCCGACGTAATTTCTTCATATAAATCGAAACCCTTTTACACAAATGCCCAAAACGCTAAGAATTCGATTCGTCTCGCCGGAAATCTCAAAATTTTCCTCGAAGAAATCCGGCGAGACTCGCCGGAGATGTCGCCGGCGATGGTTTTGTCTCTTTCGGAGCTCCATTTTGTCTTCCAGAAGCTGAATTTCTTGTTGGAAGATTGCACTCGGGTCGGGTCACGGGTATGGATCTTGGTTAAATCCGAAAGGGTATCGGGTCAATTCCGATCCATTTTCCGATCGATTAGTGTCGCCCTCGATGTGATGCCGTTGGATTCGATCGATGTTTCGATCGAATTGGAAGAATTGGTGGGTTTGGTTAAGAACCAAGCTTTCGATTCGAAAATCGGGTTCCGACCCGAAGATAAACGGATCTTGGACCGTCTTAGATCCGTTTTGAAGCAATTGGAGGGTCGGGTCGGACCGGATCCGAATAACGTGAACCGGGTTCTTGATTATTTGGGTATTTCGGGTTGGACCGAATGCAACAAAGAAATCAAGTTCTTGGATTCGGAAATCGGGTCGGAAAGATCCACGGCTAAGAAATCGGATCTGGATCTTCTCACTAGTTTGATGGGGTTGATGGTTTACACCCGGTGTACCGTTTTCACCACCGTCGACTGCGAGAAGATCCCGGTTTCCGGCCACGGGGGAGGCCGGAGTTGCGACCCGTCCATCGGGTCGCTAAATGTCGATGATTTCCGGTGTCCGATTTCGTTAGAAATCATGAAGGATCCGGTGGTTTTAAGCACCGGGCACACCTACGATCGGACCTCGATCGAGAAGTGGTTTCGGGCCGGTAATTCGACTTGCCCGAAAACCGGGGAGACGGTGGATAGCGGGAACCTAGTTCCGAATTCGTGTTTACGAAACGTTATTAAGAAATATTGTTTCGAGAACGGGATTTCCGTTGCGGAGTACGTCGGCGGTAGCAGCCGTAACCGGGAGAATCCCGATACGGCTACTGAAGGGAGTGCAGCGGCAGAGGCTGCCGTAAGGCTGGCGGTCGACTTTCTGGTCGACCGCCTGGTGTTTGGCACGAGTGAGGCCAAACACAAAGCGGCTTTCGAGGTCCGATTGCTTAGTAAAACGAGCGTTTTTAATCGGGCTTGTTTGGTTGAAGCCGGTGTGGTTCCGAGCTTATTGGATTTGCTCTGTGTCAAGAACCCGAAGATTCAAGAAAACGCGGCTGCCGCGTTACTGAACCTCTCGAAGTACTCGAAAACGAAGAAAGTGCTTGTTGAAAACGGAGGGTTGGAACTAATTCTCGAGGTCGTACAAAACGGGATGAAAATGGAAGCCCGGCAACACGCAGCGGGAACGTTATTTTATCTCGCCTCGGTGGACGAGTATCGGGACATCATCGGGAGAATCCCGAGATCCATTCCAGTCCTAATGGATCTTGTACTGGAAGGGACGGAACGCGGCAAAAAGAACGCGTTGGTCGCGATTTTCGGGCTACTGATGTACCCCGAGAACCACTGGAAGGCACTAGCAGCAGGAATCGTCCCGCTGCTAGTGGATCTATTACGATCTTCGTCGCAATGCGAAGATCTTGTGATAGATTCCCTCGCCATCCTGGCCACTCTGGCTGAAAAGCCAGATGGGACAGTGGCGATCATGAGCTGCGGAGCTCTGAATGTGATCCTCGATGTCGTTGGTTCAACGACATCGAGGGCGTCAAGAGAATACTGTGTCGCATTGCTGCTCGCAATGTGCACAAACGGTGGGGCCGACGTTGTTCGGGTTTTAGTATCGAACTCGGCCATAATGGGACCTTTATATTCCCTGCTCACCGAAGGCGGTTCTCGTGCCAGCAAGAAGGCCAGCTCGTTGATCAAAATTTTACATGAATTCAACGAGAAAAACACTGCTTCTTCTGGCACGAGACGCCCCGTTCATTTCCATGAACGGTTTGTAGATGTTTGGTAAATTGTATATTATTTTTTATAATTTCTCGACATTAACTCGGTTTTTTCAAGAGCTAATGTCATATCAGGCTAACAACGTTAGCCTTAGCTTCTGTCATTTTTTTATCTGAAGCTATAGTGAAAAACGCACAATTGTATTTATGATATATATTTTTTTCTCTCGTTGTGAATAATGAAATTATACAAACTTTTCGATCTAGAACGTGTCCGATGAAAATGCCGGGGTAACTGACCGATCTCGTATAGAAATATCGAGAGCCTTTTCGAGGCCTACGACCACTTGTTCGACCAACGGCCGTTGTTGCTTTGACCCGATACACGAAAGCGCTAGGTTGATTATACACTCGAAAGCCTTCAACGAGTAATCCCCGTTAAATTTCGGATCGGCAAATTCCGTCATACTCCCGCCCCTTGTTAGCGTCCTTGCCTAATCGACATTAAAGAAAAAATTAGTTAAGCGGACTAATCTCGGCAAATTATAGCAGTAAGGCATGAGCATGATAAACTCAGTGGCCACAATTGTTGTGGACATCTGGAATTAAGCCCTGGGTAGATGTGATATTCGACCACATCCCCCTGGGGCTCGACCAGTACACCACAACTCTTGTGGTTGAGCAGAATTATCGTGATGAATCGATAAAGTTAACGACGGGAAGCTAGATTGTTACCATCTTCCCAAGCGGCATCGGACGTTGTAAGTCGATGTTGATCACCCGTTGGCCCGATAGAAGCTGTAAAAGCACGATCCCAAAGCTGTAAACATCGCCCGACGGGTTAACCCGACTATTTTTCTGGTACTCGGGATCCACATAGCCGAACGTTCCCCGGACTTCCGAGCTAACGTGAGATAGACCCGTGTCGATGATCTTTGACAAACCGAAATCGGCTAGCTTGGCTTGAAAGTTCATGTTTAGGAGAATGTTCGTCGGCTGCAAAAATATCATTAAATCGAACATTTAGAATTACAATTGAAACTAAAACCCGACATTATGGGGCCGTTTGTCGTTTTAAAAATATCTCTTAAAACCTATGAAGTCTAAAAACTAAGAGGTTTGCCGACTCAAGATTCTTCGTTTTATTTTTAAGAAAATGTCTGATATCCTATGAAATTTGAAGTGGTGCTGGTGCACCATCCATCTCTTATTTTTTAGATGTTAAATCAGACTTTAAACTCCTTAAGAAACAAACGACACCTAAAAATGGTTATTGTACCTTGATATCGCGATGGACTATGCATCCAGCAGGGTACGTGTGGAGAAACCAGAGTCCACGAGCACAATCGATGGCGATCTGAAGCCGTTGGATCCACGTGAGGATTTTATCGTCACTGAATAGCCATTCCGAGAGGTTTCCCCAATGGCAAAGCTCGTAAACAAGAAAACACTCGTTTTCACCCTCGCAATGGTCGAGCAATCTCACAAGATTTGGATGTCGTACACGAGATAAGTTCGTGATTTCTCTAACGAACGTATCCATTTCTCCATCGTTCACGATGTGCTTGATCGCAACATCCTGTCCGTTTGCGAGCACGCCTTTGTACACTTTCCCTAAACGGATTGAAACCGATTAAATCAGTGTTCTAAAAAACTTGTTAAAAGCCCAAAAAGCCAAAAAGGTTCTATCAACGTATTCTAAATTTTTAAATATGACACACAACTGTTTGGTCCTATAAAGCAGTCTGTTAGTACATTAAATGGTTGTTTGTTTAAAAACAAAATCCTCCTAAAACCACTTAACTCTGGAAAATAAGAGGTTGAATTGCAGAATTACGACTATTTGTTTTATTTTTAAGAAAATATTTTAAAACCTCTTACCGTCTTTTGAAATTTTAATTTAAAGGTGCACCTTCAACCTCTTATTTTTTAGATGTGAAATCAGACTTCAGACTGCTTAAAAAACAAACGATGCCTTAGATAAGATATATTTGACATTTTATAAAGTTGATTATGTTGTAATGGTGGAAGAGCGTTATGGTTAATTCTTACCGGCGATTCCTTCTCCGATGAAATTGGATGATTTCAAATTGTCTGTAGCGATATAGACATCCTTAATTGTTATCTTTCGGCTTGATTCTGTTGAAAACGGTGAGTTCATGACGGAAATCACCTCTTTTCCCGTCGATAACTTGTCTTTTGTCGACCTTCTGAACCAAAACCACAACACCGTGATTGATATCACCACGATTCCGACCAAACCTCCTATCAGAATCCATATTCCTGAAAGTTTCAAGATATCATGTGAACAAATTGTTTGCAATATACAACTTTACAAAACAAAATTTGTATGTTGTGTACGCAGTGATCCTCTAACGTGTAGCTCAGTTAGCAAAAAGGTAGGAAGAAATTTGACAATTTTAATCAAGAAATCCCTTTATGATGCATTTGTTGTGTAAATGAAAAAATTAATTTTTTTTATTTTATAATAAAAAGTAGAGTATGTTACCTTTTTAATCCCCGTATTAAAATTATGATTTTTATTCTTATGGTTTTACATTTCAGTTGAACTTTTTCATTCTTATAATTTGAACTTATGGTTGTTTTCTTCCACGTGGTGTATGATTTAGTGCAATTTTGGTCATTTAAAAGTAGTAATTAGCCTCGTAAATTAAAAGTAGAAATGAATTACAAACTACAAAGATGAAAACTGTAATTTCAAAAACTACTTAAGACGAAAAACATACTTTACTCTAAAAAGTAATCAGATGATTCACTTCAAAAAGTTATAAAAACACCTCTTAGAAGAACTTGATCTAATTTCTAACACTTTTTGTATGATAGCATAATTTTTGGTTGTATAAAACAAAATTTTACGACATTTAGACAATCTTGTTAAAAGTATTAAGTTGTAATTAATGAGATTGAAAATGAAAAAAATATTTAGTTTTATATAAACACATACCTTTTCACATCCCCAAAATTTTAATTCGGGTTAAACTTCTTCCAACAAACATGTTTTATGTCTTATAAACCTGATTTTATTGCAGTATATCATTGACTTGGAATATGTGTCAAAAAGTACTATCTCACCTGTGCTCAACCTTTTCTTGTGCGCACGATGATCATCTTCGAGATTTTGTGATTGATCCGAACCAACGCTCAAACACCGATAAACGCTCCGAACCCATTCGTGGTCGGAAACTTGTCGACTAACCATCGAAACAAGCACCGCAAATCGACAAATTTCTGTCTCTTCCGCACTACCATTTACCGCCAACCCACTAATCTTTTGCCATCTTTTGTAACAAGAACCACACCCGTCTCTTGATTCCAAAAGCTCACAATCTTGATCCAAACCGGCTAACGAGCTTCCAAGCTCGTTTCCCACATCGGTGAGCGAAAAGCCAGAGCAGCTGCCTGAACCGGCAGCTGCTGTCAGCTTTTCGACACCGCAGCTCAGGAGATTCCTCCCGTTGCTACCTTCTAACGAGGACCGACAACTTTCTTGTTGGGTGGAATTCAAGAAAACGGACCCCGTTTGATTCGAGTGGTTTGCTAATGCAAATAGGTATTCTTCGAAAGCCGATTCACAACATTCGGGGCTAAAAAAACCGTCCCAGTTCGCGGTTTCGCAGCCCGAAGAAGGTCGGATATCGAGAACGCATTTATCGGTGGCCGAAAAACCATGATCAAGAAAAAAGAAAATGAATAGAATCAAGATCATTTTTGTATCATCAAAATGGGATTTTTTTGTGAATAAATTTTGTGAAATGCAAAAAATTTGTGGGTTTTGGAAGAATGTTTATGGGAACTTGAATTTTATGGCATTTTTTTTTTGTGTAATATCGGAAGAGAATGGAAAAAGAAGCATAAGAAACTACACAAAACACACACAGACTGTGTGGGTATTTTTGGAAATTGTTAATTATTGTTTTATATAAAATTTTATATGAATTGTGGAATCGATGGGTCAAGGTTAAAAAGACAACCGCCGGCCCATTTCAGTTTGAAAAGGTCCGTGGGAATTATAATATTGGTTTTCTAAATATATATTTTTTAATTATATATATAGTTTATAAGTAAATAAATTAGAGTGAATAAGTATAAATAAATTATAAATGTAATTTTAGAAGTAAATAAATTGAATATTTTTAGCATATTCTGTAATTGCTTCTTTTTGAATGTTTTAGAGTTTTTAAACTAGTTTTTGTAGTAAAATATCTTTTAAAACTTACTTTAAATTGAAAAAAAATGTGATGGAAATGATTAAAAAATAATTTGATATTTTTTGAAAATGTAAATGCTAAAGAGCGATAAATTTTTTTTAATCTAAATATATTTTTAATTTATCCTACTACAGTTTATATAAAGTTATTCAAGAATGTCATGGAATGTCAAATTTATTGAATTTTAATATAAATTTATGTTTTCATTTTGAAAATCAAGAAATTATTGAAGATTTTTGAAGATCTTTAATATATTGTCTGTTGTAAAGAAATTATAAAAAAATATGTTAAAAATATTCTTAGTTGTGTTTTAGTTTTATTATTACCAAGTGTTATGTCTGCTAAAATTTACATAAAAATAATTAAAGAGTACCACATTTGACAATTTTATTCAAATTCTAATGCTTCTTGTAGAATTAATTTAAATATAAAACTATCATCATAAGTTCATAATAGCTACAAATGTTCACTTAGATATTATTTAACCTATAAAAAAATTTACAAGTTCTAACATATTATATATCCATCACTAACATCAGTTTTTTTTTAAATAATAGTTAACACGACAATGACATTACGTTTCTAAGGCAAATTAATTATTTACTTAAAGATGAAATGATTATTTTAAGTCCTGATTAGTTTTATAATTTTAAAACAAACTCAAATCTTTTTTTGAGTATATACGACAATAATATAATAACAAAATGATACAATGATATTGTTCTTTTCTCCCTTCATAACTAGTTTTGACTTTTAAAAGTCAAACAAAAGAGTCATTAATTGTTGCTTTCTCTTACATGTTGATTTCATCTATGAGCATATCGATGTTAAGGTATTAAGTAACAATATAACGTGATTTTAATCTAATTGATCATAATTTAACTCAGTTTCTTGTTTAATTTAAGCTTAGCTTTAATTATCTTTTGCATATTTTAGAATTCAAATTAAATCACGAAGGTTCTTAATTAACCTAACTCATAAAGATTTTTTTTGGCTTTCTTATTTAAACAATTCTTTCATTACCCAACAAGTATATAATCAAAATAACCATAGCTTTAAAATGTAAGATTTTGTTTGTTAAGTTTATTACAACGTAAATCAGAACAATCTTAACGACAAAACCAATACATTTTTTTTAGCAAAATTATATATGTGTGGGATTTGGATCTTATAAAAACTAAGACAACACATATATGTGAAGACAATATGTCTTCCAAAATACATTGAAAATGCAATTTCTAAGGTATGATTCAAGTAGGCAACCTTGCCATCACAACAAACTTGGAAAGGGACTACCTGGAATTGAACATTTGAAAGACACAATTTGTAAAAAGTCGTTCACTACAAGGTTATGACATTTAATCAAACCAAAAGTGCTACTATAAAAAATGAAGGATAAAAAAACCTTTAGATTAATAATATAAGAGTGTGTACCAATTAAAGGTCTATTTTAGTAGTTCATAATAGTATAGAAACATAACAAATGACCAAGCTACCAATGATGGTGAAATGGAATGTATCATTTTGTCACTAAAATGTAGGGCGGACTTATGTGTGTCATGGCGGATTCAAGATTTATTAGTGAAGTACTTTTTAGATAGATTAAAGCTCTATGAAGTCGTCCAATATATTCTTAGCCTAATTCCACTGTTATGGGTGATTTTTTAAAGTATTATTGGTTGATTTTAAAGGATTGCTAAGTTTTTTTTTTTTTTTTTTTTTGCTTTTATCAATTTTAAAATATTTTTTCGGTTTTTTGGTTGATTTTGAGAACTTATTTGATTGACTCAAAGAAACTCTTTATTCGTTATTTAGGTTACATTTTGCAATTCAAGTTTCAAACTTTATTCATACTCCAAGTTTTGAATTGATCAAACAGAGAGATATTTAACAGAGTTAGTAACCGTTTTCAAAGCAAAAGGTAAGCGGTATGGACAATAAATGCAGTTATTTAAGTCTATCAAATTTGTAGTTTACTCGACTGTTAACTCAGTCAAGGACTGATTCTGTTAAAGTTTTATAAATGTAAGCAATTTGTGTGTATGTATAAGAATTTTATTGTAATGGGCTTGGGATTTTAAAATGTAAGGGGCTTGGGCTTAGAATCCATATTCAGATGTATAAATAGGAGTGATTGATGTAATTAGGGTAACAATCCTTCACTTTTGTAAATTCGGTTAAGCCGTAAACACCCTTTCAAGGTAATACATGAGAGTCGTTTAAATTTTATTGTTCTTCGTTTTTGTTCTTCATTATTTTCATTACTGTTCTTCAATAATCTCTCTGTATTTCATTGTATTCAATTGGTTTTTGTCAAAATCCCAATAGAAAACTTGGTTCTACAGTTCTTTCAATTGGTATCAGAGCGGGAACGAATCAACAGTATTCGTTTTCGATCCTTTTAGAACAAGTTTTCGTGGAAATTTTCTGGAAATTTAGCGTATATGCATCGTTTCATTTCTGAGTCCGTTCTTCAAACAGTTTCGTCTTCGAAATTTGTTTCTTCGAAGACTGTTGGTTTTGGATTTAGGAATTTTCTTTCAGAAAACGTTCTTCAACGTGTTCTTGAGTTTCAGGTGTTGATAAAATTGTTCAGATCTGAGTTGTTCCAGGTTCTGATTCTGTGTGATTTTCAAAAAGGATATCACACAAGGTGGTCTATCCCTCAACAGGGATACTAAGGTTGGTTTCCAAGAGTCAATAGGTGGTTTACTCCAAATGAGTGTCACCACCTACTCGAATGTGTCAAATTCAGACTAGAGCCAACCTCAGAGGCAAATAAACCACAGAACCTCTGGCGGACATCACAGAGCTTCTTGGTTGCTCGCTCTTACAATCTCTATCAAAAGAGAGGCCATGTGATGGACTTGTCAGAACCTCTGCCAGTTGTTCTCATAAGCCTCTGATACCACCGCAGAGTCTCTGTCCGTTTTCTTTTTAACGTTGAGATAACTTTTTGATCTAATCAACCTGTTAGAGACATAGCTCCCAAATTCTCTGCTCACTGTCTATAACTTGTTGAAAAGATCTTGTAAAAGTTAAATCTCTGTCCTCCCTCACAGAGACTCTGTTCGATCTTATTCGTTCTATCCTTTTTAATTCACAGAACCTCCATTCTGGTATTTCCTCTGATCCCAATTTAGGTCTTCAGGTGTTTCTCAAATTTAAGATTTTTCTGAAAGACCATATCCAACAAATCCACAGAGGACTTAGTTCAGTTTCGAACGCTGAACTTCCCTGAACTTCACAGAAGACAAAAACCACTCCTACTCTAACCTCCATGCCCACCCCTGTGAACCCAGCCTCATTTAAAATACAACACCATGTCAACCCTCCCAGCAGAGCTCTTAAAAGTCCACAAAAGTTTCCCAATTAAGCCTGCATGAACTACACTCCCATTTCTCCGCCCTCTGTTGAGATATAGAGAGTCTGAAGAGTTCGCTGGACGGAACTTACTTACAGAGCTGGGAAAAGAATCTTCTGCTACTTCTTTTTGTCCAATATGAAGAATCGAAGATCCATTACTTGTTAATCTGCTAAGTCTAAACTCTACAGGAAGCAGAACCTCTGTCATTCACGCTGAGTTGCTTGGGATGCAATCAGTTGAGGCAAAAGTCGAAAGAGCAATGCTTCTTGACAAGTGAAGAAATCACAGAGCACAAGTCGAGGGGGTGTTCGTCATTCATATGAATCTCAGAAGATGAAAATCCAGATAAAGTAGAAGTACCGCAGAGCTCTGCAACATATTTCAGAGCTTCTGTAACAATTCGTCACAGAGCCTCTGTAACATATTTCAGAGCCTCTGTACTCTTTTGAACTTAGATGAAGATTCAGAGTCACACGTCAAAAGTCACAGAGCTTATGTCGATCATCTCAGAGACTCTGTAAAACATCACAGAGACTCTGATGCATTCAAAGTAATACGATGATTCTTCTGTCATTCTGCTCAACTTGCTACAAGTATAGCTCACGAATATATTTGCTCACTGCTTGCTCTTGTTGAAAAGTCCTACAGAGGATGAACCTATGCATTCGAATACAAGATCTCTGTTGACACATGTCTCTGATGGTAAAGCTTTGAAGGTCAATACAAGTCCAAACTCTACAGAGCCTTTGACGAAAGCCACAGAGCCTCTGCAGAGTGATTCTCAGAGGAGTTAACCTTTAAGCTCTGCTAATATCATCTGAAGTTGGAAAGAAGATTCAAGACATGCTTCATTTATAAAACTTAGGGGGAGGATTGTTAACTCAGTCAAGGACTGATTCTGTAAAAGTTTTATAAATGTAAGCAATTTGTGTGTATGTATAAGAATTTTATTGTAATGGGCTTGGGATTTTAAAATGTAAGGGGCTTGGGCTTAGGATCCATATTCAGATGTATAAATAGGAGTGATTGATGTAATTAGGGTAACAATCCTTCACTTTTGTAAATTCGGTTAAGCCGTAAACACCCTTTCAAGGTAATACATGAGAGTCGTTTAATATTTATTGTTCTTCGTTTTTGTTCTTCATTATTTTCATTACTGTTCTTCAATAATCTCTCTGTATTTCATTGTATTCAATCGGTTTTTGTCAAAATCCCAATAGAAAACTTGGTTCTACAGTTCTTTCATCGACTCTATGGGTTCAATTAATTTTACATTTACCAAACCAAATAATTTACATATTGATATTATACAATTGTATGTTTATTTTTCATTAAAACATTGTAATTGAAACGAATATAGAACGAATGCAAACAGAAAACAAATCCACAAATTTTTTGACAGCCCGATGCAAACATATCATGCTTTTTATAAATCGAAATTATAACCAGAGCTGCCAGAGTACAAGAACCAGGGGATCCTCACAATCAAAATCGTATTTTCCCATTTGCCAAATTCATCTTTCAAGTTAAACCATAATAAAATCGAAGTTGACAAATAACGTATCTCAAGCCACGTCTTTGTTTCTTTTATTTGTTTTCTTCTCTCAGGGATGTTCAGATACCAAGCCTGTCGGTTCTTGATCACGGCCAACCGAATCCAAAACTACCGACAGATGCAGTTGGTTTTGAACGTTTCAGAAATGGTTGTTTGGACCATTATACCCTTAAATTTGTGGATATGGATAATAGATAGTAGGTTTGGTAGGGGCATAAAGGTCATAATTGTTGTGTATGACAAAAAAAAATTTGTGTACAAATCATCTGTGTAATCTCCAAAAATAGAAAACTTGCTGGACATGAAGGTAATTTATTTTGGTGATTTTTGACCTTTTCTCTTCATTCTGGAAAAGTCGTTGGAGATGCTCTTTCAATATAAAAGTTAGTTATATACTTACAAGTCTAATATTATGTTGTTATTGGCTTTGTTTTGTTTCATAGATCAACTTGCATGTATCTTGACTAATCTAGGGCCTTAAATAACAATTAGAAGAATCGTTAATGATCTTACAAGGCTCAAGATGGTAACCTATGAGAGAAATCTCAACAGCTCTAACTTAATTGTAGGTTGTGGTCGGGTTTCTTTTTACGAATAGGGTCCTTTAAACATACAGACTCATGTTACAACGTTGCTCTTTCATGGTCAAAATGTTGCATATGCATATTCGATGTTGAACCATTATATTTGGACATTTTAGACCCATGTTCATATATATCATCTTTGTATACCTACATGTTTGTTGTGTTATAAGGTCATACCTCTGTACATCTAGGTTTAAATGAAAACAACAAAAAGATTACAAACATTAGAGCATATAAGCCCATGGGCTTTAAGCCTTTTCTAGCTTCCTTATATTAACATTGAAGTCTTGGAAGTTCTTGAAACCAAGCGAAACAAAGAAGTTTGGGATCATTTTGATTTGTGTCTGATGGCAAATCAAACAAAAAGGGTACGCTGTAAGCATTGTAGAAAGTTTTTTGGAGCCGACTCAAACACGTCGTCGGTTTAGCATATTAGAAGAGCATGCAAGTACAAAAGTACAGAGACACTAAAGTATAGAGAAGTACAAAAGTACAATAGTACAAAGATACAAAATTACAAGTATAAAGCAAAATTGTCTTCATTTATGAACAAAAAGTTAAAAATTAAACTACATATTAGCATTCATAATTAACCAAGTCAAAATATGCTAACATTTACAATATAAACAATCCATAATTTTGTGTTAGTGTGAGCACAACAACGCAATTTCATGATATTAATCTATGAGCATAAACGCTTTCATACTTACCAAATACGAATGAGCTTTAAATATTTTGTACCTAACAAGGATGATAATCTTTTAAATTTATCAAATTTGAAGCTCTCACAAGTTTTATGGAAAATATGTTATTTCTTTAAAATCAGAACGGTCAAACTTGGATATATGAAGAAAAAAAATAATGATTTGCCTCAGTTGGTTGAATGTGCACGATTTCATTCTCCATTCTTTCTAGTTAATAAACTAAATACCAGTTAGACGTTTAGTTGATTATCTTGACTGCTTGGACTTGAGCCAATTTATTATAGCTTGGTATAAACTCATGGTTAAAATAATATATCAAAACTTGATGCCCTTTAGGCTTATGATGCCTTGTGCGGCCGCACATGCTGCACATGGCCAGGGCCACTCCACCATTCGTTGTTCTTGACCAGGATCCGCCATTGCCACAAAAGTATGTATGGTGGTGGAAGAGATGCAATATTAAGGGTACCTACAACAAACCATTTTGAGCAACTCAATCTATCAAGCCATCATCGATGTCTAGAAAAGGGAATTAAAAATTTTACCGTTTTTCTGAAAAGCAGTAAAACCTTTTAAAACACCATTCAACCAAATACCAAGAAGAATATGGATTTAGAATATTCTTAGGGGATGTTTTAGGATTGCTTATTTTATCAAAACGTGATAAATTGTTTGTTAGTGCCTATAAAAGTCTATTTATATTTATTTATATAAAATAGAGTAAACTACGATTTTCGTCCCTATGGTTTAAAAATTGTTTTTACATCCTTAAGTGACCTTTTTTAACCAAGACAGGCGAAACGACGGAGAACGAAAAAAATGCAAACTATAAGGATGAAATTCCAAAATGTGTTATCGTACTAAAATCAAACTTAATCAAAACCCTACGATGAAATTCCAAAAAATATCGTTACCTCTAAGCAGTGCTCCGATATACGTATTAGAGCAGTGATTGCAGCCAGGCGTTTTTTCCAGTCGAGACTTTTGATGTATTCTGGTACGTGCTCTCCAATGCGAAAAGGAGAACGGCATGCCCATATCCAGTGATCGCCAAGCGATCCAAGAATTCTATCCTTGTATTGTACTCATTCCCTTCTCGTGGATCCACCAACGACATCTTAAACAAAAGGTGAAACAACCTACCAATATGTCGGTTGATTAAAGATTCAACATTGTAACTCACCCCCACCAACCGCCGGGGTGCACGATCGTTGTCTCCGGCTCTTACTAGCGCGAACAAGAAGTCAATCGCCAGGCGCCTAGTGACCTTTGTTAGGTCCCCATCCTTGGCAGCCGTAACATAGCGTCACAGACTCCATTAAAGTGCCCCGCGAAGAAAAACGGATCATCCTCGGCCAACTCGGCCAACAACTCCAATGGTTTTTGAAGACTCGTCTGTTGCGGACCGATCACAGCTTCCATCAATATTACGAAAGTCGTTGGAACCAAACCATGGATCTAATTCCTATGGTCAGAACCAAACCATAAACTAACCACTGCATTTAAAGCCGCAATCCTCACGTTTGGCCCCACCGACATAGGGGTCAAGCAATGGAAGAACACATGATGAAGATGTTCTAGAAGCATATCGAACGTTCCTGCATCGTGCCGTGACAAGTGCTCGAATACCGAGAGCGTAGATTGTTAACGCCAAGAAGGAGAACCGGAAGAAATGCGTGAAAACATCTCAGAAAAACTCTGGCCACCGTTACCGGGCAGGATACGCGAAGCCAATAGCGAGATTATATGGCATAATATCTCCATCACTACCCTCGAATGTTGTTCTTGCACACTAGGCAAGAGGATGGACTTCAGTAAAGATTGCGTTTGCAGGGGTAAAGTATTCCATATCAACCAATCGTTGGTGGTTAGCTGGTGCTGTAATAGGAATGCTGATGCGAGGCGAGCTTGCGTGTCATCGTCAGAAGGAGGAAGAGAGGGTTGTATCAGACGACCAAGTTTGACAAATACTCGGTCCAGATTGGTTTCTTTGCAAAGAACGAATATACGCTCTGCTTCCCCTCTTTGTTCGCCTGGTAAAGAAGTGGGACGATAGAGTAAGGCTTTCAGTGGCGCTAGATCGTCGCCTTGTAGTATCTTCGTCACCCTTTGTTCATCTACAGGATCCGCCATTGCCACAAAAGTATGGTGATGGAAGAGATGCAATATTCAGGGTAACTACAACACACCATTTTGAGCAAATCAATCTATCAAGCCATCGTCTTTGTAAAAAAAAAGAATTAAAAATTTTAATGTTTTTCTCAAAATCAGTAAAACCTTTTAAAAAACCATTCAACCAAATACCAAGAAGAATATATGGATTTAGAATTTTCTTAGGAGGTGTTTTAGGATTGCTTATTTATCAAAACGTGATAAATTGTTTGTTAGTGCCTAGAAAAGTCTATTTATATTTATTTATATAAAATAGAGTAAACTACGATTTTCGTCCATATGATTTAAGATTTGTTTTTACATCCTTAAGTGGCCTTTTTTAACCAAGATAGCCGAAAGGATGGAGAACGAAAAAAATGCAAACTATAAGGATGAAATTCCAAAATGTGTTATCGTACTAAAATCAAACTTAATCAAAATCTTACGATGAAATTCCAAAAAATATTGTTACCTCTACGCAGTGCTCCGATATATGTATTAGAGGAGTGATTGCAGCCTGCCATTTCTTCCAGTCGAGACTTTTGATGTATTCTGGTACGTGCTTCTCCAATGTGAAAAGAAGAACGGCATGCCCATATCCAGTGATCGCCAAGCGATCCAAGAATTCTATCCCTGTATTGTACTCATTCCCTTCTCGTGGATCCACCAATGGCATCTTAAACAAAAGGTGAAACAACCTACCAATATGTCGGTTGATTAAAGATTCAACATTGTAACTCACCCCCACCAACCGCCGGGGTGCATGATCGTTGTCTCCGGCTCTTACTAGCGTGAACAAAAAGTCAATCGCCAGGCGCTTAGTGACCTCTGTTAGGTCCCCATCCTTGGCCAGCCGTAACATAGCGTCACAGACTCTAGTAAAGTGTCCCGCGAAGAAAAACGGATCATCCCCGGTCAACTCGATCAGCAACTCCAATGAGTCTTGAAGACTCGTCTGTTGCGGACCAATCACAGACTCCATCAATTTTACGAAAGCCGCTGGAACCAAACCATGGAACTAATTCCTATGGTCAGAACCAAACCAAAAACTAACCACTACCTTTAAAGCCGCAATCCTCACGTCTGTCCCCACCGACATAGGGGTCAGACAATGGAAGAAGACATGATGAAGGTGTTCTAGAAGCATATCGAACGTTCTTGCATCGTGCCGTGACAAGTGCTCGAATACCGAGAGCGTAGATTGCTGACGCCAAGAAGGAGAACCGGAAGAAATGCGTGAAAACATCTTAGAAAAAAATTCTGGCCACCCGTTACCAGGCAGGATACGCAAAGCCAATAGCGAGATTGTATGACATAATATCTCCATCACTGCCCTCGAATGTTGTTCTAGCACACTTGCCAAGAGGATGAACTTCAGTAAAGATGTGTTTGCAGGGGTAAAGTATTCCATATCAACCAATCATTGGTGGTTAACTGGTGCTATAATAGGAATGCTGATGCGAGGCGAGCTTGCGTGTCATCGTCAGAAGGAGGAAGAAGAGAGAGGGTTGTATCAAACGACCGAGTTTTACAAATACTCGGTCCAGATTGGTTTATTTGCAAAGAACGAATATACGCTCTGCTTCCCCTCTTTGTTCGCCTGGTAAAGAAGTGAGACGATAGAGTAGGGCTTTCAACAGCGCTAGATCGTCGCCTTGTAGTATCTCCGTCACCCTTTGTTCGTTAACAGGATCCGCCATTGTCACAAAAGTGCAGTGATCAAGAGATGCAATATTCAGGTTACCTACAACACACCATTTTGAGCAAATCAATCTATTAAGCCGTCATCCATGTCCAAATAAAAGAATTAAAATTTTTACTGTCTTTCTCAAAAGCAGTAAAACCTTTTAAAAAACCATTCAACCAAATACCAAGAAGAATATATGGATTTAGAATCTTCTTAGGAGATGTTTTAGGATTGATTATTTTATCAAAACGTGATAAATTGTTTGTTAGTGCCTGGCAAAGTCTATTTATATTTATTTATATAAAATAGAGTAAACTATGATTTTCGTCAATATTGTTTAAAAATTGTTTTTATATCCTTAAGTGACCTTTTTTTAACCAAGATAGCCGAAAGGACGGAGAACGAAAAAATGCAAACTATAAGGATGAAATTCCAAAATGTGTTATCGTACTAAAATCAAACTTAATCAAAACCCTACGATGAAATTCCAAAAAATATCGTTACCTCTACGCATGGAAGAGAAGGCTAAGCTAGTTGGGATTGGAAATGCTTTTATCCACTCTGGATGAAGCAATTCTTTTACCCACTGGATATTAGCTCTTTGATCCTTGGATAATAGCTTGTAACCATATGTTAATGTCCTTTGGACAATATGTCTAATTATGTTGTAGTTTAGTTAGTATTTATTTGTTAGTTTAAGTATATTGGCAAATGGCAACCAAAAACTTTAACTAGGTAGTTTACATTCCAAGAGAGGAGCTCCTAGCTCTTCTCTTCTCTTTTTATCTTCAACTCTTCTTTTTTCAATTTTAATCACCTTTTACTAATTCCTTGTTTTCATTACAAAGTTTTTCTTAATTTGCATCTTTTTACTTTCCATCATTTTAGTTACGTTTTTAACTTTTATTCCTTTGCATTACCATTTTCAAAAGCTTAAATTTTCAAGTATTGATCACCTTCTTTTACTTGTATTTAAATTATTGTCTTACATTTCTTGCAATTTCTTTTATTGTATTACATTTCTTGCATATTTATATGCTTTATTACATTACCTTGCATTTACTTTCAAGCATGAGTGGCTAAATCTCATTAGCTTGGGTGTGAGATAAAAGATTGGGTTATAATTCATAATAAAGTAGGTATCTTTTGGTAGTAATTAGGTTTTTATTACTTCTTCAAGAGTTCTTATTTTGTTAACTTGATTACTTAACCATTATGTGAGATGTTAAAGTGTAATGATATTGGAGACAAGTTATTAAAATACACATCAAATTGGATGGCATAAGAAGTATGTTTGAGAAAATTGTTTTTTTGACTAATACCATTGTTGTTGCCATCCAACTTGATTGAATTTCATATGTTAATTATTAATTAAGCAAGCAATTGAGGTGTTCTTAGAAATAAGGTACTAGTCATTTGTACTCATGATAATATGAGATTTGTTTCAAAAGAACAAGTTTTCAATAAAGAGATTTATTGAACCATAAGTTTTGTAAAAATATCATAAGACTTGTAGACTGATTTTTGATATTATACAGAGATGTATAGTTTGAGAATTAGGCTGTAAGGAACTGGTAGAATCCGAGAGGATCATTTTCCAAAACAAGTAATAAGAACCAAATAATGCCAGAAGCATGTTGCAGCATCCCCTACAGCATGAGCCTACTAGAATTGAGTTGTAATTCCATCCCGAGTCTTACACCTGGGCTTCTTTTAGTTACTGTTCAAAGTTCGAAACAATCAACCAAACCAAATATATTTTCTCCAAATTCGTCATTTGAAGTTAATTGTTCATCTCGAGATCTTGCAACTAAAGATACCTCCATGTTGGTTCTTACCATTTTGTTACTTGAAAAGACGACATAGTTTCAACGAGTATACTTGCTTATTGATTCTATTTGGTCTAAGAGTATTTTCTAAGTTTTTATTAAACAAAGGAAACTCTCCATCAACAACCTGCCAATATGTCGGTTGATTAAAGATTCAACATTGTAACTCACCCCCACCAACTGCCGAGGTGCACGATCATTGTCTCCGGCTCTTACTAGCGCGAACAAGAAGTCAATCGCCAGGCGCCTAGTAACCTCTGTTAGGCCCCCATCCTCGGCCAGCCGTAACATAGCGTCACAGACTCCATTAAAGTGCCCTGTGAAGAAAATCGGATCATCCCCGGCCAACTCGACCAGCAACTCCAATGAGTCTTAAAGATCGTCTGTTGCGGACCGATCACAACTTCCATCAACGTCACGAAAGCCGCAGGAACCAAACCATGGAACTAATTCCTATGGTCAGAACCAATCCAAAAACTAACCACTGCCTTTAAAGCCGCAATCCTCACGTCTGGCCCCACCGACATAGGGGTCAGGCAATGGAAGAACATATGATGAAGATGTTCTAGATGCGGATCAAACGTTCCTGTATCGTGCCGTGATAAGTGCTCGAATACCGAGAGTGTAATAGATTGCTGATGCCAAGAGGGAGAACCGGGAGAAATGCGTGAAAACATCTCAGAAAAAAACTGGCCACCCGTTACCAGGCAGGATACGCAAAGCCAATAGCAAGATTGTATGGCATAATATCTCCATCACTGCCCTCGAATGTTGTTCTAGCACACTAGCCAAGATGATGGACTTTAATAAAGATTGCGTTTGCAGGGGTAAAGTATTCCATATCAACCAATCGTTGGTGGTTAGTTGGTGCTATAATAGGAATGCTGATGTGAGGCGAGCTTGCGTGTCATCGTCAGAAGGAGGAGGAAGAGAGGATTGTATCAGACGACCGAGTTTGACAAATACTCGGTCCAAATTGGTTCTTTGCAAAGAATGAATATACGCTCTGCTTCCCCTCTTTGTTCGCCTAGTAAAGAAGTGAGACGATAGAGTAGGGCTTTCAGCGGCGCTAGATCGTCGCCTTCTAGTATCTCCGTCACCCTTTGTTCGTCAACAGGATCCGCCATTACCACAAAAGTATGGTAGTGGAAGAGATGCAATATTCAGGGTACCTACAACACACCATTTTGTGCAAATCAATCTATCAAGCCATCATCTATGTCCAAAAAAAGGAATTAAAAATTTTACTGTTTTTCTCAAAAGCTTTTAAAAAACCATTCAACCAAATACCAAGAAGAATATATAATTTAGAATCTATTTTCTTAGGGGATGTTTTGGGATTGCTTATTTTATCAAAACATGATAAATTGTTTGTTAGCGTCTGGCAAAGTCTATTTATTTATATAAAATAACTAAAAAGGAAATAAATAAAGAAAGCAAGTGTAACGACCAATACCATTTTTAACAATTATAAGCAGGAACAAGTAACCAAAAAGTGCGGAAGCTTTAATTAAAACGTAAAAAAAATAACAATTTCCCAAAAATGGGTCCAAAGTAATTAAATTTAAAAGAAAACAATTCCCAATTTAAATGCATTTGTAACCAAAAACATTCCAAAGAAAGTATTTGAAGTTCATTTCCAAAATCCTTTGTAAGCTTCTCAACTAGACCGATCCGAGTCATCAAGCTGGCGCCTTTCCCTTATCCTTGGAAGAGGTACCTGACATTAAACCACATAAACCACACGGGTTAAGCATTAAAACTTAGTGAGCACAAACCTAGGCTCTATGCATGCACATAATAATCATAAGCATATCAACTATCAACTGAACATGTATCGTAACCATTACTTAGGGTATAAACACCAAGAGCATCATGAATGACACTGGTACCAGGCCTTAATCCCAACTTCCGTAGGGGTGAGACACCTCCATAGTACTATCATAATTTACATGTCAGATGACTACCACATATACTACATGACCATGAACATAGCAATTCATTAAATCAGGTTAATGTACTCACCTTATAGTGAAGTCCGATATCACACACTTGATATAAAAGCACACGTAGAAGCTCAAACACATATAATACATATACATGGATACACATATCAAACTCAGCCCAAAATGGAATCAAAGGTGCAACCCCGACCCCTAAGCCAAAATGACCTAACTACACTAGACCAATTACTCCCAAACTTCACGGAACATCATGTATTGATATCCCCTTGGGGTTTATAAACCCGAAAACCCTAACCGAGCCCTAACGGAAAAGTTCAAAAATCAAAACAGACAGGACTTCGCGTTCGCGAAGTCTCAGGTTTCGCGGCGCGAAACTTTGCAGCACACCCTCGTGGCGCGAGGTCCTACACTTCATGGCGCGAAGCACCACTAGAACCCCAAAAAAATCAATTTTCACGAGATTTCGCTCAAAGGTTGCAATTTCAACCTCTTTCACCGATTTCTAACATGAAAACTCAAATTGATGCTTACCAAAGCACCCCCAAACGTCTACCCAAGTCTAATACCCATATAACATCATTAATCACTCGATTGGTGATATAAAGATCACCAATTTTACCACTTTCATCCCAAACCCTAACCCTTGAAATTGACTAACAATTGACCCATAATTTAACACATAAGAACAAGTGAAATACCTTAACAAAACCAACGATGATTATGAACGACGACCTGCTAAGCCAATTGACCTACTTCCTCCTTGAGGTTGGAACTCCAAATCGCCTATAGCTTTTCTCCCTATCTCAAAATACGTTTTCTTGAAACTAACAAGGGAGAGACTTATAACCCTTCTATTGTACAAGGTAAGAAACCTCCCCCAACTTTCCACAATGACTTCTAGGCCCTCCAACCTGGAATTTACATAAATAACACCAAAACTTACTAACTTAACAAATAAGGTTAAATCTTAATTGAATGGGAACGAGGTGTTACAGCAAGAGTGATTCAACAGACCATTAAGCAAAGAATAAGACGCCTGTAAAATAATAAGCAAAGCCATTTCTACCTAGCTTGTCGATCTAAAGAAGCCAAGAACAAGAACGGTAGTCGCCTGAAGATTTGGACTTCTATTGTCACCTGAAGATTTGGGCTTCTATTGCCAAACTAACAATATAAACGAGTTACTATATTCGCAACTATTGAATTGGATCCTAATATAATAGCAATTTAAGGCATATATTTTCCTATTTTTCCCTAATTTGGACGATCTTTCTTTGCAGAATTCCCTTGACTTGACTCTTTGCATTAAGCCCTAGCATGAAACCCTAGGTTTCTCCTTAAGTAAGTTATGCACAATGTAAGAATATAGAGAAAACGAAATCATGCTTTCAATAAACAAGAAAACCACTCATCATCATGTATATGTCAACCACATTACAAAACTCCCACGAAAATCCCACATAAAATCCCTAGAAAAATGCTCAAATACTTGATGCATAAATCAAACAAAGGGAAATTTCATCTCTACTCAAGATAACAAACAACAATTCACTAATTAATAGCTTATGCACATAGACTCAAAGTTCTAGGTTTTAAACTTAAAAATTTTTAAAAAACCTAAATTTTGGTCGTCTATGGTGGAATGAAAGATCAAATGTGAGAAATCTTACCTTCATAAATTTTGGTCATTTTGGTCATTTATGTAGTTTTAGGCATTGTTTGGTAAAAAAAAATATCGGTCTATAAGTAAGGTATATATTTATATAAGCATAAGCTAGTTTTTTGAAAAACAAAAACTACTTTCATTAACATTTTGATAATTTATTAAAACTTATTATTATTTTTATTCCAAATATACTCTTATTTAAATAGAATTAGCATGTTTTCAAAATGTAAAATACCTCAAATTACTTTTGAGTTAGATTTCAAACGTTCTTAAAACCATCATTATTAATTTTATAAATACCAATGTTTTATGGTCCATAATTATCGAGATTCTTTAATATTTTTTGTGCTTGAAATAATTGAATTATATCAATATCAACACGCAAAACCTACCCATTAATTTGGTCAATAGAATCAACAATTCTTTTAATCGTTGGAATATGTGAAACAAACGTGCCCATATTTTTAATCTCCTTTGCTTTTGGGGTACTTATCGTTATCACCAAGTTTAATTTACTAAACTACAATAATTGTCCTTCAACTTATGCCGGGATGACATGTTTGTTCTACAAATTTGTTCGGTTTTACACTTTCGGTATATAAGTTCAATTTCTATAGCATTTTAGTTCATAAGTCATATGACATTGGTAGAAATATGATTGAACAATAATAGGTCTCTAAATTCATTTAAAGGTTGCATAAGCTCAGAAGAGAAATTATACAGTGGTTATAAATTTTGCTAGTGATTCATGAATATATAATTATAAAGATAATGTTTTATAGTGTGTGCATTCTGTTTTGTTTTATATGTAAACATAATTGATGATCCTATAATATTGTGTTTTGTCTCTTTAGCCAAATATTTTTGCTTATGAGTTGAGAGTTTATTGGTAAGATAAACTTGTTCCATGGGTGGTGAAACATGATTGTTTCACTTTGTTGCGTCCAAGGTTTTAGATGACGTAATGCATAATGTGACGGTGTGGTCAAGCCTCAAGCCTTACAAGTTATGGCAAGACCACAACGTTTTTCAAAGCGTGCCACAAGACGACATACACACACACATACATACACACTCTTACTTGTTTAATGTTTAAGATATCAAGAGTGCGAAACCAGGATTACACCTCTTGAATCTCTACTTATTAGTTCTTTTCAATTTTCCTAAAATTCATGTTCAACCATCCATGTAAGGGAATGGGAATAAGATTTACATGTTTAAGGTTTTAGTTTTAATGTTCTCTTTTATGTTTATTTAAGTCTTAAGTTTTGTGCATAATTATCATTTATTCCACAAGTTACATATAAAAGTTACCCAAGCCCCAATAGTATAACGCATTGTAATACACCCTAACGTGACGTAACGCGACATTACGAGTTACAATGCAAGCCAAACCTTAAAGTGGAGCCATACAGGTTAAAGTGGCGGCAAACCCAAGCCTTAACATCATAACACAAACCATAACAAGGTATTTAGAACCATGGTCCATCGAGACATGTCTGTCCCATAAAAAAATCATGTCAAACATGCAACAATGATTCAATGTTTTTTCTTTTTCGTTTCTTATACAGTGTACTAAACACACCATAAAGTTATGCATACCCAATCCTCCTAACCCTCCCAACCCCACTGCTACATCAACTTTTTCCTAAATCCCAACCCCATAATTAATCCTCTAGAACCCTCTCTGATTAGTACTCAACCCTCCTAACCCTCTCACACACCACACATACAAGACACACCACACACACACACACACACTGTGAGTATATGTGGAACCCTTAGATTAATATCCAAAAGAGCCATTGAGGAGAGAAGGGGGTTCCAACATATATAGTGAAGATTTGGTCCAAGTCTAGCCAATGTGGGACTCTAACACACACAACACACAGTTTCTAGAGCGGTGTGGCATAGCCGCTCCCGCTCCCATCCCACCCAAGCCGCTGCCAGCGTACCGGTATCCCTCCCACCCCGGCGGCTTTGAGCCCGCCGAACCTAAGCTGCTGGTACACACGACCTAATAACGGAAGACATCTTAACATAGGGACCAGAAATGTAACAACTTAAACCTTCATGCCAAATCCGTAAATTTATCAAAACTTCATGGACCAAAACCTATACTTTACTCGATATTAGCAATTTGCAGAATTGCAGTTAGGTGCTTTTACTCCACTCAAACCACCCACCTTCCCATCTCGTCAGAAAACCAAAATCTCTGGCGACATGGCCGACGGAACCACCTCTTCCATCGTTAGGCACCCAGATACGACCCAAGCGAGTCAAAAGCCCCCGACTATCAGACATCAACTGGGCCAGTTAACCCTTAATCCTCTCTTTCTTTTGGTTCTCCTCTTTCACGACATCAACCTGAGAGCTCTTAATCAGCTCCAACAACGAAGTCGTCACCGTCAATCTCATTAATAGCACCCGCATTACCACGTTGTGACTCTTCCTACTCAAGGCGCCTGCCACCACATTATCCTTCCCTGGGTGGTATAGGATCTCACAGTTATAATCCTTTACCACATCTAGCCACCGTCGCTGCCTCATAATCAAATTCTGCCGATCAAGGAAGTAACAGAGGCTCTTATTGTCAGTTTAGATGATACACTTGACACCATAAAGATAGTGCCTCTAAATCTTCAGTGCAAACACAACCCCTGCTAAACAACCTTTCACTAATTAATAGCTTATGCACATAGACTCAAAATTCTAGGTTTTAAACTTAAAAATTGCAAAACTTTTGATTGTTTGATCTAACGGTGCAAAACTTTAGGGGTTGTTTTAGACAAATTGCAAAACTTGATGCATTTAATGAAAGAAAACTAAAGCATGCATGGGTAATCCGGTAAAGTTGCATCTGATATTCACTTAAGATAACAAATAATCAAATCCTTTATAATGCGCTTTGGCCTTCATTACCCTTCGATCATTTTTTTTTGGGACTACATCCTTGGCAATTTTTACCGTACCCTTCGATCATCGACTCAAATCACGGCGACCCACCGAATTGCAGCAATTTTGTTGAAATCGTTTGAAGATTCTTCATATTCAATCTATTTGGAGCTACAAACCTGTTGTAGATAATGGAGGACAACGGAAATTTTCAAAATTCCAGAGGTTTGCGTTTTTTCGCGCCTTTTTCTCATCTTTTAAAATAATGGAGTTGTTTTCGTAACTTGCATTGTTTTATCTTCAACAAGACGATTCAGTTACAAAAGAATGAAGCTTCAAAGGTTTTCTAAGTTCACTAAAAAGAACTTATAAATCCATGAGACAAATCTTTTGGAGCATAAAATAGTCCAAATTAACAATTCAAAAGTTAACAACACATAAACCATTTTTAAACAAGTATAAAAATAAGTAAGTTTTCCCTCTTTCTTTCTTCTTTCACCATCTATCAACAAAATCAATTTATCTTGTTCTGTGACAAGAAAGTTAGTTAGCATATATATCTAAGTTTAATGTAAATCTTCTCCCTCTGAAAAATTTGAGGAAGAAATAGTGTAAAATCCTCTCTCTAATGGGGGAGTGACCATAAAAGTCGCAACAATTGTAGCGCGCTTAGGTTGACATCATCACTTGATCATCGATAGCCTGAAGAGCTTGTTTCGAGAAATAATGGACATCCATATCTGGATCCTCTGCCAGTGCAACCAAGCATGGCCGAATACGTTTCTCCACCACCTGTGTAAGTATGTATGTATGTATCAATCACTTCCTTCATCGTCACACCATTTTTATATAATCAATATCATCAAACAATGAAAAACGTTGCTTACAGATTGATCAACGATGGGAATAAAAGATTGCAACACCTCGGCCACATCAGACCTGACAATCGGCACGCTGAAAATACAACATATTCAGAAATGCACCAAAAACTTAATCCTCCATTATTTCGGTGTTTTTATTCCTATGAAACTTTTTCTTATTCATGTGAACTTTTTTCATTTCTATGTAAAAAACACCTTCATATGAAACAATATCATCAAAAAATTTAGTTTATGAAACATTTTTATCATATTAAACAACTCCACAAAAAAAATTTCATTGATTTACGTATGCAACTATGAGTTAACACGGTTAACACAAATTCACTGGTTAACAAAATAACTCTATATATAGGGTCAAGTTCAAATGTGAACTCAATTTTGGTTGTGAACGTGAGGACGAATCTTAGTCACACATCTTCGGTTACGGTGGACGTGATCACGGAGCGATTCATGGGAGGGTGGAGATTATTAAAGGAGGGGACCCGTTCAAAGTCGTCTTTATTGACCGGATGATAGGCTAAGGTTCCTCCTCATGTTCACAACCAAAATTGAGTTCACATTTGAACTTTCCTATATAATATATATATAGGGGTCGTATCCGTTACAAACCGGATAGTTTGTACAAACTATACAAACCAATCTCAACAATACATGTAGATGATCAATGGTGTGGATTAATTATGTTCCTAAATTTTCTCTCAACCAAATTTGAAAATTGCCTAAAAATTAGGAGATAAACAAAATCAATGGAAAATCAATGGTTAAGATTAGGTTTGTAGAGTTTGTACAAACTACTTGGTTTGTATTTGATACTTCCCCTATATATATATTAGGGGTGGGTTCAAATGTTAACCACTTTTTGGTTGTGAACGTGAGGACAGCCGAGAGCGCGACACGTGGCGGATGACTAGGCGCGATTCATGGGAGGGCATTGAATTAAAGGGGGGGACCACACTCAAAGCCGCCTTTATTGACTAGTCTCCGCCATGTGTCGCGTTCTCGGCTGTCCTCACGTTCACAACCAAAAAGTGGTTCACATTTGAACTTTCCTATATATATAGAGGGATTTTCATTTGTGAACCACTTATTAGGTGTGAACTTGTGAACTTAATCATAGCCATCCAAATCATTTTTTGACGGTTAAGATTATTCCATGATTAATCATATTAACCGCCCATTCTTTTAGGAAACTTCAATGATTAATCTTGACTGTCGATTTTGAATTTGTACGGTTGGGATATGGTTAAGAAGTTCACACCAAAATAATGGTTCACAAATTTGTACGATGCAATTTTCACAAGACAAAAGAAATAGTAATCACCTGTCCTCGGATAGAGCAATGACCACAGGAAGCAACTTAGAACAAGTGACTTCTGATCCCAAAACGGGAGCAAGTCGAGAAAACGCACCGAGGATGCTCATGCGGCACGTACAACGTGGATGGTCAATCATTTCCGAGACCTGCCAACAACGCAAATGCACAAAGTCAGACAGACAAACAAGTGAACCTCTCGGCAACATTCATTCTAGTAAATTACTTATTAGTTTGTACCCGCGGAACAATGTGCTGCATTGCCCAATCGGGACCGAATTCTTCTGCAAGGCGTTTCAGGCTGTTAGCAGCAGCCTCTCTAACAGAGGGGATCTGCACACATAACCAACCCATTAAGAAAACATAAACAGTAATATAAGCTAATACAATATATGATCTTCTTGATATGAATAATTAGAAGCAACAAACAAAGCGCGCACAAACCTCGTCCTGTAACAATTGCATGCAGAGGGCACGAAGCTTATCATCGAAAAAGCCTACACCTAATTGACTTGCCAAAAGTGGTATGCATTCGGTTATACCCAACCGAACCATCGATTCTTCGTCCTCAGCAAGTTCAACGATTGCCGGTCGTAAAGATTCGGACAAAAGATCCATTCCGATCACCTGTAAACAACAGTTAAATGAGAACATTATATACTCCAAAAAAGAACCATTCCGACCACCTGTGGAATGATAAGGTAACTTATGACTGATAAGCTAGCAGATGAAGGCAAAAACTAGCTGACGAATAAGTTGCGTTTGGCAAAAACTAGCTGATAAGGTAGCTTATGACTGTAAAATGACAAAAAAAACATGTTTAAAAAATGATAATATAAAACTTAGCAAGGGTATAGTTGTAATAAAAAAAATAAGTCCCATAATTCACCAAAAGGTTAGTGAGAATAGCTTTTTAAAAAGCTAGTTTATCAGTTAACTTATAAGGTAACTTATGGTCCATCCAAACATATACCATATACGTGACTTATAAGGTGACTTATAAGCTAACTTATAAGCTAACTAATAAGTTAGCTTATTTTTACCAAACAATGCCTAATATACGTTACTGCACTAAAATCGATAATGAGCCCATCAACGCAAGTCATGCTAACGACAGCATACCTGATTCACTTGATATAGCTTACGAACGATATCCAGGCGTACGATTGGGTACTCGTCCTTCAAAAGCGACTGAAGTATAGGGAGAAGTTCAATCGTTGCATTATCCTGCATTTTACCACATAAAAGTCGGTCACAAAGCATATACCAACTGTCTAGTTTAGAAGACTTTACTAACTAAAATCATTACCTTGCCTAAAGCTCGGGCCATCCCCATTATAACAGAGGCTAGAGCAGACCTAACAAACAAAGAAGAATCCGAAGACAACTCCTGCATAACATTGTAGCTAGGCAGAACAAGTAAGATAACCGAATTGAAGGATATATATATATAAGATGATCGATGTTAGTAAAAACCACACGTACCTTCACACATGGAAGAATATGCTGAAATGCAAGTTCTGGACTTAGAATGCGATGATAAAACTCGGTGACCTTGCCAGCAGCTGCAACACGTACGTCAGCTGTGTCATCTCGAAGAAGCCTCACATATGCTAGAACCAAGTCCGTCCTATCAGAACCAGCCAGCCATCAAATAATCAGCATGATGAGAAATATTGATTAGTGCAATCAAAATCCATTTTACAAAACTTAGGTGGCGTTTGGTTCATGGATTCTGATGGAATGGAATGGAATTGGAATCCTGAATTCCTTTGACCAAATTCCTTTCCATTGTTTGGAGATCATCATGGATTTTGATGGAATGGAATGTTTGAATTCCATCAAAATCCTTAAGTAAAGGAATTGGTCATTCCATGGCAAAGGGAAAGAATTTGGTTGGAATGGAATGTCAAAAAAAAAATTGGACAAAATTGCCCTCATCCTAATATGCACCACCACCACCTCTGACCACCACCACCGGCCACCACCGCCACCAGACACCACCACCTCCGGCCACTACCACCATCCTTCGCCCACCGCCACCAGCCACCACCACCAACGGCCACCATTGACCACCTGCGGCCACCACCGGCCAGAAATGAAAAAAGAACATAAAAGGGTATTTCGGCCATTTACCAACATTTCATTCCAATTCCAAAGCTACATTCTATGAACCAAACAAGCACATTCCAATTCCTTCAAAGTCAAATTCTTTTGACAGATTTCATTTCATCCAAAACACATTCTGCGAACCAAACGTCACCTTAGAGAAACAAGAAGATATATATTATGCAAATGATAAAAACAAAACACAGTTTTACATATCAAAACTGCAACCAACAACGTACTTGGTAGGTTCATGTCCAACAGCTTCACATAGTTCACACAGCCGAATAGCAACCATACAGCGAACACGCCATGACTTATCCTAAAGGCAAACAACCCATTCAAACAGTGAGTTGAATGTTGGAAGGATATAGACTTGAGAGTAACTTACGGATTTGGTCCCTGTGGTTAGCATGCATTTTATGTTGGATTTGGTCCCTATTATATGGCGATTTGTTTTGGATTTGGTCCCTGAGGTATGCATTTTTTGTTGGATTTGGTCCGTATAGTATGCACAAATTTATTGAATGGCCGTTAGGCTGGAGGACCAAATCCAAAAGAAAGAGCAGGTAAACACCTGAGAACGCTTAAGAATGACCGAAAGAATTGCAACGCGGTCTTGAGGTTCCAACAATTTGCAAAGAGCAGCACAACCCTCAACAGCAAGCAAACGAACAGGATCTTTATCTGTAGAAACGCGAAAATTACATTGAGGAGATAGCTAAACAACAAGAGAAAGACATATATAGATACAAGATAAGATGTGAAAATTGTAACCATTATTTCAAACACATTATTATGCATGTAAGGAACCTCCATTATCCTTTGGTGGTAGCAACAAGTAAGCATATAAAATAAGGAGGTGTCTGTTTTTTAGAATTCGGAACATAATTTTAACTTTTCACTTATTCGGTAAGTGGTTTGGGAATTAAGGCTATGTTTGGCAAACGTAGCTTATAAGCTAGCTGGTAGCTTATAAGCTAGCTTGTAGCTGATAAGCTAGCGGATAGCTGATAAGCTAGCTGTTGATTGATAAGCTTGCTAGTAGCTGATAAGCTAGCTTATGAACAAATTATGTTTGGCAAAAACTAGCTTATGAGTATGTAAAATGACCAAAAAGGGTATCTTTAAATTTAATAATTAATATTAATAAGGGTATAATTGGAAAAAGCTACAATAAGCTCCTCATAAGCTACTCAAAGTAGCTTTTCAAAAGCTAGCTTATAAGCTAGCTTCCTGATACATGTTTGGATGGACAAGCTTATAAGCTAGCTTATAAGTTAGCTTATAAGCTAGCTTATGCTTGCCAAACATAGCCTAAGTGTGCTTGTTTTTTCATTCCATTAAGCTATGCAGTTACAGTGGTTAAAGTGCCATTATGAAAGAAAAACAACGTACGTAACGTACCATCCTGTGTAAGACGCTCAAACATTTGCATGATGTCAACCTTGAGATGAGATGGTTCCACGGTAGCAGCAAACTTCCCTAAGTTTGAAGAGGCGGATCTCCTAACCATAGGCATGTCGTCTTGACATAACCGACCATATATCGACCTCAAATCTGCCTTCGACATCTCCGGGGCACTAGGATAAGCAATGTGAAACAATCCACAGGCAGAAACCCGAGCAGTGAACCGTTCAGCAACTGCCAGCCTCT
Source organism: Centaurea solstitialis (assembly GCA_030169165.1). Classification (NCBI taxonomy): domain Eukaryota; kingdom Viridiplantae; phylum Streptophyta; class Magnoliopsida; order Asterales; family Asteraceae; genus Centaurea; species Centaurea solstitialis. The sequence continues at coordinate 98,822,157 of CM058043.1, forward strand.
GCATTTAAAAAAAAAACAAGCATGTAAAACCTCCAACTACACAAGAACCAAGTAGATACACTCAAATTGTCGATAAAGAACATGTGATGTAGAACAATTAAGTAGGGTCAAGTTCACGTGAGACCAAGCTGTTTCCGTGAGACCGGTGAAACCAAGATTTTACACATGAAACTTCACAACAAAACGCTCTGAAGGTATAAAAAAGTCGAACCTTCATAGGAAAACATTGTAAATGTTATGTTCAATGTGTTTTTCACTAAGGTTCGAGTTTTTTTTTATCTTCACAGCATTTTCACTATGAAGGTAAAGAAAAATCGAACCTTCATAGTGAAAACACTGTAAATGTTATGTTCAAGGTGTGTTTCACTAAGGTTCGAATTTTTTATCTTCACAACATTTTCACTGTGAAGGTTAAAAAAATCAAACCTTCATAGTGAAAACACTGTAAATGTTATGTTCAAGGTGTGTTTCACTAAGGTTCGAATTTTTTTATCTTCACAACATTTTCACTGTGAAGGTTAAAAAAATCAAACCTTCATAGTGAAAACACTGTAAATGTTATGTTCAAGGTGTTTTTCACTAAGGTTCGAATTTTTTTTCTTCACAACATTTTCACTATGAAGGTTCGGATATTTTTTTTTTTTTACCTTCACAGTATTTCTCTTTGAAGGTTTGGATTTTCTTTTACCTTGTCGGTGTTTTTCAGTATGAATGCTCGATTTTTTTTACCTTCACAGTGTTTTGCAGTGAAGTTTCATATGTAAAGTCTTGGTCTCACCGGTCTCACGTGAACCTAAGTCCAATTAAGTATCTACAAGTGGAAAAAAGATTCAAAATACATCAACAATTGAATCATTCACAAAAGATATGGAAGAATCAACTTAACCAACCTTAACAAGAGGAATAAAGCAGTCAACCAAATGCGACTCGCTTATCTGTGAAGCGATCGTGCATAAAGACTCCACGGCTTTGTCCCTGACACATGTTTCCTTAACGGTGCATAGAGTTTCTAGAGGGGGTAGTAGGACATGGGCATGCTCGAGTCCTCCAACATAAGGAATGAACACACCTAGCTCTTCAGCGATCGCAAGAAGAACCTCATCGTCGTTGTTGTTGTTTTCACTCAAGAACGGAATTAAGTCCTTGCGGGTACGCTCCTCCCCTAAAACACGTGCAAATGTAGAAAGTCCTAACGAATTTAACAGGATTTGGAGATTGTCTTTGTTCAGCTCATCCGTCATTGGCGCTGTGGTGCACACGTGATCAACCACCATCGACGTAGATTTGCTACGGTTAACAGTCAGATTCTAACTCAATATCATCATCCTAATCTTGTGGAATCAAAAAAAGACTTGATTGGTAACTTTATGTATTCAAGTTAAGCTTGGAATAACAAATAAATGTTTTTCATGATGACATGAAAACCCCTCTCAGATTGCTCTCTGGGCATCTCCAACCACACCGAAAACACCGAATCTGGTGGGTCCATCAACACCAAAAAAAACCCAACTTCAGTCATACTCTAAAAAAAGCACCAAATTTGTGGACCCCATATTAATATAACATATTTTAATATATTTATAAGTGTTAGCATTGAAATATAGATTAAAAAACAAATAAAAGGTGTAAGTGGTGGGCCCATATTGAATTTGGTGTGAAAAAGTACACGCCAAATTTGTAGGTCAACTTTGAAGAAATTTCTTGGCCGCTAAAAAAATTTGGGAATTAGCAGTCGATTGGAATGATCAAAACGGCAAAAAGAAAAAGATAGAGATCGGTTGAAGATGCTCTCAGAGCAACTCCAACCGACCTTCATTTTCTCAATTTGGCGTTTTTAACCCTCCAACCGTACGCCATTTTAAAAAAAAAAATCGAGGTCATCAAATTCAACCGACATATTCGCCCCCAAATTCATTTGGGCCCACCACTTTTCATTATTTTATTTATTTTAATATAGATTTTTAATTTTAATAATTATAAATATATTGACTTATTATATAATTATAAATTTTATATATATATATATTTAATGGGGTTGTATCAAGTGCAAACCCATCAATTCCTTCAAATTATGAGGACCAATCTACACCATTCATTATTTCAATCTACGCTCATGATTAAATGAGCGGTTAAGAAGTGGTTACACCCCTAACCAATGATTTGCCGCTCCTTTTTAGGTTGAAAAAATGGATGGTTTAGATTTGGTTTCATAATTTGTAAGAATCATCCGGTTTTCACTTGATACTTCTCTTATATTTAATTATCTGTTTTTCTCTTATTTATATTTGTAAAACTAATCTTAAACAGTATTTATCGTTATAATATGTATTTATAAAATTATAGTAATTGTTATTAAAAACGATTATTAATAAAAAAAATATATATTATTTTAACATGGTGTTTAAAAATTTGCTGTTTTTCAGAGGATCGTTGGAGTTGAGTGTTTTTTTTTTTGTGTTAAAGGACCCACCAAATTTGGTGTTTTCACCGTCAAATTTGGTGTTATTGTTGGAGATGCTCTAAACTAACCGTAAATTTCTCAAAATTTCTCAAAATTTAAGGCTTCTAATATTTATTCTTTCCGGTTTGTACTCAATAAAATTCGATAATCCAAGTCTAAATATCGATCAATCAAATTAATCAATCAGCAATTTAAAAGAAAAGATGATAAAATCTTACAGATAATTGGTTGTAGGAGTCTTCTTCGTCGCTAGGGTTAAAAACGCAACAAGCGATCACATGCACATATTTTTGTGTATGAAAAATGAAAAATTGAATAAGGAATTGATTATTATTATTACCTTTTATATTTGGGCTTTGGGCTTTGGCTTTGGGCTCAAGCCCACATATTTCTTAAACCATACTCAATGTAAATTGTGAAAGACACAACTATTATTTCCATGGTACAAAATTATTAGACCATCCACGATGGGCCGACAAGGGAAGCGACAAGGCTTCGGTACTGATTGGTAAGGCTGACAACACCATCGTGGTTGATTGGCAAGGAGTGAAATCGGCATGGCCATGCCGACTCCTTAGACTACCCCACCCCACCCTCTCTCTCCTTTCTTTCTATCTCTCTCTTCTTTTCTCTTTTTTTTCTTTTTTTATTAGTTATTTAGATTAGTATGAGAGTCAAGACCACTGTGATTGAATTGGTAATGATTGGTAAGATAATGGAAAGTTGATGTGAGGTTGATGTGACAACTGATATCATTGGCAAGAGTTAAGACCACTATGATTTACCCTTTTCCAAAAAAAAATTACACATTCCCCACTTACTTTTGCCTATAAGAGCATCCACAATGTAAAAAATTGTATCAAAGAGCACATTTAAAAAATATTTTTACCTTAACCAAATACTATTTTAACTTATTAGCTTTTAAGAAAAAACAATAAATCATTCTCAAACATCTTCTAACATGTTTACAAAATCTAAAATATCTCATTTTGCTTTGAGTTGGATTTCAAACGTTCTTAAAATCATCTTTATTAATTTTATAAATACTAATGTTTATGGTCATTATTTATCGAGATTCATCAGAGCATTAGTAGCCTATTGATCAGTAACATTCTTGAAAGGGCAGTGTGTGACATCCTTGTCTATTTTGGTTTGATTTATGGGATGAGCATGTGGCGATACCCATACCCTGACCATGAGTTGGCTTTCGGGTTGGTCCATGGTCGTCAATGATTAATCGAATATTCGTATGGATCTCGAATATTTTATCGACTTCGTATCAAAACGTATGTGTAAATTATCTGTCGAGATTGTTTAAGAAAAAATTTGTTGAAATAATAGAATTTTATCAATATCAACAAGCAAACCTACCCATTAATTTGGTCAAATGAACCAAAAAGGATTCTTTTAATCGTTGGAATCTGCGAAACAAACGTGGCCATATTTTTTAATCTCCTTTACTTTCGGGGTACTTGTCGTTATCAACAAGTTTAATTTACTAAAACTACAATAATTGTCCCTCAACTTATGCCGGATGATGTTTTTGTTTTTCAAGTTTGGTTTTTTTACACTTTTGGTCTGTAAGTACAATCTCTATAGCATTTTAGTTTACAAGTCATATGACATTGGTAGAAATATGATTGAAAATGGAAATTAAGAAATAGTATTAAAACATTAGTAGAAAGTTTTGAGATTTTCTATATTTTGATTACATAGATTAAAAAAAATATAAAAAATATAAAAAATTAGGACAAAAAGATTGAAACTTAAAAAGAATACATTAATTAAAATCAAGAAACACGTAAAATATAAAAAAGGAAGTGTATTTGATGTTTAGAAGAAAGTTATATCTATTTTTAGAGAATATTGGCAAAATAAACTTGTTCCATGGGTGGTGAAATACGACTATTTCACTTTGTTCCATCTATTGCTGCCTCTTCTACATAAAAATCATGTCAAATATGGGACAATGATTCGCGTTTTGTTTTGTTATGTGCATGTAGTGTACTAAATACACCATAAGGGTGTCTGGAGTAAGAAGGCGTTAACCATGCGGTGGAGTCACCAGTTGATCTACTCAAGTAGCGAGAAGTTTTCCTACACCATCGCCAAGTGGTGGGAGAAGAAATGTGATAGTTACCACCGAAGTGGTGGTGTAGAAAGTGAAGCCATGAGCCGATGACTATCTTTTCATCTTTCTCTCTTTATTTAATTGAGTGGTGGGTATTGGATGGGTCCCGAAATCCGGATGTGATGAAGGGTAACCAACATGGAGCTAAGGGTGAAAGAAAAAAACTGACGTGAGTACGTGACGGTGTGGTGAAGGGTAAACCACTCTGTTTTTACTCTAAGGTCATCCGCAAACATGGCGTTATACACCCGACAACACAATCGGTACTGAATCGGCACCCTGGCAACACCGCTGAGGGTGACCGGTATGGAGAGCGTCACGACACCCGAATGCCGGCTTGGAAGACCACCCATCCCACCCTACCCTACCTCACCTTCTCTTTCCTTTGTCTCTATCTATCTCTTATTTCTCCCTCTCCTTTTCCTTTTTTTTTATTAATTAAAATGTAAATAGCAAGAAGCTAGTACCACTAAAGCTGAATTAGTATAGATTGGTAAGGTGTTGGTAAGATAGTGAAAAGCTGATGTGACGGTGATGTGTCAGCTGGTACCATTGGTCCCAACCATCGTCCATCACTGGATGACCTAACAAGAGCACACACATATCTGGTCATGGTGACGGGAAAGTAATAAACACATTCTTCATGCCAAAATTCGAAACATCATCATAACCTCAAGGACCAAAAAACCTACACTTTACTCCATATTACCAATTGGTATCTTTACTCCACCACTCAAACCACCACCCACCACACCTTCCATCTCCGTCACAAAAAAACCAAAATCTCCGGCGACATGGCCGTCGGAACCACCACCACCACCACCGACCACCACGAATCACCGTCGGACCACCTCCTCCCAAAACCTACCTCCAAAACCCCCAAAGACTCCTACCACTTAGCCTACCTAACCTACTTCATCCTCGGCACCGGTTACCTAATCCCATGGAACGCATTCATCACCGCCGTCGACTACTTCACCTACCTCTACCCGGACGCCTCCGTCGACCGCGTCTTCTCCGTCGTCTACATGATGATCGGACTGATCTCGCTTCTGTTCATCGTGTTCTTTTCGCACAGATCGCAATCGTTTCTCAGGATCAACGTAGGGCTCGGATTGTTCGTTGTGGCGTTGCTGGTGGTTCCGGTGATGGATGTGGCGTATGTGAAGGGAGAGGTTGGGGTTTACGGCGGTTTTTATGTGTCGGTGGCCGCGGTCGGGTTGTCCGGGGTTGCGGATGCGTTGGTTCAGGGAGGAGTGATTGGGACCGCCGGTGAGATGCCGGAGAGGTATATGCAGGCGGTTGTTGCTGGAACTGCGGCTTCTGGTTAGTTCAGTTTGGTTAGTTAGGGTTGTGGTTTGGCTAAATTGTTCTATGTTTGATTAATTATTTTATAGTTGATCTAGGTTGGTTTGAATGTATAATGTTTAATTAGGTTTATAGTTGATCTAAGTTCATCAATCGAGAATCTCGATTGATGATTTGTTTAATTAGGTTTATAGTTGAGCTAAATTGTGCAATGTTTGATTAATTATCGATTGATAGTTTGTTTAATTAGGTTTATAGTTCATCTAAGTTCATTAATCTCTGATTAATTCTCAATGGATAATTTGTTTAATTAGGTTTATAGTTCATCTAAGTTCATCAATCTCTAATTAATTCTCAATGGATAATATGTTTAATTAGGTTTGTAGTTCATCTAAGGCTATGTTTGGCAAACTAGCAGATAAGCTAGCTGGTAGCTGATAAGCTTGATAAGCTACCGCTGATAAGCTTGATAAGCTAGCTAGTAGTTGATAAGCTAGCTTATGAACAAATTATGTTTGGCAAAAACTAGCTTATGCGTATGTAAAATGACCAAAAAAGGTATCTTTGAATTAAATAATTAATATTAATAAGGGTATAATTGGAAAAAGCTACAATAAGCTCCCCAAAAGGTACTCAAAGTAGCGTTCAAAAAGCTAACTTATAAGCTAGCTTATGGTACATGTTTGGATGGACTACCGTATAAGCTAGCTTATTTTTGCCAAACACAGCCTAAATCATCCAATGTCTGATTAATTATTGATTGGTAATTTGTTTAATTAGGCTTATAGTTCATCCAAATCATTCAATTTCTGATTAATTCTCGATTGGTAATTTGTTTAATTTGGTTTGTAGTTCATCTAAGTTCATTAGTCTCTGATTATTCTCAATCGATAATTTGTTTAATTAGGTTTGTTGTTCATCTTAATTATTGGATTGTGTATAATTGGGGGTTTTGTTAGACTTATTTGAGCTAGGTCATATTGAGTCTGTCTAGGTTTCGAAGATAGATCTTCAACTGCATTGATTTTTAGTAATTCAATCTAGGTATTATCTAGCTATAGCAGTCGAGTGATGAACACCTAACTTGATTATTAGGTTTACAGTTTACTCCATAATAAAGTTAATCTTTTTCTGTCTTCTCTTCTTTGCTCATTATCATTCATAGGAAAAGGGGAGAAATTTATAATCATCAGATCGCCCAAATTAATGTATCAGGCAAATGTTGAAATCATAATCATTAGGATTTCTTCTGTTTCCTGTGACTGAAGTACAAAATCAAACCAGACGATACCAGTAAATCCTGTTTTAGAGCAGGGTCTAAGGGTGGAATGTACGTAAATCTGAATTCTACCACAAAGAACATAAATTTATAGTTAACACATCCTACAAATTGATTGGAGCTAAGTTTTTGTTTGAATCAAGCTTCATATGAATATGGGAAGCTGGTTCGGCTGTGAGTTACGTCTGTTGTTAAATTAGAGTGGTTAAAGTTGGTATCTTGTTTGAGTAATCATAAAATAGGCGTTTCGATGGTGGACACACGTAACAAACACATATGCATAGGGATGTGCCATATTAGATATCTCAGCCGGACTATGACTTTGTAAATCCATTTGTTAGAAAACGATTTCAAGTAGGACAATTAGGCACACCAATTCTTCATCTTATATCCGAGCTCTTGCACAAGCCGGGGGACTTCACATTTACAACTGTTCTACTCCGCTGGGGGTAGAGATCAGGTCTGCCTGCATCTCATCTCAGACCCTACTTAGGGGCTGTTTGATTGGTTTTCCATTGTCTTGTATGAATAAAGTTGTCTTTCTGGATTAATCTGTTTGTATAGATTGGAAAGGTTTTCTTTGGGAGGTTTTTTTCATAGATGGAATGAGTATGTTCTTTAATTTGTAGAGACATGTTTTTACAAAACTTGGTTTTTTGCATAAAGCTCTCTCCTAAAAGCTTACTGACTAAGCCTCTTTCTACGTCATTAAGCCACTACCAAACAGTCATGTATAGCCGACCGAATAAGCTATGAGTCCCTTTAAGCTCATTCAAGTGGGAAACACTGATTAGTCAGTTTGGTTTGGTTTGGCTTTATACCTGTGTCAACCAGACTCATGTTGTTGGATATCCTTTCTCTATGTATTTTTCCGCAAAAAGTTACAATTTTTACATCTTTTTTACTACAGGAGTTCTCATATCGCTTCTAAGAATCTTTACAAAAGCCGTGTACTCACAAGATGCTCACGGGATAAGAAAAAGCGCTAACCTTTACTTCATAGTCAGCATAGTCGTGATGTTCATATGCATCGTCTTGCATAACGTAGCTCACAGACTTCCTGTCATCAAGCACTACAACGATCTAAAGATCCAAGCCGTGAACAACGAAAAGGAAGAGAAAGGCGATGACTCCAGTGTCCTATCACGATCAACGCTATGGGATATCATCGGGACGATAAAATGGTACGGTCTCGGCACCATAATTCTCTACGTTGTGACGTTAGCCATTTTCCCTGGATTTATAACAGAAGACGTTCATTCCGAAATCCTCAAAGATTGGTATCCGATCATCCTTCTTACTTCTTACAACGTGTTTGACTTGGTCGGAAAATGTTTGACTTCGATTTACGTTATCGAGAACTCCAACGTGGCTATCGGTGCCTCGTTTGCTCGACTTTTGTTTTTTCCGGTTTACTTGGCGTGTTTACACGGTCCGATGGTTCTCCGGACCGAGATCCCGATAACTATCGTGACGGGTCTTCTAGGGCTCACGAACGGCTACTTGACCAGCTGTTTGCTGATGCTGGGTCCTAAGACGGTGCCGCTTCAGCATGCGGAGACAGCTGGGACCGTGCTCGTGTTGTTCTTGGTCGTGGGCCTGGCGTGTGGTTCGGTGGTTAGTTGGTTTTGGGTCATTTGATTTTTCGGGATTTCATGTATTGTAAAGTGTAAAACTGTGTATTTGTTTTTCGAACTTGTGTTTTGCTGTCGATTGAAGGATTTCGTCAGCTGTAAAATGTGAAAAATATTCGAAAGAAAATGCTTCAAATGACCAATTTATTTCATATTACAACGTTTGTTTGTATAATGGTACTTTTTAACCTCTTTAACATTTTGTCGGAAATTACGAAAGTGACATTAATAATAATGCCTGCAATCCATTTTTTGGATTAAAACAGGTGAATTCTATCTCCACCGCTAAGGCCATCATTAGCCGGCCATCGGGAGGGAGTCGGTAAGGGAGGTACCGACTATGCACACCAAAAATGGTGGTCGGTAGAGATGAGGCCGGTACCGGTATCGGTGCCCGGCTGCCGATTGAATTAGGCGAACCACCCCACCCCCCCTACCCCCATCTCTCTCTATCTCTCTCTTCTTTTTCTCTCTCTCTCTCTTCTTTATTTTTTTTTTTTTTATTCTAATTAGAGGGGTATGGTATTGGTATGGTTAAGGATGGATTGGTATGGTGTTGGTAAAGCTGATGTGGCGCTGATGTGGCAGCAAAAATGAGAGGTATGAGGGGTATGGCTAAGGATGGCCTAACAACAGCTATTCTATTATAGCAACTCTAATATTATTCTTATTGGTTAGAACATTAAAGTAATCATTTCTCTCTTAAAAATTTATATTCAATTAATTTTATTGGTTGAAACATTAAAATAATCATTTCTCTCTAAATAAAGATTTCTCCAAATTTAAAGATTTGTACAATTTCTCACCTATTTTCTTTATTTTAGCATATGGGATATCATAGCTGTTGGAGCAACAAATATGCTAAAATCTCACTTTTTTCTATTTTAGCATAGCTGTTCGAGATGCTCTAATAAAAGGAGTGAAAGTTGGTGGTGTGAGTGTATATGTAAGACCCAAAGGTGAGACTCAGTATTTTTATATAAGTGAGGGGATGAAAATAACAATCCCTTTAAAATAATGAGGAAAACATAGACCCCCTTATCTTCAATTAAGTAACGTGTATAATGTCCATTTATGCTCGTTTTTCTTGTTTTTTAATTTGAAAATTGGATAATGCAAGTTGTATAATAGGGGTGAGCATTAGGCCCGAACCGGACCGAACCGGCCCGAACCCGGTTTGGGACCGGAACCGGAAACGGCCGATTCTTAGGACCGAAAACCGGACCGTATAAGTAATACCGGTTCCGGTTCCGGTCCCGGTTTCGGTCCCGGTTTTCCGGTCAAAAACCCGGTTGGAACCGCATAAATAAAATATATAGTGTAATAATTTCTTCTTCGGTCAAAAACATATTTTATTATTTCATATTATTATTTTACTTATTTAAATATACAACTAGTCGACTATAAACATATATATATATATATATGATAGTTTTATACGAGAACAATAACTATTTATATAGTTAGTATGGTGATGGTCGATGATTTTTTATCACCGTTTTTTATGGATACGAGAACAATAACTATTTATATATATATATATATAGTTAGCCAGTATTGTGATGGTCAATAGTTTTTGATCGCCGTTTTTTGATGGATATATATATATATATATATGAGAGATTTATACGAGAATAATAACTGTTTATATAGTTAGTATTGTGATGGTTGATGGTTTTTTGATGGATTTTTTAGTAGCCAAGGTTTTTTTAAGTGCATGTTTTTTGTCGGACTTAATAATATAGTTAGAATTAGATTTTTTTAAATTACAATAAGTATATTAAACGTCTCATAAACATCCGGTCCGGTCCCGGTTTTTTACCCGCATATTTGGAACCGAACCCGGTTTGGAACCGGAACCGGAAACGGCCGATTGTTGGAACCGAGAACCGCACCGCATAGGTAATACCGGTTCCGGTTCCGGTGCCGGTCCCGGTTCGGTTCCGGTTCGGGCCGGTTTTTCCGGGTCTAATGCTCACCCCTATTGTATAATGTTATTTTGTGTAACTTCTGACTTTTTTTTTTAACGGATAACACCAATCTTAAATGCCTTTAGATATACTTTTTTAGTCATTTCCACCTACAAAACAAAAACGAATAGGACTAGCCATCTAGGAGAGTTTGAACTTTGATGTTCAAACTAGAGACTTGAGGAGAAGGGACTACAAATTTGTCGTCTTAATTGGAAGTCGACAAATTCGTAAATCGATATACAGAATTCAGAAGAAGGGGATTACAAATTTACAGTTGTAATTGGAAATCGACGAATCAATTAACATGGTAGAAGAGAGCATGTATTGGGGGATTGTGCTAAATTGCTCAAATGGGCTAAAATGAGAGGGAGATTACCAAAGGATTGAAGTAAATATTGGCTAAAAATCAAATTATAATAAATGGATACATGCTAAAATATGTAAGTGGGCCCCCAAAAAATTATTGGGAACCTATACTGAGTATTGATACATCCTCCCGATATAATATTAGTTGGATATGCTAGACATGGACGACTTTAACCATGCCTTTGTAACCAGTTAATTAAGGTTAATTGCAGCTAGATAGTAACCGATTTAGTTCCAATTGATTACGCATAACGTGTATCAGGTCAAGCACGATCATTTACCATTTTTGAAAAATCAACCGAACCTCCACACAACATTGAGTAACTAACCCTTTCAAACTAAACGACTATTTTTTTTTGGTGAATCTTCAGTGTCAGCCTTTCAACGATCAGCGAAAAACTTACATTCTTCTAATATCCCTTTTCCTCTTTACCCGTTCTAATGTTGCAACTTTAACCTTAACAAGATAAGGCATCTAGTAATACTGTAATAGGGACCACAAATGTAAAAAAATGAAGTTCTCATTCCAAAGTTGTAGATTTACCATAAGTCCAAGGACCAAAACATGTAATTTACTCTATATTTGTGTACTCCACCCAAACTACCAACTACCATCTCGCCAGAAAAAAAAAATTTCAAATCTCCGGCGACTATGGGCGGCGCCACCACCTCCGACCACCACGAACCACCACTCCACCACCACCTCCTACCAAAACCCACCACCAAAACCCCCCGAGACTCCTACAATTTGGCCTACACAATCCACTTCATCCTCGGGACGAGTTACCTGATCCCGTGGAACGCGTTCGTCACCGCCGTCGACTACTTCTCCTACCTCTACCCCGCGGCCTCCGTCGACCGCGTGTTCGCGGTCGTCTACATGACGATCGGGCTCGTCGCGCTCCTGTTCGTCGTGTTCTACTCGCACCGGTCGCGTTCGTTCGTGAGGATCAACGTGGGGCTCGGATTGTTCGTTGTGGCGTTGCTCGTGGTTCCGGTGATGGATGTGGCGTATGTGAAGGGTCGGGTGGGGGTTTACGGAGGTTTTTATGTGTCGGTGGCCGCGGTTGCGGTGGCCGGGGTCGGGGATGCGTTGGTTCAGGGCGGGATGATTGGGACCGCCGGTGTGATGCCGGAGAGGTACATGCAAGCTGTTGTTGCCGGAACTGCTGCTTCAGGTAAATTAGTTCTGAATTGATAATTTGTTTAATTAGAATAGCTTATAAGCCAGCTTATTGAAACGTTAGTTGGAGCACTGTTTCATAAGCTTTTTGTAGTTTTTTCCAATTATATCATTATTAATATTAATTATTATACCCAAAGATATCATTTTTTTGTCATTTTACATACTCATAATTTAGTTTTTGTCAAACATGATTTATTCATAAGTTAGTTTAGTAGGTACCAGTTAGATTATTAGTCAATAGCTAACTTATCAGCTATCAGCTACCAACTAGTTTATTAGCTAGGTTGCCAAACACAGAGTGTTTGGTAAACTAGCTATAAGCTAGCCGTTGACCAATAAGCTAGATAGTAGCGGGTAAATTAGCTTATGAATAAATTATGTTTGGCAAAAACTAGCTTATGAGTATGTAAATCGACCAAAAATATCTTGGGGTATAATAATTCATATTAATAAGGATATAATTGAAAAAATCTACAAAGAGGCTCCTAAAGCGCTACTCCAACTAGCGTTTCAATACGCTAGCTTATGGTCCATCTAGCTTATAAGCTAGCTTATTTTTGTCACAGACAACCTTATGATTCATCTAATTATTCAATACTGTATTTGTTCTGAATTGATAATTTGTTTAATTAGAGTTATAGTTCATCTAATTATTCACTACTCTATTTGTTATGAATTGATTAGTTCTAAATTGATGATTTGAACTGGATAATATTGAATCTGCTTAGGTTTTAACAATAGATCTTCAACTGCATTGATTTTAGTAACTCAATCTAGTTATTAGCTAGCTATAGTAGTGGATTGATGAACAAACTACTTGATCATTTAGGTTTACTCCATAATCAAGTTGAATTCAATCTAAAAAATCTGTCTTCTCTGCTCATTATCATTCAGAGCAAAAGGGGTAAGTTATAATCATCAAATCCCACAAATTAATGGAATAAGAGGGAGATTCAAACGAAAAACATATCAATTTAAGAGAACGTGAGAACTGAGAAGCAATCTCAGCCACTCATCTCGGTCAACAAAGGCGGTTTTGACCGGTCCCCCCCTTTAATAATCTCTACCCTCCCATGAATCGTGTCAATCCTCCGTGATCACGTCCACCGTAACCGCAAGATGAGTGGCTGAAATTGGTTCCCACGTTCTCTTAAATTGACATGCTTCTAGTTTAATCCTTCCCCAATGGAATAATTAGGCAATTGTAAACATTAAAATCATTAGAATTTCTTTAGTAATTTAATCTGGGGTGAAATGTAAGTAAAATCTGAATCCTATTTCTACCCCAAAGAACAAAACCCCAAAAAGAACATAAATTTATAATTTACACATCCTACAAATCAATAAGAACTATGTTTTTGTTTGAATCAAGCTTCATATGGATATCGGAAGCGTGTTCTTCTATGAGTTCGGTTAGTTGTTAAATTAGAGTGGTTATTGTTGGTATCTTGTTCGAGTAAAAGGTCCGAAAACCTCTTACCACCCTCTGAAATTTTAAGGGGTGCACCATCCACGTCTTACCTTTTAGATGCGAAATCAGACTTCAGACTTTAGACCTCTTAAAAGACAACCGATTGAAACTATATTTGTAAGTAATGAATATGATATGTTTCGGTCCTCTCTTTATGTATTCTTTCACAAAAAGTTGCAATCTTTTTGCATGTTTTTTACTATAGGGGTTCTCATATCGTTTCTAAGAATCTTTACCAAAGCCGCATACCCACAAGATGCTCACGGGATAAGAAAAAGCGCAATTCTTTACTTCATAATTAGCATAGTCGTAATCTTCATATGCATCATCTTGCATAACGTAGCTCACAGACTTCCCGTCGTCAAGCATTACCACGATCTAAAGATCAAAGCCATGAACAACGAAAAGGAAGAGAAAGGCGAGGACCCCGGGGCCCTTTTGCGATCGACGTTACGGGATGTCATTGGGACGATAAAATGGTACGGTCTCGGCATTGTGATTCTTTACGTTGTGACATTATCCATTTTTCCCGGGTATATTACGGAAGACGTTCATTCAGAGGTCCTCAAAGATTGGTATCCGATCATCCTTCTTACCACTTACCACGTGTTTGACTTAATCGGAAAATATTTGACCTCGATTTACGTTATCGAGGATTCAAAGGTGGCTATAGGTGCCTCGTTTGGTCGGCTTTTGTTTTTTCCGGTTTGCTTTGTGTGTTTACACGGTCCGATGGTTCTTCGGGCCGAGATTCCGGTGGGTGTTATGACATCTCTTCTGGGGCTTACTAATGGCTACTTTGCTAGCTGTTTGCTGATGCTGGGTCCTAAAATGGTGCCGGTTCAGCATGCGGAGATGGCTGGGACCGTGCTCGTGTTGTTCTTGGAAGTGGGTTTGGCGTGTGGTTCGGTGGTTAGTTGGTTTTGGGTCATTTGATTTTCGAAATTTCGTACTCTAAAGTGTGAAGTGTGAGATTTTGAATTTCGTATTGTAAGGTGTAAAGTGTGAGATTTTAGGTATTCTTGTGTAACACTTGGTACAAGTAAGTGTTACACCAAATTTGGTGTCATATTAAGTCGGTTTATAAACGACATAATGAGTTTAATATGAGTTACAACTTATTCGGCAAGCTATATGACTTTTGATGGTTGCTTATTGATATAGAAAAGGCTTATTGGGTAAGCTTCCTAAAGGGGTTTATGCAAAAAGCCAATTTTTTCATAACATACCAAACAAAGTTTCTCCAAATTCATAAAAAATATTAATCTACACAATCAACTTTATCTATCTATGCTTAACATAAAAATCAATCAAACAACCTTTAGCGTCAAATTGAATTTATATGGTGTCTCTATTGGATATGATATGAGGAAGGTGAGCCATCAAATAGTGGCACATCCATAATTTTTTTTCTAGTGAGGCCACCTTGAAAATAAATTATAGGTCTACAAATTTGTCCGATATGTTTTACCTTAATTCCACCGCTTTTTAAGAAGTTTTAAACTTTTCTTAATTGATTTCTTCTAATAGGGCCGATCCACCCACGACCAACAAGTTGAATTTGCCCCATTCATCGGACATCGTCTCAATAACTTTTTGGTTACAAAGTCATGTTAATTGATACATTTAAAATAGGATAACAAAATTAGCCTCGAGTTAGGTGGAGATGTTAGACATGGACAAGGTCCAACCGGCTTCATAACCGGCAAAGTTAATGAAAACTGAATTGTAACCGGTGAACCCCATTTGGTTGGGCCTAACTTGTATCTGGTCAAACCCAACCATTTTATCATTTTTGAAAAATCCATCCAATATCCACTGAGCTAGATAGCCGGTTATGTAATTGGTCTTTCAAAACTCGACAATTGTTTTTCGTGAATTTTCAGTAACAGTCTTAACAATCAACCTAACTCATATGATTTTTTTTTGTCTTTTTCCCCCTTTTACCTGTACTCATGTTATAAACAGTAACAAGTTTAACCATAAAACCACAAGTCGTGTTGTGCAGTTATCATTAAATTCCGAACAAATTTCGAATAACTATTTTGTTCGGAATTTTACCATAAAACAAAATCTTGATTAATTAAAAGGTAGAAAACTTCATCCCATTCTAATAGATTCAACCAACTTATCATTCAAACTCCTCCAATATCACATTCTATGTGTAGAAAAGAAAACCCTTCTAGTTTCTTGACATTGTCGAATTAAATTATATTTTTAATTTTTAAATAAAAAACAACACTTTTAACGAATTGGGGGTTTTCAAAGAGGGGTGATTCGGACATTTGATGTGTTACAAACGGCGAACCAAGAAATCCCCCCCTTCTCTTCACAATTCTCGAGGAAAACCCAAAAACCAGTTCTCAGTTTCACTTCTCGATTTCGTATCTTTTCGAACACTTTTCTTTAACCTTCGCCGGAAAATCAAGAAACCCTCATCTCCGTCGCCGTCTCCGGCGAAGAACAACCGTTCTAATCGGAAACCCACCAAAGATTTTCAATCTTTAACCCCGATTTCACCTTTCTTGATTCAAATCTTTCACAATGCTTCATGGGTTTTGTTAAAGACTCGATTTTTTCCTTCTTTTTCTTGATGGGTTTCTTTAAAGATCGTTCGTAAAGATTCGGAGGTCTTCAATGCGTGATTTTGGTTGAATTTCGTTTGTGGGTTTTGGAAATAAAATCCAAGAATCCAAAATCTTGAATTTGGTTTTTTAGTAGTAATGGATCATTCTGGGTCGGCTAGTTCATCGATAGCTGGCACTAGTGGCCGTTCGGTGGCTTTGGAGATTGATCTTAACGAAGCCCCGCTTCCTTCTCCTCGAGAAGTTGGCGGTGGCGGTGGTGGGTTTGCGGCGGAGCTCCGCTGCGGTTCGTGTGGCGAGCTCGAAGGGGCGATGGTGGTGTGTGGTGATTGTGGGAGGAGGTTTCATGTGGAGTGTTTAGGGGTGAGGGAAGAGAAGAGGGGTGGAAGTGTTTCGAGTGTTTGATAGAATGCCGCGGTGGGCGGAGGCCACCGCGGGGTGGCGGTAGTGGTGGCGGTGGTTCGGGGCTTTTTGATATGAATGCATCACCGCCGCGAGAAGCGGATGGCGGTGAGGAGGAGTATTTCGTAAATTCGAACCTTGTATTGGCTGCAAGCTTTCCTAAGTATGATCTTATGCCCCTTTTTATGTTGAAAATTATGTCTATTAGTTATTATTATGCCTTAAGTTTTGATCTTTATCATTTATAATTGAAGATGTTTTATGGATTTATGATTGTATGTTTTTGTTATTTTCATGGGTTTTGAAATTTGAAGTGAATGATATGATCGATATCGTAGCTTTAAATGGTAGGAAAGATTAGTTTGTTTGGTTTTCATTAAGCCCTGTATACGTAATGTTGTCTGTGTGGATTAATCTGTTCGTATAGATTGGGAATGAAGGTGTTTTTAAATTGAGAGGGGCAAGTTTGGAGGAAAAACTTGGCTTGCTGCATAAAGCTCTCCCTAGAAACTTACTGAATAGGTCACTTTTTATATCATTAAGCCAATACCAAATAGTCATGCATAGGCGTATAGCTTACTGAATAAGTTGTGAGTCCCATTAAGGTTATTAAGCTGCTAAGAAACATGCCTTCATTTCATCAAATGCACATCTAAGATTTGTTTGGTTAGTTTTAAATTATGTTTTTATGACCCTTTTATATTGAAGAATATGCCTATTAACTATTATTATGTTTAAAGTTTTGATCTTGGATCATGAATAATTGAAGATGTTTTATGGATATATATGATTGTATGTTTTGAAGTTAATGATCAATATCGTAGCTTTAAATGGTAGGAAAGATTTGTTTGGTTGGATTTCATTGAGTTCTGTATAGGTAAAGTTGTCTGTGTGGATTAATCTGTTTCCGGGAAGGTTTTGTTTTGGAGGGTTTTTCGTAGATGGAATGAACGTGTTTTTTAATTGAGAGGGGCAAGTTTGGAAAAAAAAAACCTGGCTTTTTGCATAACCCCCCCCCCCCCCCCCCCCCCCCCCCTAGAAACTTGACTTTCTATATCATTAAGCCACTACCAAATAGTCATGTATAGCATGAGTCTCATTAAGGTGCTAACAAAGATGCCTTAATTTCATCAAATGCAAATTTACAATATTACCTTTGATTGAAGTAAATAATCTTTCGTTACCTATTTGTAACAATATTCTAGAATTGGCAACTAAGATTAGTAGCATTTGAAGTTTCTAAATGTGTATTTCTTGTTTTTAATCGATCATATCCTCTTTTTAAATACCTATTACACCATCGTTAGGCATTTCAGTTCTCGAACACAAGCACACAACTCTATGGTATGAGCAAAGACACCCAAATTTGAAATCCCTTTTTCATGATAATTTATGCTATTTGCTTGTTTTACGAGAAAGGGAACGCAATGGATCGTTTATTTGACAAGTTTTTAGGTTTGTTATCTATCCTGTCTGAATGGTATCTTTCAAGTTGTGATATTTATGTTACTTCAAGATCATATATCGAATGATTTTCGGTTTGTGGGTTTACATCATTTGATGATTTCAAGCTTTGTGCATTATTAGGGTTTCAATTCGTTCTTTCCCATTGTGTTTGGTTTGGATGGACCTTTAAGTTTAGACTGCAAGCTATAGGATGTTGAAAGTTGCAAAATTTTGGTTTCAATGCTAGCTACTTGTTGACATTATGCTTTGATAAAGAATTGTTGCTCCTACTTCCCTAGAAAACAAGTAAAATGGTTGTTTGGTTGGTTTTCTATTAAGTCCTGTATGAATAAAGTTGTCTGTGTGGATCAATCTGTCCGTATAGATTGGGGAAGGTTTTTAGGGACTTGGGAGGATTTTTCTTGGATGAAAGGAGAGTGTTTTTTAATCGGGAGGGACATGTTTGGAAAAAAAAACTTGGCTTTATGTGTAAAGCTCCCCCCTGAAAGCTTACTGAATAAGCTACTTTCTATATCGTTAAGCCACTACCAAACAGTCATGTATAGCCGACCGAAAAACTATGACTTCCAATTAAGCTTCGAACAGACAGGCACCAACGGGCCTGTTTCTTAGCAGCTTAATGGGAGTCACAGCTTGTTTGGTCAGTTACACATGATTGTTTGGTAGTGGCTTAATGATATAGAAAGTGGCTTATTCAATAAGCTTCTAGGGGGGAGCTTTACGCATAAAGCCAAGTTTTTTTCCAAACGTGCCCCTCCCAATCGAAAAACACACTCTTTCCATTAAATAATCTATATAGACAAATTAATCCACACAGACAACTTTATGTATACCAAACTTATTGGAAAACCAACCAAAAAGAGTTCTGCATGTATAAAGATGTCTGTATGGATTAATCTGTTCGGTTTTTTAATTGGGAAGGGAAAATTTTGGAAAAAACTTGGCTTTTGGCATAAAGCTCCCCCCTAAAAGCATACTGAATAAGCCACTACCAAACCATCATTTACAGCTGACTGAATAAGCTATGAGTTTTCCGAAACTAATTTACGTATCTTTCCGTTTCCAGGATGCACGATATGCGACGTAATCCTTTTCTTGGATTCGCGTTGAGTTCTCCGATGGCCCACCATCCAGACATGCGGTTTGTAGCTAGCGGATTTCCGCCCCAAAACGTGGCTTGCAGCATGGCACGGATCGCACACATAAATCTCGAAAACGCAACACAAAAGGGCAACATGGTCTATCTGCAAGCGCTCAAAGACTACATATCCGAAAAGCGAGGGGTGTTGGGAGACGGTTGGCGTGTTAGATTCGAATTCTCCGAAAGCAGTTGCAAAACCTCCGCGATTTACTTCGCCCCCGATGGAGCTAGGTTCGATTCGATGTTCGAAGTTGCTCGTGCTCTTGGTTTGGTGGCAACACGTAACACGTTTGAAATGGAAGATGAGGGTAGTAGCGGGATCGTGGTGTTGCAAAAAGGGTCGCATTCTATGAAAAGAACAAAGGACAATTTGAGGTCGCAGAGGGGCAATAACGTCAAAGAACATAAGAAAATGGCGTTCAGTAATGACAATAATGGGGGAAATGCAATCGAAGTTGAATCTGTGGCAAACGGTACCTATGGGTCACAATCATTTCGTGTAAGTATGCCAAAGAAACTCACATGAACACCCTAGTAACCATTCATCTGGATAGTATGCACATGTGCATAGAAATAAATGAAGTTGTTTTTTTTGTTTTTTATGCACATGTACATCGCGTTCCGTGATAAACAGTTACCAGGGTGTTCCTTAGTTTTTCATTTTTATGCGGTTTTCCCCTGAACCTGACTCGTGTGTCTAAATACTCTTGTGCTTGTATGTAATTACGTCGTTTATTTTCCCTTTCCCAAGAAAAAAAATGCTTAACATTTTACCCCGGTCCCCGATTTCCATTCTTGCATCAGGATGATTTTCCCGTTCAGTTCGAAGGATTCTTCGTTATATCACTTGGCAAAGTCGATCCACGGCCGTCGTTCTACACCACTTCTCAAATCTGGCCCGTGGGTTATCGGTCCATCTGGCACGATAAGTTCACCGGGTCCCTTTTTATCTGTGACGTTTTAGACGGTGGCGAACGTGGCCCGATCTTTAGAGTTCATCGGCATCCATGCACCCATCACTCGATTCCATATGCTTCAAAAGTCCTTTGCATGACAAAATGTGAGTCAACTCGTTGGCATGATGATGATGATGATGTAGACATTCACATGATGTATACCGAACATAGTCCACCCGATCTTGATGATGATGATGGTAGTTCTTCATGTTCTTTAAAGATAGCAAGTTGTTTGACCGCCGAACCAAGTCAACACGTCACTTCCAACGATGATCTTATCGGCGAGTTTACAGTGGACGAGAGATCTTTATCGTCCGCTTGGCGGACCACCGTGGAGACCCTGCTTCTTGCATGCCGTAAAGCGTATAACGAGAAAAAAGTTTTGAAGTTTTGTTGCAACCATCATGTCGACGGACAATATCTCGGTGGATCTTACGATGTTGACTCGTTGGGGAAGTTTTGTTATTTAGCGGGGCCCGTTAACCGAATCCCGGATGTGATACTGACGTCTGAGGAGGTTGAATCGGCCTGCGAAGTGTTGGGAAAGTGGTTGGAACCGGATAGGTTCGGTTTAGATGCGGAATTTGTACGAGAAATGATCGAACAACTTCCGGGGGTTGGCGGGTGTTCGAAGTATAAGGCTTTGAATGCGAGATGTCAAGGTGCGGGTTTGCAGACGGTGATGAGTGGGTTCTTTATGGCTATAAGTGGAGACGGCTTACAACACGAGATGGTGTCGAGTAGTCTCAGAAGAACGGATAAAAGAGCAAGTCCGCCGGGTAATGCGGTCACCTCGAATCTTCCTCCTCATTTGATCGGTGATGTTCTTCAGGTAAAAGTTTTTTTTATTTATTTGGGTTATGATTTTCACGGTTTTAAAAGGCTTAATTGGGCCTCGAAGCGGATATATATGCACACACACCAATATATATACACATAAAGAGGGAGGTTTAACGGAAAACCTCAAAAAGGGGAAAACCGAGGAATACACTCGTAGCCCTCCATCTTAATCATATGCACTTGTGCATAGCAGTAAGTAGTTTTTTTTGGTCTTGATGCACACGTGCATTATGCACTTGTGCATATTACAAATTACGTCTATGCACAAATGCATGCGGTCCAGATGGAGGGTTATGAGGGTGTTTCTCGGTGTTCCGTTGTTTTGAGGTTTTCCTTGAACCCGACCCCCCATATATATATATACACACACACAAATTTAGAGGGAGGTTTAGGGGAAACCCCCAAAAAATGAAAAAGTGAGGAATACCCAGGTAACCATTATTCATCTAGATGGTATGCACATGTGCATACAAGAATTTGAAGTTGTTTTTGTGTTTTTATGCACGAAGGTATGTTATGTGTATGCCATACAAAATTGCTTAGAAATTACTTTTTATGCACATGTGCATAACGTCCACATGAATGGTTAAAGGGTGTTCCTCGGTTTTTATAATTATTTTGGCGGTTTAACCTTGAACCTGACCCCACATATACAATATTTATAATACTAAATTACTAAGAGGCGTTGGTTAAATTACTTGGGTGCGGTTTTGGGTTGCCTTTGGGATATGAAGTCCGTATTGTTTTATATGACGTTTTGGTATTATCTTGTTTAGGCCTACGAGATCTGCTTGCGGTTTTACGAAGTTTTGGGCCAGGAGGCACCGGTATCGAGACCATTGATCGAAAACGAGCTCATGAACCCATGGGTCGACGATTTGAAGCCCGTGAAGAGATCCTCGATAGATTATCAAAAGAACGGGATCTTGAAAGCGTTTGGAATCGACAAACGAGACGACGCTCACTCCGTTCTTGGTGAAGATTTAGCGGAAGAACACGAGGGGGACGGTTCTCGAGCCGAAGCTGCTAGCAAATGTACAGGTGTCGAGCTGTCGAAGTTCCACATGGCGCTACTGAAGGTGGCGATCGAAGAGGTGCTAGCGAAAGTCAAGGAGGTCTTTGACCCGTTTGGCGCCGTGGAGTCGAAGACGAGAAAAGGGCGGAAGAAAGATGCGGAAGTTGCGGTCGGTGGTAAGAAGGTGAATCTTGATATGTTCCCCATGAACGAATTCACGTGGCCCGAAATAGCGAGGAGATATATTTTGATCGTGTTGTCTATGGACGGGAATCTTGAATCATCTGAGGTCATGGCTCGTGAGTGCGGGAAAGTGTTCCATTGCTTGAACGGTGATGGCGGCACGCTTTGTGGATCGCTTACGGGAGTGGCGGCAATGGAGGCGGATGCCATGGTAAATATTTTCATTTTGGTGTCGTTTAATTTTGTTTTTTTACCGATAAATCTTAGCAATTAAGATTTTTTCTTTCATTTTGTTGTTTCTTAGGTTCTTGCAGAAGCCTCCAAGAAAATCTTTTCTTCCGTAAACACTAAAGTTGTCGACTTTATCATAGATCAAAAGATGTCGATACAGGAGACTCCGCCAAAGATACGAACGTAATTGACGAAGACGCCCCTGAGTGGATGCAAGTTCTTGAACCCGTGAGAAAGTTGCCGACTAATGTTGGTGCAAGAATCAGGAGATGCATTCATGAATCTTTGAATAAAAATCCACCCGAATGGGCAAAAACGATATTGGAGCACTCGATAAGCAAAGAAGTTTACAAAGGCAATGCTTCGGGACCCACAAAGGTGCTTAATTTATCCATAACTTTTTTATTTTTGCTTATCATAATAGTAGGCACGGGATCATGTGAGAAGTGTCATTTTTTGGTGAGAAATGATTTTAAACCGACGGTTGATAACCACTTCACGCTGCTCACCAAATTTGGCACTTCTGGTCGGGACCCCCAACCCTATATATAATATATATATAGAGGAAAGTTCAAATGTGAACCACTTTTTGGTTGTGAACGTGAGGACAACCGAGAGCACGACACGTGGCGGCTTTGAGTGTGGTCCCCCTCTTTAATTCAATGCCCTCCCATGAATCGCGCCTAGTCATCTCCGCCGTGGACCTGACGTGGCACCTACTTATCCGCCACTTTATATATATATATATATATATAGGGGTGGGTTCAAATGTGAACCACTTTTTGGTTGTGAACGTGAGGACAGCCGAGAGCGCGACACGTGGCGGATGACTAGGCGCCACGTCACGTCCACGGCGGATGACTAGGCGCGATTCATGGGAGGGCATTGAATTAAAGGGGGGGGGACCACACTCAAAGTCGCCACGTGTCGCCCTCTCGGTTGTCCTCACGTTCACAACCAAAAAGTGGTTCACATTTGAAACTTTCCTCTATATTATATAGATAGATAGATAGATAGGGGTGGGTTCAAATGTGAACCACTTTTTGGTTGTGAATGTGAGGACAGCCGAGAGCGCGACACGTGGCGGATGACTAGGTGCCACGTCAGGTCCACGGCGGATGACTAGGCGCGATTCATGGGAGGGCATTGAATTAAGGGGGGGGGGGGGACCACACTCAAAGCCGCCTTTATTGACTAGTCTCCGCCACGTGTCGCGTTCTCGGTTGTCCTCACGTTCACAAGCAAAAAGTGCTTCACATTTGAACTTTCCTCTCTCTCTCTCTCTCTCTCTCTATATATATATATATATATATATATTCTTAGACGAAAGTTCAAATGTGAACTACTTTTTGGTTGTGAACGTAAGGACAACCGAGAGCGCGACACGTGGCGGCTTTGAGTGTGGTCCCCCTCTTTAATTCAATGCCCTCCCATGAATCGCGCCTAGTCATCCGCCACATGTCGCGCTCTCGGCTGTCCTCACGTTCACAACCAAAAAGTGGTTCACATGTGAGAAGTGCCATTTTTGGTTAAAAGGGATTGATCCGGTGCATGTCATCCTAATATTCGTCCATTTCTCATCCAACGGTTGATAACCAGTTCTCATGCTTCTCACCAAATTTGGCACTTCTCACTGGAACCCAACCCTTATATATGGCCGGCTTTTTTTTTTTTTTAATTTTATAAAATACCTCTTAAAACTTCTTAAGTCTGAAAATTATGAGGTTTGCGGACTTAAGACTTTTTGTTTTACTTTTAAGAAAAGGTCTACGGTCCTCTGAAATTTTAAGAGGTGCACCATCCGCCTTTTATTTTTTAGATGTAAAATCAGACTTTAGACCTCTTAAAAAACAAACGGCAACATAGCATTCCGTAACTGACTCAATCGAAACCGAAACAGCGAGCCGTTATCTCAGTTCTCGAGAAAGTGCGGGTCGAAAACCCGCAACAGAAGCCGACGACCGAGAAGAAAGAGAAGGAAAAAAGCGGCGTTAAGACATTATGGGACGCCGTTATGAAACGATGTCGGGTTGTTTTACGGTCGGTTGCCGCGGCGGACGATGAGCGGGTGTTTTTCAATCTTTTATCGAAGACGTTTTTGAAGCCGAACGATCCCGATGATGCGGGAGTGCTCGGGTATCCTGCGATGGTTTCCCGGCCGTTGGATTTTAGGACGATCGATTTGAGATTGGCTGCGGGGTTTTACGTCACTTCTCATGAGTCTTTCATCGAGGATGTTCGTGAGGTATTGTTTCGTTGTTTGTTGTATCATGTGTGATTCGTTTTCTTTGCAAAATTACGTAAACGCCCTTGTGTTGTTTTTTTTCTTATCAGGTTTGGCAGAATTTACGAATAGCGTATCGCGACAGACCCGATCATATCGAGTTGGTTGATACGTTGTCGAAAAAATTCGAAGAATTGTACGAGGAAGAGGTTAGTTTCTTGAACCATTATTACCAAATTGCCCTTTCAACATTTTCATTTTGTGGTCCTATTTACTTTTATGAAGAATGAAGATAGTACTAGAGGTGTTCCAAAAAAACCGGAAATTGAGCTGAAATGTTTGATCAGAAACCGAAAACCGTAAAATCAAAAAATTGAAAAATCAAAAACCGAAAAGCCCGGGAATTTACGGGTTGGTTTCAGTTTTGAGTTTTAGGTACCCTACCCGAAATGTTGTATTTCGGTACCACTTTTATACTCTAAATGATGTTTTTCATAAATTCGGGTAACCGCCTTATTTCAGTTCGGTTCAACCTACTTCGGTTTTGGTTCGGGAGCCAGGTATCCGCCTCATGTGGTTCGGTTAATATTTTTCCTACTAACCGAACTTAATCGAACCGTGAACCTTAAATTGTATTACGTTTTTAACATATATGCACGTTTACTTCGTTAGGTGCTTAACCTGGTCAGCCGAATTACCGAGAGCGGAAACAGTTTCGATTCGTCGAGCGAAGACGGGAAAAAAGAGCTAAACTCTCTTCTCCTTGAAACAACCGAGAGCGCACTTCCGCCGGCACCGTGGGAGGACGGGGTGTGTAAAGTTTGTGGGATGGATAAAGACGACGATAGCGTCTTATTGTGCGATAAATGTGATTCCGAGTACCATACGTACTGTTTAGATCCTCCGCTTGCGAGGATTCCCGACGGAAACTGGTATTGTCCGTCGTGCGTCTCGAGTCAGTTGATCCCGCAAGACGAGAGATGTGGGACCCGCGCGCTGTGTCGGTGGCGCGGGAAGAAGAAGCTTCGGAAGGAGTTCACGCGGAATCTGATGGAGAAGTTGGCTACGTTAGCGGACACGATGGAGTTGATAGAGTATTGGGAATTGGGCATCGAGGAGGTTCGTTTTCTTGACATTATATAACTTCCGTTTATTCTGATTTACGAAAATGCGAGATCATTTATGGGACTCCCCCATAATTAATGTAGAGATAAAAAAGTAAGGGGTTGTTTGTTTTTAAAAATAGCAATACGTTACAAACCATAGGGACGGAAATGGACAACGACGAATCTAAATTAACATAAATTTAATGAAAAATACTAATTTATTTTCATTTATTCCAACTTTTTCTTTTTCGTTTTACAGCGAGTTTTTCTTTTCAAATTCTTATGCGATGAGGCCCTGAGCTCCGGAGTTGTCCGAAACCACCTCGGGCCCGACTCCAGTGATTTGGAAAAGAAGTTGCGAAAGCTCTACAAAGAGTTGAAAAGTCAAAATAAACGAGAAGAATCCACGGTTTCGAGTTCGGCGAAAGAAAGCGAAGATCAATGTCAAGAAGAGTGTTTCTCGGTTTCGAAATCTAGTGATAGTCAAAGTCAAATGCAAACCGAAGAAAATGACGAAAATAGGCACGTGAAAGCGGGCCACGAACCGATGTCAAGAATCGGGTTTCGTCTTTACAGGAAAAGATTTCGACTTTGGAGTCGAAAATAGCGAAGCCCGTTATTCGAAGAGAGTATTTGGGGCGGGATTTAATCGGAAGACATTATTGGGTTTTTAACGGTCCTGAACGGATCGTTGTGTCGGGATCACTTAATAGCAGACGAAAGTCATCGGCAGGCTCTTCGAGCTTCTTGTCGAGATTGAACGAATGCGAAATGACCGAAATGTACCCATCGGACGACTCCTTGTGGACTTACTACGAATCCGATACCGAAATCTCGGAGCTCATCGGGTGGCTACGAGACGACGATCCACGAGAAAAAGAACTGAAAGAGACCATCAAACAGTGGCGGACGAATAGACGAAATGACGAAATTACCCCTGAAAAAACCCGTGCTCAAGCGGGTCGAGATCATGCATCTTATGGCACCAAGGCTAGGGCCGCGTTGGAAAAGAAGTTCGGTCAGTTTTTCAAGAAGCAGGGGAGAAAGGGTAAAACGGTCAACAAGGGGAAATGGTACCGGTGCGATTGCTTGGAGTTGGCAGGACCCGCCCGACACCATTGCTCGTCGTGCCACTGGACGTTTTCGACCAACGACGAGCTCGAGGGCCATAACGACGGAAAATGTGAAAACCGTCAAGAATGCGAAGGCCCGTCGAGGTCTAAGAAGGTTCCGTTGGTCAAACAGCCGTCAAATTCTTTGACCGCCCGCCGGGATGAGCCCGATTCACCATTCGTTTTCGAGGAGATCCGGGCCAAGTTTTGCACCCGGAGTTCGCTTAAAGAGGAAGTCAAAGATGTCGGGCTTATCGGGTCAAACGGAGTCCCATCGTTGTTATACAAGGCACCTCCACCGAGTAGCGATGCGGGTTTGGTGTTGGCTTCGGAAACGAAAAAATGGTTTAATTTCTATGATGGGTCGACGGATTATCAGCTGTCGGAAAAACCGGGTACGAATGAGACGCCGTCGAAGGTCGAAAGATCAAAACCCAAGGGTACAGGTGGAAAATCATCGTTGAAGAACAAAACTCCGGTGCGGATTTGCCAATCGTCGTTAAAGCCGTTAACGGGGAGGGTTCTTGAAATCCTTCGGTTGCTTAAGATCAATTTGTTCGATATGGAAACCGCACTTCCACAAGAGGGTTTTAGACCTTCGAGGGGAGGTTTGGATCGTGTACGGGCTTGGCGGGCTTTTGTGAAATCGGCCCAATCGATTTATGAGGTAAGTTTGTTATTCCATCTTTGTCGGATCGATAATGTTAACTTGTGATCATGGTCATGGGCAAAGGGGTAATTTTTAACGTAGAAACTTTTGAGTAGGAAAATACTGAAATGACCTTCTAACAAGTGGCTTTTTGAAATCCACAACCTTCTAGCAGGTTTCTTTCTTGTGGGGTCCTTTGGTTAGGGAAATTGGCTAAAGTGGCCACTGTTGTGGGGCCAATTGGCCTCCTAACCATTTCTCTCTCAACTTTACATAAATGTCAATACATCTGTAATATCCAATTCCATAATTACGGAGTTGGGTAGGAAGTGTAATTTTTTCAAAAGTCTCGATGGTTCGTGAAGATTTTTGAAAAAAAAGTTAACTTTATACGGTTTCTACCCAATTCTGTAATTGTGGAATTTGGATATTACGTATGTTTTGACATTTTGGGGGGAAAAATGGGAGAGAAACGGTTAGGAGGCCAATTGGCAACCCAACTTTGGCCATTTTGGCCAATTTCCCTTATGGTTAAATGACCTTATGAGTTATGACATGCTTCTTTCTTGTGGGGTCCCTTGGTTAAATCACCTTTTGACGGGTTGCTTTCTTGTGGGGCCCTTTGGTTAAATGACCTTTTGGCATGAGCTTATGACGGGTTTCTTTCTTGTGAGGTAAAGGGCCCCACAAGAACAAACATGCCAGAAGATCATTTAACCAAAGGACACCGGTAAGAAAGGAACATGTCAACTTTATAATTTTGTGGGGAACTTTGATAACCAAATGGCAAAAAAGGAAAACCACACATGCAAAAACCTTATGTTCTTCAAGTAATATTTGATTATATATTTTCAGATGGTACAAGCAACAATCATGCTAGAGGACATGATTAAAACAGAGTATCTTAGAAAAGAATGGTGGTATTGGTCTTCGCCTTCAACCGCCGCCAAAATCTCCAACATTTCCGCCCTTTCTCTACGGATATACGCCCTCGATGCCGCCATCTATTACGACAAACCTCCGGTGGACTCCACACAACCCGTAACTCCCAAGAGTTCAAGGTCGGAAAAGAAGACATCTGAAAAGTCAAACGCAAAAGATTCATCTGAAAAGTCAAACCCGAAGAACAATCATCGGTCAAGTAGCTCGCCGCCCATCATCGAGTTGAAATCCGCCGAGCCTTCTTCTTCTTCAAGACCGAAAACGAGATCGAAAAAGCGGATGAGGGATTGTGATGGTTGAAAAAGTTTGGAGGGTTTTGTGTTTTAAAGATGTAAATGATAGTTTGTTTTTTGTTGTTTGTGTTGTAAATGCTTGTTTTTTGTGGTTTTCTTGAAGAATTTCTTGATGGGAAAACAAGAATTAGAATTGTGATTTTGCATTTTGAAATAGGAGTATTTATAGGAGGATAGAATTGTGACATTATTATGTTTGATAGGAAGATTATAAGCTTGGTTGGTTTATTTATTCTTGTGCTCTTTTACTTCTTTTAACAAAGTTAGCTATAGATAAGTATATATTGATATAAAGTCTGGTTTAAGGGAAAACCTGCAAGGGACATCTTTTGACTCACTCAACGGTTGAGGCTAGCGCGGAAGGCTAAAATTGAACTTGGGACTTGTTATGTATTTTGGTAAAATCTTTCCATCTTTTTGTCAACGAAGCTACATGTCATAGGCCTGAATTTATACTTAATCATACATTTAACCTTTTATTCTTAAAATTTTTTATTTATGAAGAGTTCCACACTTAAAACATCATGTATAAATTATTAATATATTCAGAAATCAGAATATCTTAATTTCTTAAATATTTCTATTTTTCTCTTCTTTAAATGTTAAAAAAGGAGGCTTTACAAACCTTTATTATTATTTTTGAGTATAAGATCAATCAACCAAATAAACGGCTGAATATTTAAGAGTTTCAAAACTCTTAATCTCATAATTGATCTCTTTCCTAAAACAAATCACAAATCTAAATTTAAAACAAATTGAATTTTTTATTGAGAAATTTATTATTTTATTCATTTTCTAGTATATTATGGTATCTTAATTATATTCTTTGTAAAATTGTCAAAATAACCGTTTTCTCCGTTAAAATAAAAAAAAATTTAGTTTTAACGGAGAAAATAGTTATTTTAACAATTTCGGAGAGAAAATGATTAGAATGTATTAAAGAATCTCAAATGCTATACTGTATTTTTTTATATTATAGAGCATCAAAACTTAATTCTAAAAAAAATTATATTCGTTTTCAAAAGCTACTCCCTACTCCATTTTAGCAATCCTAGCATTTATTACATCAATAAAATATTCATTACATTTAATAAAATATTGATTCTTTCTTCTTATAACCTTATTTTCAAGCTTTATTTGGTGGAAGTTTTAAAGATTTTTATAGAGATTTTTCTAAATTTAAAGATTTTTATAATCTCTATCTTCTATTCTCTATTTTAGCTAGCATAGCTGTTGTAGCACAAAACTGTTAGAATTTCCTTTTTTTATTTTAACATAAATGTTGAAAATGTTTTATGTGATATTTAATAATAATTAAAATAATTAATTTCCCTTTTTAATTTACACTTAAACTTTACATTTTAATTTTAAAAACTTGTGTCTTTCCAAAAAAAATCAAAGCATTAGTAGCCTAGTGGTCAATAACATCCGTGACGGAGACAATGGATGATCGACCTCCCCGTTTATCTGGAATAGCTGAGCATGTAACAATACCTTAATCATAGGTCGACATTTCGAGTCGGTCCATGGTCACCAAAGATTAGTCTGACACCCCTATGAATCCAGAATACATTATCGACTTCGTTAAGGGTGCGTTTGGTGCACTAGACAGGGTGGGACAGGACAGGACAGGACAGTCCTGTCCTGCGTTTGGCGAGCCCCAACCTTGGACTAAGTAGAACACAGTAGCACAAGACATGGGACAAGTGTGTCCACCCCCTTACCCATGGAACTAAGTGGAACAAGGAACTTAATGACCAAAATACCCCTAAAATAAGAAACCTAATTAAATATCCCTTCTTTTTTCTTCAACCGCTTTCTCCCAAACTCCATCTCCTCTTCGATTTCACGACCTCGGATCTACCTCCCTCTCCGGCGATGTCCGGCGACCTGCGGCTGCTACCTTCGGCGACCTCCGCCTCCCTCTCCGACGATGTCCGGCGACCTACGGCTGCTACCTCCGGCGACCTCCGCCTCCCTCTCCGGCGATGTCCGGCGACTTGCGGCTGCTACCTCCGGCGACGTCCGACGTCCGGCGGCCTCCGCCTCCCTCTCCGGCGATGTCCGACGACCTGTAACTGCTACTTCCGGCGACAACTTATAGACTTTATCAATAAAACAGTATTATAAGGTTTTAAATTCTTTGTTATTATACATTAAATTGATTATTTATTAATAAAACAGTACACAACTCATCAAGGGTAAACTGTTCATTTTAACATGTTCTGGCTTGTCCTGTTCTATGTTGTTCTAGCTTACCAAACGCTGGACACCTGTCCTATCATGTTCTGTTCTGTCCAGTCATGTCCCGTCTGCGTACCAAACGCACCCTAAAAGAAGTTAAAAAAATTGTTTATATTTAAAAAATTTGGATGACCAATAAAAAAAATTATATTTCAAATAATATTTGCTTAACATGCATACACACACGCACACTCCTCGTTGCGGTTTTTGTTAATGGAGTCTTCTTCTCTGCAACGGCGGTCGTCTTCACCGCCGATTTCTTCCGCCATTGATGACGTCATGGAAGAAGAAGAAGAAGAAGAAGAACTCAACACCTTCAAGAAGAAGAAGAATACGCCATTCGATATCGACTGGAATAAGCTTATGGACGACGATGACGTCGACGATCGTCCGCCGGAGATCGTTATCACCTCCGCCGTCAAATCGAACGGCGGCGGCGATGGCGGAGGAGAATCGGAGTATCGGAGGAAAACGGACGGTGAGCTTGAAGAGATGATATCGAGGACGAAGCATAATATTGTGACGTTGAGTGATAAGTTGATTGATAAAGGTGAGAAATTGAAGGCAACACTAAGGAGATGTGAAGATGAAGTTGAAAGGAGGAAGAAGAAGGTTAATTTGCATTTTGCTGTTTTTTTGATTAATCGATTTTATTTGATTATTATTGTTTTTTGTTGTTGCAATGTGTTAATTAGGTTTGATTTTGATTGAATTCAGTTGTGTATAATGTTAGGGTTAAAGTAATGGTGGAATTATGGAAGTAATTAGTAATTAGGTTTGGGCTATGTTTGGCAAAAAATAAGCCATTACATCCAAACATGTACCAGAAGTTAGCTTTTGAAACGCTACTTTGAATAGCTTATGAGGAGCTTATTGTAGCTTTTTTCAATTATACTCTTATTAATATTAATTATTAAATTCAAATATACTCCTTTTGGTCATTTTACATACTCATAAGCTAGTTTTTGCCAAACATAATTTGTTCATAAGCTAGCTTATCAGCTACTAGCAAGTTTATCAATCAACAGCTAGCTTATCAGCTACCAGCTAGCTTATAAGCTAGTTTGACAAACATAGCCCATGGAATGAAGCTGGATAATGTTAGGTTTAAAGTAATAGTGGAATGGAATCATGCTTTTCTGAATGATTAAGATCTGTAATGAATGTTTTTCCTATTGGATTAATGGATTCCCCTGTTTGGAAATGGCTATTTGTTTATTTGTTTTTACACTAGTTTTTGAGAGAACAATTATGCCTTTTCTTGTTAGTGTTATTAGTTAAGTAAGGCTATGTTTGGTAAACTAGCTGATCTAGCTAGTAGCTGATAAGCTAGCTTATGGGTATGTAAAATGACCAAAAAGGGGTATCTTGGGGTATAATAATTAATGTTAATAAGGGTATAATTGGAAAAAGACTACAAAAAGCGGCAAAAGCTACCTCTAAGTTGCTTATCAAAAAGCTAGCTTATAAGCTACTATTTGTCCATCCAAACTTGTACACAAAAAATAAGCTACTTTTGGTTTACCAAATAGTGCCTAAGTGATGTAAACCAAACAAACCTAGTGATTCTACATAGAGGTAGGGTTTGGGGGTAGGAAGTACTTATTGTTATTGTTAGTTTAGTTGGTTAAAGTTGTATGGGAAGCTTTTTTCACATGGAAATAGATGGTAGAAAGGCATAGAATAAAGCATTTGGTTTTGCTCTTCAAATGGTAAACGAACGTAGATGATCAAACTACCTCAAGTAGTGTTGCTTCAATTTCTCTTGAATCAGAGCCCTAAACTTTGTATATGTGATCTTATTATCCCTCCTCATATATCTAGATATCCACCTCATAATTCACAAAGCTACTACTCTTGGTATTGGTATTTTTTTAATCACCTGTCCAACATGATGTACTAACATGCATTGATTGATGATGACAGTGTACTAAGTTTTTTGTCAAAAGTTGATTCTTTGTTAAGGGTTGTTGAATTTTTATGCTTTAAACTGTACAAATTGATATAGGAGCATGCTGGATTTAAATGTTTATATGATTGACAAATGACAATTTTATCTTAACTATAGTCAGCAAGTTGTTGTGAAGCATTGCACAAGAATGATAAGATGAGTCATAAAGTTTGGCCAAGTACAGGGTACCAATGTCATTAAGCATAAATGTGGAATCTTTTTTGTCACACACTTACACTAGATTTTCTGTAAGAGGTTAGAATAAGGGTGTTATTTAAGCCTTTTGAGTAATATTCCTATAGACTTTTACTTTCACTTGTACATCAGTACATGACATAAATGCTTTCAATTATGTATTTACCTGGTATCTGACCAATCCTTTTTTTATCATACATTATCTTATCAGGGTGATACCAGATGTGAGGATTCTATACAGCTTTCTGACCAAAGCGATGATGGTGAGATTCCAATGCCTTCAAGCAAGTTGTCTCGAAGTATTTATATATGTTTCAGCTTATTCACACTCAATATTGAAGAAAAAATAAACTTGAAAGATGATGTTGATAAGCTTTAAGATGTTTAATCTTAGTGCGTTGATTCCGAACCTAGTTTTTTCTTGTGTTATAGCTAAGCATTTTCTTCTGTGGGTTACTTCTTGTAATTGATCTGCTTACACAATATGAATGTCGAACACAAGGGAAACTTTTTTTCTTCTATGTCTACTTTTTCCTCGGGCTCTTGAGAACAACTATATCTTTTAGATATATTGGATGGATGGTTGGAAGTTATTATCTAGAGTTCACTAAATTCAGGTATTGCATAAATAAGGCATTCTAATAAACGAAGCAGTAGTAATTAATCCATACTGCATTTATAAAATCATTAGTTCACAAATATGACAACTGAACTTGTACAATTTTTAAGCAAACTAGTTGAAGTATATTAAGGAAATTATTGACTAAAAGTAGAAACAACTAGTAAACATTTGCATTTCTCATAAATGAATCATTTTATTATTGTTGGATAAATCACAGTTTCACCAGGACTGATTCAATTTTTTTTGGACTTCTTTAATTCAAGATTAGAATTAATTAATTAACGGTATCATTTTGTATATAATATTTGCAGTATGATAAATGCTTGCCAAAATCTAGTATCCAATGCAACCATGATAAGATACAAAAGCTCTACACAGACATTGTACCATAAACATTTAGTTAGGATTCATGCTTATGATATCAATTCCTAACTGCATGCTCCCAGACTGAACACTCTTTTATAGGTGCATCACGCTGGAGAAAGAAAAGTGATCAGAAATCTTCTACTCCATCGAAGTTTGCAAAACTATTTTGTACAAAGTTGAAGGAAGATGTATGATACTCTACTATACCTGGATTTAATTCTTTGCATTTTTCACTTCTGGTTATTTATCTCGTAGTTTAGTAGTAAAACGAGCATTTACATTTGTTTGTTGATTTAGCGTGAACCTTCCAGGACTGTCAATGCATTTGAAGAAGATCTGTCTTTCATTAATCCCCGTCATGGAAGAAAGACGAAGCAAAATTTTCAGCTCACGGTTCCAGGTAGGAGATCTAGGCTACAGTTACCTTCCAGAGAGAAACAATTTCGATGCCCAACTTCTCGTGTGGTGGATAGCGAAAGAGGGAAGATCTCAAATGGTGATAAGAAAGTCAGTCAGTCTGTTATCAGAGATAAGCCAGCCTTCTTCCCCAAGTATGAAAGGTTTACCTCTATCTATTATTACCATAAATATCTCATAGTATCCTTCTAGGGTTCTTGTGACAATTCTTAGAGGATCTCCAACAGATTCTCTGTTTTGGAGATTAAACAATCAATTATATTATTAAAATATTAGCACAACTAATAAAATATTGTTTACTCTCCTAAATATTTAAGTTCTAGCATTTTCATTGGTAGAATGCTAAAGAAGTCATTTATCTCTCATAGGTAATCATTTTTGGAGATATCTCCGAATTTGGAAGACTTTCATCCTCTTTCTCATACTTTTATCCATTTTGGAGAAGGTTTTGGGGAATCTGTTAGAGAAAACCCCCCTAAAATCTCCATTTTGGAGAAGCTGTTGGAGATGCTCTTATTATTGAAGCTCTTTTTTTCTTATATTTGTTCGAGCTTTTATCTCCAAGAGGTGCTATCAGCTTTCATTTAATGGTTTATTTTGATGGTTACCACCATGGTATGATTGCAGTTTTATGCAATGGACTGCAGTTACAGATCAAATAGAGAAAAACAGGCAATTGTAGATGGGTAGTTGTGGTCTGTGGAAAGCTTTCTGCTTCTGCTAGTTTCATGTAGAATGTTCTGTCGTATTTCACTCTTTCCCTATGCATAACATACTTAAATAACTCGGTTGTTTTTGCCTATGTGTATATATATATATATACATGTTTTCAGGAACTTGTATTAAATTATTTGTTGTATCGGTTTCTGAAGATATCGCTTTCTTTGTTAGGACACATGCTTTTGAAGATCAACCTTCAGCAAGATTGAGGCTTAGACCTGTAAGTCATTTCCATCATCTTTTTGTGCTGTCTTTCATTGGTTATTTCCTTTTTTGCTCCCGTTACATAAAATAACATACCACCATAAGACTTAAGAGATTATGGTTTTGTAATAGGATTATGGCAAGCTCGATGTCCATGTTTTGAACTATCTGTCAGTGAGAGATATGCATTCATGTCTGTTTTGCATCTATGTGCTTAATACTTTGGCATATCATTTTTTATGTGTGATTTTTTTTGCATATACTTCTACTTTGCTCAAATCTGTACAACCTTATGTTTGATAGCTGTCGACTTATCGTCTAGTGGATGAGGAGGAGGAGGAGCCTGAGCATGCAGAAAAATTAGATGATTGGTACGTTCTTCTGTTTACTTGCTTTTGCTATATGATCCGAGACATTGTATGTGTTTGATTAAATATAATTTTGTTTTCAGCATGAAAGATGTTAAAGTCTGCTACCCATCTAGGTATGTCGCACAATTTTCTTTGATGTAGTTGCATATATATATATATATATATATATATATATATATATAGGGGTGGGTTCAAATGTGAACCACTTTTTGGTTGTGAACGTGAGGACAGCCGAGAGCGCGACATGTGACGGATGACTAGGCGCCACGTCAGATCCACGGCGGGTGACTAGGCGCGATTCATGGGAGGGCATTGAATTAAAGGAGGGGACCACACTTAAAGTTGCCACGTGTCGCGCTCTCGGTTGTCCTCACGTTCACAGCCAAAAAGTGGTTCACATTTGAACTTTCCTCTCTCTCTCTATATATATATATAGAGGAAAGTTCAAATGTGAACCACTTTTTGGTTGTGAACGTGAGGACAACCGAGAGCGCGACACGTGGCAACTTTGAGTGTGGTCCCCCCCTTTAATTCAATGCCCTCCCATGAATCGCGCCTAGTCACCCGCCGTGGACCTGACGTGGCGCCTAGTCATCCGCCACATGTCGCGCTCTCGGCTGTCCTCACGTTCACAACCAAAAAGTGGTTCACATTTGAACCCACCCCTATATATATATATATATATATATATCGCTTCATGAAGATGTTTGCTTACCATGGTTTCTATTATAATTTAACAGGGATGATCAAGATTCAGTTGAAGTTACTTATAAAGACATGGCATGCCTTGCGCCTGAAGCATGCCTGTCATCGGCCATAATGAACTTCTACATACGGTAAGTGTATCACATCATCTTTGTGCAATAGCTCCAAAAACTTCTTCATTCCACAAGAACCCAGTAAACAAATAAGCAAAATAAAAAGGAAAAGAACACAATAAGGTTTATTGGCTATTATATAGGTAGTTATAGTCAGTGCTGTGGTTTCTTGCCTTAAAGTGTCGTACAATGTAAACAACTAAGAAGTGAATTTATCTATGAGTTTGACTTTATTAAAAGATGGCTGTTCTTCTGTGGCCGTATAAGTTTCCTAAAATGAATTTTTTTTCTTGGCTAGATATCTTCATCAGCTGACATCATCAGAAAACAAGAGAAGCAATCATCATTTCTTCAATACATATTTCTACAACAAGCTCCAAAAGGTATCTATTCGTCGTGCATGAAGTAAATTCCTGAGTATAAAACATTTGGAAATATATAATACAGAGCATAGAAAGGAATCGACAAGCTTGATTTCTTACACTTTTCTTTTTTTTGCCTAAATTATTAGATGACAAAAAAAACAAAGATTGATGAGTGTAAAGTTCAGTGGCAAAATGCATTCATGTTGATGCATCATGAATGTTGCTTTTGCTTATTGCATTCTTCCTTTCTACAAAAAGGTGACTAACTTGTCTTTGATTGTAGCTGAGTTACAGGGAAGATTCATTTCTTAAGTTCAGAAAATGGTGGAAATGTGTCAACATATTTGAGAAAGCTTACATACTTCTCCCTATACATGAAAAGTAAGCTTTTAAATTTTACTTACCTTCTGTAATAAGCTTTAGAAGTCGATTCTAAGAACAATATTAAGAGGAACTCTTAACTTTTTCTTGTATTAGGAAAGTTTTTATGAATAGAAATCTTATTAATGCTCTTCTTTGTTGTACAGGGCTCATTGGAGCCTTGGGATTATATGTTTACCAACCAAGGAAGATGAGTTAGGGCCGATTGTGCTTCATTTGGATTCACTCGGACTACATGATAGCAGTTCGATTTTTGATAACATTAGAAGGTAAAATACATCTTTACACTATAATAACATGCTTATGTGATACAAGTAATGTTTTCTTAGAGGACTAGCTTTTGTAATTCTTAGAGCATCTCCAACATATTCTTTAAATATAGAGAATGGAGATTTTGGGCAAAATTTTGCTCCAACAAATTCTCAAAAATGGAGAAAACATTAGAGTGAGAAACTCCTCAAAAATGATTTATCTAAAGAGGGAAATAATTTTTTTATTATATTCCCACCAAAAAGTAACCATGATGTTAAATGTTTGAGAGAGAAATAATATTTTGTTACATGTATAAAAATATATTTTAAAAATTAATGTTGTAATCTCCAAAATAGAGATTGTAGATTAAATGTAATTTCTTTTGTGAAGATATTGAGTTTTGATTCTCCATTTTTAGAGAAACTTTGGAGGATCTGTTGGAGGGATCTCCGCCCTTGGATAGTAGTTATTGTAAGAAGGGATCTCCGCCCTTGGATCAATCCTAATTGAAGATCTATTAGAAATACTCTTCTAAGCTAATTCATTTGGGCCTTGATTTGAACCATTAGATCAATACTAATTAAAAGTGATCAAGGGTCCAAATCCCTTCCGACACTTCTCACCTTAACTTCTATTCTCACACGATCTTTCATCATATCTGGCTATAGAATATGTTGACGACGAACTTTTATTGTTTGTGTGTTTGGGAAGAGCATACATTTCTTAAAACATCTTTAATAAATTAGTCTGTTTTAATCATATATAATGTGTTTTAGGTTTGTGAAAGAAGAATGGAATTACCTACGTAGTTCACAAGATCGTTCAGATCTCCCCATCGCAGATGAAATATGGGAAGATCTTGAGTATCGAATAGAGGATAGAAGAATTCCGGTAAACATCTTTCTTTCAATGTGCCTTGTTAGATTACTTATCATCAATTTCTTAATTCTTATAGAATTATTCTTTCTTGAAATTATGGTTGGGAAACATGTTGCGTTAGAACGGGTTCTCGATGCTCCATATTTGTAGAAATTAAGCTTAAACCGTCTTTCGTTCCTTAAGTGAGGACTTGTTTTTGAAGATGAAAATTGCTCACAGTTTAAGAAATATGTAACTTTATAATGAAGTAAATGGCAAATTTACCCTTATCAATAGTGGGAGAATTCTCCATCTCATACATTTATTTTGGTAGTAAGTATCCAAGATAGAACTACCTATTTGTCCAATATCATGATTACAATCTTATTTTGTGTTTAGATTACTTGAAAACTTTGTTGTATATACGAGATTCTGATGTTGTATTATTCATCACCAACCAGGTTCCACAACAGCGAAACACGTATGATTGTGGGCTTTTTGTTCTTTTTTATATTGAACGTTTCATTAAGGAAGCTCCTGAGCGAATGACAAAGGAACATCTATCGATGGTACATTTCCTCTTCTCTTATATTTTTCTCTTAATACCGTGCAAATTTATGGTCAACTGTTAGCTTAATAATAGTACATCGTGTGTTATCAGTTCAACAAGCAATGGTTTCATCCGAATGAAGCTTCCAATCTAAGAGTCAGAATACACAATCTACTTGTACAGGAGTTCAAGATTGCAAAAGACAAGGAAGACACCAAGTGTTAGTTGGTCCTCTCGTTCCTTCTGTACAGATTTTTTTGTACTGTGAATCAACGGTGCTCGGTTTTCCCACTAGTATTATACATATTGGCCACCGACCAAGTTGGCTGGTTTTAGGAGAGCGTTTTTGTAAGAAATTTAGGTGAACGGCTTTGAAAACGATGTGTTTTTCTTGTCAAATCTATGGCAACTGTGTATTTTGGCAAGTTTGGTGGTATTTTGTTTCACTTTTAAGAAATTCATTGTAGATATGATACAATATACATACACTATTGACTATACAACATATGATGCATGTTATACAACATGTTTCATGGATCATATGAGAATTGTCATTTTTGGTGAGAAGTGTTTTTAAACCGTTGATCA
This sequence comes from Centaurea solstitialis, assembly GCA_030169165.1. NCBI lineage: Eukaryota > Viridiplantae > Streptophyta > Magnoliopsida > Asterales > Asteraceae > Centaurea > Centaurea solstitialis. Next base: position 98,862,014 of record CM058043.1, read on the forward strand.
CTTTTAATCAAAAACTCTCAGCTTAAAAGGCAATTGATCTGGTGCATCTCGGTACATCTTATTTCAGTGCATGTCATTCATTCATTTCTCATCCAACGGTTGATAACCAGTTCTCACTGGAAACCAACCGTCTAAAAAAAGAATTGATCCAATACATCTCATCTAATGTTTTGCCCATTTCTCATCCAATAGTTGATAACCACTTCTCATTGGAACCCAATCCACATGTTTCATTGGTAAAACTAAAATCTGAAATATAATCCATCCTTACTACTGAATAAGCTGTAACTGTAACGTAGTCACAATCATAAAGGGAAAAAGAATACAGTATTCTTAATAATATTTGTGAGTTTTCTACCTTTTGAAGCTTATTCTATCGAAAAGCAAGGATGTATATATGTATATATTTTGCATCTATTCACCTTCTATTCGAAACTGCACAACATATACTCATAAGAACGTCCTGCGTTTCTTCCTTTCCGGAGTTCCGTGAACCTGGGCTTTCATTCCATATGATTTCAGCTGGAAATTCTCAAATGCTTCAGAAACCACTCCCACCTATAAAAATAACATTTGATGTATGTTACAACTTACAACCACCGTAACATAATATTTGTAGGAAATGATTTTATTTATTTGAAAGGTACCAATTCGGGCTTTTTGGAGTATATTCTCACTATCATGTCCTGATTACATGCTGGTAGCAAGTGACTTATCTGGTCTTTGCTGATTTGGAATTTCTGTTTACTGTCATAATCCTGAAAACAGTAGCATTTGTTATTTCTAAGGTTCCAATTTAACTAATAATCTGTTCATCCGATTTCTCATGAAATTTTTTGGGTTTCATTCCCATGATCAAGAAGGGGGATATGAGAAACTGAATGAAAAACGGTATAAACAAACAAGTCCATTAAGGCATCTCCAACATATACTTCATAACTTCTCTAAAATCGAGTGTCAAAAGTCAAAATCTTTGTAAAAAAGTTATATCCAACTCCAACAGCTACTTTATTAAAATATTCAATACATTTAACAAAATATCATTTCTGTCTCCTAATGGAAATTCTTAAAATATTGGAGTTTTAGAGATTTCACCATCTCTTTTGTTTTTTTCTCTATTTTAGCATGCGTTATAGTATAGCTGTTGGAGTAATTATATTTTTAAAATCTCTATTTTGACATAGTTGTTGTAGATGCTCTAAGTTTTATCGTATTAAAAGAACACAAAATATAAAAAAGTCATGTACCTCAAAGAAGTTGATGCTGAATTGGAAAACCACAAGGAAAGAGAAGATAAAGTTAGAAAACCCCATGTGATGCAATTAAAAAGAAGTGCTAAAAATAAACAATTCTTGCAACTATACCTTTCGAGTGGATTGCTTGTTCCTCGTGTCAAATCAATTTTGACATTGCTCACTGCTAAATCTTCTTCCCTTAGAGTAACGCCACCAGATTTCTGAATCATAAGCAACCATCAGTAACTGTATAACTTAAAAAAGAAAAAAAAAAAACTTAAGCTTGATAGAAACAAGGTAGAAGAACCTGTGAACAAATGATATCTTGCGCAGTGACATGTTTGAAATGCTCCAGCTTATCCTTGGGAACGGTAAACTCATTGCAAAACTGCCGAAACAAGTATTATATCAATGACAGGAAGAAAATAAAGCAAAGTTACTTCATAATTTTAACTAAATAAGTTCAAATCTTTATGCTCCAAAGCCAACCTTTTTTCTTGGATGGCAACCCATTGCAAGATTTGGGTCAGGTTCAAGGGAAAACCTCAAAAAAAACGCAAAACTGAGAAACATCCTCATAGCCCTTCATCTGGACCCTATGCACTAGTGCATAAAAAACAAAAAACAATGAAGGGCTACGAGGGTGTTCGTCAATTTTCCATTTTTGAGGTTTTCCCTTGAACCTCCCTCTACAAGATCTTTTACATATTTACTTGTTAAGTTGTTAGATGAAGAAAAACCTGGTATAAGTCCCTTCTCCGAATTCTGCGGATCAGCTCTCTTGATTCCTTAAGCTCCTCAGCGTCATCAGTTTCGATGGTCTTCAATATTGAATCATCCAACTGCAGATATTGTGTAAAATATGTGAGAAACCAGCTGTAATTGTTTTAAAACTTAAAATAGAAAGTACTACCTTCCAGTATTGAGACGGGTCATGAATGAATGACGAAACAAGAAGATAACTATCCGCCTTTAAAAGAGCATCTACAAACATGAGTTCTATAGCCTACAAAAAGTTCCAAATAAGTGATTTAACATCCACAATTTTTTCTTTGGATAGAATTTTAATTAAGCAACTGTCAACAATCACCTTCACTTTTGCATGTGTGTAGACTGTGCGGTGCAGATCAGCACGGGTGTAGAACAATTTGTGGACCGTCAGATCTGATCAACAATAAATTTAAGTTTATAAGATGATGGATAACAACATTTTCAATGAAGAAAGGCTTTGATGATTTACTAACATTCTTTGGCGCGGTAACATATTTCATTGTCTATGACTTGCATAGTATCCAACAGCCTGAGATATTACAAAAAAATTGTCAAGCAATTAATTAAAAACTGAGTAATAAGAGTCCATGACATAAGGTTTTACCTTTCGAATTGGAAGTTGCATCCAAGACCACAAGCTCGAGAGTCACGAACAATGTAATCAAATCTGCAAAGCAGAAAAAGAAAATAGGTGTTGAGATCCACAGCTGTAAGCAAGAAGTTGATTTTGTAGGTGCTGGAAAGAGTAAATAGATAGCGTACTTATCAACATCTATGCCATTTCGGCCATTTGCAACAATGTCATATAAGAAAAGCTTCTCTTTTGAAGTCTGCACAGGCAAAGAAACGGTTAAAGGAGGATTAATAGATAGTCACAGAACCAACACAAAAGCATCAAGAAGGGATGTCATTTTCTTACTTTTACTAGAGCATTTTCAGAACTAGCAACGATCATCTCCTGTAAAGAAATGACACAAAAAATCAATTTATCTTCGCGAACACATGCATCTTGATGAGTGTGTGAAAAAAAACACACTCAGCTTAACAGTTTGGCTGAAGGGTCACTAGTCTATTTAAGTACAACAAGACAATAAAGGGTGTTGTGAGTATGACATTACCTTCACTTTTTTAAGGCACCCAGGATCTATATCAATGTTGTGCTCATCAACCATAGAGTCTATCATCTTTAAAGACATGTCCTCATGAGACCTGCAGAACAACCAATCATGTTGATACTGAAATCAGTAAAACGGCTGTCTGAAACTAAACTTAAAAGTATATAGCAGGTTAAAACCACTTCGACCAGCTCATTAATGAAAAAACTTCTTCGATAGAATTTGGACATAATTGAAATCCATAGTTTAGCATCATCATTTATGACAAAGTCCAAACAATTTATTGCTTATGCACGCTATAAGGAAACACATTTTTAGATCGTAACCTGAACATTCGCTCTCACTTAGACTACTTGATCATCATCGTTTTGATCATAATGATTGTTTGAAAATGCAACAAAAAGCAGATGCAATATGTGAAGGAATGTAAGCATTACCAATGGGATCCATTAAGAACCCTTGGAAGAAACTCTCTCTCGAACAAATGGCTGAATGGACCGTGACCGACATCATGGAGTAAACCTATGAAAGGAAATAACATTACAGCAAAGTGATAACATAACAAAGACATGATATCAGACTACATAAACCAAATTACCAGCCAATTTTACAGTCTGGATGTCTGAATGATCAATGTCAAGCTCTAAGCCCTACAACAAAGGCATTTGATTGGAGTAAGTTTTCACTGAGATTAAGGAAAGCAGTCAGGCAATCAAGATATATTTCTTACTTGGTTTGCCTTGAGTTTTTCAATCACATTACCAGCAAGCCAATAAACACCAACTGAATGCTCAAACCGAGAATGTACTGCTCCAGGATATACCATGTATGATAGACCTGTCAAAAATGATGAGTTGGTACAGAAATACAGAACTTGAGAACCACAAACCAGGTAGTGGTAAAATATGAAAATATGACAGAAAATCCTTGCACAATAATACATTTAGCCAACTATACATAACTTGAGAACCAATTAAAGATAAGCAACTATCCATTTCCCCAATTAACAATTATCCAAAGGAAGAGAAATGTCAGGTGAAATATGCTCTGAAATGGTTGGACGATCACCATGTCTGTTGTTCCTCTACGATGAAAAACCAACCATTGGACTCTAATGCAGGAAAATTGGAGTCATTTAAGGTTACTTTCATATGAAAATGTAATAATTTACAAGATTTTCAACTCCACAACTTCTACACGTTATCCAGTTTAGCTAAGCATAGATGCCCATTAGTTCCTTTTGACACACTCCACCAACCTACTTAGACAGAATGTATCGTCCTACATCTATGTTCACATCAGAAGTAACGAATGCATTTTATCTTCCTTGCGAGCAATATCTACTGAGAAATATGGAAGTACTCGTTATAAAGTATAAACTCTGCCACGAAGTTCATATATGCAGCTTATTGGAGGGGGGGCATAATTAATATTAAGATAACTACAGATAGTTTGGTTTTGCTTCGGATAGTTCTTCTGGAATAAATTATTAAGCTACAGTGACAGGAAATAAAGGAAAATCAACCACAGCTTCCATTGACTGGATACGGAAAGTTAATATATTTCCTAACAAAAAATAAGTTGAGGCTTACCAAGTTGCTTCAAGTCTCGAAGCCTGCAAATTGTTGACAAAAGTTAGGAGAGTCTATTCATGTAAAGAAAAATAATGTGTGGCAATGAGCCTGTTGAAGAAAAAGTTATATACAGGTATCTTCAAAATGACAAACTTGCCTTTGAAATTGTTCAGTGTCAATAAACTTCAGTGAGAGCTGCAATTCAAAGAACAAAATTGAAAAAAATATCAACCTAAATGTTATCTCAAAAATCATGTTCATATTGCAGCAGGTAGAATGCACTAAGCACATACAAACAAAAGGAAATCAGCCATCAATCATTTTCAAGAGTATTGACTATCTCTACTTCTCTAGTCCTATTTGGACAAATTCTCTAGTCCTATTTACCTTTGCTAATAAAAGTGTACTGTTATTCAACACATAATAGATCTGCTGATGTCATATAGACACAATCAGTAATGTCACTATTGCAATATATTGAGTATAAATGGAAATTTCATATGAACAGGTAGCTAACTTAACAACAAACTCAACATCTTATAAATTCGAGAAACTTACCTTCACACATTTAGTACGCTACAAGCAAATCTATGATTTTGAGATCACAAACAGCAAAATCGAACTTCGATTGAAATTCAGCATTCAAATTTTAACAACATCCTAAATATAGATACACACTAAAGCTACAAAAATTTAACTAACATATACATATATCATAATCTCTAACTTCTCTTCCAAAAAACTAACTTGACGATTGAACTTCAGAGAATCCTCTAGAGCTACATTTCAACGATTATCGATTCGTAAACACATAGCAACCGCCGATACACTTGAAAATGAAGAAATTCCACAGCTTAAACTGATAAAACCGTAACAAAATCTACACTAGATTTACAGCAAAAAACGAATAACACTACAGAGATGAACATATATCCTAACTGATTAAACGATTAAACTTCATCGATAGAATCCGCAAGAGCTACATTTCAACGATTATCCATACGCAACCACAAAGCAACGATTATCGATACTAAAAACCTTCCGAATTCGAAACGAAAACGAAGAAATCGTTAGCTTAAACTCGATAAAACCGTAACAAAATCTACACTAAAAAACGATTAAACGAATAGAGAAAAACAAAAAGGAAGCGAAACAGCCATACAGGATCGAGATAGATGTTTCCATGGACGTTATCGTGAACGTGCTTCCATAACCGCCGGTCCTCCATCGCCGCCGACGACGAACAGTTGCCGCCACCTCCTCCGTTCCGGAAAGCTCCCATTCACGGCGAACAACGTCGCCGGTTAAGCTGAGTTTGAAAGCAACGAATTTTTAGAGAGAGAAAGAAGTTTCTAGAGAGAGAGAGTGTTGAGAATCATATGCATAGGGTTTATTGGAGGGAAGAAGAATAAGAAGAGAATCTGCAGGTATTTTGGAGTAGTGGTAAAGTGATGGCTTAAAGAAGGGAGAGGCGCCAAATAAAAATAAAAAATAAAAATGGAAATTCTTTTTTTGTAATTTATGAACACCACGATTTAGGCACCCCCAAAAACTGCCAAATTTACGAAATGGACCTTTGACTTTTAAAATATGCCACTTGGAGACCTTTAAGAATTCGATGGTGTAAACTCTGGTGTAAATGTTTTTTTGTTTGGTTTGTGTTTATGCCAAAAATTGCATGAAGAAATTTAAGGTTGGATATGTTTCGACATGGAGTGAAGTTTGTAAGCCTAAGCGAAGAGACAATGAAAAGTAAAAGAATTTGGTGATGCGAAAAAATCTCAGACAGGAAAAATAAACTACAAGTTTGATAGTAAGAAAAACATTGTATGATCGGTGACTAGTGACACCGTCAGAAAAATTTAACTTGAACTACAATAGTGTTGTAAGTTCAAGTATGTCATAAGATTACCATCATAAAAATGTAAAACATGGTTGTAAGAATTGTTAATGCCAAAAATCGTTCCAAATGATGACTTGAGGTGGATGTGGAGCTTTAACAGCTAAAGAAATAAATTCTTATAGCAAATCGTGCAACGTGAGATAAAAGTAAAGAGAAGACAAGGGAATTTGGTGAAGCGGGAAAAACTTCAACGAGGAAAAAACCAGCGAACGACAATTTGGGTCGTTTTTTGCACTATGGTTGCCAATCAGGGGCGATGTCCTTTAGTATCTGATTACAATACAAAGAAAAGGAAAGTTATAATTACAAAAGAGATCGTACGTCTTGCTTTCTTTGATGGAGTATTTCTTTGCTTAGATGCTTTCGGTGTGTTCTTCCGTGCTTTCTTGTGTGCCTTAGTTATGGAGGTGCCCTTATTTATATAGTGCCGGAAGTCACCAATGGTTTTTGTGATAACGGTCGTAACGGTTTTCGGAGGTAAATGCCTTTGATGAGAATAATGGTCGTAACGGTTGGTCATTAATGGCATTGATAATGCATTAAATGAAAAGATAATGGACAAGTTATATGTTAGATAATCGTGGTCATGAGATAACTTATGACGGTCGTATAAATTCGGTGTATCTATGATCGTGCGTCATGGATGTTTGTTAATTTAGACTTGGACATGACGACAAATACACCGGTAAACGAGTAATACAAGATTATAAGCCTAAACTCTATACTGCAATATTGCTTACCAAATAAGATCGTACAACTTTAAATTATTTATCGACTATATTTAACGAATTAGCATCATTTAGCATCCAGTTGTCTTATAATAGCAAACAAAGTTTTTCATAAACGTCATTCGGCTAAATCACGCATGTTGCGAAGTGAAAAGGATTTGATATTGGTGTTCAAAAGAAGTTTGCAAAAACTAAAGGGGCTGATTATGTAAACTAAAAATTGTTAAGGGTGGTAAATAAAAAAAGGACAGGAATAGGGTCATGTCAGTTACTGTACGCAATCAATAAAGAAGGGAAAAGAAGCAAAGGGGTATGTAATGGAGTAACAAAAAAGATGTCCCGTGTAACACGTTTTGGCTTCTAACTTACATTTTGTTATTAAATTTTATGGTTATGAATTTTTTTGGAAACTCTGTTCGGGTCAAACCCGACTAATTCTCGGCAATTTTGGTGGTTAAAAATGGCCTCACTTAAATGTCCTCAAGCATGTACGTGGGAAGACTCAATTTTGGTTAGGGCGTTATGAGCTTTCCCAAGCGATAACCAATCCGCCACAACACTGGAAGACTTTATGGTTATGAACTTAGGACCATATAAATATATGATACAATAGGGTTTGGATTCCGATAAAAAGCATCAATCAAGATAAGATGGTATCAAGATGCATCGGATCAAATTTTTTTCCAAAGCAGGATTCATAAAAGGGCATGAAACTGTGTGTGTGGTAGAGTGGAAAAGGCTTGGGGGTTCATACCGCCTAACCCGAGTTTGAATCTCTCCATGCACAACATGTGGACATTTACAAAGGGCATGTTTTAGCCCTGATATTGTCGGGGATTAGTCGGGCCATAGGCACCCTTAAAAAAAAGAGGGCATGAAACTAAAAAACATAGGAGGTTTCAGATCCACTTCTTATCCTTAACTCAATTTCTTACATGATCCTCTGTAATTTTAAGCGGGATGCATAACTGTATTATTTTTTAACCATGGCTTTCAGGCATGCTTAAGTACCGACTAATACCATAGGAAACCACGGATTATGTAGAGACATCGTAGGTGAACCTATATAATCACAAGGATTTTGATAGCCCTAAATTTGCATATGGGGTAGATGATACTTCTTACTATCTCCAAGAAGGTTTTAACCGTGGCATGCATAACCTAAGTAGTTAATAAGAAATATAAATTACTTAACTGTAATTGATTTAGTTTTATTTAAAATATCGATAGATTTATAAAAATATTAACGGTTAAGAATAAGAAGAATGTAGGAAAAGCAAGATTTTTCCTCTAATGGTGCTTAGAAAAATGTAGGAAAGTGTATGATATCAAGATTGAAAAACTCTTAAGTATATATGTTTCCTAAATAAATAGTTGTAAAAAGTAGTTAAAAAGAATGTGAGTCACTTAAATAACATAATTATTATGTCTAATATTTATAAGAAGTCAAATATATAAAGTGGGAGTGTATTATTTTGGAAAATTTAAGAGACAAAAAGGAAGGTTGTTAGGTTTTTGATTGGATTGGATTCCTATTCACACATCTTTTTATTGATTGGATTGAAAAAGTAAGAATTTTACCCAAATAAAATTATTTATAAATATTATATCTTAACATTTAACAACAAATGCGTTTGTAGTCCAACGGTTAGGATAATTGCCTTCCAAGCAATAGACCCGGGTTCGACTCCCGGCAAACGCATATTTTTTTATTATTATTTTTAAAGTTGGATTTATTGAAGAATTATATTATTTTATTATTATTTTTAAATATTGGTTTATTGAAGAATTTTTTCTATGGGGTTGTGATTTAATGGGTACGTGTGTGTCTATAAAATTTGGGCTTATTGAAGAATTTTCTATATAGGATTGTGGTTTAATGGTATGCATTTGATACGGACACAATAATTTATCTCACTTGATGCATTTAAGATAAGTACATAAAATAACGTTGGATGGCAGTGAGACAGGTATTGGTAATTCTAGTCCTATATCTTATTATAAAACTATATTCCATATCTGGTTTCGTCCCGTCGAGTATCTTGTTACCAAATACCATCGGGGTCGCGGGTATCGTGTATCCCATTTATATTCTTAATCAATTTACTAAATAAAATTTTGTTTCCTATAACTATATACTAATCAAGTCAAACAATGAGTTAGATTATTTCTAAACTTTCATTTAGCAACATGAACATCCAATAAGGTCAACGTTTAACAAATGGAAACGATGTTTGTGGCTCATTGCACTATCACCGAAGTGTCAATAGAAGTGGGAACGTTACTAGATTAATCTTCTTGATAAAATTAAATATATATTTTCTATACTAATAAAATCAATCCTTCATTTCTATTATTCTATATATTAATAAAATTGTAATGTATATTATATTAATAATTACATTATTAATTTATTAAATATATATGGTTCGGGGTCGGGTAAACGAGATCGGGTAAATGAACGGGTATTGACTAAAACCATAACCGTCTTATACCCGTGATTTCTTTTTTCCAAAAAATCCCATACCCAGTCCCATAACCATTTACCCGGCCCAATTTGCCATCCCTACGTGGGAATCAATGTATTTTGACTGCGAAAGAGTTTTATCTCGATTTTCAGAAATAAAAAAATATTTTCTTTTTTCAAAATTAAACCGATCTTGATCTTCAAAATAAATATATTGTTTGAAAACAGATAAAAAAACAATGACGTTGAAGAAGAATTAGATCTCTCTTTGATGGATTGTTAAGATGGTTGTTTTTAGTACAAATATGGTTTAACGAGTATGACGAAACCCAATAAGTGTGAGAGAATAGTCGAATAAGGTTGAATTAAGAGAAATTTATTTTTTAAGTATTTGGATAATTTATTATGCTTGCAATATTATAAGTTTATAAATTTGATGTATATTCTTTTAAGTTTACAAAAAAGTGACTTGTAATCTAGTGGCATGTCATTATCATGGAATTAGAGATTAGCATGTTTAATCCATTAGAACTTTCTTTTTAATTTATTTGGTAGAAGCAATAGAAAAGATAGAGAAAAAGCAAAAAGCCCACTTAATATCATTTTTAATTATAAGCTTTATATGATTAATTTGTTTTTTTTGAACGGCAACAATTTTATTAAAACGAAAACCAACGAAAAACACAAGCTTTCTAAGGTCGCAAGAAGCAACTTCGAACAACACAAAACAAATCATTACAAAACACCGAACCCACAACCATCGAACCTAACAAAACTCCTCGAACGGTTACCAAAAAAGAACAATGTCAATCTTCCAAAACGACCCTCCGAACCAAACAACTAACCAACGAGCTACCGAAACTAACAAGTCACCTAACAAACAAGGCACCGAGCCACGAACCAAAGAACATGACGAACCAACGGACCGCAACCAAACAAACCACGAACCTCGAACCAAACGACCCACCAAGCTAGGGAACCTGTGAGCCATCGAACCGTACGAACGAAGCAAGACTAAGCAGTCGAGCCGCCGAGTCTCACGTGCCAACGAGCTGCGAACCACGAAAGCCACTTTACCGTTTACCATACCCACATACCATACCAACGAAACAAGACTAAACAGCCGAGCCGCCGAGCCTCCAAACCTCACGAGCCGACAAGTCTCGAGCCATGAAGCACGAACCTCGAAAACGACTTTACCTTTTACCATTTACCTTATACCATTTACCCTTTACCATACCCACATCTGACCGGCGGCAACAAGGACTCGATCTACGACCTGAAAACACGAACGGTTTGGAGGACTCGAATGGCTTGACAATTCGATCTACGACATCTGAACGTCGGCATCAAAAACTCGATCAACGACGGTAGCTAGCAAGGAGCCCGATCTCTAACCTCGAACCCACAGCTGATAACTCGATGGACCCTATCAACTTCGAACCGCACCCAAACCTCTCAGGTATCTTATTTGGTGTTTCGTGAACACATCCATGATTATTTGGTGTTTCGTTTTGAAATTTTGTGAACACATCCATGATTATTGATGGGTTTTTGCGTGGCTGAATTGAATCATTATGCGATTGCTTAATAAAAGTTATATTGTGCTTGTGAAAAAAAAAAATCAAAAACATACATAAAAAAGTTTATCTTGCGTGTCCCATTTTGAGGCCATTTGGCTGAATTTCTTGTTAATCGTTTATATTCGTCGGTTTGTGTTTGTACATAACTCGACTAAAATTTCAGGTATCTTAAATTACACTCGTGAAATGTTCAATGGTATAGCACAAATTTAACCGTGACATTTGAGAAAGATCTTTAAAGATGCATGTCTTACTTATGATCGAATTAACCCCACAAAGTTAAAATATCGGGTGTTCAAAAAGGTCGCACGTAGTTCTAAGAAAACATAATCTTTAATATTGTTTAGTATTTAAAGTATTATATTTAGTGAGTTTCATTTGCATCTGATTTGCTTCTTACATAATGCCAAGGTTCTAAAAAACGCGCCTTGGCGCCGCCATGGCGTCGAGGCGTGGCCTTGCCGCCACGTTAACCCCCTTGGCGTCGAGGTAAGCCGTCGAGCTCATTATGGTTCGCCATGGCGGGCCATGGCGCGTTATGCCGGATCAATTTTTTTTCGAAATTTCTTTTAAATGTATTTTTCATTAGTATCAATTAAAAATTTCTCACTAGTATTTGATTAGAATAAGAAACTCTTTTGTTTATCATGTTATATGAATCTAAATTGTTATTGTTCCAGACACTAGACACTGGCTTAAATACATACACATATACATATATATTGTATATAGATTTGCCGCCTTAAGCAATGCCTTGGAAAACGCCATGGGGCCTCACCATAACTCGTAAGGCTTGAGGCTTGACCGCGCCGCCACGCGACGCCTCACGCCATTTAGAACCTTGCATAATGCTCATGAAAGATCATTGTGTACTTGATTTGTCTCTTACATGATTCTCTTGAATAGGGGTGTTCATCAGACGGATCGAACGGGTTCGAGTGGGCAAATAAAGAATTCGATGAAACTTCAGATATGAAAACCAATCCCTAAAATTTGAGTTGTGGATTTTAGAGCTTCGGTTTCGAGCATAGTCGTGGTACTATATATATATACCTACTTCGTTGAATTTAATCGATTATGAAGATTGATGAAATTAATTGTAGGTTTAGAAATTAGAAACCAACATGATCAGACCCAACCCTGAGCATAGGCCAGAGGGGCAATGGCTCAGGGCATCAAGTAATGTATGGCATCAAATTATCAAGCAAAAAGACCTTATTTTCAATTCGTATTTCAGGTTACTTGGGGTTTGCACACCCCTACTCAGCTACTCTTGAAGGATGATTGTTGTAGCTACCCAAGGAACGGTTATGTACCTGATTTGTCGCTTACATGAAATTCTTAAAGGACCGTTGTGTATCTGATTTGTCTCTCACATGATTCTCTTGGGACAGGCCAATGTGCACATGCTCACCAAATATGCTCATATTAGGATTTTTTTTTCTCTTCTAAATGATAGTTCAATTTTGATATTTTCCCTTCTGAAACAAGAAGTTCCGGTTACAAAGGGATAATATCATTCATTTGACGTCCATGCGATGCATTCCCCCTATGGTTATTCTGTACCCCTGTTCTCTTCGTAGGATTTTGCTTACTATATACTCAAATGTTGTAACATTATAAACTGTAAAAATTGAATAGGTTCGATCTATAATCATTGGAGCTTCGAAAAATTTCTACTAAATTCATTGAGTTATTTCAAAAAGGTTGGCCGTTGAACACCCTTTTGTACAAACATATTAAAATATTCAAACACAACATTCCTTAAACTTATTTTACATCGAAGATGCTTTCTTGTACATGTTCATTTGATAGTTGACACCCATATTATATTGATTGTTAAGTTGTCATGAGCATAAATCTGTTATCAATAATACGACTATGAATATTTAACTTTTAATGTGGCACAAGTTTTCTTCAGAAATTATAAACGCAATGATATGACATTTTTTTTAGATTGAATATGGCACATTTATTTTAAATCCATTGATTTGACACATACATATTTATACATTTAAGAGGTTAAACCCGTAACTTGTGAGACCAACATATAGTAAAATACATAAATCAAAATTTTACACTTAAAACTTTACAATAAAATGTCGTAAAGGTAACATTTACAGTGTTTGTGTTTTTGTTGTAAAGGTTAAAAGTTTCTTTTTATCTTCACAATGATGTACCATGAAGTTTCAAATGTACAAGTTTGGTCTTAATGATTTGCAAATGAGTTAAAAAGGCAGTTTTTTTTTTCAATTTTCACTCATGTCTGCAATTGACAGAATTGCAAACTTTTTTTTGAAGGGTATCTGAGGTTTTGCCCCGACTAATCCCGGCAAGGTTTACCGACAGCTAAAACATGCTGCCATGTGTTAATCCCTAGTGACCACAATCTGGAAGCGCCTGGATTCGAACCTGTGATAGAAGGGTTAACTAGCCACTTCCCCTGCAAGTGTTAACCAGTACGCCACAACCTTGTGGTTGACACATTTGCGAACTTGAGGACCATGTTGCATGTTCAAAGTAAGTGTGCATTTGGTTGCGAAAAAAATCCCAATTTTACAAGGAAAATGAAAATTCACAAAAAGCGTTTGATTCATTCAGTTTTCAAAAAAAATGAAATTCTTTTGTCTTATAACTTCTATATAAATTAGAAAACTGATTTTAGTGGTTTTCCAAAATTTTTTTAACTAATTTCCTAAAATGTAAAATGAAAATCACATCATTTCAACTAAACATGTTTTCTAAAATTTTAATTAAAAAATGAAAATGAAAACTTTTTAAAAAGTTTTCTAGGAAAATCAAACCAGTTTTTCCCAACCAAACCTGAACTTGCAGACCATGCTCAGGATTTCTTTTTCTTTTTACATTACGAGTTTACGACCCATTCCAAAAGTTAAGGAATCGTTACTTGCGAAGATAGCTACTTTTAAAAAACTTAAAAGAGAAATGACTAAAGGGTAAACATATAAAGACAGAATTAATTTCCCACTCACCCTAAATCAAACATCAAGTCATTTTCGCTCCAATATACGATAAGATCATGGATTTAATTAAAACGATAGTTACATATTTTTTTGGGACAACGAAATCTAATTGTTTGTATTCATGAAAACTAGATAAACAGATTCTCAATTGCATCCATGAATCAAAGAATATGATAAAATTCACATTCTTGTCTTCAGATTGAATTTAACCTAATTCCTAATTCCTAAACCTAAAATCATAACTCAAAATCCCCAAATTTCTACCCTGTTTTGACCTAACACCATTGATCAAATCAGAAGTGCTAGATATAATCAAAATCAGCCATGGAGGATGTAATTATACTCAATTTGGAACCTAATAGTTGTTCAATTAGCAAAATTGTAATCAGAAAATTGAAAATTTGTTCATGATCAAATCAAGGTTTCATTAAGATCAAAAAAGAGGTTGTGGATGGTATCTCAGTCTACCAGCTTCGAATCCAAGGGAAGTCAATTTGAGGACATAAGGAGTACCTGGTCTTTGACTGGGCCGCCCTCCCAACCCAGTCAAAGAAACTATGGTTGGGCTCTCGGTCCAGCGTAAGCTGGGCCGGGACAGTGACAGAGACAGATTAATGGGCTGCCCTTGAATGCCCGATACCGCCGGGGAGGCGTGCGTGCTTGTTCATGGCAGTCGTTCGTTGGTTCGATGCCGCTACGCCTTCCAAATAGAAGAAGAAGATGAAGAACAGATTGTTATACAAATTCTACTAAACCTAAATATGCAATATGCTATAGATAACCAATCAGCCATAGGAGGATCTAATTACACTCAATTTGTTGCTCAATTAGCAAATTGCAATCACAAATGATGATCAAATTAGGTTTTCATTAACATCAGTTTATGTACAAATTCAAAACTCACAGAAAACAAAGAAGAAGAAGAAGAAGAAGATCAAAATCATTACACAAATTTCTACAAACCCTAACACAACAAATTCCTCCGAAGATTTCCATCAAATTCCTCCATATAATCATCATATTCATAACCTAATTCACCTCCACATTCACGTAAAATCTCAATCGCAAGCCCTAATTGATCATCCAGATACCTATTCAACAAACTGATTTCAATTTCACTTCTCTCCGGCGGCTCCGGCGGCGGCGGCGATCGAAGAGCGGTTGATTTCTGCCGCCGCCTGCGGCGGCGGCAGAGGCGGAAGCAGACCTCGGCGAAGCAAAGGAAGGGGAAGGAAGCGCAGACGATAGGGATGAGTAGAGGAGAACAGAGGAAGAGGATGAAGTAACGCAACCGGTGGCCGTTGAGCCAGGAGGTGATGATCAGAGCCATCGCCGCCGTCGGATTGTGGAGGTGCGCGGCGGCGGTGTCATGATCGTTGTCGGTGGTGGTGGTGATGAGCAAGGGTTTGTGACGATCGGATTGGAGGTTGAATTGGGGTTTTGATGAAGGAAAATGGAAGAAGCAATCGGGCATGGATTCGATTGATGTCAATTTGGGGGTTTGATTTCAGGCAGGGGTAAGTAACCTCTTTGGGAAGTTATAGAGTGAGAGGAAAGCTTCATGATATATATAATGTTATATATATGGGTGGGTTCAGATGTGAACCACTTTTTGGTTGTGAACGTGAGGACAACCGAGAGCGCGACACGTGGCGGCTTTGAGTGTGGTCCCCCTCTTTAATTCAATGCCCTCCCATGAATCGCGTCTAGTCATCCGCCGTGGATCTGACGTGGCGCCTTGTCATCCGCCACGTGTCGCGCTCTCAGTTGTCCTCACGTTCACAACCAAAAAGTGGTTCACATTTGAACTTTCCTCTATATATATATATATGGGAAGGTTCAAATGAGAAGCATATCAATTTAAGAAAAAGCGAGAAGCAATCTCAGCCACTCATCTCAAGCCAATCATATATGAGAATGACTTTTGTGTACAAAATCATATATGATTAACAAAGGAAAAGTTCAGGTACAAAAAACATGTACAAAATCATACATGATTCATATAGTAAATCATATAGAAAATCACATGTGATTAACAACGTGCGCGACTTGCCCCGCGACCAGAGGTCGCGCGTGTCCTTTTTTTCATGACTTTTGTGTACAAAATCATATATGATTAGCAAAGGAATTCGCGACTTGCGCGACTTACCCCCGCGACTTCAGGTCGCGCGTGTCACTTTTTTTCATCAAAAATCGAATCGAATGGCTGAGATTGCTCCTCGTTTTTTCTTAAAAAGTTATATTTTTCATATGAACCTCCCTCTATATATATATACATACAACAAATATATATAGAAACTTGTGATTATGTCTTGTTAGTTTTGAAAGTTTATTATGATGTTTAGTTATGAAGTTTCGGTGTTATTTTGTGGTCTTACGAGTTGTAACATTCTGCCTATCTTGACATATATCATATGTTTTGTTCCACTGGTTTACGGTTTTGTTTCTGGTGACCTGGTGAGGATTTGTCAGGGGGTCTGTAAAGCCTCAAATTTTCATAACAACCATTTTAAGTGAAACCCATAAAATAAGGCGGAAGCTTGTTCAAAACTTTCATAAGAGAAATTCCATTCAAAAGAAACACTCCAGGTTTTAGACTATATAACCCAAAGTATGAGTCTAGCGAAACAACACAAACATAATTCAGTTTAAGGTTTCAAAGAAAAACATCCAACTCATGTTCATAGAAATAAAATCCAGTTCATAAGTCCCAAATCTCCATGACTAAGTGACCGACTGAGCTGCGGCTAACCGGATCATCAAGCGGGAGCTTTACCCTTGCTACCGGAAGTAGTACCTGCCACTAAAAGGGGAAAACAACCACGGGTAAGCTTTCGCTTAGTGAGCACATATCTACACTAACATGACAATACATACATAACCGAAACACATGGCAATCACATAACATGTAACTTGATCCATTGACACTGGTACCAGGCCGCTTAATCCATAACTTAATCCTTTATTCCCGAAGGAACCAAATTTCCTAGTGGTAACTAGTACCAACTAGGCAATAGCATTATCCGATAACATATAATCACGCATGCAAGTCTATCACATAAGTACCACCATGTAGGCATAGATAAAGTACTCACCTTTCAGCCGTTCAATAGCTTACACGAGCTAGCACGATGTTCAAGACAAGTTACCTAGACAATTAAGTACAATTTACATGTTAAAACATAGCTTTCATGACCACATGACATCCGTACCGAAAAGCTAATCTTAGACATAGCTAGGCTAGTCCATTTGACCCAAAACTCTATGCCTCATCTTCTCTAAACATCCCTAACATGATCCCATAGCCAAAACTTTGAAAAGCCAAAAACCAAAAATTCGAAATTGGCCAGAGACTTAGGCGACTTGACCCCGCGACCTCAGGTCGCGGGGCTAGGTCGCGGGATTTCCAAATTCGGCCAAAAATCGCGACCAGCCTCGAAATCTTATGCCAAGGCCTCAACTTTACCAAATTATCAACACAATGACTTTCTACAACAACTAGGGTCGATCCCTAGTACTTACATGCGATTAATTTGACTCAAATCCTTCCAATTACATGCAATTGATGATCTTAAGATCATAGACTCACATCCCAAACCCTAACCCTTAATCCTACTTGTTCTTTGCATCCAAGGGACTAACAAAAGACATGGATTTCATACCTTGGTTGGGAATTTCACCACAATTGCTCCACAAGTCTTCAATTGATCCCTGGCTCAATCTCCCAAATCGCCTCCTCTCTCAATACGTACGTATCCCTAGAAACTGACAAGGGAATGAGGGTTTTCCTTTTTACATAGGCCTCTACTCAAACCCTTAACTTCTCAGAATGACACTCTAGTCCCTCCACTCTACAATTTCAACTAAACAAGTTAGATACCTAATCAAGTATTGGTAAAACTTTGATATAAGAAAACGGGGCGTTACAACTCTCCCCCACTTACCAGGATTTCGTCCCCGAAATCGCTTAATCTTGGAACAACTCAGGGTAGTCTCTCCTCATCTCGTTTTCCGTTCCCAAGTCCACTCCGAGCCCTTACGATGCTCCCATTGGACCTTGACTATTCCGACCTCCTTGTTCCTCAAAGTCTTGGTCTTTCGCTCCAAGACCGCAACGGGTTTCTCCACATAGTTCAATCGTTCGTCTACCTGAATGTCGTCGATTGGCACGTGAGCTGACTCGTCCGCTAGGCACTTCCGAAGATGCGAAACATGGAAAGTGTTATGTATCTGACTGAGCTCTGGCGGTAACTCAAGCCGATACGCAACCTTTCCCACACGTGCCACTATCTCGAATGGTCCGATGAATCTCGGACCTAGCTTGCCTCGCTTTCGAAAGCGTATCACCCCTTTCCAAGGCGACACCTTCAAAAGTACCTTATCGCCCACATTAAACTCCAAGTCTGATCGTCTCTTATCCGCATAACTCTTTTGACGACTCTGAGCTGCCCTCAGCCTATCCCGAATCAACTGGATACCCTCGGTCGTTTTCTGCACAATCTCGGTACTCCCGAGCTCTCTCTGCCCGACCTCTCCCCAACACACGGGAGTCCTACACCGCCTCCCGTAGAGCATCTCGTAAGGAGGCATACCAATACTAGCATGGAAGCTATTATTGTACGAGAACTCTACCAAAGGAAGATGAGAGTCCCAACTCCCTCCGAAATCGAGCACACAAGCCCGTAGCATATCCTCAAGAGTCCGAATGGTCCTTTAGCTTTGACCATCCGTCTGTGGATGAAAAGTCGTGCTGAACTGAAGTCTCGTACCCAAGTCATCATGAAACCTGCTCCAAAACCGGGATGTGAATCGTACATCTCGGTCTGAGATCACCGTCACAGGCACTCCGTGCCTCGCCACTATCTCTCGGACATAAATGTCCGCTAATTCCTCCGAAGAGGAAGCCTCCTTGATCGCTATGAAATGGGCACTCTTCGTTAGCCTATCGACAACCACCCAGATGGCATCGTGTCTCCTAACCGTCCTCGGTAATCCAGTAACCAAATCCATCGTCACGTGCTCCCATTTCCACTCGGGTATCTCCAAGGGTTGGAGTCTCCCGTGTGGTCTCTGATGTTCAGCCTTGACTCTTAAACAAGTCAAACACTTCTCTACGTATCTCGCCACATCTCTTTTCATACCTGGCCACCAATAGTCGGTCCTCAAGTCTCGGTACATTTTAGTAGCACCGGGATGGATTGAGAACTTCGACTTATGGGCCTCCTCCAGAAGAGTCTGTCTCGCCTCACACGAGACTGGAACCCACACCCGACCATATCGGGTCAACAATCCCCGGCTGTCCGCTACCAACTGATCCACCTGTCCTTTGATCCGCTCCCTCTGATGGTTACCTTCCCTTACCGCTTCCACTTGCGACTGTCGAATCATCTCTATCAAGGACGTCGTCACGGTCATCCTCATACACGGTACCCGAAGGAGTAGGATACTCCCTTTCCGACTCAAGGCGTCCGCTACCACGTTCGCCTTCCCCGGGTGATAGAGGATCTCGCAGTCGTAATCCTTTATCACTTCTAACCATCTCCGCTGCCTCATGTTGAGGTTCTGCTGATCCATAAAATAACGGAGACTTTTGTGATCCGTATAAATGGTACAGCGAACCCCATACAAGTAGTGCCGCCACAGCTTGAGCGCGAACACCACTGCAGCTAACTCCAGATCATGGGTTGGGTAGTTTACCTCATGCGTCTTTAACTGACGAGACGCATAGGCAATCACCCGCCCCCTCTGCATAAGGACGCAGCCTAACCCGTGATATGAGGCATCACAGTAGACTGTCAAGTCCTCCACTCCCTCTGGTAACGTCAGGACCGGAGCCTCGCATAGTTTCCTCCTCAACGTATCAAATGCTGCCTCTTGCTCTTCACCCCACACGAACGGCTCACTCTTCCGCGTTAATCTTGTCAACGGAACTGCTATCTTGGAGAAATCTTGGATAAACCGGCGGTAATATCCGGCCAACCCAAGAAAGCTCCTGATCTCTGTGGGAGTCTTCGGTGTCTCCCAGTTCATCACTGTCTCTATCTTTGCTGGATCTACCTTTATGCCTTCTCGGTTTACAAGATGCCCGAGAAATTGGACCTCTTGCAACCAGAAATCACACTTAGAGAATTTTGCGTATAATCTCTCCTTGCGCAAAACCTCTAACACTTCCCGCAAATGCTCCACGTGCTCCTCCTTCGACTTGGAGTAGATCAGTATATCGTCTATAAAAACGATTATCGATCTATCCAACATCGGCCTGCATACCCTGTTCATCAAATCCATGAACGCCGCCGGTGCGTTCGTCAATCCGAAGGGCATCACGATGAATTCGAAAGCCCGTACCTCGTCCGAAAAGCCGTCTTATGAATGTCTTCCTCCCTTACTTTCAACTGATGATACCCGGAGCGAAGATCTATCTTCGAGAACCACGCGGCTCCCTGAAGCTGATCGAAGAGATCGTCGATCCTCGGCAGTGGGTATCTGTTCTTTACCGTGAGCTTATTCAACTCCCGATAGTCGATACACATCCGCATCGACCCGTCCTTCTTCTTCACAAACAGGATAGGGGCTCCCTAAGGTGAGGTGCTCGGGCGTATGAACCCCTTATCCAACAACTCTTCCAACTGCTTCGAGAGCTCTTGCATCTCCGGAGGTGCTAGCCGGTACGGAGCCTTTGCTACCGGTGCCGCCCCCGGGACCAAGTCGATCCGGAACTCCACCTGTCTCTCGGGAGGGATGCCAGGCAAGTCATCCGGGAAGACATCCGAATACTCGCTAACCACAGGCACCTCAGCGACTGTCTTCTTCCTCGTTTCTGCTTGACTGTCGACCACGTACGCCAAGAAGCTATGTCCACCGTGGAGGACATGCTTCCTAGCCTTAGCTAGAGTGCACAACTTCGGCGGCCTCCTCCGTCTCTCACTCAAGATGGTCAATTCTCCCCCACTTGGGTTTCGAATCACCACCCGCTCAAACTCGCAGTCGATATGTCCCCCGTTTCGACTTAACCAATCTACCCCGACCACTACATTGATCTCCCTCATAGGTATTGGGATGAGATCAATTCTAAACTCTACCCCTTCTAACTCTATTACAACATCCCTGTACACATCACTACATAGCCGGTACTCTTCGGCCGCTATCTCTACCTTTAAAGGTTTATCTAATCTACCCATTACATTCGTGAAACCCTTACAAAAAGATAAAGACACAAAAGATTTACTGGCACCCGAGTCAAACAATACCAAAGCAGGTAAAGAGTTGACAAGAAAGGTACCTGTCACAACGTCTGGCTCCTCCTTGGCCTCCTCGGCCGTCAAATGAAAAACTCTAGCGCGGCTCTTGGGTAACTCCGGCTTCTTACTGGCCCCAGTCTCTGCCGCCTTAACTGGTGCTGTTCCCGTAGTCCGCGTGGAGCCTGAAGTCATCGGGCACTCGCTAATGAAGTGGCCCGGCTGGTAGCATCGGAAACACAACTTCGCCGTCGACTTGCACTCTCTGCTCGAATGACCTGGTTTCCCGCATTTATAGCAGGTCCCGGTCCCATACCTGCACTCTCCCAGATGGTGTTTCCCGCACTTAGGACAGCTGGGAAACTCCTTCTTAACCTCAACCCTGGGCACCGTCGGCTTGAACCTCTTTGCTGACTGGGTCTGAGCCTGGGTTTGCGCCCGTGTCTGAACCTGCGTTGCCTCCATCTTCTTCCGCTTCCCCTGCCTCTCTAACTCGAGCTCCCTAGCTCGCGCTTTAGCATGCATCTCGTGGAAGGTCTTGCAGTCCGACATGACCACAAATTCTCTTATCTCCGGTTTCAGGATCTGCGCGTACCGATACATCTTCATAGGTTCGTTGGCCACATAGTCACGGCAGAAAAGTGACTTCTCCAAAAACTTATCAGTGATTTCATTCACTGATTCGGTTGTCTGCTCCATACCCAGAAACTCTCCCGTAAGCCGCTCCACCTCAACCTGAGGTACATACTGTTCCTTGAACAGTTCTTTAAACTGCTCCCATGTCATTGCCTCGATCTGCTCTGGGCCCTTAGTCTGCGATAAAATGTTCCACCAGTCCTTAGCAGGACCTCTCAGAAGATTCGAGGCATACCTCACCTTAACCTCCGCAGCACAAGAACTAGTGAGGAAGGCACCCTCGATCTCCGTAATCCAACGAGTGCTCGCCACTGGGTCCTTCTGTCCCTGGAAAAACGGCGGCTGACATGCTGTGAAGTCCTTGTAGCTCGTCACTTTGCTAGTCTGAGAGCTACCTGAACCACTAGGCCTGCTAGCCATTGCCGCCTCCACCTGACTGTTAACCGTTTTGGCTAACTCGTCCTTCATTTGCTCAAACAACCCCGGAAGGGTATTCTGCATCACTTGCGCTACTTCAGCGCTGATAATCTCTCTTAGATGCTCCACGTCCATCTCATCAGTGTTTACAGTTTTCTTCCCCTTTTGCTTCTTACTCACCATACTGATACAATAAACATATACTTGGTTACATAACCCCTCTTTCTCTCTCTCACCCAAGAGTTAAGCCATCCACCCAACCCTTGACAGTATCCTATCCACATGTTACTAGACATTCCCTAAACAATAAATTGTCCTTTCATGCTTCTACCCATACTTCTTACAACCTTGTTTAGTTCATGAGTTCTTTCACAACTCTGTCAAGTCCCAACATGCACAATGCATCTGTAATGATATGGGCCCTTATATCATTATAAATGCACCCTACATGTCTAGGCTCAACATTATCACTGAGCTCTCAATTCCTAACTCGGTTGTCACAACATATAGCATATCACTTAAGTCACGTCATTCTACTCAACTAACATGCATGCTCATCCTATTTTCATATAAATACATAACTCATTAACATGCACCGACACCACATAATATTATGCATGCTCTTGCCATATCATATCATTACATGCCAATCACAAACAAGATATAAGAATAACATGCCTTTCTTAACAAGTATAGTGTGCTCACCCCACGTTGATGTCCCGGTCTGCAGCTCAGTCTCATACCCTTTTCTTATCCAAATTCCGACATTTCGAAAATTCTTAGTTTAGGAAACAAGAACACTTGGTTTAAGTTCAAACACTCACTACCTGTGAATGCCTGAATCCCTTAAACCAGGGCTCTGATACCAATTGTAAAGCCTCAAATTTTCATAACAACCATTTTAAGTGAAACCCATAAAATAAGGCGGAAGCTTGTTCAAAACTTTCATAAGAGAAATTCCATTCAAAAGAAACACTCCAGGTTTTAGACTATATAACCCAAAGTATGAGTCTAGCGAAACAACACAAACATAATTCAGTTTAAGGTTTCAAAGAAAAACATCCAACTCATGTTCATAGAAATAAAATCCAGTTCATAAGTCCCAAATCTCCATGACTAAGTGACCGACTGAGCTGCGGCTAACCGGATCATCAAGCGGGAGCTTTACCCTTGCTACCGGAAGTAGTACCTGCCACTAAAAGGGGAAAACAACCACGGGTAAGCTTTCGCTTAGTGAGCACATATCTACACTAACATGACAATACATACATAACCGAAACACATGGCAATCACATAACATGTAACTTGATCCATTGACACTGGTACCAGGCCGCTTAATCCATAACTTAATCCTTTATTCCCGAAGGAACCAAATTTCCTAGTGGTAACTAGTACCAACTAGGCAATAGCATTATCCGATAACATATAATCACGCATGCAAGTCTATCACATAAGTACCACCATGTAGGCATAGATAAAGTACTCACCTTTCAGCCGTTCAATAGCTTACACGAGCTAGCACGATGTTCAAGACAAGTTACCTAGACAATTAAGTACAATTTACATGTTAAAACATAGCTTTCATGACCACATGACATCCGTACCGAAAAGCTAATCTTAGACATAGCTAGGCTAGTCCATTTGACCCAAAACTCTATGCCTCATCTTCTCTAAACATCCCTAACATGATCCCATAGCCAAAACTTTGAAAAGCCAAAAACCAAAAATTCGAAATTGGCCAGAGACTTAGGCGACTTGACCCCGCGACCTCAGGTCGCGGGGCTAGGTCGCGGGATTTCCAAATTCGGCCAAAAATCGCGACCAGCCTCGAAATCTTATGCCAAGGCCTCAACTTTACCAAATTATCAACACAATGACTTTCTACAACAACTAGGGTCGATCCCTAGTACTTACATGCGATTAATTTGACTCAAATCCTTCCAATTACATGCAATTGATGATCTTAAGATCATAGACTCACATCCCAAACCCTAACCCTTAATCCTACTTGTTCTTTGCATCCAAGGGACTAACAAAAGACATGGATTTCATACCTTGGTTGGGAATTTCACCACAATTGCTCCACAAGTCTTCAATTGATCCCTGGCTCAATCTCCCAAATCGCCTCCTCTCTCAATACGTACGTATCCCTAGAAACTGACAAGGGAATGAGGGTTTTCCTTTTTACATAGGCCTCTACTCAAACCCTTAACTTCTCAGAATGACACTCTAGTCCCTCCACTCTACAATTTCAACTAAACAAGTTAGATACCTAATCAAGTATTGGTAAAACTTTGATATAAGAAAACGGGGCGTTACAGGGTCATTCATCTTTGTACTGCTTCCACCCAAGCACGTTTAGCTGCAGAGTTTCAAGAACCTGTAATGCTTGTGGCCCAAAACGCGTTGTGTTTGATAAGACCAATGTTTACTTATGAACTCAGCATTTCTCTTGTCTACGATATAGGATTTGCCTAAGGTAGTTATGCGAATCTAACATAAACCCAATATTGTATGTATGTGTGTATTTATTGGGAATGATTCAAGCGAGAATGGTAGAACAATTGAAACAAACAATCTTACATGTGATAAACTGGTGATACACACATGATGGATAGGGACGACATTAGTCGAGACCTAGGTCATGGGCTAAGTACCCTCCTCACTATATTACCCTCATACAATATTGCATGTGATGTTGGTTATTTTAGGTGTTTTGGCATTTTTCGTAAAATGATACAATTCTCATTTAGACCTCTACTTATGTAATTTAAGAACCTGGGAAGTGCCACAATGCTCCACATATCCCTCTTCAAGATAATATTCATCATGAATAACACGTCTATATTAACCACCCCCTAAACTGCCCCTAATTAACTGAACTAAACAAAATGAACCTAATATGTCCCCACCTAAAAGTACACTACAACTATTTTAAATATAGTACATGTACATAAATCGGGCTCATGAAACATAGGTTGGCATTGTCGGACCAAAATCAAACATATTTTTCTTGATCATATTAATTAAGGAGCACAATTTATTATAAAACTACTACAACCAATATATTAAATGGATAAAAACCCTTAAAAGGACCATGTGAGAACCGGTTAGGATCATTTTTTTTTCCATTTCTACTCATGACAATTAAAAAGTTTCTTATCTAATTAATTTGTATATAGTACAAATAAATGAGTTTGGTATTCCCATGGGTACAAATTGTATGCATCATGATGAGTTGTTCATTTACTTAAGACTTGTGTCACAAGAAGGTACATACAATGGTACTCTTAACACAACTTTTTCCAAACCATTTTACTTGCTAGAAAGTTTATTACATTAAATCATGAAACACCCAATTTTATCAAAATACAACTAAAAAGATACCTCTAGGAATGGAAGAAAATAGTAACCAACTTTTGATGGGGTTTTTTGTTACAAACTTATTTAAGCGACTCAACTTCAAATAAATCGAAACTTGATCATGCTCTAAATTTTACAGACCTTCGTGGTTGAATTGAGAAAGGGCCAACCCAATCCATTTAGCATCATATGGATTGGATTGTTGAATTTGATTCAAACTTTTTTGTTGGTATTTTGGATGATTCTACTATTTCCAGTTGTTAAATACCGACCACTAAGTTAGTAGTAACGTTATTAATTTGGATGTTGGTTCCTTGTCCTTGCACACAAGGAGCCCATTTTGGGTCCTAGCAATAATTTTTTTAAACATAAGAGGTATACGTTAACACTAGAATTTAAGCCAAAAAGTTAAAAATTTGACGCTTGTGAAACTCGAACCAAAGGCTTCTTTACAAAACGAGCAACATTCACCAACTACGTCATAAAGACTTACACCAAGATTTCATTTTCAAAACTATACAATGACACATAACAAAACAATACAATGGCACCTTTCAGAAACATAATATTTTCTTTTACGACATAACCATGAAGTGGTGGCCTGTGCCACTCTAGCAACTTTTGAGACTATGTAGGCCACCCTTTGATTTTGACCATACAACCAAAATTCATCTTTCTTTTTGCAAATAAACTCTACTAGCATGTATATATTATTATTCCTTTATACTAACATAAAAACAATGCTTTTATTCATGAGAAATCAATGAACACAATCTTTCATATATGACTATAACTAACAACATGATACAACCTTATATGCTAAAAACCATGATATATCTTAAAGAAATCATGTGCTTTTATAGCAAAACTAATCAAACCCAATATTTGACACACTTAAATCCTCTTAGAAATCATACACCAACCTTGAAAAATTCAAGGGTTCTTCATCTTAATCCTCAATTTTCTAGCAATTTGTGTTGCCTTAGGATGCACTTGTCTCTTGCTAGAATCACATTGTTCAACTTCAACCCAATTGATCACTTTCAATATAAGCGATTGCGGGACTTTCTTACCATCCGAATCCGTTTTTCCTTTCGATTTCTTCATTCCCTTCTCCAACGCTTTCTCCAAGAACTCCATGAACCATTTCCCGGCCTCGGTTTCAATCTGCATCCCGAGCTTAATGGTGTTGCTTAGGCTGCAACAAGACCCCCCCGGATTCTTGTTTTCATCGTTGTCCGACAACACTTTCGCCTTTTGATTATTCACATGTGAAGATGGTCTCAGTTGCTTCATCAAACTTGATGTTGACCTTTGATCATTTCTTTCGGGGAAGGCTGCGATTGACTTGTATAGCTCTGTCCGTCTCTTGGATGCACTATTCACATGTGAATTATCGTTGTTGTTGTTCATGTTGTCGTGTGACATTGGTGTGTCTTCTGAAGAGGTTTGAGACTTGCCATCTTTCGCGGTTTCTGTTGCGGCTTTGATGGATGTCATTTCGGTTACTGCTTGAACGATTTGGGTATGGAAATCAAGAAACTGGTCGAAACAGTCGGCTGGATGTTCGGGTTTTGCTGATTTGCTCAAATTAGATAGATTCCTACAAGTTGTATATAATATAAGTTAGAAGTTCGATTAAGAGATGAATCTTGATAAAAAGAAGTGGAAGTTATTATTATTATGCATACTTGAGAGAGCGAACGAGAGTTTCGGTGGCTGAGGCCTCTCTAAGTGCTTGGAGGGCAATCTTTTGAGCGGTTTCTCGTTGCTGGATGGCTTCCTGGTGTGATGAAATTGCATATAAAATCAGAATAGAACAAGAAATTTGATTTGGGGTTGATGAAAATTAGAAGATTTTGTAGTCTTGAAGGTGCTTTCTGAAGTGAAATTGCATATAAAATCAGAAAAACCAAGAAATTTGATAAGGGGTTACTGAAAAATAGAAATTTTGTAGTCTGAAGGTAGACAAAACCAAGAAATTTGATAGTAATTTGATATGGGGGTTACTGAAAAATAGAAAATTTTGTAGTCTTTCAAGGTGCTTTCTGAAGTGATATTGCATATAAAATCAGAAAAAAGCCAAGAATTTTGATATGGGGTTGGTGAAAGATTGTAAATTTTACAGTCTTGAAGGTGCTTTCTGAAGTGATATTTCAAATAATATCAGAAAAAAACAAGAAATTTGATTTGGGGTTACTGAAAAAATAGAAACTTTTGCAGTACTGTAGGTGCTTTCTGAAATGATATTGCATAAAAAATCAGAAAAACCAAGAAATTTGATATGGGGTTGATGAAAAGTAAAAAGATTTTGCAGTCTTAAAGGTGCTTTCTGAGGTGATATTGGATATAAAATCAAAAAAACCAAGAAATTTTATACAGGATTACTGAAAAGTAGATATTGCATATAACTGAAAACAAGAAATTTTAGATTGGGTTGCTGAATAATAGTAAACTTTGCAGTCTTGAAGGCAAGGTTCTAAATGGCGTGAGGCGTGGCGTGGCGGTAAGGCCAAGCCTCAAGCCTTAGGAGCCACGGCGAAGCCATGACGTTTTTAAGGCGTGACTTATGGCGTGAAATTTTTAGTTCATATAAATTATTATATATAAGATTATATTTTTGTACTGTCATTCAACGAGTTAATAGGAATAAAGAAGTTAGAATTAAGTTATATACTAAAAACTAGTAAATAAAACCTTAAAAATGTAAAGAAAAATCAAATTTCGCATTAGAAGAATTGTGCAGTAAGCCATGGCGTGCCACGGGCTTAACGTGGCGTGAGACCCAAGCCTTGAAGCCATGGCGCGCCATGGCGGCTGCAAGGCGAGTTTTTTGGAACAGTGCTTGAAGGTGGTTTCTAAACTGATATTGCATATAAAATCAGAAAAACAAAGTAAACTTGATATGGGGTTACTGAAAGATAGTAAATTTTGCAGTCTTGAAGGTGTTTTCTGTAGTGATATTGCAAATAAAATTAGAGAAAAACAAGAAATTGATATGGGGTTACTGAAATATATAGTAAATTTTGCAGTCTTGAAGGTGCTTTCTAAAGTGACATTATTGCATATAAAATCAGAAAAACCAAGAAATTCTACATGGGGTTGTTGAAAAATGGTAAATTTTGCAGTCTTGAAGGTGCTTCCTAAAGTAATAAGTGTACAAACATCAAGAAATTTAACATGGGTTACTGTAAAAAATAGTAAAATTTTGCAGTCTTGAAGATTACCTTTCCCAGAAGGCCAAGTTTTCCTGGTAAATTAAATGATAAGCTGGTGTTGGAAGCAGAATCACCATATGGAGACTCTTCTTGTGAAGCCATCTTTGAGTTCGAATAGTTTTTTCGTCTCCACACCCGTACTCGGGGAAGACAATGGTCGCTTGCTCCTTAAACTCGGGGGTGGAGTAGTACTTTTCTTTTCCTGCATCAAAGACAATGCAACAATGAACTCAAGATCAACACTTTTGAAGGCTGCATTCTTCATTTTGCATTTTCTTGAATAGCATGTTAGACAATTCATCTCAAATTGCAGGTTTCTAGTTGTCAAGTTAAGCTAATATAGTTTTCCGTTAAGTCATGTATGGATAAAGCTCTCCCTGTGTGGGTTAATCTCATAATCTGTCTGTATAAATTGGGAATGGTTTTGTTTGTGAGGGTTTTTTCATAGGTGGAAGTTATTTTTTAATGGGAAGGTTTGGAAAAAACTTGGCTTTCTACATAAAGCTCCCTAGAAGCTTAATGGATAAGACACTTTCTATAACATCAAGTCATTACCAAACAGTCATTTATAGCTAGCAAACTAAGTTGTGAGTCTCGTTAAACTCGTTAAGCTACTAACAAATAGATTCTATGATAAGTATACCGAAAAAAGTTGGCCTTCCCCTAGGAGCTTAATGGGTAAGCCACTTTTTATAACATCAAGTCACTACCAAACTGTCATTTATAACTGTCATCTATGATAAGTATATAAGAAAAAACTTGGCTTTCTACATAGAGTTCCCTAAAAGCTTACTGGATAAGCCGCTTTCTATAACATCAAGTCACTACCAAACAGTCATTTATAGGTGACCGAATAAGTTGCGAGTCTCATTAACCTTGTGAAGCTGCTAACAGACAGACTCTATGCTAAGTATACTGAATCCCCCTAGAAGCTTAGCCGATAAGCCACTTTTTTATAATATCAAGTCGCTACCAAAGAGTCATTTGTAGCTTACTGAAGAAGTTGCTGCAAGTCTCATTAAGCTTATTAAGCTACTAACAAACAGACTCTACGTTAAGTATACCAAATCCCCTAGAAGCTTACCGATAAGCCACATTCTACAACATCAAGTCACTACCAAACAGTCGTTTATAGCTTACTGAATAAGTTGCAAGTCTCATTACGCTCATTAAGCCACTGACAAACAAACTCTATAATAAGTATACTGAAAAAACTTGGCCTTCTGCATATAAGACACTTTCTATAACGATAAGTCACTACCAAACGATCATTTATAAGTGACCAAATAAGCCGTGAGTCTTGTTAAACTCATTAAGCTACTAGCAAACAGACTCTATGATAAGTATATATATAGCAAAGAGGAAAGATGTACCTACAGCTGTATTAAAGGGACTTCTCAAAATCTTTGCATCTCTATCACAAATTGTACTCTTGCTCCTTGAATACTTCATCACCGAACAACTTTTCCGAACCGCCGGACTTTCCATCATTTTCGCCAGCAACCCGCCACCCACCGATGCCCGAACCCCGCCCCCATCTTTCCCTCTAATCATCGGAGACATCGGGAAATTCACCCGCATCGCGGACCGCCCTTTCACCGGCGTACACTGATCGAAATCCAACGGACACGGTTTCACCACCATCGGTGAAGGGCAAACCCCGTCTTCCCAAGAACCCCTTCTCGGGGGAGCGCAAGATTTCGCGTTCGAGTTGAAATCCAAGGCCCCGTTTTTCTCGGGCTTTTCGCCTTTCCGTCGCAGACCCATCAACGGTTCAGGCGTTCCGACAAACGGGTGGCGGCCAGGGATCGGTCTCGCGCCCTTCGCCACCGGGACCGGGGACCCCGGTTCAAGATTCTCGACGTAGATGAACTGGCCGAGTTGCATCTTGTTGCTGAGGACGAGATCGTCTTGTTCGAACGGCAAACTAACATAAATCGAGTGGGAAGAATCCGAAACCTTGATGTAGAACCCGTGCTTCGGCCACAGATCCTTCTCATCAAGATCGGCCGGAACGATATCCGTAACCTGTAGAAGTGAACTCCGGTGTTCGCTTGTCGGTTTTACGCCCGAATTCATCCCGTTAAGAAGCTTCAACAAGATCCCGGGTGCCAATGCCGCCATATCAACAAAATTGATCACAAAAAATTGGGAATTTTGAAAAGATTTTTATTAGGGTTTGTAAAAAAGAATCAAGATTTACGAAATCGATTATACCCGATTCGATTTCGATTGGTTTTCAGAAACAGAAAACAAGATCATGAACAAAAGAAACCCTCAAGAAAGAAAGAAAGAGGGATTCTTGATGGAATTCGATTGAAGAAAAATTAGGGTTTTTGATCGAATTTCGTTGGGAATTTTTGTGGGTTTTTTGGGAGTTTAAGAGGGAAGATTGAAAGAGCGTATAAGATGATGATAACGGTAACTAAAAAGGGATGTGAAAAGGACTGAATATTTTAAATGGAGGGTTTTTGGAACGTTAGAATTGGCGGCCAACGGTCATATTTTCAAGATTCTTTTCAAGATTTTAGAAATAATTTATTTTTGTTTAGTATTTTTGTATTGATTTTTTTATTCTTTTTGTGAAAAATTTTAAGACCATTGTGTGTTAGGTTTTGGATGTGTGTGTATTTTATAAAGTAACTATTTAGAATTATCTAAAATGGTGTATTATGTTATTATGATGATATATTGTAAGAGATATAATTATGGATATGTAATTAAACTACAATATGATGGTTGTATTTAGAGAGAGATATTTTTTCTGAACGATAGATAAGACACACGTTTGAAGGTATTTGGATCTAAATAGGTACCAGTTAATCCCCATACTTATGAACCAGCCTTATAAATCAATCCATGAATTTACCCTTGAACCGACTCAAGAGCTTGATTATGGATTTCTGATGATGGTTGTATTTAGAGTAAATTAACAATAAATTTTGATTTTGTGGAAAAAGTAACTATGTAGAATTATCTAAATGGTTTATTATGATGATTTATTTTAATACATATAATTATGGATTTCTAATTAAACTAGGAATATGACGGTTGTATTTAGAGTAAATTAACTATAAATTTTACACTTTTTGTACTTATAGTTTTGAGATTATAAGATGGTCATTGTGAATTTGTGATTAGCAAAATGTATCGATTTTGTCTCTTCTTTAGGTTGTTGAAAAATCTTTTAAATGATTGGCATTTTCTTCTTTTTATCGGTTTTTTATCTTTTACCCAATCAAAATTGATTTTACGATTTTGGTCCATGTGGTTTTAGATTGGGTAAAACAGAAAAGTTCGATAAAAGGACAAAAATGTCCTTTATTAACGGATTTATTTATCGAACCACAAAAAGAGTAGACAAGACGACATTTGCAAACTATAGCTTTGATTATGTTTTACCACAAGAACTCCACTAATGAGCACTTTTACAAGTATATTGATTGTTTCAAACAAAAATAATAACATTCATATGTGATGGTGGATTCAGAAATTTTAGTGATATGGATCAAAATTTGACTAACATAATATTGCAAGAATTATTACTATCATTATTGGTTTCTGAGTATTGTCAAAAAAAAAAAAAAATCAAAAATCTTTTTTTTTGTCTAACGAATCAATATAATAATTTATTTTAAAACATCTTTTTGTGCTCCTATCTAAATATTAATATTTAATCCTAAACTTCTTCAAAAGAAAAACATCTGACCGTAATAATTAAGAAAAACTTAACAATTAGCAATGCTCTAAATTACCTGAGGTATGACAAGGGAGACGTTTTCAAGACTTGCATTACGACGGAAATTTTTTATATGATATATACTAACATGTATATTACTAAAATAACATTAAATGGCACTTGTTTTTCTAGCCCCTCGCAAGTGTTCTAATATAGTTTCTTCTTGATTCCTTGGCGAGGGTGATGACTTTACCATAACTCTTCGTTTTAGTTCCTTCTTTGCTTTAAAAAAAAAACTAAAATAACAAGAAAATGAAATTAAATAATAAATGTCTACCAAAATAGTTGATATGTGTTATAGATAAATATGTAAAAAAATCGTATATAAAATAACATTAATATAAATAAAATAATATATGCTTTTAGGCCAACAACATTATAAGTAATTTATCTTTAATAAGTTTATGGATAAAGGTTGTGATTGAAATTATACTAAAATTGAGGGGTCAACCCATAATTTTTTGGGGGTTAAACTTAAAGTACATTACATGTTAGAAAAACATGACATTAATATTATAAAGAGCAATTATCTTGTGGAATTTATAATATGAATACGCCCTTGTTCATATATTTGTTATAAAAAAAACCCAATCTTAACTAGAGTCATTGTATTCTATTAAAATTAAGGTAAGGTATAAAATTTGTTGTTAAATTATTTGTCGATCTACGTATTCTATTGTACATTTGGTTTTAAAAAGTCGACTTTAAAACGTCTTAAGTAATAATTTGGCTCCAAAACCATGCTCAAGTCATATTACTAAATCACTTAAATTAACTAGATGATTTAACCTACCACCATCCCTTATAAACGATTAATTAATAAATATTAGGCCATCCTGTATGGGTACCGGTACCGATCGGCAAGGCATGGGAACACCATAGAGGATGGTCGGTAGGCAAGGAATTGGCAAGAGAATTGGCACTCCACTGCCGATTTCAATGACAAACCTTCTTTCTTCTTTCTCTCTATCTCTCTCTTCCTTCTCTCTCTTCCTTTTTATTTTTTATATTTTTTTATTAATTATTTAGATTGGTATGGAATTGGTATGATTGTGAATGAATTGGTAGGGAATTGGTAAGGTATTGGTAAGCTGATGTGGCATCTGATACCAATTGGTACCATTGGTACCATTGTGGATGGCCTTAGTTCATAGTTAATCAATATATAAAATAAAATCCTACTTAATAATACTAATTCAGTTAGAAATTAAGATGTATTAATTAACTCCGTAATAATTCATTTGACTCATATTTCGTAATTAAATAGTTCGCTAATCTATATATATATTAAAAGAAGGTTTTTGCTGATGTCATCAAAATGAAATTGAGTGATTTTATTGGTCAATTAAACAAATCATATCAAATGATGATGTCATAATCAATTTCCATTTTTTTTTTCCAAAATTTACATACCTAAAATTTCTCATTAATTTATTAGTTTCCCTTTTATAATTTACATTTTGTATCCTTATAATTATTTGATTAAATTACTTATTACTCCTTAGTTTTTCAATTTTCACTTTACATTCTTATCATATTAAGGTAAATAATGTATATGAATTAAAACCATTTAAGTTTTTTGTTTTTCTTTTTTATAAATTACACCCTTATAATCGTCTCGACTATACCTTCAAAATGAGTATAATATTGAATATTTTTTTTAATTTATTTATATTAGTAAATATTAAGAATATATATAAATTAAGTTGTTTACATTTTATTACAATTCTATCGTTTATATTCTTGAAATTTAAAGATTCCTATTTTTAATCTAAATTTTTTATAGATTATTTATAAATAATAAAAGTTTATTTTATTTAAAACGCTATTGTTGATGTTCTTGAAATTTAAAGATTCCATCCTTTTAATCTTACTAATTCTATAGATCATTTATAAATAATAATTTTTTTTAAAACACTACAAATCAAAAACAGTATATAATTTATTTCATAATCCCTCCCATTTTAGAATCATTCACGAAATCCAAATCTTTCAACAAAAGAATTTCAAATATTTTAACAACTATTAGATGACTAAAATATTTAATAATAAAGTAAGAGTAATTTTTTTTCATTTAAATCGTTGATTAATTATAATTATTTTAATAAATAATAATTCTCTACTTACTCAATTTCAAAGAAAGCTTTGAATAAAAAAATGAAAGAAAAGTAATTTAAATGTTATATATACAATTTTCTATATGGTTATGATTAAACTAAATCATTAATGTTTCTTTTATCAATTAACTAAGTCATATTTATATTGTTAATTGGATATTACGTTTGGTTTGTGGTGAATTATTTGTGAACTTTATAATGCAAATATTAATTCTTATTAGAAACTAAAACAATATGTTTAAATCGTCCGTGTATTACACGGGCCATTAACTAGTTAATTAAATAGAAAAGCTCAAGAAACTAATAATTAAATAATCACTCCTTTAATTTAACTAGTTAATATAAACCAAAAGTTTACTGAGCCCAAATTAATTAAACATTAGATCCAAACAATTATTCACAATATGGACTCCATTAATTAGTCATGGTCCACAGAAATTAATCGACAAGCCCAACACCATAGAGAACTTGGCCCAATCGTTGGAGGGTGCAGCCTAAACTGTGGACCATCCCACATCATGTTTGGAACTGTTCGCACTGCCAACCACGACGTAGACATTTTTGATTTGTGTAGGATCGTTTATGTCTTTTTTTGCGATTCTTTTTTGTGTTAATTCATCATAACACAATTCCTCACCAATGACTCATAGATCATCGAAGACAACGCACAGTAGAGCCTGAAACTTGCGATCAACATCTCGATTTTCACCGAAACTCTCCTTGTCATTTTTTTCTGACCTAGAGGATGGACTCCAAAACTCCCATAAAACACATACTAAGTATAATGCATTTAAACTTTTATTTGCAAAAACAAATTGCAAACCTCATCGTAATTCATCACAACAACACCATAACGTCACACCATTCGTCAATTGTTTCCTCCCAACACGTAACTTGCTTAAGATACAGAGACGGACAAAATGATACTAACCTTTTGTATAAACACCCCCAAATGAGCATCGTTACATGCATAAACGAATCAACACTTGGTTTGGGGCGTAACCACCCCTTCTCCCCACGTTCAACATACGACTTTGGAGACTTGGCAAATTTTGGCCCTAAAGTATGCACTTTCCTCCCCTAGTCTTTTTTTTTCTCTCTTTTCACCTTTTTACCTTTCCCGTGCGTTTGGATTATTTTATCCCATCTATTTTTATTCCTCATTTATTTTTATTTTTCGAGTGTTACACTTGTTACAGAAGTGTGAGTTTTATGGTGTAGTTTGGCACTTCACACCAAATATTATGGTTTACCATTGACTTAGTATGATATTCTTTACATAGGTTGTTTCGTAAGCATAAATGCTGTATTTTAATTAAGATTCATGTTTATATACGTTCCATAAGAACTATGCACGTTTTATTTCTTAAAAGGATAAGCGCGTTATTCAAAATGATTAATATATTGTGCATTAAAGAAGTTTTCACATGCACGTAGGATTGTCGGGACATCAATAGTTAATCACTACAAAAATATATGGGGCAAGTTGTGTGGCCAGACTAGCGAATGTTAAGTAAACTCTTCTACACAAAAGTCCCAAAACTTTAAGGATCATTTGTGACCCACACCATACAAGTAACATGTGAGATCTCAAATGATTGACAAGATATTTTTATAAACCCGTTAGATACGAAAGTATCGATAACTATTTTCAACATATGATTGATATTAGAATGTAAACTTTAATGAATTACTTGGAAGATGTTATGTTATGATTACGGAATAATCTATGGCATGTTTTACATGACAAATTATGGACTTACTGGTTTTAATATTTGACTTATGACACATTTCACATGAGACGGCAAAGACAAGAACAAGTCTAATGATACCTAGCCTTGCTGGTTAAGATAATACTTAATATTGCACAATGATATTGTAATATGCTTGGAGATTGTTTAAGTTCTCAAAATATATTTTTGAGATATTTCCGCTACAAAGGAGTTTTGATGTTATATGTATTAATGTACGTTTTTAATGGGAACTAAGGGTATTATATAGTTAAATATTAGTCCCGTCACAAATTTGTTGAAATATATATTTACATCTTAAACACATATTCATAAGCAAAAAAATGAGTATGTGAAATTCACGGTATTGCCGCAGTCATACAACCATCAATTTTTCTCCATCCAACTTATCTTTTATTGATTATACGTACTACTTTGTCAACGTGGAGGAGCTGAATTGAATAGTTGCATGATTACAATGACATATACAAGAATATGGTATAAATTTCATGCCAGTGGTTCTGAATATTCTCATAAGTAGCAACGTACATGCATCTCAAAGTAAACACCCCAATGCAAAGTGGCTAAACGGGTCCGCAATAAATGTTCTCTGACATGAAAAAAAACGGTACCAAACATACTCAGAAGGTATTAAATGTTGATGCTATGTATCAAGTCCTATGATGGATCTAAACCAATAGGTTACCTTTGTTATTTTTGTTACAATAGCTTTTTTAAATGCATTCATACAATATCTCTGATTAGTATAAACAGCTCATTTCAAGAAAATGACTTTGTATATAGAGTAAGCAATGACCTAAATAGGTCATTTATTTCTTGTTAGCCAAGTGGCTAATTGGCAATTGCCACTCACTCTTATTTCAGAATTTTCTAAATAGGGACAGGGTCATGTCCAAAGTCAAGGGGCCACCAAAAACCCCACACCTTGATTTCAATAACACATGTACAGTGTACATCTCCAGCTATTTATATACCCAATGTGTTATATCAAACATGCAATATTATTATTTAATTTATTAAAAACAATTTTCAAATAAAACGTCCTTATGACTCATGTATGACATCATCTATATCTATATATATGATAAATAACCATGTATTTGTATAAAAAATACAGTGTATGTGAAACTAATAAAAACCGAAAACTATAATTGTAAGGGGCGAACACGGGTCTTGATGACCAAAACATTCTTGTATGTTTGTTTACAAGAAGGAATTATATATAGATGGAGAATACATTTGAATATTTACAAGAAGGAATTATATATAGGTGGAGAATACACTTAAATTATACACACATGAAAAGAGTGACGACGTAATGGATGCATACCAAAAGTCATCCGTGCTGTCACCGTTACGTGACTAAAATTCCAAAAAGTCATACTAAACAGGCCAAAGGAGCACCCGCACCGGACCCCAAGGCTTAGGTTCATATTGTGACCACAGTTTAATAAAGTGAACAAGAGTTATTTGACGTTCCTATGTGGGACTACTTTACGCACACCTAAACTATGTTCCAACAGGGTATTGTGCTCATTAGATTCGGTTGGGTTCAAATGATCCTATCCCAATTCAATTTCGATCCTATAATAATTTAAAGATTTTATTACTCGGTTAAACATCAAATGACTTTAAGTTATATTACTCAGGTTTGTACATACCAGTAATAATAGTACCAAAAAAATTCATAGTTACTCGAATCTTTTAACTAAAATAACTAACTTCAATGATTGGGACATGATCTTAAGAGGAAAAAGAAAAATCAAACAAAAATGTCGTATGAAAAAGGGAAAAGTGTGAAATAGATATGGATTGGGAACCGACCAAGATGTGAAAATTTGAAAAAGGCACAACAATGTTACGCCCTAATATGAGACACTTGAAAATTTGAATTATTGCAATTTATAAGAAAGTTACTAGTTTATGGCATCATTTAATATTCTTATAAGATAAAAAAGTAATAATAATATTTTAAATATTTTACAAAATGTGTTTAAGTTAAAATATTGATTTTAAATATATAATATTTTTATAAACATGAAATATAAGTTATTAATTTGGGAATAGTTATGAGATTAAGTTATAACTTTACGTTATAACCTTTATCAATACTTAACTAGTTTTATCAAAATATTTTCAGATCTAATTTAGAATTGATATTGTCCGGTACAAAATTTAATGATATAAGTTCGTTGTTTTCGTTCATAATATGTCCGAATTATGCACAAAAGGATTTCGTGGTTTGACATGAAGTAATTCGTGGTTTGACAAACATATTTTATGATGTGTCAACTAACTTTGTGCATATAGTTATTTTACAAGGTACCATTTTATACATATTGTTTTTTTCTTCCTTTTAGTAATTACTACATAAAATTGATAACTTTTATTTTGATTCATTAGTTTTTTTCTTTTGTTATTTTTAACACATAAATAATATAGATATAAATGAAGTACATCATTTTTTTAATTCAATTTTAATGAATACATATAAATATAAAATAAAATAAGGTTTGAACTTTGGTATAAAGGTAAATAGGAGGACGTGAGAATGAAGAAGAATGATAATGAAAACTATGTTTGGTTTGATATTATATAATGGAATCATTCCTGCAGATCCATTAATTTTCATTCCTGAACAAATTGGGGGAAATGAAATTTTATTCTACTTGGTTCTTTTTTTCATGCATTGTTCCATTTATAGATGTTAAATGAAACATCTTTTGTATTTTCAAGTTGGAAAAACGTATTTTTTTAATATGAAGCAATTTTTCATTGATTATAATGGTTAACCAAACAACATCAATGCAATGTTCA
The DNA here is from genome assembly GCA_030169165.1 of Centaurea solstitialis. Lineage (NCBI taxonomy): Eukaryota > Viridiplantae > Streptophyta > Magnoliopsida > Asterales > Asteraceae > Centaurea > Centaurea solstitialis. The sequence continues at coordinate 98,901,667 of CM058043.1, forward strand.
TTCCTATTCCATTCTCTCTGCATTTCTATTTTCATTTTCATTTTCATTCCCTGAAATGAACCAAACCCCCTTAAAAATATTGTCAACTAGAATTGACATATATAAGTTAGATAAAAGTCGAATAAAAACACTAGCACTGTTTTCATTTGTTACCGTATTATTTTATGGGGAGGTGCCAAAAGTATAGTTTAAAATCGTGTTTATAAAAAAATATATAAATTATTAAAGTATTCTAACATGGTGTTTTATAAAACTTAAGATTTCAGAATAAAACCAATTGTCAATCTAATATAAAAAAATTTCAATAAATATATAATATCATATTAAGTTTTTTATATGGCATTAATTAAAAATGTGTCATACGAAAAGGTATGTTTTTAAAGTATTTTTCAAACACCGCATATAAAAAAAATTGTTGGGACACTTACATTTAAAATGCACAAAAAGGTGTCATTATTTATCTCAAAATTTTTAATTTAAAATTACCCTAAAAACTTATTAAAACGTCAAAAAACCTCATCAAAACTTATTGCCGATGCTTTTACATATGATGGACAATTTGTTGTTCTTATATATACAAGTCCTACAAAAAGTTCATTAGAACACTTCTAGATTTTTTGGCATCTTATAAACTTACAACTTTTATCATTTTGATAGTTAAATTGAGGCACAAGGGATTATGAATCTAATCGTGATCTTTTTATAATAAATCATAAGCTTTTTATGTTTTCTTTGTATCTGTGGGCCGAGCTAGTCGTAACAGGTATGGTCCTCATTTTGCGTTTATTAGTTTTGACGATCAACTATTTGTCATCTTCATTATTTAACTGGACCACATAACAAAATATATGACAAACATTGGATCATGGTTAAGTCCCTATCAGCGAAAAAAATATATAACATTTGTAGCCTTAAATCAAATGGTGGGCTAAATGCACCTCCGATTTCTTATTTTTGTTCTCACACATATCATTGCAAACTCTACTTTTTCAATTTTCAATGCTTGAATTGACTTGATTTTGATGTTAAAAGGGTGCAAATAGCATTGCGTTAAATCAAGTATCAATGTTATTGGGAGAATGTTATTTGCATTTCTATAGATGTCAAAATCAGGTCATTTTATAAAGGGAAAAACTAAATACACCCATTGACTTGCTATATACACCCAAAAAGTGACGTGCGTCATACAATCATATGTCAACATCAAATACTACTTTTTACATTCTCAATGCATTGATTTCAATTCTCGATGCATTTGCATGCTTTGCAAATTGGTGCATATAGCAACAGGATTTTGGCCATAATGCCCTTAGGGGCACCCCCCATTTATTTTTTTACCCCTTTTCTCTCTCTCTTTGCAGCATATACCCCCATTGCGCATCTATAGGTGCGTTATAACGCACCTATAGCTAAAAGACAAAAAAAGAGAGCCTTTGACGAGTAAAAGTCAACAAAAAGGTGCGTTATGGCGCATCTTTAACGGCGGAGGGCAAAGGTGCGTTATAACGCACCCATAACGGTGCGTTATGACGCATCTTTAACGGCATCAGCTACTTAGAAGGTGCGTTTTTTTGAAGATGCGCTATAGATGCGCATCTATAGATGCGCTATAGATGCTCGTTTTTTTTGTCTTTTAGCTGCAGGTGCGTTATAACGCACCTATAGATGCGCATCTATAGATGCTCGTTTTTTTTGTCTTTTAGCTATAGGTGCGTTATAACGCACCTATAGATGCGCAATGGGGGTATATGCTGCAAAGAGAGAGAGAGAAGGGGCAAAAAAATAAATGGGGGGTGCCCCTAAGGGCATTCTGGCCAAAATCCCTATAGCAACCCCTTTATATCTTGGGAAATGAGAATGTAAAAAATTGGTTGTGATTTTGATGATGATGTGTGTGAGCAAGATTTTATGTTGTAGGGGTGCATTTAACAATTATAGGGGTGCAATTTCCCATGTTATTATTCAAAAGGGTCCAACTAAATGTACCTTTACGTATTAATTGTATTTGTATACACATCAATATCAACATATTTTGTATTTCTTTTAATACATGATTCTGACATTAAGGAGTGATATAACATGTAATTGATCGAAACAACTAATTTTACCAACTAAATCACTTTTTAGCTACATTTTCAATCTAATTCCCTTATTAGCTGAAGTTTACCCAAATGTCTCATGCATTTGTGCAAACTCAGTTTTCAAATTAAAAAAGAAAAGAAAAAAGAAACTGTTACCCAAGTAAACGTAAGGTTTCACATTTGTGTAAAGAATTTGCCTATGTAAGGATTCCCATTTGCATAAATATTTGTTCCTTTTTTAAAAAATTGGTTCTACACAAATGCTCAAGATATTTGCGTAAATTCTGGTTAAAATGATAATTTGATTCCAAAAATGACAAAAAAGTGATTTCGGTTGAGAAGATTAGCTATTATATGCATACACACACAAGAATCTTCTTTTGATAACCTATAAAATCATGATAACCCTGAGAATGAGTGCATTATGTGCTATCTCATATTATTTTTTGCATTTAATACTAGGATTTAGAATATTGATTAACATATATTTGTTCCATAGTGTGTTACTTCACATATACTTGGTTCACAATATGCACATTTTTGATGTGTTTATGAAATAAAAAGTACAAATTAAAAAGTTTTACATTGTTAAACAAATACATATGAAATAATCACATTGTGAAACAAAAATATGTTAACCTGTGAAACAAAACCGTAAGTAGACGTTCTCACATGTATCATAATTTTTGGAGTTTTGAGATAATTAAGCCCTTATATAATATAAGGCCAAGCCTATTTTACAAACCTATAAACAATTGCCATGACATGTGTCATCTTCTGATGAGCTGATTTAGTGTTTTTCCGCCTAAGCAGGTATCTAAGCACAATTTACGATAGCAATTTAATTAGCCTCATTTGAAGTTACATTTAGTACCCATATAGCCACTTATTTATTTTAATTTTAATCCACTATTTTTTCATTTTTTTTAATTTACACATTTATCATATGTAACATAAATAATCATATATTGTGAGCTATAATTTATTAAAATTACAATTTTTTATAAATTATACCATTATAATTGTCCCATTAATACCTTCAAAATGACCCCTATATTGGATATTCTTTTTTATTAAATCTTATTATTAAATATTAAGAATACATAAGAAACAATTTGTTTTACATTTTCTTACGTTTTCGTTTTCCATTTTACACTATTATCATATTAAAAGATGTTTATTATTTTTTCTACGAGTTATACAATTGTAATGGCAATACTTTCGAAATAAATTAATTATTAAATATTTTTATAAAGTAAAATATCATAAATATGTATAAATCTATACTATATTATTAAACACATTAAACCATTATATATTATAAATTAATTATTAAATTGTTTTGAATTTAATAATATAGTTTCATTTATAAATTCATATTTTGTTTCATCTACCAATGCCAAAAAAGGATTTACTCCCAAGTTTAAATTTAAATTGTTGATATAGTTTCCAAAGTTAAAACATGTTGCACGTAGGGCTGTAAATGAACCGAACGAACACGAACGAAGGCTTGTTCGTGTTCGTTCGTTTAACTTAACCGAACAAACGAACGAACACGAACGGTAAACGAACAAAAACTTTTGTGTTCGTGTTCGTTCGTTTAGGTATTTGGTGTGTTCGTGTTCGTTCATGTTCGCTCGTTTAAGATGCTAATCGAACATAGACGAACGAACGTAAAAGTTAAACGAACATAAACGAACGAACATAAAAGTTAAACGAACAAACGTAAACGAACATAAACGAACAAGCTTACTTGTCATTTCATTAACTATTAGGAGGTGCATTTTTTTAAAACTTAATATAAAACAAAAAGAATAATCAAATTCAAATTTAAAACTAAATTGAATTCTAAAAATATATAGCTTTGATAAATAAGTATTAAATGTTTTAATACAAATGAACATAAACGAACGACATAAACTAACGTAAACGAACGACATAAAGGAACGTAAATGAACGAACGTTCACGAACGTAAATGAACGGACGGTGCCTTTGTTCATGTTCGTTCGTTTAACTAAACGAACAAAAAAACTTGTTCATGTTCGTTCGTTTATTAAATAAACGAACATAAACGAACTTCCCGCCGAATGGTTTACGAACGGTTCATCGAACGTTCGGTTCGTTTACAGCCCTAGTTGCACGTAGAGCGTCTCCAATGGGTAACACTATTCTTTTACACCAAATGTCAAAAGTAGTGTAAGAAATAGTGTTATTAGTAAATCTTCTCCAATTGGTAACACTATTTTTTACACCAAATCCTTTTTACATTGAAAAGTAGTGTTAAAAATAGTGTAAAAAATAGTGTTACACCAAATATAGTGTGATACTATTCATCACACTAAATTTAGTGTGAGAAATAGTGACCCCATTGGAGATGTGAATAGTAATATCTACACCAAATTTAGTGTTTAGTGTAAGATTTGGTGACCCCATTGGAGATGGGTATAAAGTTAATTACAAAAATTTGAGATTTACAACAACAAAATATTCAAATCATTGATTTTTATATGTGAGGTAATTATATAAATCATACTGGATTGCATATTTGGTTATTGTAATTATATATACAATAATAACTAGACAATATTTGTACGCGATGTGGTGCAATTTTCTCGAATCTAAAGTTGACAAACTCGAAATAACATTTTTGTTTCATGTTCAGTTTTAATCTACATTATATGATGCCAAATTTATATATTAAACATCAATATTGCCAATTGCCGAGAAATATATATATATATAATGTAATAAAAAATAAGTTTTGACATGCCATTCAAACTGAATAATGGTGATCAATGAAATTCATTGTTATCTTATTATATCAAGAGAATATGTCATTTTTTCCAACATTTCAAGTTCAAGATTACACTCTATACTCTTATTATCTCACTTTATCTCATCCTTAATTTGTATCCATTTCTCATCCTACTGTTAATAATCATTTCTCTCAATAACCTTAACTTCTCATTAAAAGTGCATATAAACCCTATAACCTAATCTAGCACCATTAATTTTAAATATAAATGGTTGAGATGAAAAGTGGCCATATATGGTAATATTCTATCAAATCTTAATTAAAATTAAATTAAAAAAAGGTTGACAAGGGTATATCAGACATTTTGATAATGAAACCAAAAAAGGAATTATATCAAATCTCATGGATCAACATCAATAAATGTGGATTCTTGCATGTGATTAACTAATGTGTGGTTTTTATTATTAGTTTGAAATATTCATTGACATAGTCTTCTCCATAAGTGCAAAGTCTGAACATAGGCCCCAACATAATGATATCAAATTTCATGAAATGTTTCATTGTTACGTTTATATATAGAGAAAGAGATAGCTTTTTTGAATGATATCTATTTTAAAAGATACGAGAACTAAGAAAACCACATATGAGTTTGTATTAAATTTCGAAAAAGGCCATGTGGATGTCTTTGACAACAAATTGCAAAGTCTCGTAAACCGCAGTTCTTGTGTTCTTTTAAATAAATATCGTTCTCGTTTTCCTAGCTTCTTATGTTAACCGTGTATTATATATATATTATTCAATAGTGCAGAAACCCAACCATATATATACATATATACAGATGTGTGTGTGTGTATTTTTGAAAGTACTACTTATATAACAGAAAAAGATTGTAAAACATAAGTATTAAAGGGTGTTTGGGAGTGCTTTTTGAACTCTATACGTGTTTTTGGACAAAAGTGTTTGTTGACTTATGATAGTGGCAAAAACGAGTTTTTCAGAAAAATGTTTGAATTAGTTTTTGTGATGCTAAAATTCAGTGAGTTAAAAAATATTTTGGTTAAAAAGTGGGGGTTGTATGTAGAGACGGGCATCCGGTCCGGTCTGGGACCGACCCGACCCCGATGAAAATCCCAGCCCGGCCCAACCATGGCTCGGATATGGCCTGACAGTCCAAGCTCGGGTTGTGTTTTGGATGATTTGAAGTCCAGGCCCGGTGGCCCGGTTTAAGGCCCGAGCCTGGTCCGGGCCAGTCAATGGCAAAATCTTAATTTTCTCAAATATTTAGTTGTATTTTGATAGTCAATTACTTGTATTTTTAAACTTATTAATATTGAGTTATTTGATTTGGATGTATCTTAAATTACTATAATTATAATAAATGTACCTTTTAGTATATTTGTTTTATATAGTTTAGTTTTAGTGGTTTAAAATAAATGTGTTTATGATTTAGGTTTATAAAATAAATTTAATTTATAGTTTAGACTTTGGAATTATAAAATAAATCTAGTTTATATTGTAATTTATCATTATTATTGGAATTATAAAATAAATGTAGTTTTATAAGTTAGAAAAAGAAGAGAAAAAAAAACATTCGGTCCTTCAAGGCCCGATCTTTAATATCTGGGCTCTTTCCATATATAGATAACAGGCCCGGGTATGGAACTCAAGGCCTGACCCGAGCCTGGTCAAACAAAGGCCCAAAAAGCCCACTCTTTATGAGGCCCGGTCAAATCCCGATCCGAGCCCAGTCAAATAAAGGTCCGAAAATCCCGGTCTTTACGAGGGCCAGTCAACCCGACTTTTGCCTACCTCTAGTTATATGAAAGAGAAAAACCAAAAGTTAAAAGTGTTCCTTACTTTTGAAAATCTCTTTTTCTGGTTGTATCAAAAAGTTATTTTGAAATGTGTTTTTATCTTTCCCAAACACTTTGGGTGTGTTTAGTTGTGGAAAAATTTCCTGTTTTTTCTAGAAAATTTTTTCATGAAAAATGAAAATTCAGAAAACTTGTTTAGTTGATTCAATTTAGAAATTTTTTTCCAAGAAAACAAAATTTTCACTTGAATTAGAAAACTACTTTTTATAGTTTTCCAATTCTCATTTTCATTTTTTTAGATAAGGTTCACCTGGGTTTGCCCAAATTACATCCTTGGTAATTTTTACCGAGAGCTAAAGCATGTTCCCCTGGGATTAATACTCAGTGGCCCCTGGTTGCTCACCCTCAGATTCAAACTTGGGTGGGTTTTTCCCCATCACCAAGCCTTAACTGGTAGGCTGCCCCATTGGGGTTTTCTCATTTTCATTTTTCATTTTCATTTTCAATTGTCGTCCCCTTCTCGTCTCCGGCCACCGCTATTACCGTCGCCACCGCCGCGCCTGTCGCCGCCACTACCGCCGCCGCCACCAGCCACTGCCATTGCCGCTCGCCACCACCATTGTCACACTACCGTCGTCCCCTTCTCGTCACCGTGATCGCCGCCTCAACCACCGCCGCCCCACCGCCGCGACCACCCTCTCACCACCGCCCCACCGCCGCCGCCACCACCATCGCCACCATCGCCGCCCAGGCCACCGCCATCGTTGCGGAGGCCTCCAAGGCCATCGTCGTCACCGCCGAGGCCACCGAAGCGACCGCCGAGGCCACCGCCATCATCGCCATCGCTGCTGAGGCCTCCAAGGCCACCGCCATCGCCGCCAATGCCACCGTCGAGGCCACCACCACCACCGTTGAGGCCACCGAGGCCACCGCCACCACCGTCGAGGCCACCGCCATCGCAGCTGAGGCCACCGCCACCACTGCGGCGGCTAGCGGCACCACCGCCACCACCACTGCCGCCAAGCCCACTGCCTCTGTTGCCGCCGCCGCTGTGACCACCGTCACCGCCGCCATTGCAATATTTGGAAAAATGAAAAATGCACAACTAAAATTTTTTTCTAATTTTCTAAAAATGGAAAATGAAAACTCCATGATTTCAAGTAAACAAGTTTTCTAAAATTTTCCTAGAAAACTGAAAATGAAAAATCAACTCCATTTTTTGTTTTCATTTTCTTGGAAAACAAAAACAGTTTTCCACAACTAAACACAACTTTTTTGTTTTTTTTTTTAACTTATTGGCTAATAAATCAATACGTCATTATCAAACACACTCACGATCGCCGTGTTAATATAAAACGAATATTCAAACTTTGTAAGTGTTGGCAACTACGAAGATGCTTCCATAAGCTGTAGATTACGGTTCGGTCTTCGCCTCTATTTTGATAACGACATTAACTATATATGATGTCAATAATATATACATACATATATATATATATATATATGTTGTATGTGGGTACGTGAAGAATTAAGATCGATTAAGACTTCCCATTGACTCCAAAGCAGCTTATATATAAAGCCCATCCACCACTCCACACTTGAAGCAAAAACAATTAATTAAAAACAAAAAAAAATCCAATTAATAAAATTGAAAATGGCGCGCAGAAGCTCATCTTCTTCTACTCTCCGGCCACCGGCGGCGAAAGAAAAGCAACGCCGGGATCGGATGAAGGGCCTCTTCTCCACTCTTGCCTCTCTCCTTCATCTTCAACCTTATGTACTACTACTATTCATTACCTTTCTCTAATTAAAACACACACACACACACACACATATGCATGTGTATATATATATATATATATACATAGAGGAAAGTTCAAATGTGAATCACTTTTTGGTTGTGAACGTGAGGACAACCGAGAGCGCGACACGTGGCGGCTTTGAGTGTGGTCCCCCTCTATAATTCAATGCCCTCCCATGAATCTCGTCTAGTCATCCTCCGTGGACTTGACGTGGCGCCTAGTCATCCGCCACGTGTCGCGCTCTCGGTTGTCCTCACGTTCAAAACCAAAAAGTGGTTCACATTTGAACCCACCCCTATATACATATATATATGTATATAAAGGTTAGGTTTAAACGAGAACGGTATCTGTCTAAAATAACACGCAAACCAACAAAATCATACGTGTGATTTTGTGGGAAAAAGAGCCACGAGGGCGAGTTTGTCCGTGACTTAAGTCGCGAGCAACGTCTTGTGAATCATATATATATATATATATATATGATTTTGTACATGAATCATATATGTATACACCCAGATATGTATCGAGGGAGGTTTAGAGGAGAGTCCCTGAAAAAAGAAATTTAAAGAACACCATGGTAATCATATTTTGAGTTTTGGACATTATGTACATATGCATGCAAGTAACTGAATCTGTTTTTATTTTTATTTTTATACATGTATCACTTTATTTTTTGTCGGGAGCACTCAAATTTTCCCGGACTCGATCAATATCCCGCGGGGACTAAAGGAAATAGAAAGGGAGTTTTCCCTTGTGTGTATGTTATGCACATGTGCATAATGGACAAATTTCTTGTAATATGTATATTGTCTAGATGAATGGTTTATCAAGTATTCCTCATGTTTTCAATTTTTTTAGGATTTCTTTCTGAACATGACTATATTTAGAGTCATGTTTAGGAAAACCAGAGAAAAATGAAAACTTGAGGAATGTTGGTAACCGTTCATCTATACTATGTATTATTCAACTTGAATAATACATAATATTCAGTCTGAGTAATTCTGTATTATTCAGACTGAATATGAGCCGAATAGGACACATGGCACACTCTTGGTTATCCACACGTTTGCAATCAAATTTGAGTTTCCATGTAAGTACATCTAGAGAACCGATGAGAATCTATATAAATGGGCTGAATAATTGATTTAGATGAAGGTTGTACGGGTTGTAACCTTTTAAGGGGTTGTATAATAACCATGGCCTATATATATATATATATATTTACTGATGGGTGTTTATGTATATATAGGAGAGGATGTCGTTGCCGGATTTTTTGGATCGAGCAACGAGTTCGCTGGTAAAATGGAAGGAAAGGGTGGAAATATTGAAGGGTAGGAAAGAAGAGTTAGAAAAAGAGGTTGGAAGCAGATCATCTGATCAGATGCAGCAGCAGCAGCAGCAGCTTCAAGTGGTTAGAGTGATGGAAGTAGATTTTAAACTAGAAGCCAACTTGATCATTACTAACAATAATAACAAGAAGAAAGTTGAACCTTTTCAAGTTTTAAGTGTTATAGAACAAGGTGGTGCTGAAATCACCAGCTCTACTTTCTCCACTGTTGGTCACCACACCTACTGCACCATTCATGCTCAGGTCCATATCATCTCTTCTTCTTAATTCTATAATATAAAATATACATACATACTTACATATACAGGGTTAGGTTCACATAAACTCATAAGACCACGTTTTTACACTTGAAACTTCACAACAAAACGTTGTGAAGGTTAAAAAAATCCGAACCTTCACAACAAAACAACTTTCAAATAGTATTGGAAAATTTCACAGTTTCAAGCATACAAACTTGAAATTTGGTCTAACGGGTTTCATGGAAACAACTTGATCTCACATGATCCAAGTCTATATACATATATAGAAAGATTTTGGATCGATCATTCGAGACCAAACTGTTTCTATATGACTCGTGAAACCATATAAATAACAGTAAGGTATAGTTTGTTCTACAAGAGGACTGGAGTTTGAAGTCTTATTTCATATCTAAAAAATAAAAGGGGAATAATGCACCTCTTAGAATTTCAGAGGACGATAAGAGGTTTTCAGACCCTTACTTAAAGATAATACAAACAATCTTAAGTATGCAGACCTCTTATTTTTTAGACTTAAGAGGTGTTTCATAGTATTTTTGCTTTAAAGGTTCTATATTTTTTGTACCTTTACAATTTTTTGTTGTGAAGGTTTAGTGTTGTTTATATGATGTTAAGAAAAAAGATTGGTCACAAATTAATAAACCCAACCCTAAATATATGTATATGTATATGTATATGTATATAATCTTTAAATAAGAAAAAAAACACGAGAGCGTCTATTTTTACCATGAAATCACATACAACCTTGGCCAAGTTGCCCAAACATCCTTGTGCTAACAGTCTCCATATAGTAATCACATGTGAATTAACATTAATAACGCAACCCTCTATATATGTACTTATGAAAACTATGTGCATTTGTTTATAACAAACATTGAGACACACACACATATAACATACACATAATATTTATCATGATCTAATGTTAAATATGTTAAATCGATGAGTAATGACGTAATATTTGTTTTATTGGATTTATGCAGGCTTTTCAAGCTCGACTAGGGTTCGATGCCTCACTAATAGAATCAAGATTGTTGGAACTTGTTTGCTAGAAGCAAAATCGAGCATATAAATCTAAATTTGAAATAAAATTCATCAATCGATCTAATATATACCATGAAAGCAAAGTTCTTTCAAGTCGGAGTTTTGGAGCTGGAGTAGTACGAATAAGATCAATGTTGCAATATATATATATAATTACATATATATATATATGAGAGAGAGAGAGAGAGAGGCCAACTTGTTGTGTTACTCTCATGCCCATCCATATAATTAATCACGTTTTAGAAGAAAATTAATTACATTTTATTAGTATTAATCTTCCATTATGATTATATATATGTAAATGTTTACAAATGCTTAGCTTGTACATTATTTGGTAATATATTTCGTAAAGTGAGTTTGTAAAAATATGCATTTTACATATGTCGTCATGATATAATTACTCTTCTATATGTGTCCAACATAAATGATTTTTATAAGTTGTGATTAACTGTTAATTAGTTGTGTCTCTCGTATTAAATATTGTTATTAAGGAATTCTTAATCGATTTTTTTGGCTTTGAATACGTTTAAAGTTAATGTGGAATTTAAAGGTATAATCTCTCTTATCTTTTAGAAGTATAACCCCTCTCATCTTTTCTCTATTTTAAAATATAAGATATTATAATTACTGAAACAAAAAATTAACAATTTTTTCTTTTTTCTATTTTAACATATAGCTATTAAAGATGATCACAAGGATCATGGGAGTCCATGGCAACTTTCCCTTTTTACTTTCTTAACATAGATAATAAAAAACATGATGTTTAATTTAATTCCTATATGCATGGCCTTCCCATGCCAACTCCACCACCATGCTTCTGAATTATGATTTCCTTGTGAAAACCTAAGGCATACTGCCATACTCCACTTGTTAGCTATACAACAATAAAATAATATAGTAAGATTATTTAATCTAAATTGTTATTGGTATGTTTTATTAATGGATGTTATTATTGAATTACATATATACTATTAGAGGAATGTTCAAACGAGAATGACATCAATTTAAAAAAATATGAGAATGAATCTCATCCAATCATCTCAGGCCAATCATATATGAGAATGACTTTTGTGTACAAAATCATATATGATTAACAAAGGAAAAGTTCAGGTTAAAAAACATGTACAAAATCATATATGATTCATATAGTAAATCATATAGAAAATCACATGTGATTAACAACTGTGCGACTTGCCCCGCGACCTTAAGTCGCGGGCAAGGTCGCACGTGTCCATTTTTTTCGTCCAGTGCTTAATCACATGTGATTTTGTACACAAAAAATCATTCTCGCATTCTCTTAAAAATATATCATTCTCATTTGAACCTCTTTCTATACTATTATACTTGATATTTTTGTTGATTTCCAAAGTCTTATGATGTTCTAATATAATAATTTTTAAGAACTTAAGTAAACTATGTCTTACTAACAATGTATAATACTTTGTTTTTTAAAAATAGATTGATAATATATTGAATGATTGATATTATTTGTTACGTTATGTTTATTGTTTAACATGTAGATTTAGCTATAAAAAATCAATATACAGTTTGTGTTTTGAAAAGAAAATATGAAAAAGAAAATCAAAACAGAGATAATTTTTTTTAAACGGCATGTTGGTGCAACGGAGTATCATCGTGCCACCATGGCACCAACTCACGATGACCTGAGTTCGAAACCTCTCCAAGGAGAATAGCCACCCCCAGCCTAGCATCCAGTTTCCATTTAAAGGGCTTTAAGGCATTAGCGGAGATTCGAACCCGACACCCGTTCAGGGAAAATTCCTCACAATGGACTCCAGCAGGAGTCAAACCCCTGACCTTCATCATATGGGAACTATAACCCGTGCATCAGACCAACTGAGCTGACATCATTTGCAAAAAAAAAACAAAGATAACTTAAACAGAAAATATCTCCAAGTCTTATTATTGTTCCAAAAACTGGATATTTAGATATTAACATAGGCATGGGATCATGTGAGAAGTGTGAGAAGTATGTTTAAAGTGTTGACTAAATTTAATCAAATACCCTCTCATGATTTGTGACTTAAAAGATAATTGATTCAGCGAAGCTCGATACATCTCATTCTAATGTTTGTTTATCTCTCACTCAATTGGTGGTGATAACTAACTACTTCCCATGTTGCTCATCAAACTTGACACTTCTCTTAAATATTATATTATTAAACACAATTGACTTTACCACTTGGTAATATATTTTAATTATAATGTATATAATATTACAATTGACTGGTTTTTTAACATGTTTTTTTGATCATTATGTATCTCTTAAATAGTTTTTGCCAAACGTGATAAATCCATTAGTTAGTTTTCTAGCTTACAACTAGTTTTTTAATCAATATTTGTCTTGTCAACAAACATAGCCTAAGAACCATTACCAATAACTCAAAGAAATCAATAAGCTCGTTCAACCTCTTGGCTATGCCCCTGATTTATATTCAATATAAATACAATTTTATATGAAAATAATAAGGAAAATAGATATACAAATACAAGTACAATACTACAATATATAGTAGTTCTAATATTTGTCTTATGTTCACTTTCCCACGCATTTTTCCTAATGAAATCAACTACCAATTACAAGATTACACTTTTGAGAGTATTTGAAATGGAATTTCCTTTGAATCGTTCAATGAGAATTTTTTCAAATTCTAATATTTCAATAAAATCTCGCAACAAAACGATTCAGAAATCTATATATCCTTTGAAAATATTTGACATTTCAAAGATATTTGCCCCGTCTATTTCATTAAATCTGACATGATCTCTCAATAACTAACATCCAAATAGACAAATTACATATAAAACAAACACATAAATTTCAACGAAATCGAATTCGGTTCCAAATATCTTTCCATTCTCCTATACTTTCATTCTAAATGCACATGTAACTGCTAATTCCTTTCTCACACACATCAACATGAGTGGATTTATGAAACCCTCACTGGAATCCTGGATAACCGCTCAACTTATTTTCTCAAGTAGATATCTTTGGTATGAAAAAGTTCACATTCATCTGTCAAACTTTAAGGAGTGCTCCAATATATTAGAAAATACAAAAAACTGAAAAAAGTCACTTAAAATCAACAAAAAGAGAATGACAAAAAAATGTCTTTAATCCAAAATCAACTAAAAACAAAATTTAAAAACCCTTAAAACCATGAAATATTGAAACTTAGCCTAGCTAAAAATATCTCGTCTGATTTTGAAAACAATTAATCGTGAGACATTGTACATCAACATTAAACTTAGTTTTTACAATTTAAAATATATAATTTAACATGATTTTGACATATATAAGTAAATATACGTGTAATTAAACGTATATTACATTATTTAGATGCATGAATACGTGCATATTTATGTTGTTTTCATATTTACTTTTTATTGTTTGTATTTGACTTATCTTGATTTTCATTTTTTTTATTGGTCTAGAATACGCAATTAAATACTAAAATATTTATTTTATCAAAAAATAATAAATACATTAAACAAGTTGATGATGGCTTTTTATATGTGATAGTAACGCATAAATTTGGATGGGAACACGACATGGTATTGGCCACGTTTATTTTCTCATAGCCATCTTTAAAAGGTTGTTTAAAAAATTGTCATATTTGGATGAATTTTTATAAGATAACCCGTTTTCAAACAATAAATAACCGATAAAATTGTCAGATTATAACGATTTTACAAAAAACTAACTAAAATACCTTTTTAGGAAGAACGAGTTTTACATGCATCATAAAAAGATAACAAAATCTGATTTAGGGTAAGAAATTATGCTATACCTAGGAAAATCACTAGAGGTTGGCAATTTTTTAGTTTGTTTGTTGTCTTAACATCCTTCAAAAAGATGATATAAAATTTGATTTGTGGTTCTATAGTTACTTATTTAATTGTACTATACATCCATTTTTCGTTTTCAATTTTTACACTTTTATTTATATTAACATGCATAATCGTATATTAATTTTTATATCAAAAGAATAACTTTTTTTAGAATTTACACTATAGTAATCTCGCTAATACCTCTCAAATGAACACAATATTAAATATATTTTTCATTGATTTTATACTATCAAATAATAAAATAGGCCAAAAATGTTATAAGATTAAGTATTTTAAATCAATTCATAATTGTTTACCATATTTAATACAATGAAAATTAAATAAAAGAACATTAAATGTTAGGCTAATTTAATGATAGCAAAGAAATGGTTATTTGTATGAAAAATGTATACAACGAGGTTTTTTGGCCCACGTTGCGGGAAGAGGAAAAATTATAAAAATATGACGATAATGTAACATAAATTGAGACAAACATGGCTCAACCACTCAACCACTCAATCAATAATTAACCAAACACTTACCCGGGTAAGCGTTTATGAAGTCATATTACTTTACCGGATGCATATGGCAAGGATCAATAATCTTACCCCAGTAAGAGCGAAGGCAAAGATGAGAGTCCTACCTGGTAAGTGAGGATCGTCGTTTCTTACCATCGTTAGCGCTTACCGGATAAATTGTTGCATACGATACCATTTTTATGGACTAAAATATTACTCGGTAAACAACCAATAATGTTGAATTTTGTTGGTAAGTACTTACTTGGGTAAGAGTTTACTAAACGGGGCGTAAGTCTTCAAAATAAAATAACAATTAAGTCTTTGAGATTTAGATACATTCTTTTAACAATTAAGTCTTTAAAATAAAATAACAATTAAGTTTTTGAAATAAATAACGATCAAGTCTTTGGAATTAAGATGTGTTCTTTTAACAATTAAGACTTCAGACATTTTTTTGAATGAGTATATAATTGTATGAATTGCAAATATTAAAGATATTATCATAATTAGATTAAAAAATATTTAATATTGAACTTATTTTGAAATCTAAAGAGAATATTATAACAATGTAGGTAAATGTTATATACGTAAATTTTATATTAATTATAAAATACAAAAAATGTAACGAGGGATCAAAAATGTAATTTAACAAATATTAGTTAGAGTAAATTTCACTTTTGGTCCCCAACGTATGTTAATTTCAACGGTTTTCGTCCCTCAATTTTGTTTTCTCATATCCATCCCTCATGTTTGTTAGCTCTCAACATATTTCGTCCCTAAACTTAACAGCCGTTAACTTTTTTGTTAGTTTCACTTTAAAGAAGGGTATTTTAGTCATTTGACTTCTTTTCTTTATTTTTTTGCTTTTATAAAAACCATCAAAATTTTAGGACCTTAATTAACTACCACCACTGCCACTATCACCACCACCACCTTTCTTTAAGCAATTTTCACATCCACATCTCTTTTATTCGATTTTTATTCTTCTTCCATTTCTAAACCTAATTTCAAGAAAGGGTTTTCTATATCATCCAACAATTACTTTCTTTAATGACATTTGAACCACCTCTTTTTTCAGTTTTATCGTAACATTGTAACACCACTAGCCCATGATTTTTAGTTTTATCAAACGAGGAAATTGATGGATTAGGGAGGATTGAAGGAAGAAAACGAACTCCAAACAATCTAAAAAACCAACAAATCATAGCTAAGTCGTCCCAGGTCTAGAAATTGCAAAAACCACGATTTTGGAAAAAAAACCCAAAATCGGCTACTAAATACGGATCAAACGACGAAATTGAAGCTATAAGATGGATTAAGGGATGAAATCGACAACACCGATAGATCCGTGTCGGTGGGCTACTGTGGTGGTTACCGATTTGAAGAGGACATCTGTGATGGAGTCGACTAGTAAGAGAGGGGATGGCGGTGGTGAAGTTGGCGGAAGAGGCGGTGGCCGACAGAAAGTGAAGTTGATGCAGTTGATTAATCAATCATCGGCCACATTCAAAAATCAAAATCAAAACTAAAACCCAAAACCATAAACTTTATTGAACCTTGAACCTCTATTAGTCTTTGAGCAACCCTTTGAACCTCTCATGTGCATCGTGTGTCAGTTCTAGCGACAGAGATGTAACAATGGAGGAAGTCTCTGGGTTTTGCTCGCCGGATTTTCCAGGGACCCTCCATGCTACTGATGAAGAAAGAAGAAGAGAGGACACGGTAGGGATGGCCAACATAGAGACGGTCGGATGTTGGAGATGGCTGACAAAGACGCCATTGATGGCTGAGGTTTGTGTCATTGTGTATCTTTATGTATAATGTCTATATATCTATATAATATATAGAGAAGTACTAACCAAGTCCCTAAAGTTTGATGGAATTTACAAAAACAAGAAAATACATAAAATGACTAAAATACCCTTCATTAAAGTGAAGCTAACAAAAAAAGTTAACGGTCGTCAAGATTAGGGACGAAATATGTAGAAAACTAACAAACGTGAGGGATGGATATGAGAAAACAAAGTTGAGGGACGAAAACTGTTGAAATTGACATACATTGGGGATCAAAAGTGAAATTTCCTCTATTAGTTATAAGAGATCAAAAAGGTAATCTAACATGAGGGACTAAAAATGTAATTCAACAAATGTGTTTCTACTGTGGCTTAGGAACAAGACAGACACTTTATCAAATGTATATATAGGTAATGTATACTTAGGCTGGTCGCACCGGTGGTGCGGGTTACAGCGGGTAGAGCCCGCCGGGCCCAGTGGGTTCCGACGGGTTGGATGCGTGAGGAAGAAAGCCGGCGGGTTGGGTCTTGTGCGGTTCCGGAGAGCCGTTGCCAAACGGCTCTCCAACGTATATATATATATATATATTTTCTTTTTTTCTTTTTCTTTTTTATTTTTTTTACTTATATAAATATCTCATCTTCTCCACCAATTTTACTCACCTTCTTCTCCAATTTTCTCCATCTTTCTTCTCTATATAATCCAACTTTCATATACACTCAACCTTCATATACACCAACGTTCGTATAATCAACCATGAATCCAAACAAGTCGTCCTGTGGTTCACGAGGAACAGGTTCGAGGGGTGGCGGTCGGTCGCGAGGTGCCGGTGGTTCTACAAAACTGGGAGTTCTACAAAACCCCGCATGACTACCTTTCGGGTTTGGAGTTGCAAGCGGCGTTGGAAAAAAAGGCTACACTAAAAGCGAGTCATGGCTTCGAATTTTAGTTTATTTAATTTCGTAATTTTTTTAGTTTAGTTAATTATGTAATTTTTTTTAATATTAGAATTTTTAAATTATTTTTAACAATATTATTTATTTAATTATATTATTTATTTATATAAAATAAATAAAAAAGTGAGAGGGTTGGGAGGGTTGGGTAAGAGTTGGAAATGTTAGTAGAGGGTTATGGGAGGTTAAGAGAAAGTTGGGAAAAAGCTGATGTGTCAGCTGAAGTGACATTAAAAAGTGAGAGTGTTGGCAGGGTTGGGAAATATGGGTGTGGGTATGAAAAGTGAAAAAGTAAGCAATATAAAATACAGAGTAAATTACAATTTTGGTCCCTGTGGTTTACATCTATTATCATGAGTAGTCCCTCTTCCAAAGTAATTACAATTTTGGTCATTGTGGTTTGTATTCTATTTCAATTATACTCCCTCTGACTAAGTCTAGTTAAAAAACTTAGTTACTTTTAGGCTAGTTTTGTTAATTTACTTTTTATATTTTGTTTTCCATTTTTTTGTTTGATTAGATTATATGATAAATTACAATTATGATCCCCATAGCTTTGATTTCTTTTTCTTTTCTATCTTTTATCATTTTTCATTCATAGTCTTATTATATATATATATATTAATTGATTATAATTTTAAGAGTAAATTACATTTTTCGTTCTTATGGTTGCCTCTCATTACAAGTTTGGTCCGTATTTCATTTTGTAAATTACAATGAAATATTTGATATTTTTGTGGTATTTGATTTGTAGTTAGAATAGAATTGGATACCATTCTCCAATATATAAAAATAATTAAATCTAATATAATGCTAACTACCTCATATGACTTTTAAATTCCATGTTTATGTGATTTTAATTCTAAATTTCCTTTAAGAAAACAAGTAATTAAAAATATTTACTTATTAATTAATTAATTATTTTTTATTACGATAATAAATTTATGTTTATACTTTAAATTCTTTTATAATCATGTCATATGTTTTTATTTGGTACCATTTAAAAGATGAAACATGTAATTAAAAGATCTAACTAAAAATAATACATTTTTTTAGTAAATCAACATAAATAAAATTTAATTTGTACTAGAAAAAACTGTAATTTTTTAAGACAATGAATATATGTAGTTATTAGTTGGTTATTTATTTTCATTTTGACAAAGTTTAAATTTATGTTTTGAAAAAAATTAATAAATATATTTTAATTTATAATAAGGTTATGAATGAAAAATTATAAAAGATAGGAAAGAAAAAGAAAACAAAACTATGGGGACCATAATTGCAATTTATCATATAATCTAATCAAACAAAAAATGGAAAACAAAATATAAAAAGTAAATTGACAAATGTAGCCTTAAAGTAACTAAGTTTTTTAACTAGACTTAGTCAGATGGATCATAATTGAAATAGAATACAAACCACAATGACCAAAATTGTAATTACTTTAGAAGAGGGACTACTCATGATAATGGATGTAAACCACATGAACCAAAATTGTAATTTTTAAATACATAAACTTATAAGAATGTAAAATGTAATAATTAAATGTAGATAAGGACTACAATCAATCTAGTCAATGAAATCAAAAAATTGTAAAAGCCTTACAATTTTATTGAAAAAGCTAGCGATTTTCAGTAAATCATCAACAAAGAAAATCGCCAAAAACTAGCAACAAAGAACAAGTTCGACGAAAAAGGTGATTATAAATCCCAAAACCTCAAAAATCTCCCTATCTTTATGATACATGTGGGAGTCATTCCCATCAATAAAATATTTTCACCAATTTTTTTCTATAGAATCATAAGAGTTAATGATTTTATCAAACCATTAAAGTATTTGAAAATTTAGGTTTTATAAAAATTGTACAAGTTGGTGTTCCGTAATAAATGCATATACTAAAGTTCAAAGACGATGGAATGGACGGTTTAGTGTCCCCTAAAATGAGCACAACATGGTCTAGGATACCCTACAAAGAAATAATATCCGTGTGATGGGGTTGCAAAAATCCAAAATAAAGTTATATGATACTATGTAATAATTTTTTTTTAAATAAATAAGTTATTGAATTTTCTAAAACACGTTAAATAAATCCTTAGATTTTATAAGCTCTGTTAGATACATTCTTGTCCTTTATAAAAATAATATATTATTTAATTTTTCGATTTTACAAATTTTAACTATGTGTTTATGATTCTATGGTTTAATAATACAAACTTATATTTTTTTTCTCTAAACTTTTATAGAATATATCATTGATATTTCTGCAACTTTCAAATTTTATAAAAAGATATATCATTTCTTCCTACTGAGAACTTCTAAATTAATTAAGTAGTTTTTATTTAAGCAATCAATTAATTCTTTAACAATCAATTTATTTAGGATGATGTGGGTTGTCCATCATCGGCAAGAAAAACCAATGATGTTTAATCCGAAACACCTATCGTAGCAGTATTGTCGATGAAGCCGATCAAATCGACGGCCACCCAAAGCTATCGACTCATCCACAGTGAATAGTCTAATAATAACAATAATAATGATAACACTAAGAAAAAATAACCATAATAAAGGATGAAAAATAAATTAATACATAAAGTTTTATGGTGATTATTAATTTATAAGGTCACGAGTATCCAATCCTTCCAACCCCACTAGCCACATCACCTTTTCCTCAACTCTACAATTAAGAGTATCTCCAACAATTTTTTCTATAATTTCTCTAAAATATGGATTCAAATGTCAAAATCTCTAAAAAGTTTTATATTTAGGTCCAACAGATTCTTTATTTTAGAGATTTATACATCTATTATATTATTAAAATATTCTATAAATTTATCATCCAATACACTTTTTAAAAATAATTTATCTAAAATAATAATGCTAAAACCTCATTGGTGGAAATGCATAAAATATTAATTTCTTTCCATACATCTAATTTTAGAGAATTCTCTAAACGTGGAGTTTTTTCAAGTTTTCTCTATTTTAGAAAATCTGTTGGAGCAATATAGAGAATAAAAGTCTTATTTTGTCAATTTTAAAGAAGCTATTGGAGATGCACTAATTATCTGAACCCTCCCTGATTAGTACCCGAGCCCTCCCAACCCTCTCATTTAAACCCCCCCCCCCCCCCCCATACACACAAAATAGCGGTGTGAGCAAATCGTTTGAAGCCGATTGCCGCCCAGCCCGCTGACCATGTATCAGAATCCGATGAAGCTATTGAAGACGGCAGGCTTCAACCCGCCCAACCCAGTCATGGGTACGCATGGCCTAATAAATGCATTAATGGACAATAGATCAAAGCCGGCGGATTGGACGGTTTTGATGTCCCATAAAATGATCACACGTATGATGGAAAATCCAAAAATAAAGTTATGCGATGCCACGTCATCAATAATTCAACACGCCAAGTCGACCAGCTCACTATTTGGATATTAATTCAACAAAAAATATTTTATTTTATTTATAATTTGAAAAAAAAAACATAACCCTTTTATTTAAACAATTTTAATTCCTATATCAAGAAAAATTCGAACGGAAAATCAGGAACAAATTCATAATTTTAGACAGCTTGATAAAAGTGTGAAGATACCAAAGGAGTGTTAGCCTAGTAATAAGACTTGGGCACTACATAGTGGTGAACCTGAGTTTGAGTCCTGGGGACGCATTCTGGAGGTACGGGGGCTTCGACCCCGGGCTGCATGCTTTAGCAATCGGGCTTCGGCCCAAAATTGCCGAGGATTAGTCTGAGACCAAAGTGGTCTGGGATACCTCTTCTAAAAAAAAAGTGTGACGATTTTTCATAATCAGACTTGAACAAAAATGGTTTTGAGTTATTCAATTTCATCATAGTCAACAATGGAAAAAAATAGTATAAAAAACTTACTATTAGTTGGTTTTTATAGGATTGTAGGAAACTTGTGATTATCACTATATAGAAAGAGGTTCATTTGTTAACCGTATAATTTGTATTAACATATTAACAAAAAATGGACTAGTATTCTTTTTTCCTCTTTTTTCCCGCCTATATGGGGTCACCCTCCCATATTTTAGGAAAATTGAAAAAGAAAAACAAGAGAAATTACAGTATAATGGTTATTCACATGGATGGTATGCACATACGTATACAAGTAATCTGTTTGTTATGTATATGTGTGTAAAAAACCAAAAAACAGTAAGTAAATTTTCATGGAAAAATAGTAAGTAAGTTTTCCATGAATATTTATACATTTATGTCTGTTTTGCTGAATTATTGATGACTGCTTGTTTTGTTGAATTATTGATGACTATAGGGAATCTTAATTGTAAATGAATTGTGTAACTGTGGTCGGCCAATATGAAACCTGATCATGGTTTGAATTGTAATATTGGATCATGATCATGATTATAATTATGTTGTGTGAAATGTGAATATGGCAAAGATGGGAACTTCAATCGGTGTCTAAATTGGATATATGAAATATGGATACATAAGAATAACAAATGTACAATCACTGGCATAGCATACATGTTTTAAACATGAACTTCTCAAATAAATGTGTAAAGGCCCACAATGCCAAAATGTTAGAAACATACAAGATAACCAAGTTTCGCAACTTCAAACCATAAACATAATAAATCTCAACAAGCCAAACCGGCTAACAAGGGTTCCAAACCGACCCAAAAATAAAACTAAGTATCAAGTATGAATATCTCAATGTTCTACTGCGGATAAACTCTACAGCTGAGAATTATTGGAAGGACTCTACTAGCTAGGCACACCCTCTAGCTATTCGCTCGCCTTTCCCTTGCCTTTGTCATTTCTAGCTATCGCTTGCTTACCTGAAATGTTTGAGTTGAAAAGAGATTGGGTTAGACCTAAAGGTCTAGTGAGTTCCCATTAAACGAGTGATAAACGATTTACATTTATAAAACATTTCAAAAAAAAACAAGTATGAGCTCACAATTTCCATATTACTTTAGAGATCGCCATTCAACGTAGGACATTCCCCCATCGCCTCCCCTTCGCGATGAAACATTACCCACTCCAATGGAGCACCCCTAGATCATATATACTCCTCCGTGATCTAGACATTCATTTACCTTCCCAAGAGGTCACACTACCTCAAGGTACTCTACCTTGAAGGCTCACTCAAGTACTTTAAACATTTAAACACTTAACATCATTTCAAGAATTTCACAACATATTCGTAAAGACATAGCATCATTTCATAATTCAAAAGCAAGATTCATTCATGTAAGCATTTCCAAAATCAGTATATAGTGATAGAGAACTCACCTCGAGTGCGACCACAAAGCTCACTCCTTAAATTGTCTACTTGATCCCAAACCGAAATCTGAATTTGACATTGAACGAGGGGTTAAAACTCCCTTAACCATTCCTAATATTCATCAATTATCATCCTAGAGTAAACCCCGGAGCTTAAACATGAATCCTACAACAAACGAGGAAGTTTGGGAAAAACGACCCGCGTAGAGACAACAGAAACGGCGGGTGGACCCGCGGGCTGACCCGCGGTTTCCGCAGATCAGGTCTGCTGCGCACAGGTCACCAATCAACCCCCAAAACACAAATTTAAAGTTCCCAAACTCGTACATAGGTTGCTTGCTTAACTTTTACCACTCCCTACAAGGTTTTTATCACTTTCTAAACCATTTCCAAAGCACGTAACAACCCAAGATGATCAATGGATCATCCAATTGGGGTTTCCAATTGAACACTATACAAATTGACCTCCATGAATGGTTTGAGCATCAAAGCTCCCAATAGTAAAGCTCAAAAGCTAAATTGATACAAATCCCAAATCTCTTGGTGGTTCAATACTCAAGATCGATTACTTAACTAAGAATACCCCAAGACTACCATCAATGAAGAGGAAGATTACTATAACAAACATGAAATTAAAGAGGTGATGATGAGATGATTACCTTTGAAGAAATCTTCTTGATGCAAATGGTTTCCCAACTGAATTTCTCTTCCAAGTTTCCTCAAATTCGATTCTTTGAAATCCCCTTCTCAAATGCCTTTTGCACTTACCTTCTAACTTTTGGGTCTTGAAGCCCTAGGCTTCCTTTTTGGGCTTAAATTACATATTGGGCTCTGAAATGGGTTCAAATTTATTGGGCTTCAAAAATTGGGTTGTTACAAAATGTTTGGCAGTAGATTCAATCATTCAAGACATGGCCGAAAAAGGGATCTAGAGATGATATTCTAAGAGGAGTATCCGAAAGAAGGAACGAGGAAAAAACCAATACGAATTTCCGGAAACAATAACTATACAATTCGATATGAAAGAAATTAATCACATCCCTAAAAAATTGTAATATAAAAAATAAATGAAGTTACAAAATTCCGAATTTTAATATGACTAATATAAGCTTAAACATGTTTAAAAATTTATAAAAAATAATCTAATTATATCGACGGCTGGGTTAAATTTTGTAGAATCATGATAAATAAGTTTTCACTTAAGAAAAATTATTCTTTTAAATATTTTAATAATTGTACAAATATCGATATGCAAAAGGATGATATAATTACCAAAAATATCAACATAAGTAGCTATCGGATTTTAATTGTTTATGTCATAAAGTTATTTTATTAAAAATGCTAGGTTTTTTCATTTACTTGAGTGTATAAAATCTAAAAAACTGTATGTTTAAAAGTTTGTAAATATACATCCTCCTACTTACTTTATCATTTGACAAGTGTTAAAATTTAAAAATGATATAAAGAAAGAGAATTAGTGCATTACACATGTCAAATGACGAAGTAAATAGGAAGATGGACATGTTAAAAAGGTAGGAGGAAATATAATTTCTCATACTTTATAAAGGAAAATTCATTGTTTTAGCTATTTTTTATATGACATCTTGATCTCCTAGCCATTTTCTTGCATATTGTGCAAAATAGCCATGCTGTCTGCCAAAAAAAGGCCTCCAATGATGTATGTACCAAATCTCGACCAAAAGTTTCATTTTTAACACTTGTCTGCCAAATGATGACTCTGCCACAATGGAGGACATGAGTAAAAATAATAATTTTGACTTCTTCAAGAGCCATGATTTTTTCAACCCAAAGTTAATTTTTCACCTTTGTCCACCAAATAGTGGCACCGCCAATGGAAAACATGAGTAACAAAATGTAATTTTGGCTTCTTCAAGGGTCATGGTTTTTCAACCGAAAGTTTTATTTTTACACATATCCGCCAAATAGTGGGTCCGTCGTTGGAGGACATGGGTAAAAAATGTAATTTTGTATTATTTTAAAGGGACATGGTTTTTCGACCGAAAGTTACATTTTCAACCTCTATCTGTCAAATAATGGATCTACCAATAGAGGACATTGATAAAAAATAATGTAATTTTGGCTTTTTCAAGGGTTATGGTTTTAGTAGGTTTATTTTAAAGATCTAATAATTTTTTTTACCTGTGTCCTCCTTTCACGGACCAATTTTTTAGCGGACGGGAGACGAAAAACGGGGGTCGAAATGTGCACTCTCTTTTGACAGATAAAATGGCTATTTTGCATAATTGTATAAGAAAAAGCTACGGGATACATGCATCATATAAAAATGGTTAAAAAATAATATAATTTCAAATGGAGAGTTAATTAAATATAAATTTTGGTATGAGAAATAAGTCTATAATCATCTTTTAAATGTTTTTATATTTCTAAATTTAGCATTTAACCAATCTTGATTTTTATACCAGAAATAGATAAGTTACATTATAATATTATATATCACGTAATATGTTAAAACTTAAGTCAAACAACACTATCAAAATTCAAATATTCAATACAAAAGATAAAACTTGCTAAAAGACGTGCCGTTTTTTCTTGAATTTTATTGGTTGACAAAGGTTTGAAAACTAAGGTTTTTCCATTTTGATGGAAATAAATAGTAATAAAATAAATACTTATATTTTGTTTTGTTTTAATTTTGGGTAACCTGTTTCTAACAGATTTATTTTGGTATCTAAATGTGATATTAGAAATAAATTTAAGTATCTATCAACCACGTTAAGTCTCTGACATATATAACCTAATGCACTATGCACAATTTCTTTAACCGGATAAGATTGTATATTATATAAAGATTTTTCATTCGGTTTGATATTTGCTGGTAAATTCTTTTTTGTCTATACTTCTTTTACTAAAACATGGCCACATGAGTGGATACCGCTACTATCAAAGATCTCGGATGTGATGGTCAATCTATCTATCCCGATATATGGAGAGATGTAAGATGTATGATCCAGCATACCCATTTGTAAAATAAAAAAACTAGTCTTAAGAATTCAAAGACAATATATATCAAACTAGTATGTATTTTTTTTGTTTTATGCTTTAAGAATGAATGATGTATATGTTGGTTTTTATCAAATTTATTTAGATGATATGTGTTTTAATTAAAATTCTATGTTACTTTTGTTAACTGTGGGTAATACCATCAGTTTATAGATACCAATTAGAGTTTAGAGTATCCACAATAGAGGTTCTTTACGAGAATTTTCTTGAGGTTTCTACAAAAATCTCCATTATGAGATAGAGGTGCACGTCTAGTCGTAGGTTCTTTATTGGAACCCAGGTGCTTGAACAATAACTCGGGTTCTTATACTAATTTTCTTTTCTGCTATTATTTTATTTATTATTTTCGTTATTTGTAAATCATTTTTTTAATAAATCTATAAAAACATATATATATATATATATATTAGATTAAATTAAATAATTATTGAAAAATTTTTATTTTGCTATTTGTTTCTTACAATTTTTTTTTACAAATTTTTATAATTTGTTTTCAACAAGTTTGATTTTTAATGCTTTCATTAATTTATTATGTTTAGATTATTTTTAAATATTCTTCTACATGTAAATCAAAATTAAATGATGAATCGTTTTTTAACAAATATATAATACTTTTGTAATATTGTACTTTTTTATAATTGTTGTAAAATATTATATTTGTGTTTTAGTTTTTTTTTATATATGTTAATAAAATACATGAACTGAAAAATTAAAATTAATATAAAAGTGAAAAACAATAAACTATATTTGAATTTTTTAGTATATATGTGTAAATTAAATTTATATAGTAATAGAAAAATAAGAAAATGCAACTGAGGTTTTGTAAGAACCTTCATTGTAGAGTTTTAAGTAGATACTTATTTTGTTGAGCTGACAATGATGTGAGAAAAAAAAAATATAGCAAGTGCGTTTTTTAGAGGTTCCACCATTATGTTATGGATGCTCTAAGGAGGTTCTTAGTTTATTGATGTGATGAGAACAATTATGACAAGTGAGATTATTGGAGGTTTCACTGTTGGGGATGCTCTTACACGATCATGAATGGTCTAGAGTAATAACATGTTAACTTCCACAAACGTCTAAATACGAACCTAAAGATAACGAGATTTTTATACATTCCCATGTATTTTTAACTTGAGTAATTCTATGCTATATTTTTCAAATTATTCTGAAATATATATGTCAACAAAGTAATATGTTGTGAAATCATTTAGCATTATTAGTAATGGAAACAAGTCAAACAACTTTACGCCATTTAGCCACTGTTTTCCAATAAAAGAATCACTTTAACAATATCATTCAAATTTAATAAATAAACACTTTATTATTGAGGTAGATATCGTTTAAATTCAACAATAGAATGCTACTTTATATTATCGAGGTCTAACATTGTTTAAATTAGACATTGCGATAAAATTCATCAATACATGTGAATAACAATAAAAGGAAAAGGAAGACTCTTTTCCAAAAAAAAAAAAAAAAAAACCAATAAAAGGAAGTTGAACCACCATAAAACTTTGTTTGAAAACTGTATATTTAAAAGTTCGTATTTAAAACTTTAAACTTTTTATATGACTTGTAAATCTCCTAGTCATTTTCGTGCCAATTATGCAAAATAGCCACTTTGTATGCAAAAAAAAAAAAGAGCCTCCAATTACGGATGTATCAAATTTCGACAAAAGGTTTTATTTTTTAACCACATGGATAAAAAAAAGAGTCTAATATTGGCTTCTTGAAGAGCCATGTTTGTTCAACCAAAAGTTTGATTTTTCACCCCTATCCATCAAATAATGGGTTCGCCAATGAAAGGCATGAGTTAAAAAATGTAATTTTGGCTTCTTCAAGGGCCATGGTTTTTCGACAGAAAGTTTCACTTTTAACCCATGTCTGCCAAATAATATGTCTGCCATTGGAGGACATGGTTCAAAAAATGTAATATTGCCTTCTTCAAGAACCATGGTTTTTCGACCGAAAGTTTCATTTTTAACCTTTGTCTGTTAAATAATGGATCTGCCAATGGAGGACATGGGTAAAAAATGTAATTTAGTTTCTTCGAGGATCATGGTTTTAATAAGTTTATTTTAAATTTCTCATTAAAAATGCCCTCCAGTAGTTGACATATTTTTTTGCGAACAAGGTCAAAAATGTATTTGGGTTGTGTCCGCCAACGGCATATCCTCTTTTTAGAGATAGAGTGGCTATTTTGCACATTTTACAAAAAAATAACTAGGAGATGAAGACGTAATTTAAAAATGATTAAAAAATAAAATTTCCTTTTATGAAACATAACTTCAAATTGAGAGTTAAATATAAAAATTTATTTTGTTATTATATTTTGGTAAGAGAAGTAAGTTTATAATCATCTTTAGATGTTTTTAATATTTCTATAATTTAGCATTAAAACAAGCTTGAGTTCATACCAACATACATGAGTTACATTGTAATATTATACATCACGTATCTAATTTAATATAAGATAGGAAGGAAAAAAAAACTTAAGTCAAATTACAACTTTGATAAAAGAACGTGCCGTTTTTTTCATGAATTTTATTGGTTGTCAAAAGTTTGAAAATATATAAATACTTAATTTTGCTTTGTTTTAATTTTGGATAGTCTATTTTTAAAAGATGTATTTTTAAATGTGATATTTTGGGTAACATGACAATATACATGGTATACATGGTATTATTACATCATCTTTAATAACTTCTTTAAAATGAAAAAAAATCAAAATAAAGTTTTTATTGAATATCTAAAAACAGAACTTAGAAAATGTAATTTAAACCCTAACATTTATGAGTTTATAAAGCTCTAAATATGAGATTAGATAAATTTATAAACTAGTTCAAAATAAAAAAACACAAAAGGTAAAAAAAATACAAAAATTGAAAAAAAAGGTGCACCATAACATGATTCATGTCTTACAAAAACGTTATGGGTTATTTTGTAACAACGAAAACACATCTTATGCCATATTGCACTATGACGGCATGACGCATGTCATAAGACACCTTTTTAAACACTAATTTTAGATATAGACATGTCACATTATCACCCCTAAAAATTAGGTTTTTCTTGTAAAAAAGTTTTGGATCATAGCAATTAGGGCCTAAGTATCATAAATAGTTAATATATTTGGCCCAACAAGAAGCCTGGTTCGATTTAATATTTAAAATTATGATATGACATAAATATCATTGAACAGACCTTTTTAGATTAAGGCTATGTTTGGCAAGCGTAGCTTATAAGCTAGCTGGTAGCTGATAAGCTAGCTGTTGATTGATAAGCTTGCTAGTAGTTGATAAGCTAGCTGTTGAACAAATTATGTTTGGCAGAGAAACTAGCTTATGAGTATGTAAAATGACCAAAAAGGGTATATTTGAATTTAATAATTAATATTAATAAGGGTATAAATGGAAAAAGCTACAATAAGCTCCTCATAAGCTACTCAAAGTAGCGTTTCAAAAAGCTAGCTTATAAGCTAGCTGATAAGCTAGCTTCCTGGTACATGTTTGGATGGACTAGCTTATAAGCTAGCTTATCAGATAGCTTATAAGCTAGCTTATGCTTGCCAAATACAGCCTAATTATGGATATAATATACAAAAAGTTGTTTGTTTTTAAAAAATAAAAACTATGTCTTAAAACCTCTTAAACTTGAAAATTAAGAGATTTGTAGAATTAATACTGTTTGTTTTATTTTTAAGAAAAAATGTAAAAACTTTTTATCACATTTTGAAATTCTAAGAAATGCATCATCCACCTTTTTGTGTTTTTAGATGTAAAATCAGAGTTCAAACGTCTTAAAAAACAAACGACGTCTAAGAAATGACTATTTCAAATGTGATCACATGGATACTCATTCGCACCCCTACAATCCGCCTGTGATGTGACTATTTCAAATGTGATCGCATGGATACATGTGAAACCATCAGTTTAAAATTTTGTGGGTTAACTGTAGATAATACCACCCGTTTATACATACCACTAATCCTCTACGCGACCATGAATGGTCAGAGTAATAGCAGGTTAACCGTCATAGATGCCTGGATTTGAACCTAAAGATGATGTGATTTTCATACTTCCCTATGTATTTTTAGCTTGAGCAATTCTATGCTATATTTTTCAAGATATTGTGAAATATGTATATGTGAACAAAGTAATACATTGTGAAATCATTTAGCATTATTAGGAATGGAAACAACTTTACGTTATTTAGCCATTATTTCTCAATATGAAAAAAACTATTTCATATTTTTGAGGTCAATATCGGTCAAATATAATAAATAAATATTTTAATTATTGAGGTTGACATTGTTCAAATGCAACAAAAGAGACTACTTTATATTATTGAGGTGGAACATTGTTTAAATTGATAAAATTCAACAACATCCCACATATTTTTAACTTGACCAATTCTATGCTATATTTTTCAAGATATTGTGAAATATATATGTGAACAAAGTAACATATTGCAAAATCATTTGGCATTATTAGGAATGGACACAACTCTATGTTACTTAGCCACTATTGTTCAATATAAAACTACTTAATATTTTTAAGGTCAATATCTTTTAAATTTAATAAGTAAGCACTTTATTATTGAGGTCCATGTCATTGAAATTCAACAAAAAGAGACTACATAATTGAGGTGAAACATTGTTTAAGTTAGACAATACAATAAAATTCGTCGACATATGTCAATAATAATGAAAAGAAAATGAACTAACATATTACTTTGATTAATGTACAAAAACATCAAGACGCAAAACCTATAGGTTCTTAATATTTAGAGTTTTTAGAAATAATTATAAATATGGTTTAACTTTAAAAGTACAAAACAATATTTGCTAAGGCCATCTGCTATGGAGGCTTTTTTGAAGCCGGTACCGAACCGGTACCCCCGGCAACACCGCCGAGGGTATCCGGCACGGTAGCCGGTACGGTGGGGGCGTGCCGATTCTCACCACGGCTCTTCCTTCTCTCTTTCTCTCTTTTGTGTCTATCTCTCTCTTCCTTCTCTCTCTTCCTTTTTTATTTTTTATTTTTTTAATTAATTATTTAGATTGGTATGGAATTTGTATGAATGTGGATGAATTGGTAGGGAATTGGTAAGGTATTGAAAAGCTGACGTGGCACAGAGGTGGCAGCTGGTACCAATTGGTACCATTGGCACCATAGTGGATGGCCTAAGATTACCATTTTAATTATTTTATTTTTTATTGGAGTAAACAATGATTTTCTTTCGGATTGTTTGGTAAAAAAATTTATTGTTGTCCATATGGTTTAGATATCATGTTTATACTTTATAGTTGTTATTATTGGTATGAGATTATTCAAAAAGTGTTATTTTTGATGAGAAATATTTTTACATTGTGATAACTTTTAATTAAATGCTCATATGAATTGCAGCCTAAAAGAGAATTGTTTCGATGTATTCCATCCCAATATTTGTCAATTATTCATGCAATAGTTGATAATCACTTCTCACGCTTCTTACCGAATTTGACAATTCATATCAAAACCCAACCCTACTATTATTTTCATTATTTTTCTATTTTTGTCCCTAGGTGGTTAAACCATGGATCACAAAAATAAGAATAATGACCCTTCTATTTTTCTCCCTCTATCTCTCTCATTTTCTTTTTTCTTTTTCTTATTAATTATTTAATGTGTGGATAAGATTGGATTTGGTATAGTGGATGGTTTGAATTGGTTTGAGTAAGATAGTGAAAAAGTGATGTAACAGTTTGGGTTCATTGGATTCGTTGGCACCATAGTAGTTGGTCTTAGAGTTTACAATTTGTTTTATTTTACTTCCTTACAGTTTTCATTCTTAATTTTATACACCTATCTATATATAATAAAAGAGTAACTGGTCTGCCACGTGTCGCGCTCTCATATTTTAACTCTGCCAATATAAAGATCTGAAATTCCTCTCATATTTTAACTCTGCCAATAGTAAATTATTTCTTTGATTATGTATTCATTGTTTAATTCATAAATTCATAAATGTTGATTATTTTTGTTCTCTTTTTCAGATTCGATTTTTTGAGGTTTGATTAAGTTTGCTCATTTATCTTGCAAAGGTATGATTTGGATGACTCTTTCAATTTGTTACTTTCTTTGTTTTTTTATTGCTGATTATGTGTTCTAGAATAAAAAGTAGAGAATGTTTGAAGATCTTAATTATAGATGATGAAGGTATAATTAGCAATAGAACGAAGAACGTTGTGTATAAAGAAGTATTTGGTAATTTATGAATAGTGATTTTTATTATTTTGTTTTATTAAATATTTACTCATATTTTTATTAGTCTTTTTAAAAATGCATAGCACGTTCGTTCCTTGTAAGTAGTTAGAAAAGTAGCGTTCATAACTTTGTTGATCGTTTATGTTTGCAATATAAGTTTTCTGACAAACAAATTATCCGTGTATTACACGGGTTAAAACCTAGTTTATCTATAAACTAGTAATATTTTAACTGAAATTACATTAAAAATAAGTATTATATATTAGAAACAAAAAAAGTAAGCCTCTAAAAATAAAAACTTTTATATATTCGGATTTATATAATTAATATATATATATATTGATAGAAGGTTTAATATATTAAATTGTTTATTATTATTATGATACAAAAGATGTCTTTAGTATTTTTTTTTTTTTTTTAGTATTGGATTGAAGTTGATTTTTTTAGTGTTCAAAGGTTCCATCATTTTCAATGTTTTTAGTATGGTATTTTTAGTATTTGAGTTGAAGATGCCTTAAATGGGCTATGACTTAGGACCCAATTACTTGATGTTTACCCGGTAAGTGCTTATCGAGTCAATTTACCTTACAAGACGATCATGAAAAGGACTAGAATCTTACCCGATACGTATTTAGGCTTTGTTTGGCAAAGCTAGCTTATAAGCTAGTCCATCCAAACATGTACCAGGAAGCTAGCTAGCTTTTTGAAACGCTACTTTGAGTAGCTTATGAGGAGCTTATTGTAGCTTTTTCCAATAATACCCTTATTAATATTAATTATTAAATTCAAATATACCCATTTTGGTCATTTTACATACTCATAAGCTAGTTTTTGCCAAACATAATTTGTTCAACAGCTAGCTTATCAGCTACTAGCAAGCTTATCAATCAACAGCTAGCTTATCAGCTATCCGCTAGCTTATCAGCTATCCGCTAGCTTATCAGCTACCAGCTAGCTTATAAGCTACGCTTGCCAAACATAGCCTTAAATAAACGGCTCCTTACACTTCCAATGAACCACTTTTGTATGAACCTTCTATATGAGTTACGGCTTGCTGGCTAAAGTCAAGCAACACATGTCATTTTTAACAAACGTCGGTCGTATGTATTGTTGGGATGTAGGCTTCGGCCCACTTAGATTAGACAAAAAGAGGGAGAGACGCAGAAAAAAGGAGCCGGCCCTAGCTCTCTATTCCCTTGTTCCTTGTTTCCTTAATTAGGAGATTTACCCTAATTATGTTTCCTTAATTAGGACATTACCTAATTATGATTTGTCTATAAATTAAACCCATTGTACTTGTAAACATTGTAGCACCTCAATAAGAAAAGAAAACCCTAGTTGCCCCCGTGGACTAGCACGATCACCCCGATCGTGTGAACCACGTAAACTCTCTCGTGTTCTTTCTCTCGCTTTCGGTTTTATTGCTTTGTGTGATTGTGTGTGTATGTGACGTATAAAACCTAACAACTGGTATCAGAGCTCTAGGCTCGTGATCTGTCACACACCGCTGCTGTCCGCCGCCGCCGCCGCTGTCAGCCGCCAGCAGCTGCCGCCGCCACCGCTGTCCGCCGCCAGCAGCCACCGCTGTCCGCTACCGCCGCTGCTGTCCCGCCGCCGCTGCTGTCCGCCGCCAGCAGCCGCCGCCAGCAGCCGCCGCTGCTGTCCTGCCGCCGCCGTTCAGCCGCCGCCGCCGCCGTTGTTTTTCGCAGCCGCCGTTTTTCGCCGCCGTCGCCAATAGGTTTTTTTTCTCTTAGGCTGATTGCAAAGTAGTGTTCAATAGAACAACCGTCAAGTTCAGGCAGCCGGCCATTGTTGTGTTTGAACACTATTATCAGTCTTGATTTGATTTGAAAAACCCTAATAGTTCGAGATATGGCTGACGACGGAAAAACCAGAGTTGAGAAGTTTGATGGGCAAGATTTTGGATGGTGGAAGATGCAAATCGAGGATTTGCTATGTCAGAAGGACTTGGATCAAGCCTTGACAGGAAAGAAACCTGAAAAGATGGGAGATGCTGAATGGGCTGCTCTAGACAAAAAAGCCCTATCTGTTATCAGATTTACACTGGCCAAGAATGTGGCTTTCAATATTGTGAAGGAGACTACTACATATGGTTTGATGAAGGCTTTGTCAAACATGTATGAAAAACCTTCTGCTTCTAATAAGGTATTTCTGATAAGACAGTTAGTGAACACCAGAATGAGAGAAGGTATGTCTGTTACCTCGCACATTAACGAGTTCAATACCATTCTATCCCGCTTGTTATCTGTTGATATCAAATTTGAAGATGAAGTTCAGGCCTTGCTTTTATTATCCTCGTTACCGGAAAGTTGGTCAGGAACTGTCACTGCCATTAGTGGTTCAGCTGGAACCTCTAAACTCACTTTTGAGGGCATACGTGACTTCATCCTAGGAGAGGACATAAGAAGACGGAGTTCTGGAGAATCATCTAGTGCTTTGCTAAGCACTGAAGGGAGAGGTAGAAGAACAGAAAGAGGTAAAGCAAGAGGCAGATCAAAGTCGAGAAAGAGGAGCCAGTCAAAGCCAAGGAAGGACATTCAGTGTTGGAAGTGCAAAGAAACTGGACACTTCAGAAATCAATGCCCTAATCAGACAGTTGGAAATAGAGAAGTGAATGCAGCAACCGATGATTCAGAAGATGCCCTTGTTTGTTGTGTTGAAACTTCAGCAGAGTCTTGGATCTTGGATTCCGGTGCATCCTTCCATGCCACTTACAACATGAAGATGGTCAAGAATCTACGAACAGGTAAACTTGGTAGAGTTCGTTTGGCTGATCATCGTACTCTTGATATCACAGGAATAGGTGATGTTGACATAAAGACTTCCTTGGGCACTACGTGGACACTGAAGGACGTTCGGGTCATTCCCAGCCTTAAGAAGATGTTGATTTCTGCCGGGCAGTTAGACGACCAAGGGTATTGGACTACTTTCGGTGGAGGACAATGGAAAGTTGTCAAAGAAAACCTTGTAATCGCCAGGGGTAAAAAGAGAGGCACCTTATACATGGTTGAAATTCCGGATGATGAGGTGAATGCAGTGACCAACGAGCTGAAACCCTCCAGACTGTGGCATCAACGACTTGGCCACATGAGTGAAAAGGGAATGAAGATGCTTGTTGCTAGAGGAAAGCTCCCAGACTTAAAGAAGGTGGATTCAGAATTCTGTGAATCTTGTGTTCTTGGCAAGAAAAAGAAGGTATCTTTTGTAAAGGAGGGCCAGACACCAAAAGCTCAGAAATTAGAGCTTGTCCACACAGACGTTTATGGACCGACACCAGTTCCTTCTTTGGGAGGATCGAACTACTATGTGACGTTCATCGACGATTCAACACGCAAGGTATGGGTTTATTTTCTTAAAAATAAGTTTGATGTTTTCAATACTTTTAAGAAATGGAAAACTGCTGTTGAATTGGAAACTGATTTGAAGGTGAAGTGCTTGAAGTCGGATAACGGTGGGGAATACATCAGCACGGAGTTCACCAACTATTGTGCTGAACATGGCATTCGGATGATAAAGACAGTTCCAGGCACTCCTCAGCAAAACGGAGTGGCAGAAAGGATGAACAGAACTTTGAATGAAAGGGCTAGGAGTATGAGACTCAATGCCGGGCTTCCAAAGACGTTCTGGGCCGATGCAGTAAACACTGCAGCTTATCTTATCAACCGAGGATTATCAGTACCGTTGGGCTTCAAGATACCAGAGGAAGAGTGGAAAGGTGAAGCTGTCACCTATGATCATTTGAAGGTGTTTGGATGCAGTGCCTATGATCTGATGAAAGACGGTGACAAGTTGGATGCAAAAGCCAAGAAATACACCTTCATTGGATATGGCGCAGATAGTATGGGCTACAGGCTTTGGGATTTTGAAAGCAGAAAGGTAGTCAGAAGCAAACATGCAACATTCAACGAGGCTGAGCTTTATAAAGACAGAAGCACGGGAAAGTCACAGAATCAGAAAGTACAAGTTGAGTTTGAAAGTGATGACATCAGAATCGGAGGGTCAGAAGATACTCAAGATAGTGGGAGTACTGAGCCTGATGTTCAGAATGATGATGAATCTAAAGATGTTCATGAAGATGCTGTCAACAATGAAAGCTCAGAGGATGAAGAAGAAACAGATTCTCTAGTACAGCCTCAGTCAGTTGAATCGAATTGGGTCAGGAGATCCACCAGAGTCACTAAACCTCCTGAGAAATACGATCCATCAGTCAATTATCTTCTTTTGACTGAGAATGGTGAACCAGGAAGTTACTCTGAAGCAGTTAAGCTGAAAGATTCGTTGCAGTGGGAGCGTGCAATGAAAGAAGAAATGGGATCTCTAAACAAGAATAAAACTTGGGAGTTAACCAAGCTTCCTCGAGACAAAAAGGTGTTGCAGAACAAGTGGGTCTTCAGAATCAAGGAAGAGCATGATGGGTCTAAACGGTACAAAGCCCGTTTAGTGGTCAAAGGATTTCAACAGAAAAAGGGAATCGATTATAATGAGATCTTCTCTCCAGTGGTGAAGATGACCACCATCAGATTGGTCTTGAGTATTGTAGCAGCAGAGGGCTTACATCTAGAGCAGCTAGATGTCAAGACGGCATTCCTGCATGGTGATCTTGATGAAGACATCTACATGACACAACCTGAGGGTTTTCAGGTTGTTGGTAAAGAAGATTGGGTCTGCAAACTGAAGAGGAGCTTGTATGGTCTGAAACAAGCACCCAGGCAGTGGTACCTGAAGTTCGACAACTTCATGGAGAGGACCGGGTACAAAAGATGTGAGATGGACCATTGTTGTTATGTGAAGAAATTCAAAGGCTCCTATATCATTCTACTTCTGTATGTAGATGATATGTTGATTGCAGGATCGGATATGAAAGAGATCAGCAAGTTGAAGAAGCAAATGTCTGAAGAGTTCGAGATGAAAGACTTGGGTCCAGCCAAACAGATACTCGGTATGAGCATTGCCAGAAACAAGAAAGATGGATCTTTGACACTGTCCCAGGAGAAATACATAGGGAAAGTGTTAGAAAGGTTCAAGATGAATGACGAGAAGACGAAACCCAGAAACACACCGTTGGGAAGTCATTTCAGGCTTACCAAAGATCAATCTCCTAGATCAGAAGAAGAGAAAGCAGATATGGCTGATGTTCCTTATGCATCTGCTATTGGTAGTCTCATGTATGCCATGGTTTGCACGAGACCAGACATAGCCCATGCCGTAGGGGTCGTTAGTCGCTTTATGTCAGATCCGGGGAGAGAACATTGGGAAGCAGTCAAATGGTTGCTTAGGTATTTGAAGGGTACTTCGAAGATGGGATTATGTTTCAAGGGTAAAGACTCAGTTCTCAGAGGATATACCGATGCCGATTTGGGTGGATGCAAGAAGACGTTTAAAAGCACTACGGGGTACGTTTTCACAGTGGGAGGGACAGCAGTTAGTTGGATGTCCAGACTTCAGAAAAGCGTGGCTTTATCAACAACAGAAGCTGAGTACATGGCAGTCGCTGAAGCCAGTAAAGAGCTAGTGTGGTTGAAGACTTTTCTTGAAGAGCTTGGCAAAAAGCAAGCTGATTACTCGTTGTATTGTGATAATGAAAGTGCGGTTAAACTTGCTAAGAACCCGGTCTATCATGGGAAAACAAAGCACATTGGGATGAGGTATCACTTTGTCAGAGGACTGATCAGTGATGGTACAATGAATTTGATGAATATCTCAGGTGCAAAGAATCCAGCAGATATGTTTACCAAATCTGTGGCGCTGGATAAGCTGAAGTTCTGTATGACTTCAGCTGGCCTTCAAGAATAGTGTTGAGAAGGTGGTGGTAACTAGGGGGAGCTCAAGCTCAGTTGGTGTTTACAGAAGTACAGAGGAGCGCAGGTGAACGTGTTTCGAAGCCTCCAAGTGGGAGATTGTTGGGATGTAGGCTTCGGCCCACTTAGATTAGACAAAAAGAGGGAGAGACGCAGAAAAAAGGAGCCGGCCCTAGCTCTCTATTCCCTTGTTCCTTGTTTCCTTAATTAGGAGATTTACCCTAATTATGTTTCCTTAATTAGGACATTACCTAATTATGATTTGTCTATAAATTAAACCCATTGTACTTGTAAACATTGTAGCACCTCAATAAGAAAAGAAAACCCTAGTTGCCCCCGTGGACTAGCACGATCACCCCGATCGTGTGAACCACGTAAACTCTCTCGTGTTCTTTCTCTCGCTTTCGGTTTTATTGCTTTGTGTGATTGTGTGTGTATGTGACGTATAAAACCTAACATGTATGACACTACATTTATTATGAACTAAATTTAGAAGCTACAATATGCACTTGACACTTGGCAAAATGTAAACACCTTCTTTACAAAGTACTTTTTTCTTACTTACATTTGAAGGAAACTTACAATTATTAAACATTATTTTTTGAAATATCTTTAAATATTTATTAAAATAAATTTATTGTACTTGAAAACGATTATCTTGGAAGATTTGATTAAAAAGGTTTAATACATCGATAACACTAAAGTTGTCGAGCTATCCAGCGTGTAAGGATGGATATTTTGTTTTGTCCTGTCGGAAAACTTGATTCACTCGCTCTGTTCGGGTCCAGTGACTGCCCTAAGAAACGGGTACGTGGTCCAAGGATTTCAGACATGTGTAGAAAACCAGGAGTCGGGTTATCTTGTTGTTGTGAGGATAGATCCATTAACCCTCAAATTGACCAGTAGTATGCCGAACCTAGTTATTAACATTGAGGTATATTAGCGAGGACGCCATGCAAATTTAGAGTTGTCATGGAAGCGTTACAACATCGTTTCCCATGATGTCAAAACATGTCCCGTAAAGAGTAATCTTATAAATATTTGACTTTTAGTCATTATAGATCAAATTCGAATTCCAAAACGATTCAAATCCGACAACGGTTCAACACCAACAAGGATCCATTCCAAAGATAGTTCAATTCAAACCCAAGTAATCATGATCATAAATTTCGACTTGATAGATTTCGACTTGCTCGCATACCTATTAAAATTCACGACTTATTAAAATTGAACGATTTGAAATTCACACCTTAATTCTTCTATAATATATTTAGGATCTAGAGGTACTAAAACAACTTAACTATCAAAAAGGACAGTTGGATATGTACGCGCGAAACTAAACCCGACATATAGTCAAGTACAGTTCCGCCTGTGTACTTGAAAGCTTCCGTCCCGCTTGTTTTTGAGCATTTTAGTCCTACTTAGATGTCAAAACAACTTACGATGTCCAAATGGAAGTTGTACTACAGTCTCTTAAGGTTCTCCTTAATTCGAATCACCTTATTTGGACAATCTATCAATTTTATTTTATATGGATCCCGGATACCTCGTCAACTTCGTGTCGGGACGTGTGCATGAGTTATCTGCCGTTCAGAAAAAAAAATAGAAATCTATCTCAAGAACTTATACCTTAGCAAGAATCTGAATTTATGAAATCTTGATTCCTTCAATCGATTGAAAGAAAATTTAAGAGAATGAAAAGATTGTAGACAAAGAGACGAGAGGCATACATGGGGACGAAATGTAGCTTACTCTACAAATTGATAAGCATAGCATGATGATGATGAAGATATTTTATTTATTTATTTATTTATTATTACTATTATTTTAAATATATATATATATATATATATATAGAGAGAGAGAGAGAGAGAGAGAGGGAGGTTCATTTGTAAACCTTAAATATCTTGTAAACCGTGTAAACCAATCCACATTATTGATTTTCAAGAACGTTTCCATATTTCACATTTCCATATTTCCATAATCATTGACTTATCATATATTTCACATTTCCATATTTTCTATGAATCCATATCCTCCTTTAATTTTTTTGATCAAGGGTCACGATGGGTTCCCAAAGTTTACAAGATATTTGAGGTTTACAAATGAACCTCCCTCTATATAGATGTATATATAAAGTTTGACAAATTGAAGGTTTAAGCCTTTAATTAATTATCTCTAGTTGCCAAAAGTGTGATTTATTCCGGAAATTTAAATTTTTTGGGTATTAAACTTTAAATCTTTTGTTTATATCATTTTTCACTTTACGCCCTTGCTATATTAACGTAAATAATATATAAGAACTAAAATGAATTAAAATTTTTGTTTCCCTTTCAACAGATTATATCATTATAATCTTCTTGACAATATATTCAAAATGAACATAGTATTTTGAATTTGATCGTATTATTAAATATCAAGAATACATACAAAATTAATTTATCAATCGATCAATTGACCTTGAAGTTTATGTACAATTTATTGTTGTCGGGAAATTTATATGTACTCTGCGCTGCAGCGCGTATGAGTACGTATCTAGTATATTTTAAAAGAAATACATAATATTTATAAAACATAATTGTTGTCGGCTTCCCAATCCCAGTGGCTTCTACCTGAAACCATACCCGCTTCAGCCGTTTTGGTGTTCCCACACGGGTGATGGGAACCTGCTGAGAAACCGTGGACATCGGGGTGACCAAAAGGGGGAAATTTCAGCCTATGCCCAAAACCCTACCCCAACATTAACCTCTTACCCAAACCCTCTCCCATTTTGCATCATATGCCCAAAATAGGGCGTTATAGAGGACGTTCTAATGGAGAGAAATTTCCACCGCCATTAATGAGATTTTTAAGAAGCAAAGTGGGAAGCAAAAGCAATAGGGGAAGAAGGTCACATGCCAGCCCTATGTTTATTAAGAAGAGAAACACAGTTATCGAGACCACCCAAGAACCATCTTCCCCTAAAGTCACCATATGCCCAAAACGGATGTTAACGAACGTTAATGACCCTAAACGTCCATTAACGGCGCTTAACGGATGTTAACGGCCTAAACTAGTTATCTTTCCGTCAACTGTGGTCAAACTTTTTCTAAACGGCCCTTAACGGCTTCTTATTGCCCTTTAACGGACATTAACGGCCCCAACATAGGTTTTAACGTCCTATTTTGTCAAGCTTTGAAGTTTTGTTTGACTTTTTTTAATTGGTCCGTTAAAACGTCCTCCATAACGCCCTATTTTAAGCATATGCTGCAAAATGGGAGAAGGGTTTTGGTAGGGTTTTGGACATAGGGTGAATTTTCCGCCAAAAGGATGGTCTTACTCATCTTTTAAATGCTTCTAATATTTCTAAATTTAGCAATAAAACATTCTCGACTTGATACCAAAAATAAATAACTACAAAATATTGTGATTATCTATATCACGTATCCGATTAATAATAAATAGAAAGGAAAAAAAACCTTACGTCAAATATCAAACGTCATCGAATACTTGGTATAGTATTCAATACAAAAAAACAAAACTAGTTAAAAAAACGTGTAGTTTTTTCATGAATTTTATTGGTTGACAAAAGTTTGAAAACTAAAGTTTTTGTATTAACATGACAATATTACATGGTATATTAGTTTAGTCTTATTAGTTAATGTGACCATTGACCAATGATGTAAATCTTTTTTATATTTAACATTAATGTAAAATTTTAGAGCAAATAAAAAGTTATTCTAAAGATATCTCTCTCTCTCTCTCTCTCTCTATATATATATATATATATATATATATATATATAGAGGAAAGTTCAAATGTGAACCACTTTTTGGTTGTGAACGTGAGGACAACCGAGAGCGCGACATGTGGCGGATGACTAGGCGCCACGTCGGCTTTGAGTGTGGTCCCCCCCTTTTAATTCAATGCCCTCCCATGAATCGCGCCTAGTCATCCGACGTGGACCTTACGTGGCGCTTAGTCATCCGCCACGTGTCGCGCTCTCGGTTGTCCTCACGTTCACAACCAAAAAGTGGTTCACATTTGAACCCACCCCTATATATATATATATATATATATATATGGAAAAGTTCATATGTGAACCACTTTTTCATTGTGAACGTGAGGACGAATGTCAGCCACTCATCCGGTCAATAAATGTGGTTTTGACTAGGTCTCATCCTCTATTAATCTCCACCCTCCTATGAATCGCGTCAAACCTCCGTGATCGCGTCCACCGTAACCGAAGATGTGTGCCACGTGGCGCGCTCTCGGTTGTCCCCACGTTCACAATGAAAAAGTGGTTCACATTTGAACCCACCTCTATATATATAGCGTTAGGTTCAAATATGAACTAAATTTTGGTTGTGAACATAAGGACCACTAAAGTCGTTTCCCGTGGCAATATTTACTCTGAATATCATGCATTATTCAGAGTGAATATTCACTCTGAGTAATGCATGATATTCAGAATGAATATTGTCACGTGACGCGATTTTAATGATCATCACATTCACAATGAAAAATGAGTTTTCACTTAAACTTTCCTATATATATATATATATATATATGCATCTATTAATGTTCAAACTCATTACCCAACTACTTAACTGTCTGAACCTAATACAATAAAATCAAGTTTATAGAACACCCAAAAAATATATATAAAAAACGTACTAATAGATTATTAAGTACCTTACATGATTGGTTCATGTAGTTTACATATAATTATACTATACATCCCTAATTTAAAATAACTAAGAAAAATTTTCCTATAATTAAAATTTCACGTTGTTTAATTCTTGTACCCTAACATTATTAGAGCATCCACAGTGTGGTTTTTGAAAGGTTTTTAGAGCTTTTTAATAGGTTTTTTAAAAAGTAAAAACCTCATTTTAAGGGTTTTCATAGTGCATAAGTTTTTTCATGTGAGGTTTCTCGTCATATGTCATAATTGCACTACCTACTTTTTTAGAGGTTTCTCGATATAAAATATTTATTTTTATAAATAATAACATAATGATATAAAGTTAAAAATGGTGGGACCCTTAAAAGTTTAAAAAAACTTAGTTGAGGATTTTCACATAGTGGAGATAAGTAGAGGCTTTTAGGTCGTTGAGATAGCGATAATATGAAAAAAAAAATTGTAAAAAGACTTGGTAAAAAATCTATACACTATGAATGCTTTTAGAGCATCTTCAATAGCATTGCTAAATTTGTATCTTTCAATGTTTTTAAAAATTTAGCAATGGTGTTGAAGATAAATTTACTTGAAAGATACTTTAATCATTTCATCATCTTTTTTTTATGTATTAAAAATTATAAGGATTAAAAATGTAATTAAACTAAAACCTAACAGTCACTCTCCCCAACACCACCACGTGAACGCCACCACCCATCCCCAACCACACCCTCACCACCCACCCACCCCCACATGAACCCTTCATAAATATTCTTTCTTCATTCCTTCATTACTAAAACCTATATATATATACATATTATATATATAGGTTCAGTGGCGAATCTAGAATAGAAAACCACGTGGTTCCCTACTAAGTTTAGTCGGAAAAAAATGTGTCAATTATATTTTTGTCGGGTCGGATCATTAAAATTAAAAATCAAACATTTACCCCATATTGATATTTTAAAGTTCTTACAATTGTACTCGACGAGGTCTTATACCTTGAAATATTTGCATAATTGTATCGTTATTAATATCTTCTAAAATAACATTTTCAATATACGAAACTAAATAATATCTCAAAAATTGATCACATATTTCACAAATACAAAAGAAGATTTAAAGTTTTAATTTTGATTTGTGAACAAACCTGGCTGTCACTATATTTGAAAATCGGATTGCAAATTGCGAATTGAAAATGAATTGCGAAACTCAATTGGTCGATTTGTATAGATTGGAGATCGATTGGTTGAAGTTGAATTCGATGAAGATGTGGCCGTAGGGTTTTTGGTCGAAGTCTCCATAAGAGATTAGGTAGTGTTTTTCTTTTAGATTGTGGGTCAGACTTAGAATTGTTGGGCCTAAAAAAATTAAAAGAAAAAATAATACTTTT
The DNA here is from genome assembly GCA_030169165.1 of Centaurea solstitialis. Taxonomy (NCBI): domain Eukaryota; kingdom Viridiplantae; phylum Streptophyta; class Magnoliopsida; order Asterales; family Asteraceae; genus Centaurea; species Centaurea solstitialis. The sequence continues at coordinate 98,946,317 of CM058043.1, forward strand.
TGGAGCACTAAGAGATTTGAACATAAGACCTACAATATACAAGGGATGTTATCCACCACACCACCATTGATTTCATTTACCAAAGTTGTTTAAAAAAATATTTAAGGTAGTTCCTCAAAAAAAAATTAGGTAGGTCCCAAAAAAATTTCTACATAACTTCTAATAAAAATAAAATATTTGGGTAGGTCCCGGGACCTACTTGGCTAATGCCTAAATTCGCCCTTGTATAGGTTCATCTTATTTTGTAAATCGTGTATTTGTATTAACCATGTTAATTATTCACTACTATGGATCGTTATCAACGGCTTCAATTAATTGTTTAATTTTTAATTAATTCCTAAAATATGAAAGTTACTTTTTAAAGTATGGAAGGATGGTCCACATATGCAAAAGAAAGTAAAAACTTTATTGGTACATTTTTTTGTTTACATAGTTAATACGAAAAAATATGGTTAGCAAAAGAAGTTGACGTATTATATATAGAGAGAGGTTCAAACGAGAACCCTTTTTATTTGTGACAACGCCAAAACCTTCGTCCATGTATAAAATCACATGTGATTTTACACTAATAGAAAAATGGAAGCAGATGACTTTGGATGTGACTGTTTGCGGACGACTTTGGACGCGCTTAAAGTTGCGTGAATCATATGTGATTTTGTATGTGAATCATATGTGGTTTGGTACGTGAATTATGTCATTTTTCCGTAAGTGTAAAATAACATGTGATTTTGTATATGGACGAAGGTTCTCGCAAATAAGAAGGGTTCTCGTTTGAACCTCTACCTATATACACACACACACACACACACACACACACACACACACACACACACACACACACACACACACACACACACACATATATATACACACTTGGGTTCACGTGAGACCAAACAGTTTTCGTGAGACCGCGTGAGACCTAGACTTTACGCATGAAACTTCACATTAAAACACTGTGAAGGTTAATAAAATTCCAATATTCATACTAAAAAACACTATCAAGGTAAAAAATCCAAAATAAGGTAAAGAAATGAAACTTAGAAAAATGTTTTAAAAGCAAAAAATAAATAGTCCGAACCTTCACACCAAAAATCTGTGAAGGTAAAAAAAATATCGATCATTCACATAAAAAAAACACTGTGAATGTAACATTTACAGTGTTTTTAGTACGAATGTTCAATTTTTTTTACTTTCACAGTGATTTGGTATGAAGTTTAATGAAAAAAATGTTGGTCACACCGGTCTCACGTGAACCTAACCCTATATATATATATATATATATATATATATATGGCCGCCAGTTGGTCCAAACCACCTAAAAAACCTCCAGATTGCAAACCATGTTGTGTCGCGTAGTTTAGCTATTTTTCAAACCAAACTTGATTGTCGGATCGCTCAAATTGTCAAAAACGGTCTGACTTGAATTGTTTCGACCAGTTTGAGTGGTCCAGTAGTCTTTTTAAACACCCCTAATAACTGGAATAGGGAAGAGATTAAATGTAAATAATCATAATTTATACAAACTTGTAAACTAAACGTATTATATTTTAATTTTATACTTTAAGCAACAATGATATATTTCTGGGCTTCTATCAAATTTAGTTACACGTTGTGTGTTGTGATTAAAATTTTATGTTACTTTGTCCCTTACATGACCGTGAACGGTCTAGAATAGTGATGGCCAAAAATCAGTCCCGGGCTGGTTATAACCAATCAGGAATCGGTTTAGTTAAAAACATTCATCGACCGTAACCGGTTACGGTTAAGGGGTCTCGGGGTCTTAACTGGGTTAAGCTTAACAGTTAATTGGTTAACCTCGACCGGTTATAACCGGTGAAGGACCAGTTAAGACTATTTTTTTTAGCTTTATAAATTATTATAACCGGTGAAGGACCAATTAAGACTATTTTTTTAACTTTATAAATTATTTAATGATTAGAAATTTAGAATAGAGAGAGAGAGAGAGAGAGAGAGAGAGAGAGAGAGAGAGAGTTGAGAGAGTAGAACTTGCAAGAAACGAATAAGAGTCAAGACTCGAGAATACGAAATCACAAATCATAGCGAGAATTTTGAGTTTTTTTTTTTTTTGCGTTTTTCGTAAGTTGGTAACTTGGTATTCAACCCAAACACCACACAACTTATTTATAGGGTATACGGGGGTAAAAAGGCAAAAAAAAAAGGTTCAAAAATGAAGCCAAATGGTTCCTAACGGCTATAATAACATATATAAAACGGCTAGTTTTTTGAATTAAATTGGTCACGGTTATAACCGGTTCCGGTTCAGTTACGTAACCGGTTATGAGAAAAATGCCAAAAACCTTAACTGATCAGATTATTTGGTCTCTTAATCAGTTATGAAGCGGTCCGATTATAACCGATCGACGACCGGTTCGGTTATCAGTTAACCGACCGAACCGGTTATAACCGATTGCTGTTGACCATCTCTTGTCTAGAATGATAGCAGGTAAACCTTCATAGTCATAAAATTTTTAAACAATGTCTAAATTCGAACTTAGAAAAGAAAATATTTCCACTACATTCCCATGTTTTTTAACCTGAACACAATTATATGCTATATTTTTAAATATATATTTGTGAATAAAGTAAATATATTGTGAAATTATTTAGCATTATTATAGAAACTACTTTTATCTTAGTGAGCAATATTGTTTAGATTTATTAAGAAAACGACTTTATATTTTTGAAGTCACATTCAAATTCAACAAAATAACACTTTATTATTGAGGTCGTTATCGTTTAAATTCAACAAAAATAGACTACTTTATAATTCATACTATTAAGGTGGAAGATACAAATAGAGTTTACAAGCACATGTCAATAATGAAGAAAAAAAGATGATAAAACATAAAACTTTGATTATTCTACAGGAATATAATCAAGACGCAAAAGCTACAGGCTTTTAGTGTACACATTTGAAGTTTCTAGAAATAATTATAGATACGGTTTTAACTTTAATATTACGAAGTATAATATTTACAAAGACAAAATTTTTAATTATTTTATTTTTTATTATACTTAACTATTATTTTTGTTTTGGTTGGTTTATTAAAAGTGTTTATTGTTGTCAGTGTGCTTTAGATATATTAGATCATGTACATCTAGGCCTGTAAACGAACCGAACGAACACGAACGGGGCATGTTCATGTTCGTTTGTTTAAGTTTAAATGAACACGAACACGAACGCTTAACCGAACGAAAAATCTTGTTCGTGTTCGTTCATTTAGCACATGAGGATGTTCATGTTCGTTTGTGTTCGTTTATTAAACTCTTAAACGAACGGTTCACGAACATAAACGAACATAAGCGAACTAACATTAACAAACGAACGTGAACAAATAGAAAATCGTACATATTCTTGATTTACATCTAGAAGTTTTTACTCAAGAGAAGAGAGACTGTGTAGTATTTTTTTATACTTATTTAAAACATACTTAAATAATTAAATTACTTAATAAATAATATACAATTTATAAACAATTATATATACTAATATAAATAAACGAACATAAATGAACGGTTGACGAACGTAAACGAACGAACATAACTGAAAGTTCACGAACATAATTGAAGGAACGAGGACGTTGTTCGTGTCCGTTCGTTTATTTAAACGAACGTAAAATCTTGTTCATGTTCGTTCATTTATTAAACGAACGAACATAAACGAACTTCCCGCCGAACAAAATCACGAACGGTTCATGAACGTTCGGTTTGTTTACAGGCCTATGTACATCAATGCCAGGCTTGGCCCTGGGCATAGGCCAAAGGGGCGGTGGCCCAGGGCATCATCTAGCCCAAGGGCATCATTTTTACAAGCTCAAATATTTATTAGTAGGTTCAATTTTAAGCTTTTGGGCCTAATTTTACTACATCTGTGAGTTGTGAGCAATTCATATATAGATACCAAATCAATCTCGGCCTGCTACAATTTAAACCAAACGTGACTATATAAGTAGAGAACTAAACATTGAAACAACATTTGTCGCCAATTTCTACAAATCGCTCGTCAATCGACATGCTTTATATTCCAATCTTCCTGTTTTTGAAATCAGAAATCGAAGTAATCGATTTCTTCACTCTTCTGGTTTTGGTTAAATCTCAGTAAGTTTTTTTTGTTTGATTATTAGTTTATCACTTTGCAATCTATCACCTATGTTGTTGTTCTGCATTATCTTCGATTTCAATCCTCAATAGTTAATCCCAACATAATTTATGCGTACTAAAGGGGCATTTTTTGACCTTTCGCCATGGGCATCCGAAATCTCAGGACCGGCCCTGATCAATGCAATACTAACTCATTTTTCACAAGTGATACATTTGGTAAACAGTCTTTAAGTATTTTAATTTTATTTATATTTTGCAATATATATCTAATAAATGTTAAGTTGTTTTCATTTTACTTCCCTACATTTTTCATTCTTAATTTTATATATACTCTTATTTATTAGTAATATTTGTAACTAAAATTACATTAAATTATGTATGCTATTTCATAAATTACACCATTAAAAAAGTCATATCAATATTTGGAAAAATAGTCAAGTATTAAATACTCTTAAGTTATATGTAATTTGTTCGATATATTTATGTGATCTGTGATTTGGAAAATTAACATTGTCTAATTTATGTCCGTTAAAACCATCATGTACACTTACATGATGAATAATTTAGTCATTTAACTTTTTTTTAATTTTCTTTTGAAATTACAGGAACCAAAAATGTAATTTGTAGAATATATCAATTAAAAACATTATACTATCTTGATAAAAAAAACATTATACTATACTCATTTTTAAAATATCGATAGAACTTTTTAAAACGATATAATTTGTATATTAAATTAAATATATTTAATTACATTTTCACTTATAATATTATTAATTAATTAATATATCAAAAATATAAAATAAATAAGGAAAAAAAATATGAAAGTAAAAATTAAAATAGAAGATGTGATGTTCGTTTATTTTAGACCATCCACAGTGGTCATGTTGGTTGTCAATGGTACCAGCTGTCACCTTAGCGCCACATTAGTTTTCCACTATCTTACCAACACCTTACCAATCCATACCAATTCATCCATAGTGGTCTTGACTTTCATACCAATCTAAATAATTAATAAAAAAAATAAGAAAAGAAAAGAAGAGAGAGATAGAGAGAAAGGAGAGAGAGGGTGGGGTGGTCTACACAACCGGCATGGTTATACCGATTTTCTTGCTTGACAATTGGTACCAATTCAGATGGTGTTGCTACCGGTACCAACACCTTGCCACTCCCTTGACGCCACCCGTTGCAGTTGGTCTGATGAAAATGGTTTTTTTAACGTCCTTATGGTTAAAAAATTTATTTTCATCTTTATCATTTTGAAATTACAATTTCCATTCCCTTTTAGAATTTTTTATTATTTTTACTTTTATAATTTAAACATAGTTGTTTTCTACGTCCTATAATTTATAATTCATTCCTAATCCAGTCGTCATATTTAAACACAGTAAATGACCTTATGAATAAAAATATAACTGACCTACAAACCATAGGGACGAATATCAAAACCTCAAAACCATATAGATGAAATCCATAAATTTTAACAAAACTACAAGGATAAAAACATAATTTACACTTTCTTAGAACACAACAAAAAAAGATTTATTTGTTATTTAATCATTTCTATAGGAATGTATGTTCAACAAAAGACAACTTTATATCAATGAGGCCTATATCATTGAATTTCCAAGAAATAGCCCACCTTACATATTGTTCAAATTTAAGAATACGATAAATTTATTGATATTCATTGACAAAAGGAAAAATAAGTGAATATAAAGCATTGATTACTGTATAAAATTATAAATTAAATACAAAAAAGTACTACTCTTGGTGTGGATCACATTTAGATATTCTAGAAACAATTGTAGATTTGTAGGTTTTGATTTCACTTTTGTAATACAAATACAATACTTGCAAAGGCTAATTATCTAATTATGAACCATGCATTAACAATATTATAACAATGACCTTAGAGAAATGGTTTATAGCAAACAAACCCTTTTTTGTATTGCAATTTAGAAAATGGTCTTCAAATCCTTGAAACTATTCTAAAATTTAAATTTATTTTACCTCCTCACATTTTTCATTTAATACAGTTGTTACATTAATTGACTTTTACATGTATATTAATAAAAATTACCATGGATAGAAGATTTAGGGTTGCGTTTGAGTTTTCTTCCTTCAAAAACTTTAGATATTTCATATAATTAAATGTTTTATAAAAATATGCATCAAATAGAAAATTTTATTTCTCATGTAGTTAAGTCGACAAAGAAGCAGGACAAATTTGTTCAAATACAAGATAAATGTCGGCTTAGGGAAGGAAACTAAGATGACCCTATAAAGGACTTAATATCTCATATATCGGATTTGTTTTAAAACCGTTAGTTTAAATATGAAAAGGACAATATCTAGTACAGTTGTCTGAGATGTTACAAATGGTATAAGAGTTGGGAAATAGGTTGAGTTGCCAACCAGGACTCTTGGCTCCCAATGGGATGAGTTGTGAGATCCCATATCGGGTGGAAATGGGAACTAAGACTGTCTTATAAAAGACTGAATATCTTATCTACTAGATGTATTTTAAAATCTTGATTCTAGACAAAACAAATAGTATCTGGTATATTTGGCTTGGGATGTTAAAAATGGAATACGAGTCAGGCATCAGGTATTGTACAAGTGAGGATGATAACTAAAGTTACCTTATAAGGGACTGAACACCCCTTTATCAAACAATATACAAAATTGTGGGTCTGAGATGTTACACCCCTAGCTCGACCTAATCTTAATCGCTGAGTGAGCAAAGAAAGAATGTATAGTCGCATTAGTGTTCTTAAAGGTAGATTGCATACTGAACACCCCTTTTATAAAACATTATATAATATTGTTGGTCTGAGATTTTACACCTCTCGACCTAGCTTCAATCGCTGAGTGAGCAAAGAAAGAATGTCTCGTCACATTATTGTTATTAAAGGTAGGTTGCATACAGAATTAGTTGGGGTTGTCGGTAATCAAGTTTCTGACTAAATAAAAACTATATAGCTCAATTATTGATTTTTTTACAAAATATAAACTCAGACTTATTGTTTAAAAAAACAAATAGCCAATTAACAAATTAAAATTTAAAACTTTTGATTGCTTTATACTTCAATTCTTTATCCACGTTTCTTTATTTTTGAAGAAGTAAAACAATTTCTAATTTGAAGTATAGTTAAATTATAAACTAAAAACTCTAAAATATCTCTTTAATTTAGTATAAAAAAATATTTAATATTTAAATTACTAGTTTTAAAGTTTTTTTTATTAATAAAACACAAGAAAGTTTAAAAGTATGCGGTTGGCCCGCCTTTGTTTGTTTTGCCATTTTGCTGTTTTTAATATATTTGCTGGGTTTTCTTCAAAAAAAAGTTTAAAGCATGTTAAAATTTTCAACAAGACAATCACACTTTTAATGCAAATGGAAAAAAAAAATTCTATATTCTAGAAACGATAAACAAATTAATTTTAAGAATATTCAATCTTAAACTTATTTTTTAAATTATTATTGACAAAAAAAAATTAATGATGTAATTTACAAAATAAAATAAGTATAAATTCAATGTAATTTAGTTAAAAATGTTATTAATTAACTAATATAATAAATATCTAAAATAAAAAAGTAAGAAGTCACACTACCAGGGTTCGAATTCCACGCGGGTAACATTTCTGAGATCTCCAGACTTTGAATTTGGTCATTTGGGCCGGGTTCGGGGTCGGTATGGGATGATCCAGTCTATGGGATCCACTTCCCTTCCGGTGGGTTCAGCCATAGGTTGGGCCAGGTCGCAGCGCATTAGTGGGATTGCCCAATTGAAGACCCGATAATGCTGGAACGTGTGTGTGTTAACTTGCCGTTTAAAAAAAGGGAATAAATAAAAGTTATCAACTTACAAAATGAAACTTTCAAAATTAAATTACAAAGTGGAAGACACTTATTCTTTTATTTATCATTTTATACATTTTTTGATTTTGTTATAACAATAAATAGATTTACGAAAAAAAAAATACTTATTATCAATGCAACTTTTGTAATGATATTTTTAGTTAAAATATTATTAATTAACTATACAATAAATATATAAAATGGAAAATAAAAATGAAAAAGTAGTGAAGCAACATAAATATATAGGATAGGAGTTTGTTTGCCATATGAGCATTTCAATAAGGAACACTGTTGTAAGGGAAAAGGGAGTGTGTGGCTGTCATGTACCTAAGCTTACATATAATACACATCAAAACTACGTAGTTTTAATTGAAACCTAATCAAAACTACGTAGTTTTAATTGAAACCTAATCAAGAAAGAAAGAATAATAACATCTCAACACCAACCTTTCAATCAATTCATCCAATCCACACTTTCAATTAATTGACCTCAACATTCAAATCGATTTCAACACCAGCCTTTCAATCGATTCATCCAATCCAAACTTTCAATCGACGACCTCAACATTCAAATTGATTTCAATCGACGACCTCACCCTTCAAACCGACTTCAATCGACTACCTCAACCTTCATATCGATTTCATCTAAATTAACTTCAACATTCAAATCTCAAAATCGATTTCTATAAAATGTAGAAAGAAATCAGAAAACTTGTGATTTTGTATCCTTTGGATAGCTATTGTCGATTGGAGTATCGAAATCAACAAAAAATCTATTGAATGGAATATCGAAAAGTATAGAAATCAAAAGATTATTGAATGGAATATTGAAAAGTACAGAAATCAAAAAACTTGGAATCAAGAAAAAGGTACAGCAAATTGAGTATCGAAATCAAAATTTCCTATTTGATAATATTGATTTAACATTGAAATCCAAGTACGCATAAATGTACCCTCCTAATTTCAAAGTAAAATGTAACATCCCAAATTTCCAAACATTCATTCGATATAAAATAACCAAAATTCTTACAAGAGCGGAAGCTTGTCCGACATTACATTAAAATCATTACGTTGAAACTTAAATCCGGAAATCCACCAACAACATAAAGCAATGTTATCGAAAAACAACGAAGTTTTAGTTTCGAAAGCATAAAAGAGTTTGACATTCTAACATAGCATCTCCTCCCAAACATCCTGACTGAACTGCTAATCCAGAGCTTCATACGGTAGCCTTCTCTTTCCCCTTACGGGAAGTACCTGCCACTAAAAGATTATACAACAACGGGGTAAGCATAAAGCTTAGTGAGCACACACATAACTACTTACTATCATGCTTACACAATCATTTCACATAGCAATCATAAACATGCAAATCTCCAACCTTCCTTACGGTTTGATACCATAAAGGAAAGACATATGACACTGGTACCAGGCCTCTCCAAATTCCCTAGGGGTATCACTACCACCATAGGTACTCTCCAAACGTCCCCGAAGGAACACATAACACGATTACACATGCAACATAACCATGCACACATAACATTAAGAGTTAAGTGAGGTACTCACCTGATAAGTTGATTAGTGAGCTCCCTTAACTAGTACGACAATCACTTCACAGCACCTAAACATAACACATACACATACACATCAATTGCGGTCCCAAAACGGGTCCTTAACTTAAACTCGACTCCCTAACGTGAAATGGCCAAGCTAACCCCGACCAATTTCCACAAAACTTCACCTAATATCAAGTTACACAAGCCCCTAGGGGTCCACAAGCCAAAGAACCCCAAACGAGCCCGAAACGGAAAACTCAAAAATCGGGACAGCACAAACGGCGGGTCAGTCCGCGGGTCCAAAAATCGCACCCAGTCGCGGGTTGCGACTTCTGCCCTGCGTTTTCCACTCCTAACCTCCAATTCGACCAAAATTCAACCCACTACAACAATATACAACAACTATGGTCGATATATAACACTTACATGCGATTAATTTGATCACAAACGAGCCAATTGATGATCTTTTGATCACCAATCTATCATACAACTCTTAAACAACCAAGTACTACAACTACAACCCCAATTGACAACACAACTAAATAAAACTCTTACCTTTAATGAAATTGACGGAGTTGCTAACACAACCAACCCAAAACAAGCCTTCAATTCAACTCCTTTGCTCCCCTCTCTCCTAATCGCCTCCTTTCTCTCTCTCTGGATACGTTCTCTGAAACTGCCAATCTCCAGGAGTTAGGGTTTCTACTCCTTTTATCCAACTACACATCCCTTCACTTCCACAATTGACACTAGGGCCCCTCAACTCCTAAAACATAACCATAATTAGCTACTTAAAATGTTTAAACCAAAAACAAAGAAAGTGAAAACGGGTGTTACATAAAAGATGAAAGCATCCTCCTAATTTCAGAAATTGAAATCAGAAGCCCTAAAAGACCCTGTTACGGAATTTAAAAATAGCAAGAATCAAGGGGCAGGTTCATGGAGCAGCTGGAGTTTTTTTTATCGGTTTTAATCAAAACTACGCAGTTTTGATGTGTATTGTATGTAAGCTTAGGTACATGACAGCCACATACTCCCTTTTTCCTTATTGTAATTTTGGTGGTATATGAATATCAAAGTAATTTTTAAGCCAGATAAAAGTGTAAACCTTAAACATACCACTTAAACCAAAATCTTAGTTTACTTCTTGTCTTTAATTTATTTCTTTTAACTGATTATGCAAATTTTATATGAACTTCAATTTGGTTGTCTATGTAGACAATTTGCTTATCCACGTAGAAATTATGCCCATATCACTTAAACAACTTGTGTAGTATAATCCTGATTTTCTTAATCAATTAATCAAATTTAGCAAGAACTGTAATTTATATCTACAAAGATATTTTGCTGGTCTATTCAAATAATGTGTTTGCTGATCCAAAATGACCATTGATTTAATGAAATTAACAAAAATGTTAGTCAAAGAGATGATGATCAAAAAGATTAAATGTTATAAGGACCAAATACATAATAAATAGTAAAAAAAAAATATCAAAAACACATGGAGTAAATACTTAATTCATCCTTAAAAATTAATATAAAAACAAATTGCATGAAAAGTTAACAATAAAATTAGACTTATGAAAATTTATGGGTTGAAACTCATTTTTCTTGTGGTCAAAAGTCAAAACACAAATATATTTACAAAATAAATAAGTTTTGAGAAAATAATTTTTTTAGCCATTTGAGAAAATGGAGTTTACCTTTTAGCCAATATCTCTTCACATTTAGCAATCTAACCACAAAAGTCTCCCCAAATAAAGTCGCCCCGGACGACTTCTACAAATCCGGTCAAAAACTCTGATTCCGGCCAAGACCACACCCCCGCCGCATGCCTTTTCAAACAAGTCGCCCCGTTGGAAGTCGTCCGGGACGACTATGATGTTTATAGGCGGCATTGATGATTTGATGATGAAGCAAATTATATGTTTGGGATGATAAATAATTGGATGTTTGGGATGATAAATAATTGGATGATAAACAAGTCTCCCCATATGTTTTCAAATTATATGTTTGGGATGATGAAGCAACAAACCCAGATGGAGATTTTCAGATGGGCGACAGTGAAGAAATCATATGGCGGCAGATGGCTTCACCCATTCATTCAAAACATTCCAAAACATGGAAGTCGCCTGATGGGGAGTTGCCCTGGGCGACTTCTATTTGGGGCGATTTATGTGGTTAGATTGCTAAATGTAGAGAGATATTGGCTAGTTGGTAAACTTATTACCTCATTTTTATGAGAGTATGGCTAAAAAACTTATTACCTCATTTTTATGTTATAAAAAATTAATACTTTTGAAATTTTGTGGGTCATTTCACCATAAATGAACCCCATACTCTCATAGGTCCGCCCTCTCACGGTTGTATATGATCAAAACAAATGCATGGATTTGACATACATTATTCGATGGGGACTTGAAAATGATGCTTAAGTTAATTAAGAGTAATTATAAGGGAAAAGTACATCAAAATGTATCCAACTTGTCACGTTTTATCATTGTATGTACTCAACTTTCAAAGTTACCATTTAATGTATCGAACTTGCTAAAACTTGCTATTGTATGTATCCGGTGACTTGTTACCGGAAAAATGCTGACGTATAGCTGACGTGGAACAAATTATATCTGATGTGGAATATATATATATTTTTTAAAAAGAGTAAACTACAGATTGGTCCATGAGGTTTACAAAAACCAACAATTTTGGTCCCTAGGGTTTAAATTCTACAAAACCCAACAAATTGAGGGTTAAATTGTATAAATAAACACATTTTGTTTTTTCTCTCTCTCATTTGCGACTGAAGAATGTCGTTGGCTCCATCTCCGGCGGCCGGCGACACCACCCCCGTAAACACCACTCCGGCGGCCGGCGACACCACCCCGATCTCCGGTATCATCTCTCTCTCTCTCTCTCTCTCTCTCCCCTCTCTCTATTTCTCTCTTTCTCGTTCAACCTCTAGGAGGATCTGGACGAAATCGCCGCCGGTGGTGGTGGTCCAGATCCGGCAACGTCTCTCCCTCTCTCGTTCCACCAACCTGATATGGAAACCCCTGCAAAATCAACGCCGGTGGTGGTTTGGGGGTTTTGTTGATTTGAGGGTTTTATTGATTTGGTGGTGGTTGGTTTAGAGTGGTGGTGGTGGCGTTGGTGGTGGTGGGGGTTTGGTAGTGGCGGTGTTGGTGGTGGTGGTTTGGAAGCAGCGATGGCGGTGCCGGTGTTGGTGGTGGGTTTGGTGATGGTGGTGGTGGAGATTGCGTGGTGGTGGTGGCGGCGGCGGCTGTGGAAATGGATGTGGTGGTGGTGGTGTGGAGATGGTGGCGGCGGTTGCTGTAGAGATGGTGGGTGTGGTGGTGGTTTGGTGGTGGTGGTGGCAGCTGTGGTGGTGGGGGTGGTGGATGTAGAGATGGTGGTGGCGGCTGCTATAGAGATGGTTGGTGGTGGTGGTGGGGTGGTGGTGGTGGTGGTTTGAAGGTAGTGACAGTGGTGGTGGGGGTTTGAAGTGACGGTGGTGGTGGTTTGGAGGCGACAACAGTGGTGGTAGTGGTGGCGGTTTGGAGGCAGTAGCAGTGGTGGTGGTGGTGGTTTGAAGGTAGTGACGGTGGTGGTGGTGGATTGAAGGTAGTGACAGCGGTGGTGGGGTTTTGAAGTGAAGGTGGTGGTGGTTTAGAGGCGGCAACAGTGGTGGTAGTGGTGGCGGTTTGGAGGCAGTAGCAGTGGTGGTGGTGGTGGTTTGAAGGTAGTGACGGTGGTGGTGGTGGTTTGAAGGTAGTGACAGTGGTGGTGGGGGTTTGAAGTGAAGGTGGTGGTGGTTTGGAGGCGGCAACAGTGGTGGTAGTGGTGGTGGTTTGGAGGCGACACCGGTGGTGGTGGTGGTGGTGGGTTTGGTTTTTCAAATGAGGCAAAACATGTCCTTGGGACCTAATCAGTAAAGTAGAGGGACAAAATTTGTAATTTATTAAACTAATAGTGACTTGGCATCCTACGTGGCATCCTACGTGGCAATTTTACATGTTACCTTCTTAGTAGGTTACTCGATACATACAATGGCAAAGTTTAGTAAATTCGATACATTAAATGGTAAGTTTGAAAGTTGAGTACATACAATGATAAAACATGACAAGTTGGATACATTTTGGTGTACTTTTCCCTAATTATAAAATGTTATACACACACAAAAATTTTAATTTTTTTAGTTAATCAAGTTTTTACTTCAACTCTACTAATTTTTTTTTGTTAAGTAATTAAGGGATATTCTGCATATCAACATATACAAATATCAACATCCATAACCTAAATTAGTATTCATCTTCTTGATGTATTTGGGTTATAAACGTAGTATTAACCGGTGCTCAAATTTACGAGATGAAACCTTTAACATATTAGGATTGAGTTTCGGTTAGAAGTAGAGTTAGGTGAGAAGGATAAGAAGGAATCTATACTATTGGATAGACGTTAGAATGAGATGCACCGAATGCAACAGATCAATTCCTTATCAAGCAAATCTAAGGGATAAATTGAGCTTAAAAATGATTAATGGTTTATAACCTTCCTCACTTTAACTCTTCTTCTCACACAATCCTTTGTGCACGCGTGCGCACACATACACACACATATTGGGTAGGGTCATATTCAGGCAAAAACCTCAAAGAAATGGAAAAAGAAGGAACACCGTGGTATCCATTCATTTGGATGGTGTGCACTTGTACATACAAGTACTTTGTAACACGTACACGTGTTTAAAAACCAAAAAATAGCTTAGTTACTTTATTGCATAAATGCATACAGTTCAAATGAAGGTTTATGAGGGTGTTTCTCAGTTTTTCGTTAATTTTAGGTTTTCCCTTGATACCAATACTATAAATAAAATACAATAAAGGTAGGGGAGTAAGCGAGCCGAGCTGCTTGTGAGCTATTCAAGATCGACTCCTTAAAAACTCGATTCAAGCTCGAGTTAAATGATCTCGAGTGAAACTCGAGCTTCGTTTTATGATTAAGCTCGCGAGTTTAAATGAGTCACAATTAAACAATATAGTAACAACCTCAAAAACGATATGAATGCACATTCATGAAACCGGGTTTCCTTTCTTTTCAGTTTTTGTCAAAGAAAATAAGAAATAATACAGTAGATATGTACCGCACATAAAAAAGTAGACATGTACCTCACATAAAAAAAGGCAAGACCATGATTGATCTTTATTGTTTACTCAATTATTGATTAAGATGGGAACTAGACAGACTTGACTTTCTAGTGAGCCACTTTCATATGAACCTTCTATATGAGTTACGGCTGGTTGGCTAACTTCAAACAAAACATGTCAATTTTTAACAAACGTGAATTACATTTATGAACTAAATTTAAAAGCCACACGGGCAAAATCTAAACACCTTCACAAGTACTTTTTTCTTATTTACATTTCATGGAAACTTCCAATTGTTTCTTGGAATATTTCTATTATAAAATTTAATATATTGATACATGTTTGGCAAACTAATTTATAAGTTAATTGTTGAATAATAAGTTAGCTGGTGAACAATTTATGTTTGACAAAAAACCTGATTCACCCACTTTGTTTGGGTTTAGTGAGTCCCCTAAGAAATGGGTATTTAGTCTGAGAATTTCAATCATACGTAGAAAACTAGGGTCTCGTTATCTTTTTTTGGCCGAATTGAAGATGTATTGAGGATTGGCCCAACAAAAACGAGGAGGGAATTTGATTCCCTTTACCTACCTATTGGGGACTGATGACGGGGATTGCATTTCCGTCTCCCTGTTCATGCCTAGATGTATAGCTCAGTTGAAAGACAGGCGAAACAACTTTGCTTAAATACACAACATATTCAAGTTGAAATCATGTGGGAGCCAACCTTGAACTCTTCTACTAGCTTCTACTCTTGGATCAACTCTGGAATACATTTCACATGTTTTTTTAGGTGGTGAGGTTCGTGTAAGATGGCCGAAATTGAAGTAATCAATAGTTTTTAATAAATTAAAATGTTTTTTAATTAGAGATGATTTAACATTTGAAGTGAGACTAGGTTGGTGTTTTGTAATAAATGCACAAGTGGAAGACAGATTAAACTTAGCAAATAGAAACCACACATTAATCACAATGTGATTGGATAAGGCAACCTAAAGTAATTAAAGTAACATGAATTGACATCTTCAAGAATTAAGATTCAACATAATTTTTACTATTTTCAGGAACAAAAAAGCCTCAAAAATTCAAGTTAAATGAAGGAATAAAGTTCACAACAAGCATAATCATCTCAAATATTCCAAATCAAGCTGCAAAAATACAAAATGTTTTAAAATGAGTAGGAATCAAAGTGAACTAAATGAATTTAAGAAAAGCATAAAAGCGGGTCTAGCACATTTATGTAAACAAAATGATATCATAAAGTGTTATATGAGACATGTTGAGATTTAACGTGGTTTTATTATTGAGGTGATGTAGTACATCTATAATGAGAAAAAGATCGAAACTTTATCAATATAACAAAATTACAATATACTTGCAAGATCAAAGTATGACCATTCAAACACAGGTTCAAATACGTAACCTTGCTATTAACAAAAATGTAACATGTAATATAATGGCCAATCAATTTTGATCTAGAAATAATTCTTTATTCATTGATTTCCCTCCTAAGACTTGGCTTGCTCAACTGAAATTACAAGACAAGGTTACCAAACTTATTTTTGTCTGGTGCAACGACTTGCCTATGTCTCCATCACTTTCTCAGTCACAACTTATCTGGTTCTTAATTTGCGAATTCCACAAATGCTCGAGTATGTTACTATGTATTGGGAATTCAACAATAGTTACAGATTCTGTTATGACGTAACCACACAAATTATTTCAACATTTTCAGAAAATAGACCTTTAAATATGGACCATCAACTACACAATTTTCAAATTATAAACCATTAAAAGTGTATTTCTTTTGTAAGAATTGCGATCAAATGAAAATTTTGTTTTTGGGTTGATATTTTGACAAAGGAAATTAGTTATTATTAATTGCTAAGTTTCTCTAAATTTGGTAATAAAAATATTCCTAAGATGATTACCAAAAGTGGACAAAATCTTTCAATATAATATGTGATATATAAAAATGAACAACACTATCAAAGAATCAATTATGATATTTTTCTCATAGTTTGTGTATTCGACAAAAAAGCATAATTTTTAAAACTCCTTTAAAAAACGTGTCATTTTTTCACGAATGTAATTGGTTGACAAAAGCACAAAAACTGGCTTTTTCTAACTTAAAGAACAATAGATAAATCAAGATTATGCTCTAATTTTCTACCATTTGAATATTATGCCCATTTTTTTCCTTTCTTTTTAAATCAATACAAAAAGCTAATGGTGTTCATTTAAACCGTCAAATTGCACAAACCGCACTGCAAAACACAATTTAAATAATCCCCTCTATCTGACCTTTTTTTTATATATCCTAATTAAGGATCCTCATAGAAGTTCATTCATTTTTTTTATCCCTTTAAGAAGTTTAATTGTTGAAATGCCTTCATTAAGAAGTAGTAGAAATAGCTAATAGTGTCGATGAGATGGAAGGTTGATGATTAGCCATTATTTGTTCTTTCTGTTTCTTACTACTTTGAAACTTTGTGCTATTTGTGTGCCCTTGTGAATGGAAATTTTGAAAACTATGTTCAATGTTGCTCAAAATCTTACAAATATGCTCCTTCCTAAAACTATTAGAAATATATTCTTAAGCCTCAAATCCTAACAAAATATTGTTAAATCCAAACTATGATTCCTACGGTCCACCTTATACACCTTTGTATTTATCTTTTTGGCTAGATGCTTCATAGGTTCTTGCTTAGTTGAAATTTTTGAAAATGACTAATCTTGAAAGTACTCATTTGCTATGATATGAATTATTTAGATATTTGTAGTAGCTTACTTTGACCTTGCATTTATTCTTCTTGTCGAACGTGATAGACGCTTGAGTATAATCTAAATAGATGGCTTGAAATAATTCTTCAACTCATCTAATAATGTCAGTAAAAGATAAGTTTTCTTGGATGCTTCCTCTCAATTCATATAACCCCACCTAGCTCCCTCAAATTGTCCCTTTTCATTCTCTTGTGTTTTTCACACTAAAATTAAGTTCGAACTCCCATAATCATGTACTAAAACCTCTCATGCCTCAAGTCAAGCATGCATAAAGGATGGAAGGAATGAATCAACGATAATATTATTTAAAAAATACAGTCATACTCTTAAATCCAAAAACGTATAAAAAGGATCAATATATGCATTGTCATCAACCAAAGTCACACATATATAAATATCTTTTTATTGATTCAACTAGCAATTAGAGAAGAATTATGTGTGACGTTTTTTAAAAATACCACGTAAAACTTTTTAGGATTGAAAATTGAGAGATTTGCTAACTTAGACTGTTTGTTTTATTTTTAAGAAAATGTTAGTGAACCTTTTATCATCTTCTGAAATTTTAAGAGGTGCACCATAGACCTCTTATTTTTTAATTGTGCAATCAAACATCGAACATCTCAAAAAACAAAAGACTATATATGGTCAGTTCAAATGGAAACTCATTTTTCATTGCAACCATGAGGATAATAAAGAGCTGGGTTTATGACTTATTTGGGTAACCAACTATTCCATTTGTACTAATATTACCATCAAACTATTTTTTGTACTCAATATACCATTGAACTTTTTTTTTGCAGTCATAATACCATTATGACTGTTAATAGCCCGTTTTTTTCTTCTTATGTGGCATTTAAAATTATTAAAAAATGCTTATGTGGATATGCCGTGTGTTCCACGTGGATCTAACGTGTGTTTTATTTTACTGTTTATACTCATAATACCATTGACTTTTTATGTTGGGATTATTTAACTAAAACAGATAACGCAGCAGATTAAGAACAACAATCATGACAGAGATCCAACCATAACTAATCAAACACTATATCGAGAGGGTTTTCACAATTTACCTTTGATGATACAAAAAAAAAACGTCTCCGGAGGCTAGTGAGGGATACACCACTACTGCACCACCTTGAGACTGGCTGCTAGACCACCTTGGATTGATCGGAAAAACGAAACCTCCGGTTGTGTGTGATTGTGGACGGCGCCAAGAGAAAGAGAGAGAGAGAGAGAGAGAGAGAGAGAGAGAGAGAGAGAGAGAGAGAGAGAGAGAGAGAGAGGGTGTGGGATTTCTTGGTGGAAAAGTAACTAATGAAATCAGATGATTATTCAATTGTATAAAGCCTTTATATATAAAGGTAAATAAGGCAATGTTATTAGAAATCCCAAACCAAATATAATTCTCTTGATAATTATCTTTAATTAACAAACTGTCAGTTTATTAATAATTATATTTTACTAATAAATAATAAATAATCAATTTATTATTTATTCTTTCTCTTTTAATAATTAAACTTAATTAATTATTTCTCACACTTATAATCCAAATGATCTCGAATTGGGTGTGTAGCAGTGTGACCCACTAGTGTCTTATAACATTGGACATGTTGATCCTAATTACTGTCTTGCACATAATCCTTTCATTTTATACTGATAATACTCATAAAAAGTCAAAAACACACGTCAGATCCACGTCGAACACACATCATATCCACATAAGCATTTTTTAATAATTTTAAATGCCACGTAAGAAAAAAAACGGGCTATTACCAGTCATAATGGTATTATGAGTACAAAAAAAAAAGAGTTCAGTTGTAATATTAGTACAAATGGAATAGTTGGTTACCCAAATAAGTCATAAACCCTAAAGAGCTGCCCACATGACATTAAGATATTCAAAGTAAATATGTTATGTGGCGTCCTCGGCTGTCCTCACGTTCGCAATGAAATTTAAGTTTCCACTGAACTTTCATATAATATATATATATATATATATAAGAGAGAGAGAGAGAGAGAGAGAGAGAGATGATCATGCAAGAAGCAACCCGACAAAAAATAGAAATACACTCAAAGATAGTAAATATAACATATAAATTAATGAGAGATGTAAGAATAAGTGGTATGAGTGTGTTAATTGAACTGATAATGTAAACTACGTCTAGATATATGTTTAGGCAGAAAAATATTATAGTTATATGAAATATAGCACATTCACTTGAATTGAAGAGTTTTTGATAAACAGATCCGGTTACGGTGTTTTTGGTTATTTCAGTTTGCTTGTAATTCTTTATTCAATTATTTTGGTTCTGTTTTTTTTATTATTTATATGAATATAGTCCTTATTAAATCTGTAATTTCTTATTCCCATTGTTTATAGCCATCGTTTCTACTTATTTTTTTACTACTTTTGTTAAACCGAGTGATGAATTATATTTATTTTTTCTCTTTTACCTTGGTTTTGACTTCAAAGTTATACATATAGAACTCCTATTCGGTTTATCTGATAACCAAACTTTCGTACAATGATGAATATGACAACCAAAAGGGACGGGTACCATTCCTGTCTCATATGTAGTCTCGTCAAGTTTACCTTAATTTCCCCATCATCTTGTACGCTCATAATGGTCGATCCAATCATCACATGGGAAGGCGTAGGAAGCATTATAATTCAAGTTGTTATTTTCCTTCCATTCAAAAATTCCGGCACAATTTGGACCATTAATTACTTGTCGCTTATGGTCTTAAAAGTCCAAAAATGCGAGTAGAACTTTTAGCATTGTATCAAGTGAGACACATGGTGTATCATAGCTTGCACGTACTTGCTTTCGCATTAGATTATCGAGTTCTATGTATGTGCTTTAATTATAACATGGTACAATATGAATCGACTAGAGAAAGCGTATGCAAATAAGTGTCTATCCCAAGACAAGCTTTCGGAACTCCTAATATGGTCAAAATGAATACAGATTTACTACATATTCTTGTGCTAGAATTAAACGTATGATATATTGATCCAAAAATCCTAAGTATAAAAAAGTTTATTTTTAGTACACTTATAATAACTTATATACTGTAACGATAAATTTAAGTATTCTATTATGGTGGTAGATGTTCAAACAAAATGATTTTACTGTAGTTTATTATAGAAAATATTAGGCAAGGGAATTTTCATATTGGACATATTAAATATGTCTAGTTTGATCACCACCATCTCATGTTCTCTAATACTTTTTAATAGTTTTAGAGCATCTACAATGGTGGAACCTAAGAATCTTACTTACCGTATTTTTTTCTACCACGTCATTGTCATCTCAACAAACCAAGAACCTCCTTAAAACTCTACAATGGAGATTTTTACAAAAAACCTCACTTCCTCTTCTTATTTATAGTATAATTTTTATTTTTGTAAACTATTATATAACAGAAAAGAAAACTATTACAAGAACCTGAGTTCTTGTTCAAGCACCTGGGTTCCAACAAGAACCTATGACTAAACAAGAACCCCTATCTCATAGTGAAGGTTCTTGAAAAATTCCCACGAAAAACCTCAGTAAGAACATCCATTGTGGATGCTCTTAGTTACTACTTACTACAACAAAACTGAGTTTCTAAGATGTTTAAAATAAATTTGTATCCTATAATAAAGTCTTTTATATAACAAAATTTTATTGAACCAAATACAAAAACATCCTATCTAAAATTCTTACAACAAGTTTATTGGATGATTTTGAGCATGCAACAAGGTTTTAGAACATTTTTCAAAATAAAATGTCGTATTAAATAACTTATATGGCGCTTTTGAGAAATATCTTATAAACCCATCTTTTTAGATGCCATTTGTATTATAACATGCATTTTTAAATAGTGTCCTATAAAATAATTGTTATATCGCTTATTCAAAACACTTGTTTGGACGATTAAAAGGTCTTATAAATTTTTTGTAACAGTTTTACATATGATGTTTTTTTGTTTTAAACTCAATTTTGTGTTAAGTATTTGTGTTAAGTATTTTATAAACTCAATTTTGTTTATTGCATCCAAACAAAATGAACAACTAAAAGTTTAAAAAAAATATTTGGACTGGGGTTTAAACATATACATATATATACCATAATTATGGTAGGGACCCTAGTAGTGCAAAATTGAATACCACAGGGACCCAATCCATAATTTTTTGAGTTTAGGGACCTTAGTCATAATAAAGTAAAAACCACAGGGACCAAATCTGTAATTTATGGATATTTATAATAATCTTAGAATGACTTAAATTTTAGAGTAAATTACATATTTGGTCCCTGTGGTTACCACCTTTTAACCATAGTGGTCCCTATTTCAAAATAAATACATGAATGGTCCTCATGGTATACAATTTTGCTATTTTTTGGTCCCTCTGGCCACTACCTCATTAAATGCAACACTTAAATAAAAAGAGAGACCATATTCGTAAAGGGTAATTTTGTCCTTTTCGCTTTTGCCTCTTATTAAAATAATGTAAATCCACACAAACCATAAGAACCAGATCCGTAATTATTTCGAAAAAAGTAAATATATTAATTTTCAACTTAAATAAATTAATTGTTATACTCTAAATATTATACAATAAATTTAATCTTATATTTAAACATATTTTCTTTAAATAAAAATACTTACAACAATATTTAGTTATTTAATTATTAAATTAACTAATTACTATATTTTAATATATATATATATATATATATTAATAATTGTATTTTAAGTTGAATATTTAAAAAAATTATGTATTGCGTGCGCACACATACACACAAATACGCGTGCACAAACACACACACATATAGGGAGATTCTGTAGAAAATGAAATAGATGGATCATTAGGTTAACTGATTTACCACATATGCTTAAAATTAATTTTTACAATAATCAATAATATGCTTTCCAAAAATAATAATAATAATAATAATGTATACAAAATCAAGTGAAATAAATTGGCCGACGGGAGCATCGTGTTGCGTGATTGTAATACAAAACCGAGTGAAATAATCAATTTATGAGTGAAATAAATTAGCTGACGGGATTGATTATTGTAAACATTAATTTTAATCGTACATACTAAATCAGTTAATCTAAAGATCCATGTATTTCATTTTCTACAAAATCTTCGTATATGTCTATGTGCATGTTTGTGTGTACGTGCACACACGTGATACATAATTTTTTGCAAGAAGCTATATTATATATTAAAATCAACTTAAAATATAATGATTAACATATATATATATATATATATTAAAATATAATAATTAGTTCATTTAATAATTTAAATAACTAAATATTGTTGTAAGTATTTTTATTTAAAAAAGTATGTTTAAATATAAGATTAAACTTATTGTATATAACTAATGTATATTAAAGTATAATAATAAGCTAAATTAAGTTGAAAATTAATATTTTTATTTTTCAAAAATAATTACGGATTTGGTCCTTGTGGTTTGTGTGGTTTTACATTATTTTAATGGGAGCCAAAAGTGAAAAAGACAAAATTACCCTTTACGAATCTGGTCCCTCTTTTTTTTTTAATTGTTGCTTTTAATGAGATGGTGGTCAGAGGGACCAAAAAGTAGCAAAATTGTATACCATAAGGACCATTCATGTATTTATTTTGAAATAAGGACCACTGTGGGTAAAAAGTGCAAACCACATGGACCAAATATGTAATTTACTCTAAATTTTATAAACTTAAGAGTAAATTACGTATTTGGTCCCTGGGGTTTACACCTTTTACCCACAATTGTCTGTATTTCAAAATAAATACATGAAAGGTCCTCATGGTATACAATTTTGCTATTTTTTGGTCCCTCTTACCACCATCTCATTAAATGCAATACTTAAATAAAGATAGGGACCAAATTCATAAAGGGTTATTTTGTCTTTTTTACTTTTGCCTCCCATTAAAATAATGTAAAACCACACAAATCACAAGGACCAAATCCATAATTATTTCTTAAAAAATAAAAATATTATTTTTCAACTTAAGTTAATTATTTATTATACTTTAATATACATTAATTATTATACAATAAGTTTAATCTTATATTTAAACATATTTTCTTTAAATAAAGATACTTACAACAATATTTAGTTATTTTAATTACTAAATTTTAATATATATATATATATTAATAATTATATTTTAAGTTGATTTTTAATATATAATATAGCTTCTTTCAAAATAAATTAAAAAATTATGTATTATGTGCGTGCATATACACACAAACCTCCACCCACACGCGCTCGCACACACACACACATAGGAAGATTCTGTAGAAAATGAAATACAAGGATCATTAGGTTAACTGATTTAGCACATATGATTAAAATTGATGTTTACAATAATCAATAATGTGCTTTCCAAAAAAATAAAAATGTTGTATACAAACCAAGTGAAATAAATTGGCCGACGGAAGTGTCGTGTATGCGTGACTGTTATATAAAACCGAGTGAAATAATCATTTTGTGAGTAAAATAAATCGGTTGGCGGAATTTATTATTGTAAACATCAATTTATCGCGCACATAATACATAATTTTTTGAAAGAAGCTATATTATATATTAAAATTTAACTTAAAATATAATCATATATATATATTAAAATTTAATAATTAGTTAATCTAATAATTAAAATAACTAAATATTGTTGTAAGTAATTTTATTTAAAGAAAATATGTTTAAATATAAGATAAAACTTATTGTATAATAATTAATGTATATTAAAGTATAATAATTAATTAATTTAAGTTGAAAATTAATATTTTTATTCTTTTAAGAAATAATTATGAATTTGGTTCTTGTGATTTGTGTGGTTTTACCATTATTTTAATGTGAGACAAAAGTGAAAAAGACAAAATTACCCTTTACTATTTTGGTTCCTCTTTTATTTAACTGTTGCATTTAATGAGGTGGTGGTCAAAGGGAAAAATAGCAAAATTGTATACCATGAGGACCTTTCATATATTTATTTTGAAATAAGGACCATTGTGGGTAAAGGGGTAAACCACAGGGACCAAATATGTAATTTACTCTAAACTTAATGATTTGTGTCTATATTAGATTTCAATATTAAGTTATGTGGAAACGAGTTGAACATCATACCTCATTTTATTTCATGAAATATGCCTAAAAACATTTGTTAATTAATTAGCTATACAGCCTATACTATAATAATGTGAATAAGTAAATTGCTTTGTTATCCTTTTTATATGCTATTTTTGTAGTAGCATATCAAAGCATCAAATGTAAACAAATGTTTATGTTTATTTTGAAAATGTAAATAAATGTTTACATATTATAAGGTCATCAATTTGTCTTTTGCCAGCCCCCACAAAGAAACATATTCAGATATATCCATCTTATTCAATGCCTAAGGTCACTTTCAAATTAAAACAAAATCCAAATTTGTATGTAAATAAATAACTATGATTAATTTACAGCCATCGAATGACCAGTGGTTTTGCATGCATTTTCTTCATGGAATTATAGCATAAAAAAAAGATTCGATGCCAATTTTAAAAGGGTTTTCGTTTTAATAAAATAAACTTTATTTAATTTGTTAATTCACGTTTTATTAACTCTCATGCATGCAATATTATATGACGTTGTGTATTTGCATTTTTTTCAAATATTAAATGTGTGAATTCATAATTGTTTTGGACGATGATACTATTTAACTACTAAAAAATATTTATAATTTTATTTTGTATAATATTAGTATAGATTTAAAGAAAACATGGGAAGTACATATAAAAAAACACCAAATTTAATGTGAAAAAACAACAAACTTGAAAATAATATACTGCTTGAACTCGGAGCTTTTTTACAAAGACACAAGACCATAAACCATCATTGTCATTATGCTAAATTTCAGTTTAAAAACTATATAGTAACACCGCCCAAAAACATGTTTTTTTCCACGTCGACTTAAAATCCTGAAGCAGTGGTCCGCTAGCCCATTTCCTTTATCCATGTAAATAGGTCCGCCCTTGTGTGTGTATATAGGGCTAGAACTCACAGATTCTTTACAAAGACACTAACCATCGCCGTCATTAAACTCTTGTGCTAAATTTCATTTTGAAAAATAACACCGTCTTGAAACATGTTTTTTTCAAGTCGACTTGAAATCCGGAAGCAATGATCCACTGGCCCATTTCCCTTCCATGTACATAGGTTCATCCTAGTCCGTCGTGGTATATATATAATATATATGGGTGTGTGTGTGAATAAAAAAGAAAGAAAACATTAGTGTGCTTAAAAGGTGTTTAAGTATGCATTTTGAAAATAATTTAATGATGTTAAAATACACATAATTCAAAACCACCTTATAAAAAGCATCATGTTTATGTTAATAAAGAGTAATCAATTATTTAATCAAAATCTATATATAATAAAAGAGTAACTGATTTGACACGTGTCGTGCTCTGAGAGCCGAATTGCCACGTGTCGCGTTCTGGTGTGCCGGTTTCGGTTATCAAAACAATAAATAAAATAATGTAAAATATAAATACCACTTTCAAAAATCTTCTACATAATTAAATCAAACGGTTTAAAAAATCTTCTACATAACTAAATCAAACCTTTTAATCCAAACTATAGATAAATATGAAAACAATAAATAAAATAATGTAAAGATAAATACCACTTTCAAAAATACATAATTAAATCAAACGGTTTTAAAAAATCCCCTACATATATTTGTGTAATATTTAATATAATCAATACACGTATTATTATTTTTCATTTTCTATATATAATAAAAGAGTAACTGGTCTGCCATGTGTCGTGCTCTGGTGAGCATGTTTCTGATTTTTCCCGCCAAAACACGTACATTGACACTTTTATGGTCTACATTCGTTCTCGCCTACGTGTCAGTTCTTGACACATGTCATACATGTCATGCATACGTGTCATATCTCTATTACTTTAAATATTAAACTAATCTACCTATTTTATCTCTATCTCTCTCAAATATTTTATCTCTATTAGTTTAAATATTAAACTAATATACCTATTTTATCTCTATCTCTCACAAATATTTTATCTCTATTAATTTAAATATTAAACTAATCTACCTATTTTATCTTTATCTATCTCAAATTAAAAGTTCGAAAAAAATTAAAACTTCAGTAATAAATTAAATTATAGTAAATAATTTAGATTAAATAAATCATACTTGTTATATTGTTTTACTCGTATGATTTTTTTTAATTAAATTACCCTGTGTATCACACGGGATAAAACCTAGTTGTGTATATAAAAGTAACGAGAATACAGACGAAAAATAATTCTTGTATAATATCTATTGTATGAATATATACCAATATATAATCGATAGATAAAAATTATAAATTCTCACTCTGATAGGGTAAATTCTTGCAATAATCCAAGAATTTGATATATTTTTTTGAAAAGCGAGATGCATTAAAAAAGGAAAAACTAGCAAGAAGCTAGCCCGAGTACAACGACAGGTACATAGAAGG
This sequence comes from Centaurea solstitialis, assembly GCA_030169165.1. Lineage (NCBI taxonomy): Eukaryota > Viridiplantae > Streptophyta > Magnoliopsida > Asterales > Asteraceae > Centaurea > Centaurea solstitialis. The sequence goes on from CM058043.1 coordinate 98,973,297, forward strand.
ATTACAACGCCACGTATTCCAAATCAACGACCTAAACCTTTTGTCTCTAGACTTACACCAATGAAAGATGTCCACTTGAATGCCGTTCGCAGTCAAGAATTTGATATATTGAGTTCTGCATCACGTACCAAGGTCCCATCTTTTAACATTTAATATGTAAAACTTCTTTTTTTTTTACAGTTCTAACTTCTCGCTAACCTTCCTTTAATAAAACTTCATTTCTTGTTAGTCCAAAAAAAAAAACCTTTGCAACTATGCAAGGCCATGCAATCTCACTCTTACATTCATAGCTACGTCTTAGGTTTTATAAGAGCATCTCCAATGCAAGGTTCTTATAAGTAAAAAGTGTTGTAGTTTATAAGAACCTCCATTGAAGATGCTCTAAAATAAGTTGTATATTTTCTTAATTAGGTTTCTATGTATATGGGACCAGTCATTTCCTTTAACAAAGTTTCAATAGTTTGGATATATGTTTGTGGTGCTTGTATTTTTTTTTTTTTTTTGAAAAGGTTCATCTAGGCTTTGCCTAGACTACATCCTTGGCAATATAGAATAGAAATTGATAATTCGGCCGTCTGAGACTAAGCCTGGCCACAAGTTGCGCACGAGGGGATTCGAACCTGGGGTGAATGGGATACCATCCACATTCCCCACAGGCCTTACCGCTACGCCACAAGCCTTGTGGTTTGGTGCTTGTAGTTGTAATAATCTTTTTTATTATTTAAAAAGTGGAATAAAATTTTATTTGATAATCACTTTTTACAATAACTATCAAACTAATTATATATAAAATCCAATTTTCTTGGAAGGGTGTCTGGGCCAATGCTCGACTAATCCTTGGAAATTTTGGGGCTAAACATGGCCCTACTTAAATATCTTCAGGCATATGCACGGAAAGACTCGAACTCGATTAAGACATTATGAATTCCCCGAACAATAATCAATCCGTCACAGCACTAAAAGACAAAAACCAATTATTTAGTGTAAACTGAAAGAATCGCTTTTAGAAACAAAAAAGAAGACCACCTCTTATTTTGCTCAACATTATATAATTAATTAAATGTTTGAAAATATTTGGTTAACATGATCAACTTTATCACTTTCTATTGGGAATGCATATTGTATAAATTAACTAACATCACACCATCCATATCGAAAATCAGTCTCATAAATATTTTTATTGTTCCTAATATATAAAGCGTTAATCATACAATAAACTTTAATTATCTTTCATGTACAATCTAAGTTATATTTCTATAAATATACAAAAAAGGATAAGATGAAATTTAAATAGCATAAAAGAAATATTCATTTAAAATTAATCATACATTCAAATAATAATGAAATGATTAATTTGATTGAATTTAATGTAATTATATATTTTGCGGCTTCATTAATCATTACAACGAATAATCTTGATTACTTATTTTCTTTGTTTGATATCATACTATACGGTCAAGTATTTGTATTTGGAATGATGATTGAATTTAACATAATTATATTTGTGGCTTAATATCAATTACTTATTTGATTCTTTCTCCTCTCTATTTGTGGAAACATCATCTCTTTGGCTAGGTATTTGATATTTTTGGTTTGGAGTTTTCCTCTTCTTTCAATAAAAAAAGTTTAGGGGACAAATCTCACATTTTGGACGGATAAATGGGTTGAGAATTTTCGTCTAAAAGATAGTTTTTCCAAGTTGTTTAACTTTGAAAAGAAAATGAAGTCAATGTAAAGAATATAGGTTGTTTTTCAAGGGAAAAAGGGACGGAACCCAGAAAAAAAATTATAGGTTGTTGGAATGAAGGTAGGTGGAAATTAAATGGGTGTGGGACTAGAATAGAGATTCGAGGGGATGGTCCTAGGTCAAGTTAACTCGAACTATTTTCTCATTATAGACCACACAACCTTTTCATGATAGCAAGGATAAATGGTGGTCGCATTTGAATGAAGATGGTAAAGATTTTTGCCTTGAAGATAGTGGTATATGTCCATGAACTCAATGGAACAATCTTGTTCCAATAGAAGTCAAAAATTTGTTTGGGTTGGAAACAAGGTAGCCCGAACCGAAGGTCAACAATCTCATTTTTCCTTCGTGGTAGAATTTCGGTTTGGGTTGCCTTGGATAATCAAAGCATCGATCAATCATATGCCCAAGTTGTGAAGAGGTTTTTGGAACTTTTGATCATCGTATCGTGTGGTGCAAGAATGTTACGACACTTTAGGATTTCGTTATGAGATGGTAAGGGCTCGATATCAAATTATCAATTAGGAAAGTACAACGATGGAGATTTTAAAGCTTTAAAGGTCCATCTTCTTTAATCCTTTGTTGAAGAAGATATGGCATAAATCATTTAGGCCATGAGCTATTCGATTTCAAGTTATCATAAAACATTGTGTTTAGGAAGAAAGCAGCCTTAGCTAAGATTCTTTTTTCTCTTATACAAGTGAAAGAGGTCTATACAATGGGAGTCATGGGTCAATAATCTAAACATGTTGTCTTTCTCCATGTAACATCTTCGGTGGTTTCTTCGCTCGCTTTCGCCTTGGGTCTGCCTTTCGGCCTTTTGATTTTGTACAATTGCTTGGCTTTCTACATTGTTTTTTTTAGTTGGTTGCTTTTTTGGGTGTTTGTTTGTTTTCACCTTTTTGGCCATTTTCTTATTCAGACGCATTCCTAACATTTTATGGGCCCCGGACGTATGTAAAATCAGGGCCCTTGATAAGTATGAAAATGGAACTCAATAAATATTTCTCATTAGTAAAAAATCAAATACAAGAGTTATTAGTAATTCATGGACGAATGAGATCTTATTCTTCTTCGTTATAGATAAGAGAAAACTTAAGATTTATGTACTATTTATCACTTAATTTGCATCCAAGAATATATTGTATTTGAAACCAAGGATTGTTTGGAATCCTAAAATATAGAAGATGAAAAAGTTAAACAACTTAAATGAGATGTTTGGAGTATACATTTATGAGACATGACATATATAAGAGCCATTATTGAAAACATTTGGTATGGAGAAATTATTGATAAATCCAAAACCATTAAACATGTCATAACCCGTTTTGATAAGAGGCAAAAAAATGTACCTTATAATAACCATTATTGAATACATTTTGGGTTATTATTGTCTACTAAATAACTTTTTGCCTCTTATCATAAGGTACATTATTTTTGGATTATGTAATATATTAAGTTTTTTATAATTATTACTATCTATTTGGAAAAAAGTTTAAGCTTTTAATATTTTTGGTTCCTAAACGTAAGTCCATATTGTCTTCCCTCATCAACGATCTTAGTTGCATCTTGCCTTTTGGCCTTTTAACGTTATGTGTAATCAAAGTATTTTGAGCCATGTACTTCATAAAAAAAGGTTTATTGAAAGTCATAGACACAATTAGGATTATATTCCTTCTGTCTATAAAGTAATATTCTTTTCATATTCTTTTTATGCTAAAAAGTGTAACATTTTTTTTTTATAATTCATAATTAATGTGAAATCAATGCAACCTTATAAAATTTTATAAAACGTTATTATATATTTCATATTTCTATATATTTCGTATTTCCATAATCATTAACCTTCCATATATTTTCATATTAAATATAGAAACGTTTAATAAAATTTTATAGGATTGCATAGGATTGCGTCGGTTTCACGTTAGCTATGGGTTGTAAACGATTATGACTAAACCAAATAAATGGAAAACCGAGGAACATCCTCGTAGCCCTTCATCTGGACCGTATGCACAGTGTATACGGGTAATTTTGTGATATGCACACGTGCATATGAATACGTGCATAATTCACTTGTGCATAAAAACAAAAACAAAAAAACTCAAATTGCTCGTATACGCTTGTGTGTATGGTCCAGATAGACGCTATGAGGCTGTTTGCTCGGTTTTTCGTTTTTTTTAGGTTTTCCTTTAAACTTCTTCTTTAAATAACATGAAAACTTTAATGCACTTGTGCATACGAGGTAGTTGGTAAAAAAAATTACGTATGTACAAGTCTACACATAAATATTAAATAAACAAAAAAAAGGAACCAAAAAAGGGGTTTTATTTTGGTTTTTTAGGGTTTCTTCTTTTTTACGATCCACATTAGTGATGGCCAACCGAAACCGAACCGAACCGGCGGGTCAGCCCGACCCGGTCCAACACGGGTTACAACCCGCAGACCCGACCTGGTCCTACATATTGAGAAATCAATGGGCTTAACCCGGTCCAAACCCGAACCGGGCCAAAAACCAGGCCGAACCCGGGCCAAACCCGAAACCAGAATTTTTCAAAAAATTAGCCGTTTATAGCCGTTACATACGAATTTGACCGTTTTTTGGGGTTTTTATGAGTTAGATGACTATATATAAGGTTGTGGGGGGTTATTGAACAAACCACAACTTCCCAACTCTTAAAAACGCAAAAAATTCTCATTTTTCGGCTCTCGTAATCTCGTATTCTCGTGTTCTAATCTCCTATTCTCTAATCTCGAGTTCTCGTGTTCTTTTTTTTCGTATTCTCTAATAGCATACAAACAAAAAATAAACAAATATACAAAAAAAAAAAAAAAACCGAAAAAAATACCCAAACCGGGTTAGGGCCCGGCCCGAACCGGTTTGGGTTATACGGTTTTTAAACCCTTAAGTTCGGTTTGGGTATTTTCCTCTGTATCCCGGCCCGACCCGAACCGTTTCAAAGCCAACCCAGGTTTGAGCTTTACGGTAGCAACCCAGTTTACGCCTTGGCCCGGCCCGGCTCGGCCCGAACCTGCATATTGGCCCCGCATATTTCCACACACTTATGCATGTTATTAAAAACCCTTATATAAGTTCTTTTGTTTCTTTTTTATATTTTAATATTTATGAATGCATTTATACATTTGTAAAAGATTTACAAATTATCCCGTTTATATATGTATAGAGGTTTTCAGATAATTAAAAAATTTCTTTTGAACCTTCCTCTCTCTTTCTTTCTCTCTCTATATCTATATCTATATATATAGAGGGGCCTTCAAGGAAAAACCTTTATTTTTGTAAAAACTATAGGACCAATCTAAGCCTTTGATCTAAAAAGGGCATGATCGTCATTTTAGATTATTCCTGAAGTTTTTACAAAATAAGAGGTTTTTACAAAATATGTGGTTTTTACAATATATATATATATATTATTCATTTTTTTAGTAAAAACTTGAGTAATAATTTAAGCCCTTGATCTAAAAATCGCAGTTTATTCATTATATGAATATCCACCATATGAATATTCATCATATATTCACCATATGAATATTCATATTTCTCATATCATATTCATCATATATTCACCATATGAATATTCATATTCACCATATAAATATTCATATTTCCCATATCATATTCATCATATATTCACCATATCATATTCATCATACATTCACCATATGAATATTCATATTCATCATATATTCACCATATGAATATTCATATTCATCATATGAATATTCATATTCATCATATGAATATTCATATTCACCATATCATATTCATCATATATTCACCATATGAATATTTATACTCACCAAATAAAATGCTAAAAAGTTATATTTCTTTCATTCGTCTATCTTATATTACGTGTGTCCAATCTAGTCCGGTCCCTATTTCGTCTACATCTAAAATAGAGGTAGTAGACAACATTTGATAAAAGGAATGGATATTCATTCAATGGTGGTTTTCATAAAATAGGGCACTTTTTGCAAATAAGAATAAGCACAAGGGGTGTAAGTGTAATTCCATGTTAGCATCATGAGATGGTAAGAGTACACGACACGTGCGAACGAAGGCGCACTCTTTCCCTCTCGTCAAACCCTATCATCATCTTCTCTGCCTCTCTCTCTCTCTCTCTCTTCTTTCTCTCTCTATTTCTCGATTCATCTTTTTTCCATCTTTCGATTCATGAAATCGATCAAAACCTTCAAATCTAGGGTTTCTTCTCTGATCTCCAACAACCTGAGGTCACTCCCGTCGTCATCAATTTTTTGATGATTACTTCTCCTGCAGTCAATCCTAGCTTAATTGGAGCGGTGGTGGTGGTCGCAGTGGACAGCGGTAATGGTGGCGGAGCAGTGGTGGTGGTTGGTTTGGTTCTTTTGAAATGAATGGAGAGAGGTAGGAGTCGCCGGTGGTGGTGGCGGTGGTTGCAATGGACGGTGGTTGCAATGGACGGTGGTAGCGGTGGAGGCGGCGGTGGTGCGGTGGTGGCGGCAGGTGGTGGTGGATGTGGAAGATGAGGTTGGGGTATGTGGTTGCTGTAACTTGTAAGAAGATTGGGGGGTTTAGGTTTAGAAGATAGTGAAAATGGAGAAAGATGGAGAAGATGTTAAAATGTCTTAATTGCCCTTGTAGGCTTTTAATCAGGTGTGGACAACCATTTGTCAAAAAATTACAAAAAAATGTTATTTATAATTTTAACCATTGATCAATATTAATTGATGGCTTAGATTGTTCCTAAAGTTTTTACAAAAAAAAATGGTTTGTATTTGATTTTCCCTTATAAGTTGAATAATTATAACAACCATTTGTAAACAAAAACATGTATGATGAATTTTGGTCGAAGGTATAACATATCATATATATATATATAATAATAATAACTAAGGAGACTTTTTTGAGACGACGGTGGCACCAGGGACGGATCTAGAGAATTTTTTTGACGGTGGCACCATTTAACTATAAACATTTTATAGAGATATTTTTTATTAAGTCAATATTGGTTTAGCAGTTGGTTTCCTCGATTTTTAAATGAGAAGTCTGATGTTCAACTTTTGCTATTACAATTTTTTAAGAAACATAATAAATATGATATTAAAAGCTAAAAATTAGAAAAAAAAAATGACTCAAACAAGATTTGAACCCATGATCTCTTCTTTAAAAAACAAGGAACTAACCAACTCAGCCAAAAAGCATTTGTGTTTTTATTGCAGTTTCAAAATACATATGGTAGCACATAGCAAATTAATACGTGTTGCACTTTCACGACCTCTACACTGCAACGGATGAACGATACGGTGGCACGTGCCACCTTGGACACCTATGTAGGTCCATCCCTGGGTGGCACGCTATCAAAAGCATTATCGTCAATGAAAAGAAATGTTTATGAACAATAATTACATAATGAAAATTTATATTTGAATGTATTTGTGATCATTTATAATTGATTAACATTATGGACATATGTTTCATTTCTTTGCTTTATTATTTTGGATTTTTCCAATTAATTTGATTCTTGATTTCTACTGACTACTATTGGTTCGTTGTATTTTATTGAATTGATGATATACTTTATTCATGGTATTTGTTTTGTGATGTAATTTAAGACAAACTTAAATATGAATTCGTTAGAAAATAAAAGAAAAAAATGAATATCGATATAAGAGATTTAATCCTATTTTTATACTTTTGATATGATGGTTATATAATTAGTTCTATGTATTTGATATCGATGCCACGTTGTTCTTTTTAGTTTTGCTACTTCTATTGGATTTAATCTCTTTAACAATGTTATTCAAAACATTATTATATAAGTGTGTATGTATAGTGGTCGTTCTTTAGCATGTTAAATGTATAATTTTAAACAAGTTTTCAAAAAATTTAGAGACCAAATTTACATCATTTGAAGCTTTTAATCAATAAAATTAAAAGTATAGTCTATTCTGGTTAGTTTGGTGTCTCTTCAATTTTTATGAAAAGACAAAGTGATGTGAACGGTGGTAGAGGTGGGTGGCGGTGAAGGTCGGAGGTGGTGTGAAAGATGGTTCTCGAGGACGGTGGTGGTTCTCGACGTCGGCAGCAGCGCCGCAGCGGTTCCAAGTCGGAAGTGGTGATGCTTTCCGGCTTAGCCGGTTACCGGTCATTTTGTAACACAATAAAAAAATGTTTGATACATTAAAAGCTTCTATTGAAACGTTCCTATATGTGCGCGCTCATATGTGGCCTTAGCGCACAACTTAAAATACGTTGTAACTGGTAAAGCTAACGTATATCATGTTTCAAGTCATTTAGAATATTATCCTGAGATAAAGCAATTTCATTAATACTATAAGTTCTAGAAAATAGGGTTGTGCATTAGGTGTGTTCGGTCAGGTTTAGGTGGAGGAATCAAAAACCCGATCAGATTTCCAATATAAAAATCAAAAACTCAAATTTTAGGTCTTGGATTACTTTGGGTTTCGGGTTGATGTCGATCCGGTATAATCCAAAAATATAAAAATTTAATCGATGTTAAGGATAAATATTCAATCGATGTTGATGATGAATTCAATTGACTAATGAAATTGATAGTAAGTTTAAAAATAGAGAACACTTCGACCTACTAGAATTTACGATTTTTTTTTGAACGACAAGTTAACGCACACACGCTCCAGCGGTATCGGGCCTCTAGTTGGGCAATCCCACTAATCCGCTGCGATCCAGTCCAACCTATGGCTGAACCCGACTGGCAGGGAAGTGGATCCCATAGACTGGATCCTCCCATACCGGCCCCGAACCCGGCCCAAAGGACCAGATCCAAAGTCTGGATATCTCAGAAATGTCACCCGTGGGATTCGAACCCTGCTAGTGTGGCTTTCACCCCACACCCCCCAGGGATGTTACCTATCCAACTGAGCTAACACCCTGTGATAGAATTTACGATTTTAATTCAGTAGATAATTTGATAAATAAATATATTTATATAATATTTAAAATATAAGCATATAGTTTCGAGTTTCCGAACAGATCAGGTGACCAAAGATCAAACCCAACCCGAATCCGAACATCCACCCAAAAGCTGGCTTTCGGGGCTTTCGATTTTTCGGATTTCTAGGGTGTGTTCGGATTTTACATAAATATCTTATTTCTGGTTGGGTTTTCGGATTAATCGGGTTTTACACACACCTACTAGAAAATTGTCCAAAAAAGTTATTGAATTTTTTCGGATTTAATATACTTCAAAACAAATAAAAAATAAAATAAAAACAAAATAAATTTCGGCTGCCACACACAAGAAGTAACCTAGCTGGTAACTACTGGGAATGTTCATGTATGATGGAATTCTCCGATAACGACCGTCAAAATTGTTGACCAGTTCAATCTTTTATAGTTTGATATTTTGAGATCAAACGTTAGATTTAAAAACCGGCGATCTATAATTCCCATTTAAAATCAACCGCCACCCACCTGATTGTTTTTATATATATAATAAAAATATAATCCTGCAAGTGCTGCTATCTTTATTTTATAATTTCCAAACTTATATATACATATATATTTATATATCATCATGAATCGCGGCGGCTCCTCCTCCTCTACCTCTCTCCGGCGATCGGCCGCCATGGAAAAACGACGGCGAGATCACATGAAGGATCTTTACTCCAAACTTGCATCTCTTCTCCACCTTGATCAATCCTATGTAAATCTCTTCATCTCCACGTATATATATATATAACAATATATATATATGTATATAGAGGGAGGTTCATACAAGAACAACCCAATTTGCAAGAACAAAGGAACCAAGAAAATCATATTGTGATTTTGTGCTGCGATGGAAAAAGCGTGTGTAGACCACGCTCCAACAGCGAGTGGGTGAGCCGCGAGTGGGCGTCCATGCACAAAATCACACGTGATTTTGTTGGTTCCTTCATTCTTGCAATTTGGTTTTGTTGTTGTTTGAACCTAATTCTATGTATATATGCACACACTTAGTGTGTGTGTTCTTCAAGATTAATCCATGATCAATCTCTTCAAACATTTATATGTGAAAACTAATTATTTGAGCATTTTGATATGATGGGTTAGTTTCTTTTTTCTTTTTTTCATAAACCCTAATAATGTATATTTTTATATGCTAATTAAAAAATTCAATTTTCTATGTGTTCTTTTACATATGAAAAACAATGTATGTGAAAGTGTAGTGTTTATACACTCATGAATTTCATTATACAAAACATTCCGAACTATCTTTTTTCATACATGAAATAGTGTTAGTACAAACACTGTATTTTTTGAGCATATGAAAACTGGTTTGTAAGTTTATAAGGTTTATTAGGTTTGTGAATGATTATACAAATGCATAGTGTAATTGATGGATGTTGGGTATGATTAATATGAACAGGAGAGAATACCATTGCTTGCATTATTGGATCAAGCTACGATTTCGCTAAAACAATTGAAGGAAAGAGTGGAAGGAATGGCGGCTAGGAAACACGAGCTACTGAATGAGCGTGGTGAGTCGAGCCAAGAACATAGGCTACAAGTGGTTCAAGTGAGCGAATTGGATTCGAGCCTTGAGGTGAACTTAATCATTTATAAAGGAGACAACGATAAGAAAGTCGAGCTTTTTCGAGTAATGAGTATTATACAACAATGTGGTGCTGAAATTTTGAGTTGTAGTTCCTCCTGCAATGGTCACAACATGCATTGCACCATTCATGCTCAGGTTTGATATATATCACTCCCTAATCAAAACCCTAATTTATATATATATATATATAGGGTTGGGTTCCAATGAGAAGTTAAAGTTAACGTAAAAAAAAAGAAGTGATTGTCAATCGTTGGATGAGCAATGGATGCACATTAGGATGATATACACTTCCTTTCTAAAGCACAATTCATGAGAGGGCAGGAAATCACCTTTCTCACCGTTAACTTAACTTCTCATACGATCATTCGCCTATATTCACATACACATATACAAACACTCACTCACACACACACATATATGTGTGTGTGTGTGTGTGTGTGTTTTTTTTTTAAATAACACTATAATTAACACTACAAAAATTGACATCTTAAATATTTTTGATGTGGGAAAATGTCATGCAAGCTAATTAAAACTTAAATTAGGGTTCATTAAACTAATTACGATCGATGAACTGATTTGTGCAGGCAGTTCACACACGATTGGGATTCGACAGTTCACTAATAGAATGCAAATTGAAGCAACTGATCTCTTAAGCCTTGCTATTTTGGATCTCTAGCTAGCTCCAATTGTTTCCAGACATTAATTCATTACAAGAAAACGAAGTTTATAAGACACCAACAACATCCAGGTGTCTTAATAGATTGTTTCACAATATTTAAGTTTATACATATGATTAAACATACACTTGTACGTCATGTGTAATAAGTAATAAGACTCGAATCATATCCCAAACAAATTTTTTAGACAAGATTTGTTGATATGATGTTTCTCAAAATTATTTGTACTGTATGATATTAATTGAAAAAAGGTTTTACCAAACAATGTACCCAGTGCTCACGGCATAGAACTCAGGTTGAATTCATACGAGTTAAATAAGATAACTAGAAAACCGTCAAATCATATTTGATTTTACAGTAAAATCATCCGACACCCTTGTATTGACCGATATATAGTTGTCAAAGCACATTCGATTTTGCAATTTTTCTTATTCCTCTATTTTGTATTGTTTTCGTTAATTTAAACCTTCCTCTATTTTATAAAATATAGTTTGGTATGTATGATATTACAACAAATTAACTTTTAGATGATCAAAATATATTATAAGTTTGAATGTTACATTTGCTTCAAATTTACACACATTTTATGCACGAGTAGAAGGGTGCAATAAATAGAAGACTTAAGTCAATTGTTTGACTTGTGAATTTTCAAGACTTTGGTAACCCTAATGGGGATTACGTGGAATGCATGTCGCAAGAAACGTGGTAGTTGATTTGAAAGAGGAAAAAAGCTACGTACGTTCAAAAGCAAATTAAATTATACGTACGGTTAATTAAATTAAATTAAGATTTTTTTCACGATTTTTTTCACCCCTTATTACCCCATTTTATGGATGATTATAATTATATGAATTAATAAATTGCATCTTATTAGTATTGATCTTGATCTGTTACATTAGAAACCAACCATAAGATATAAAGTATTGTGTGAGAATTGGAGGACTTAATCTGAGAAGTGTAAGAATGAATTTTAATTTTTGATCACTTTTAAACTCATTCTTATACAAGAATTATTCTTTAGAAGAAAATTTATCTATGTGTTTAATTAGTATAGTGTTGATCTAATGTTTTTTCAATTAGTATTGACGAAATGATGGAAATCAATCATTTCTTACATTTCTCACTATAAATTTCATTCTCACTTGAACCCGGCTCATGTATAATTTACTTTTTATATTTGTACAAGTTCTAGCTAGGGGATGAATTAATTTGGTTCTATCTATATTTCCAAACAATTAATCTAAGTGTTCTAATAGAATGTTTGATTTACAGGATTAATCATAAATCTTCAATTTAAGTAGGACATAAATCTTCTATTTAAGAAGATTAATCATAAATCTTCTTTTTGTAGGAGTAACTCATTTTTTATAAGATATTTGTGTTAATTTGTATGATATGTTTTCTAAATTTTTGCCATGAAATAGCTAATACTATACATTATTTTGAAAATGTTCTAAGAACTTTGTTTAAATGGCCACAAAAATGGTTATACTTATTGTAACAGTTATATAGATATATAGGACGATTCTTATAAACTTATGTCTATAAAACACTATGCTAAAACATTTACATATTTCAATTATCGTATAAACATGATTTTGTCATATTGTATGTTATAATTTTATATGTATCTTGACGAAATCAAACATAGATTTCGTATGTTAACATTTAACAACTAAGGGTTGTTTACCAAATTTTACCGGATAAGCGCTTAATATCAAGGACATTACTCTTACTTACTTTATCGTATAATATTCTTAGCCAACAAACTTGCTTGTTGGTAAATGTCTTCAACCTAGTAAATAATATGTAAGGGTCGTTTGCATCACTTACCGATAAAAGTAAATGAAATTATTTTTTTTATTTTTTTTGTATATATACATAAATTAATGCATACGATTTTAGATGAAGAGTTGTAAAGGTACTCCTTAATTTCTGCTTTTTTAGAATTTTTCTTGATCTTTTATATTTCAAAATATCTAATAAAATATTTGTTGGATATTTTTATTATATTATAAAATATTTGTAACTTAACAAAACGTTTGAACTTTGAAAACCACACCAGCTCAAAAAATAAGAAAGACAAAAAACAAAAATGTATTAAGATGGATTACAGAAGTATACTTCTGTAGATTCCTTCAAAGACAAAAGGTATACTTCTGTAGAGTTTCAATAATTGGTATGCATGAATGTACTGACTTTATAGTTTAATTGATTTTCAATGGTTGGTTACTTTTTCCAAATTGTCACTTAAATTAATGGAATTATTCTTTTAAGATTTGAATTACTTTTGTATAGATTTGTGTCCATGGAAACGAAATTTAGCTTAAAAACTCACTTACTAATTTTGCTAGGAATAAGGCCAATTCTTAATTAAGTCATCACTATAAAGTTCATATATTACATATATAGAGGGTTAAGTTTAGGATAAAACCAACAAAAAGAACGAATAAACGTCATGTTGACCATTCATTTGGACAGTATAGATATGTACGTACAAGTAATTGTTAACGTGCACATATGTATAAAAACCAAAAATAACTTTTAATATTTGTACGCACATGTGCATATTGTCTAGATGAAACGTTTCGTAAAGAACCTTTTACCCAATGGTTGTCTGATAATATTTACCCATAAGAGTCAACACTTAAAACTAAGTTATCGAATGAAACTTCAATCCATTAAAACAACATCATATATAACATTTTATCTGATAGACATTTAATTATCAGATAAACGTCATTACTATTTCCCAGATAACAGTCGATCTCATTAGTAAAAAATGATTCCATTACATAGCTACCATAACTAAATCATATTATCCATTGATAAATGAAAAGGACAACAATATCCTTTTTACTTAAAAGTCACCATAATAAAGGAAATTAAAACAATTTGATTGGCACAATTAATTCTATAAATGTAACATCCCACATTTATAGTTTTTTTTTTTTTTATAATTTAGGAGTTTTGTGGTCATTTGATTAAGTAATTTAAAGAGTAAAATACATTTTTGGTCTTTGTGGTTTAACAAAAGTCTCACTTTTGGTCCCTACAGTTTAAAAAGTACACATTAGCCACTACAATATGCTATTTTGTCCAATTTTGGTCCCTCTGACTAACAGCTGTTAAGTGAAACCGTTAGTTAGGGTTAATTTGATATTTTTTTTCATTTTCTATTTCTTTTTACTTTAATAATAACCACAAGGACCAATACTGTAATTTACTCTATTTAATATATATAATATATATATACACACACACACACCTCTTTCTTCTTCTTTACCCACCACCATCCACCTACCACCACCACCCACCACCACCGCCACCACCACCTCCTTCTTCTTCACCCACATCTTCATTATCATCCACCACCACCACCCCCCACCTTCTTCTTCACCCAGATCTTCATCATCACCACCACACCCTCCACCACCACCACCACCACTTCACTTCATTTGCCTCATTTCTCTTAGTGGAATTGTTACAGATGAATCTTGAATCAGATGCTCAGATCTGAAAAATGAACTTGAGAAGAGAGCATAAATGCTTATATTTCACCATTTCAAAAAGGTTTTTCGGTTTGGTTTTGGACTCAGATCTGCAAATCTGGAGTTTGACAAAGGGGATCGGAAACCGCCATGGCTGCAAATACAGCCTGAATATGCTTAGAAAATGTTAGATGCAGAAATAAATCATCACATCCTGAATATGTTTTTTGATAATCCATGGGTCGATGTATCTCCAGATTTCGTTTAGATATGATGGTTTAGAGGTTGTGGTGGCGACGATTTCAGATTTGATGGTTTAGAGGTTAAGGTGGCGACGATTTCAGATCTGATGGTTTGGAGGTGGCGGTTTGGTGGTGAAGGGTCTGGTGGAGATGGTGGTGGTGATGGGTGTAGTGGTGGTGGGTGGTGGAGGTGGTTGTTGGTGTGGCTGTGGTGGGTGTGGTGGTGGTGGTGTTGGTGGTGGTGGGTGTTGGTGGTGGTGGGTGTGGTGGTAGTGATGGGTGGGTGGTGGTGGATGATGAAGATGTGGATGAAGAAAAAGCTGGGTGGTGGTGGTGGATGATAATGAAGATGTGAGTGGTGGTGGTGGGTAAAGAAGAAGAATGTATCTTAAATAGAGTAAATTACAGTATTGGTCCTTGTGGTTATTATTAAGGTAAAAAGAAATAAAAAATGAAAAAAAAAATATCAAATTAACCCTAACTAACGGTTTCACTTAACAGCTGTTAGTCAAGGGGACCAAAATTGGACAAAATAGCATATTGTAGTGGCTAATGTGTACTTTTTAAACTGTAGGGACCAAAAGTGAGACTTTTGTCAAACCACAGGGACCAAAAATGTATTTTACTCTAATTTAAATTTCAGGGACTAAAGTGCAATTTGAGGCTTAAATAAGATCTAGGGTTCTATTTCTTTTGATTCACTCTTGAAAGAGGCAAAATGGTGTAGTGTGTGTGTGGGTGAGAAATCAAGGAAAAGAAGGGTGTAGAAGAAGGAGATTTCAAGGGAGCTTAAGGAAGCATCAACTAAGGTAAATCATCTTCTTCTCCTCTTTGATAAGTTGAACCTCTAACAAATTAGAGAGTTTAGTTAAATTCATTCCATCTCCTAACCTTTTGTTGGTGAGATTTCCCTTTGGGATTTGAAGTTATGAAGAATGTTGGTAATGTTGGGTAAAACCCACTTGTGGAATTAATCTACTTATGAAATTCATTTAGTTTTGGGAGATTTAAGATCAATAAACCTTAGGATTTGAGTAATGGGTGATATATTTGTGTTTGAGTTTGATTTGTGGTAATATTGGATCTTAAGGAAGTTGAGAAACCTTGAAAAACTAAGAAAAATGGGGTTGGATCTGGTGAAAATCGCGAAAAAGGGAAACCAGATGCGCCGCGGGTACGCGCGCGGGTCAGAGTCGCCAGCGTGCTCATTAAGACCATCCGCGGGTCAGCCGCGGGTTGACCCGCCGTTTCTGCTGATTCCAACTTTTTTTTCGTTTTTCTTCGTTTCGCGCCGGTTTTGAGGCCTAGCTTAGGGGTTCATCTAAGGGCAATATTAGAGGAATAATAGAGGTTTTTAGAAGGGTTTTAACACCACTTTTGTATATCAAATTCAGGTTTCGGTTTTGACAATTTAGCCATTTTTGAGCATTTAGAGAGTCGTCGAACACAAGGTGAGTTCCCTACCCTCAAATCCTTTATGTGAGAATGTTTAAATGTTTTAAAACTGATTGCACTCTTAAATGCTTATGAAAATGATATTTGGAATGAATTGCAAATGGTTTATAAAGATTATATGATCTTGTAAATGATTGTTTTTGAGGTTATTGTCTTGGTAGAGAGTACCTTGGGACTTGAGACCTCTTGGGAAGGACATGCTTAGTCCATGAATGTAAATTTATGGACTAGGGGACACCGTTTGGGTGCGCGATTATTTTGATGATCGCGAAGGGAATGTGATAGATTTGCCTACCATGTACAATAATCTCTATGTTATGCGTAAGCGAAGGTCATGAGCTCATACTTGTCGGATTACCATGTGTTTGTAATATGATATGTTTTCATGCTAACGTTTTTGGGGAATTCACTAGACCTCCGGTCTAATCCACTCTTTTTCAAATCTTAAAACCCTTTTTCCAGGCAAGGGGACATTTGAGGGGAACGCCGAAGGCAAGGGCAAGGCGTGTGAGTAGATAGAGATGGACGCTTTTTAGTTTTAGTTGTCTTTCCTAATAATTCTCAGCTGTATAGTACTTTTATCCGCAGCAAACTTAGAGATGGATATGTAATTTTTCTTTAAAGCTTGATTACAGTAATCAATATATATTTTCTGTCATTTGATCTCCAACTTTTTTAGAAGGCCATCTGAGGGTAAAAATTTGCATTTTTGTGTTTTTTTATTTGTTATAAGATTAAGAAATTTTAAGATAGATGAGTCAATGTTTCTTTCAAAAGTACCACACATTTTCTCTTAAAAAAGTCATGTTATCCATTAACAAATAATTAGGACAAAAATATCCTTTTACTTAAAAAAGTCACCATAATAATGGAAATTAAAACAATTTGATTGGTAGAATTAATTCTATAAAATATGTAATATGACGACATAAAGTTATGAGGACAAAACGTTTTCAATTCATTTTCCCTTGTAATTTAGAATAATTTGTTCCGTAAATTTCTTAATCTATTTATCCAATTTATTCAAAACCACTTTTTATTAGATGTTGACATTTCTACTAATCGTATATATTGATATTTCTTTGTATACCAATACTCATTACAAGTAAAGTTACAATCAATATTTAATTTTATATGGATTCTTAGGCTATCAATATCCCAACCCTCCCAACCTAACTGCCACATCAGCTCAACATCAACTTTTCTCCAACCCTCTCTTAACCCTCTGCAATCTGTACCCCAACCCTCCCAACCTCTCACACACAACACACACAACCCTCGGCGGTGTAGCCAACCCGACGAAACCCGCAATGAATCAAAACCGCCCAACCCGCTCCCTCATGTACCAGAACGGCGGGACCCGCTCAGCTCACTGAAACCGGTGGGCTTCAACCCGCTGAACCTAAATGCGGGGTACGCATAGCCTTATTATACTCTTTGTCCTCACAATTAAATTAACAAATTTTCTGATTTTTCTAGCTCATTCCTTGTTCCATATCTTTCCTCTTTGATTCAAGATTTTCACATAACAACATTCGATTTTCTTTTTAAAGCTTGATTACGGTAATCGGTATATATTTTCTTTCATTTAATCTCCAACCTTTTTAGAAGGCCAACGGAGTGTAAAAGCTTGCACTTTTGTGTTTTTTTTTTTTTGTTATAAGATTAAGAAAATTTAAGAAAGATGAGTTCATGTTGCTTTTAAACGCGCCACATTTTCTTTTGGAAAAATCATATTTTTCAACGAGAAACTTTGAAAATGATTAAAAGTTGAAAAAAAAAACATTAGAGATTACTGCTTTGGTCTTGTATATTAGTTTGTTTGTTTCATACAATTACAAAAACACTAATCACAAATTGTATTATATGCAATTATACAATTATGAAAACATGCAACCAAAAAACATGATGCCTAAGCCAATCTAGATTATAAAATCTATGCTGGTTTGGTAGTTGGTCCATTGATTTTCATGTATGAAGTCAAGTTTAAATCTTGTTTTTAATGGAACTTGAACCCAAGACCTCCCATTTGAAAAACAAGGTACTAACCAACCCTACAAAGGGGATTTTGTTCCATTATTGCAGTTTCAAAATATATATGGTGGCACACAACAAATTTTACCTTTCACGACCCTGTAATTTTTTATACTGCAATGAGGGAATGAAACGGTGGCACGTGCCACCGTAGGCACCAACACAGGTCCCGCCCATGACAAAATCAACCCCATCTTCATCAAGAAGAAAAAAAAAACTCAACACAAAACAAACATACTATTGCCACCATCTACATCAGAAAAAATAAACTCCATCGACGTCTTCATCAAATAATACATCATTCATAAAATCATCCTTGCTAAACCATAATCCGGTTTAGTATCACTATTGGAAGTAAACTACGAACCTACATCCGGTAGCATCGGCTGCATCGCTCTCTTCTACATGCACATCGTTGTTGCCCGTTATCGTGCATCGGAAAATTCATGCAAAAAGAATGGTGCAACCGCCTAAGAATTTTGATAAATATGGTAAACACCACTAAAAACGGATGCCATCCATACTTATTATGAGTAACCATCCTCTTTCAAAAACATAAATAAAATAAATTCAGATTCTCAATTTATTAAAGGACCTCAATGCCCTTTTCAATTAAAAAAAGAACATGAAAATATGAAGATCCAAGGGCCAGGATTAGGTTTCACAATTTGCAACCTTTTAACGCCAAAAACTATTTTTATCTTAATAATCTATATGGTATTTCTTCTTCTAATGTGAAATATGTGTTTTTTTTAATATCGTTAATGGATTGACGAAAATTCGGCTGTGAACTCAAATTTCATTGTGAACGTGAGGACAACTGAGAGCTCGTCACAGAGCTCGTCACGTGGCATATTCAGTCTGTATAATCATGTTTTATTCAAAATGATAATATACATTCAGTATTATTCAAGACGTGGCGCACTCTCGGTTGTCCTCAGGTACACATGCATGTAGGTATGTGTGTGAATGTGTGCGTGAATGTAATTCTATATGACATGCACATATACCATCTTATATTTGTGTCCTCCTTTGACCTATAAGGCTTGAAATTTGACATCATTGCTATGCAGTTTACATGCTATTTAGAACCTTGGTTACTGGTTAACACTAAGCCGATAGGTCGTAAAATACATTCAATTTTAACAATTTTATTTTTATTTTTTTATAATTCGAGAATTGTTTATAGTAAATGATAAATTTCCTCAAAACCAGGAAAAAATTTTGAACATTTACTTGGTCTTTTTTTTTGGACAACAAATGAATACACAAAAATTAATAAAAGTTGTCATATGAAATGTAATGTTTGGCCGCAAAGTATACACAAAAAATTTATAATCCGGTTTACATATATTTGAAAATGAAATGAAGCATCACTTAAATATTTGGGCCCAAAAATAAGACTCGCTGCTATATATGAAGCCCATGGGCCTAAAATGGGTCCAACATGTTAGATTTTAATTTAAATCAATTCATAAATTAAAACTAGAAATAATTTAATAGGGTTCGGTTTGATGAGAAGGATAGTTAATCATAGTTGAGGATCAAAAGAGTTAAGTGTACTGAGATGTAACAGAGAAATTATCTTGAAAGCTCAATTTATGGGTGGGGTGAAATTAAGGTGTCCTTTGTTTTTAAGAGGTTTGAAATCTTAAGTCTGATTTCAAATCTAAAAAATAAGATGTGAATGGTGCATCTTTTAAAATTTCAAAGGACAATAACAGGTTTTCAAATCTTTTCTTAAAAATAAAACAAACAATCTAAAGTCTGCAAACCTCTTAATTTTTAGACTTCGAGGTTTTAGGAGGTATTCTTTAAAAATCAAACAGCCTTAAAAGTTAGATCTCTGTAATGCTTTTTTTACTTTAGCTGTTCTTTTCACACGATCCTTTGTTTAATTGAATAAGATATAAATAGTGTTTGTTTTGTCCATTGTGTATGGTTGCTTTTGATTTTCATCCATCGAATTCAATCAAGTACATTTTTGGTCCAATTTTTATGTTTTGGAGCGCAAATGAGTCTCTTTTTTAAGTCGTGAAATTTGTGGCCATTAGGGGTATTCCATGTGCCCCTCAAGTGAGAGGCATTTTGATACTTTTAGATAGAAGACGTTTTTGGTTTTGGCTCGTTATTTAGATAGGAAAAAAAACAAATTTTCTCTCGCATGAAAAGCATATGAAACGTCAAACAACCACAAATCCCATAACATTAACGAGAGGAACTTATTCGGGATTCGAAACACGAAAAGTGAACCAAAAACATCTTTCAGGAATTTGATGGGCAAAAACCAAAAGTAGCCAAATGCGAGGGACCAAAAATGTTACTCACTTTTTTAATAATCTGGAAAATAAACCAATGTAAAAACCTATGTCTTCTAAGTAAACTACAACTTATGTACTTATGTTTTGTCGAGAACAACATTGTTCACACTTGCAGATTTGAAGGTACAAGATGATCATCATGGTTTGTGAAAACATCACAATATGACGTTTTCTCTAAAACTCATTAAAAAAATCTCTAAAAATAAGGGACATTTTCATCTTTTTATCGATTTGCTTGTCTTTTTTGCGATCAAAATCACACTTATGATTTTAGTCCTTGTAGTTTTTTATTGGATAAGAGGAAAAAAAATGCTCTCATTTAATAAACTGTAAAGACAAGAAGTGTTACTTTTGACAAATTACATGGACCTGATTTATAACATGCTATATATTAAATTTGTGACATGTCTTATAGCAAAAGATTATTTCAAAATAAGTCAAAAAAATAAAAAATAAAATTTTAAACCTTTTAATTTAACAATTTTATCATTATCGAAAAGCACAATACTTTAATACTGATTTCCCAATAAATGTACATAAAAACTATAGAAAAGAAACTAGTGCTAAAAAGTATTTGTTCAATCGTAATTTGACCCCAAAATATGGGATTCAAATGATAATAATTTGAGAATAATATGATTTAACAATATAATAACGTAACTTATTAATATAACAAATTAAATAATGGATTCCATGATAAATAAATCAAAATGTCGTATTTGAAAACATTTAGAGTAAATTACATATTTGGTCCCTGTGGTTTACACCTTTTACCCACAGTGGTCCCTAAATTAAAATAAATACATAGATGGTCCTCGTGGTTTGGATTTTTGTAAGTTTTTGGTCCCTCTCCATAAGAAAACAAATTACCAAGTTAACTCAAAGGGGTATTTTGGTCAATTTAGCCCTGCTTTTGATTTTTCTTAATAAAAATAAATAAATAATTTATTTTATTATGATATAAGAAATCGAAGATGGTGACCGTTGCCGATGTGGTGATGGATATTTTGACAAGGTGTGTGTATGTATGTATGTTTATTAGTATATTAAATTATATATAAAATAACAATAATAAAATATTTAATTATTTTTATTAAGAAAAATCAAAAGTAGTGCTAAATGACCAAAACACCCTTTTGAGTTAACTTGGTTAATTGGTTTTGTTATGGAGAGGGACCAAAAACTTACAAAAATCCAAACCATGAGGACCATCTATGTATTTATTTTGATTTAGGAACCATTGTGGGTAAAAGGTGTAAACCACAGCCACCAAATATGTAATTTACTCAAACATTTATTTATGATATCGAATATTCTTTTTCGATAAGCTAATTATAACATTATGTTTGATAAGGGAGGTTTTATTTTAAGTGCGACAAGAATGTATAGAAAAAAGATTAATTTATTGTCATGGTTTTATTCCATTATGAATTATTGTACAAATTAAAAACAAAAAGCTAAAAGGAAACCATTATTGAGATAATTATTTAATATTTTTAATGATTTAATATAACTCAACTTACACTAAGAAAATATTTAAATATACTTATGTACATATTTAGAAAGTTAATAATAATTAATAAATAGCGTGAAATTTTTAGACAGAATATAGAATTCTCAAAGATGAGTCTTGATATTATTCCAAATAACAAGGAACAATTTTTTTGAAGATAACTGACTAATCCTAAGGCAAAGGGTCGAGAAACTCAACGACACTATTCTTGAACAACTTGCGGCCGGGCCTTCTTTTCGTTTTCGCACTATTACGGATATGAAAATAATGGGAAAAAAGCGGATTCAGTTGTCAACTGTCCCTATCGGAAATAGGATTGACTACAGATTCGTTGAAATTCTTGAAAGTAGGTTTGAGATGTTCAAGGTGAAGACGGCTTTGACAATGGGAATCGAAGGGACATATGATTTTATTCATCTGGAGTTACTCGATGAAGGGGATCATGAGTCACAAACAGCTAAAGAATATCCAATTGAAGAACGCATGAGCTTTGGAGGACAAAAAAATATTTTGGAGAAGTAGAGGTGGAGATGACAATATTGTATAGTTGTGCAAAATTAAATCTGATGGACGAATATAATTCTATTCAAAGTTACATTAGATTTTCTGAAACATTCATGCTTTGATTTGTGCGTTTTATTTAGGTGGTGTTTGTTTTTTCCACTTATCACTTTTTGAGCACTTTTTAGGGGGAAATCACTTATTCAGTCAGTGGTTTTCCCATTCAGACTGTTTGTTTTATTTATTTATTAAGTGTCACTTATCACTTTTTCACCACTTTCTGAAAAAGTGATGGTAAAACCACTTTTTGTTCACTTTTTCACTTTTTCATTAAGTTTAGGCTTGTTTTAATTGTTCGTTAAATTTGGACTTGTTTGGATTGTTTATTAAGCTCATTAAGCTTGTTTGGATTATTATATAAAGCTTATTAAGCTTGTTTGGATTATTATATAAAGCTTATTAAGCTTGTTTGGATTGTTATATAAAGCTCATTAAGCTTGTTTGGATTGTTCTATAAACCTCATTAAGCTGCTGGATTGTTAAAGTTTACTATTATACTTGATTGAGTTGACGTATTCAGTTGATTTTAGTTCTTATGAATAATCAGATTCAGATTCAGATGTTTGACAGTTTACAAAAACAAACAGTCTTGACATATTCGATTCAGTCTTCAGCACCACCACTTAACAATCAGAAGTGGAAACAGATTCAGTCTTCAGCACCACTTAAAAAACAAACAGCACCTTAGAGTACTTGGTTTATATTTCGAAATTCGAATTAATTTTTACGGGTTACAGATTGAATTTTCAAAATGGATTTTTTGGTTTCATGATTTTCATATCTTCACCTCTTATATTGTACTTTCCAATCATTTACTAGGTTGAGTTGCATGCATTATAATAGAGTTTTGGATGAGTCTAAAGACAATAGGTATCATGATATTATGAAATAACGATATCAATTATTTCAAACACATTTTAATTTATTATTGAAACTTTTTTTAAATACATATAGATACTTCTTAAATCACAATTGTCTCCGTTGAATATACCCATTGGCTATAACTACTTCATGCAACCGATTTTGTCGCACTTTTACGTTTACTTTTAGCATCTGATAAGACTTAGTCATGCTTTTACGATAAATGTAACAACCTAACATACCTGCTTATCTGCTTATACGTTGAAAATGTTCGACCAAGCCCAATCTTATTACTACAATAGTCTCTCATACACGCCATCGCAGTCCTATGACACTCCTCACCCCACTCCCACCATGTGAGTGAACACATGTCACACGTATCATTATGTGCAATTAATACCCATGTTCTTACAATGAAGAAAAACAAATATTATATGTCATTTTCCATAATGTCATTATCATAGCATGAACAAGTTATGTATTTATAATAAAACCGTTGTAACTCCATGCAACCTGAAAAATGGACATGGACCTCACATGTGATTATCAGTATTTGCAAGTCCTCAAGCTCAACGAAATCTCTATATGTTCAGAATGACAACTTTAAGATATTTTATCTAGATCAAAGATGGATCCCAGAAACATATTTTTTTGGTTGTACTATAACACACAATGGAAAGTTTTAGACCGTGCCCAAAAAGTTATGTGGTTTGCACAAACTCTCACTTAAATCTCTATATCTATCTGTTATCAGGATTTCTCTAAACATACATAAATAATAACAAGCCGATTAATCCATATCCAAGTTTAGAGTGCAATTTTTGAAATTTATAACAATATAATTGCTCAATTTTATTCGCTATTATAATCCTATATTGCGATTGATGATGACAAAAGATAATATTATAATTTATAAAAATATTAATTATTTACTTTAAAGTGGTAAAGATGGGTTCAAATCATTTGAATGTACTCTATGCACTAACATTTCCAAAATAAAAACAAAATCAAGACGAAAATTAATAAATAGTTGGATATTATTTTAATACCATGAGTAATAATAATATAATTTAATTATTCCAATATTTTGTTTTTATTTGTAGTCTATTATTTATATTGGTCATGTTTTTTGCTCATGAGAAATATTATAATTTGATTCGCACGTCTTTTTATTGTTTGTGTCATGTGATATACCATGTATGGATGCGTGACTATTGAACTATTGGTTAACTTCGAATTTTAAATAATAAAATTCAAATTTTCCTAATAAAATACATTATGTCTGTAAAAACAACATACGAATTAACAAAAAATAAAAAAAGTATAGTATAACCGTTGACTAAAAGTGTAACAAAAAACAACTGATCTTCTTGCCTGATGCTTTTTGTTAATTAGATCAATCATGAAAATTGTTGATAGAATTACTTGAACACCGTAAAAACAGAGAAAGAAATTTAACGATCTTGTACTATAATAATATCGTTTATGCCTTTAACCAAGGCCTAGTATTTTATTTTTCCAAGCAATGAAATCTTATATGAGACAATACTCTTCCAAAATCTGACTTGTGTCCTTAGATCCATGGTCACTAAGCTTTGAGTCATAAAAATTGAGAACAAAATATAATCAAGCAAAACTATAATAAATTGTTAAATATAATGTAAATAGATATGTATGCGTATGATGTGGTGCAAGTACCTTAAGTCTATTGAAAACTCGAATAAATAATTTTATTTAATGTCATTTTTTGTTCTCTATCACTCCATTTCAATTTAGAGTTTTATAAGTTTTTAAGTCACTTATCGGATGCATAAAATCTGACGTCAATATGGTCAACTGATCAAAAAAATTGAAAAAAATATCGTTCGATGATAGAGTTTTCAAACCCACAACAAATTAAATATATAACTATAAATATAAAATGTAAGTGTTAAAAATAATTGCTACGTATCTATGTTATTTAACATATGATCAAATCCAAAATATTTCGCATTAAGGCTATGTTTGGCAAAAATTATTTCTATGGTACATGTTTGGATGGACATAAGCTATTTATTAAAATGCAACTTGAGTAGCTTTTGATAAGTTTTTTTTGTGACTTTTTCCAATTATTTTTCATATTAATATTAACTATTATTAATTAATAACAGTTATTTATTATTAATAAATAGTATTTACAGTCAGTTACATATTATTAATTTTTATACATTATATAATAATGACAATTATTAAATATTTTCAAATGTTATTGCCTATATCAATTATTATATATTTAAGGTCATGCGTAGCACATCATTGGTTTTTGGGTCGGGAACACTCTCTTTTTAGTACCCGAACCCTCCCAATCCTCTCACTTTTTAATTTAATACAACATACACCACACACACACACAAACAAAGCAGTTAGAATGCATATAGGAACGGTGTGGGAAAACCGACGCAGCCCAAGCCCACCATGCCGCCGGCCTCCAGCCCGTGAGCCCACGACTCCTACGC
Source organism: Centaurea solstitialis (assembly GCA_030169165.1). Classification (NCBI taxonomy): domain Eukaryota; kingdom Viridiplantae; phylum Streptophyta; class Magnoliopsida; order Asterales; family Asteraceae; genus Centaurea; species Centaurea solstitialis. The sequence continues at coordinate 98,999,270 of CM058043.1, forward strand.
ATGGCCTTAACGACTTTAGTTGAACATTGATCACATTAAATTGTGATTTTATTAGGGAATTGTTTTATGCTTTTATCTTTTTGAATTTAATAATATATCTATTTTATTTTACCATATAGTTACATGTGCTAATACATTGCATTATATTAACATAATCTAATTACAATGTTTTATAATAACCTAATTATTTATTTTTCTTGTTAATCCCATGTTTACATATTATTAATGGACTTTTGATAAAAAAAAAAGTGTAAAAGAAGAGATTCAAATTTTTAATCACTTATTATAATCTCGTCCACACCTATAAATTGTGTTTTTAACATGAAGTGATCAAGTATATCTCATTAGTATTGATTTCTAATTAAAGATTGATTTAATGATCCATAGTTGTTTTTTATGTTTTTCACTTTAACTTCGATTCTCATTGAATCATTGTACATCACAATATAAGTTTTTTTTGTTACTTTTGAATTATTTCACAGTGGATAAGCTATAATTATTAAAAAAAAGTATTAATAAATTTATGGAAACAATATAGAATAAAGACTATATAATATAATAGAAGATAATTTAGGTGATGGGTCAATTGAAGAAACAGAAAATATAATAACATTATGCAGCCGATGTTGGACTAGAAAATAGTAAAGAAATCAATCATCAACATACAAAACGACATTCACTAAATAGTTGCTACTAGTGTTCATCTATGGCTTTTTATTAAAAAAAAGGCCTTATTTTAAATAGCTAAAAAAATAATTTTTATTCTTTTTTTGTTAACTATAGATCAATCGGGCCAGAAACCCCCAAATTAACCCAACACATATTTGTTATGAAATGAGGTTGAACAACATTTATGGGTTGAAAATGGATCAGTATGAATTTAATATGATTGGTAAGTATTTTAATACATATGCATATAGAGGTGGGTTTATATGAAAACGTTAACATTTTAGGAGAATGCGAGAAACTTCGTCGGTGTAGTGAATCACATATGATTCACGTACAAAACCTCATATGATTCATGCAACTTCACCTCTGACTTTAAGTTGTGTCCAAAGTAGTCAGGTCCATTTTTTCTGTTAGTGTAAAAAATCACATGTGTTTTTGTACATGGACGAATCTTATCGCATTCTCATAAATAGTTATCGTTTCTCGTTTGATATTAGACCAAAATGCAATTTAGCTATTCAAAATGGAGCTTTCAATCCATACCTTAGGCTATCGGTAGCGCAGTCCACCGAGACCACAAGCATATTGTGCCACATCAGCGTCACATCAGCTTTACCCACAAACATACAATAAGCCCATTAAACCCACTATGTCAAGTACCACAACCCACCAAATTGAATACTCAATACATATATATTTCAATTAAAAAAGAAAAGAGAGAGAGGGAGGGAGAGAGGAGCTACTTGATCGAGTTGTGGTTGTCGCTGAAGAAGCTATCGAAGAAGTAGCACAGCCGGTCGTGAGCCCGCTGAAACCACAAGGAAAGCCCGCCAAGCTCCTTGTGACGGTATTGATAGCCTTATAGAGTATATAGATACGTACATATGAGTAAACAAATGGATCCAAAATTTAGAAAGTATGAAATAACGAGAATAAGAAGTGGTTGTAAGAGTCAACCCCAAAAATTAATTACAATTACAGATGAAATTGTAATTGTAAATTTGTAATCTTACTTTCTTATTTACATTAATCTTCAACTTTCCTTTCTAGTTTGTTAATCTTTTAATATGTTTACATTTTGATTTTACTTTCTTTAGGAACAAACTTTTAGTTAAGTTGTAAAATAATGTATCAAAGTTTCAACATGATTAACCCAACTAACCCGCACAATTTGGGTCAAGTTTGGTTGTAGTTTTCCACGGGTCGTAAAATTTTCGAAACCATAAACATTGAATTGTATTGTTTCTACCCTCTCTACCCAACCCATTTGTAACCTTCTTATGCACCTCAATTAATCCTAAAAGACGGAGAATTCCTCAACGACTTTATAGTACTCGAACAATCAAACTTTTGGTCTTTAAAAAAGGCGAAAGAGCAAAAAACCTATTAATAGTCGAACTAAACCCACAATAATTGATATATTCGTACTTGCTACTAATCCGAGTATCTTGTTATATCCGTCGTATAACTTGTTGTAACGAAAATGACATTAGCTCGTAGCTATCGATTTTCCTAAAATTGTAAAGCGCCAATCGATCATAAAAGCGAATCAGACATTACCTAACAGAACAACACGCGTATTTAATCATTTTCCATTTTACGCTTCTCATATTTCTTAAATTTCTTAGAAACCACAGTAGTCATTACAATATTAAAAAACCAAAAAAATGAAAATCATGTAAGCGAATAGAATCGAAACTTTAAATTTTCTACGGTTCGAACCAGCGGTTCGGTTCACTTTTGCACCCGACCCGATCCAAACCCGAAAACTTTACACCTTTTTTCCTTTAATCGGCTACGGCCCAAGTCATATCGTTCTCAAAGATCCAATGGCAAACCTCGATCTTCCCGGGTTTCGACCCAAGTGAAAGAAACGCCCCATGGGTCGGACTCCAAGCCGACGTGTCGAGATGACAAATGGCAACCCCATGGTTAATAACCTTCTTGGATTTCGGGTCAAGTAGATCCGCTTCGTAGACCCGAACCTTGGGGACCGAATGGCAATAGTAAAGCAAATACGGAAACAGACTCTGGTGGCAAGAAACCGACTTCGTAACCCGACCACCGTTGACTTTCGTCACCGACCCGATTTTCACCTTCTTACCCGACCCATTGGTATTATCCGTCGTCCGAACAACGACGTCCCGACCAAGAACCGAGGTCGCGAAATCGATCATGTCCTCGACCGAGCCCACGCACCGTTTCGACTCGCCCTTGCTCGGCTTGCGCTCGCACTCGCTCAACGAGCTCGCCATCAAACTCGCCATGCTCGAGTTATCCTCCGCGTGGAAAATCCGTTTCATGTCCGCGATCTTCGAGGACGAAAACGGCAATTTCGACACGATCACCCGGGCAAAAACGACCTCTTCGGCATCCGATCTCTAATATCCGGCATCGGTATCACATTACCCGTTTTCAACACACTCTCCCTAAAAAACTTCCCCGGCTCAATCCACTTATTTACAACCTTACCCCCAGCCGCCGTCGACTTCTCAGCCGCCGACTGAGCCGCCAGCCGAGCCGCCGCCGTCGGCTTGGCGGTGTAGCTCGAAAACGAAGCCCGTTTCTTATCGGCGTAATCCTTAAACGTGTTATTCACCCCATACCCTTTAAACCCGAACTTCTGGTTAGCCACCGAGCCGCCTCCGTACCCCGAAAACTTATCGGTCCCTTCATTAAACGACTTCCCATAGTTCGAAAACCCGATCTCGGCTCCATTCGAGCTCTTCGCGTACGACTTGAAACTATCGTCCCCAACATTCGATTGGTCCCGATAGTTCGCGAACGTCTCGACGGCGGCGTTGCCGCCGTCGGCGTAGCTCCGGAAGTTATTCTCCGGCACGTTCCCGTTCGCGCCGTACGACGCGAACGACTCGTTCGCGCCGTTTCCGTTCTCGCCGTACCCGGCGAACGACGACCCGATAACGTTCGAGTTGTTTCCGTACGACTCGAACCCGTTATCGGCTCCGTTACCGTTTTTACCGTAACTCGTAAACGACTGGTCCCCGGCGTTCGCGTCTTGCGAGTACGCCGTGAACTTCTGTTCACGGCCGTTAACGTCGTCGGAGTACGACGTGAACCTCAAATTGGGGACGTTGACGTCGCCGGCGTAGCCGGAAAATTCTCCGGCGCCGCCGGTGGCTTTCGTTCCATAAGTATTAAAACTCTGATCTGGAACGTTTGTATTCTTGGCATAAGTTGAAAACTTATCGTTGTGACCCACTGAGTCACGTGAGTATCGCCGGAACGAGTCGAGGGCCGAGTTGCCGTCGTTCGAGTAGTTCTTGAACGAGTCGACTCCACCGAGTCGACTCGTTCCGTAATTTGTGAAATTCTTCTCCGAATACTCCTTAAAATCGACGTCGCCGGAGTGTTTTTCGAGGCTGGGGCCCACATCGGGGAAACAAAGAAGATTGGCGGCGGAGCAGAACTCCGGTAGGTTTCCGGCGAGTGAGTTCTGGTTATCGGCGAGTTTTGAGAAGGCCGCCGATTGGACGGCGGTTAACGGCGATGCTTTTTCGATCAAGAATTGGGGTTTTGGTTTGTCGTTGGAGATCTGTTTCTTCCAGTAACGGATTATGTAGCCTTTTGGGGTGAACGGATCTTCTGGTTTTCCGGCGAAAACAAGAACCTGCAAAATTAGAGAAATTTGGGGGTTTAGAAATTAGATGAAATTAGAGAAATTGGGGAAAAGGGGTTGAAATTGAAGGTGATTAACAATGTGGGTGTGGATTGAAATTGGGGAAGATGAAGGAGAAACTTACATTGATTGATGAGAAGATGAGGATCAAGAAAGGGATGAAGGAGTTCTTGAATTTGTGCATTTTGGAAGTGTGAGGATGATGATGGATTTGGTTTTTGGTTGGAGGTGAGAGATTTATAGTGTGATTTCTTTTTTTATTTATTTTTTGGTTTTACTTTTTTTTTTTTTTTTTGAGAACGTATTTTTAAAATTGAATATTGCTCCCTCCTTTCTATAATTAAGTTAAACTTTTTTAACGGAATAAAGATGAAATTGTATGATTACGGTTTTTTTATTTGTAAAAAGTACTTTAATTTGAAAATAAGAAACGGATTTTTGTGTGCGTATAATGTATATATACGTCTTATAAAATATTGGATTAATATGAGACTGGTTTATTTTCGATATAAGATAATACTGAAACTTACAACAGGATATTCTATGGTATGAAAAATAGTGAACACTCACGGTATTTTGTATGGGTGATAATCGTGTCGTATTCGGGTTGGCAGATCGCAGGTTCACGGGTTGGAAAGAGTCTATATGTTTAACTAATTGTTTCAATATCTTCAACCTTAACCCGAGACCTGTTAACGTCAACACAACCTGCCTAAACTATTTAATTATACGAGTTGTCGAGTCAAATACAAATACAACCAAGTTAAAACTTACCATGTTAAATAGGGTTATGATCTAGGGGCTAAAGTGAAATTGAAAAAGTCAATATTAATTTTTGTTATATAAAAATTATTTTGAAGAATAAAAAATATAAACAGGTTGGCGGGATGACCCGCAAACCCATATATCAACCCAAACAAAACCCGTTTATCTTAGCGTTAGGTTGGAAATTGTCACTTCTAGCATTTTGATAAGAAAATTTCTTATTTATATGATCTAACATAATTAATGAAAATAATCCGATCTCACGTATAAGCAATGAAAATAATAAAGATGTGAATATAAAGGATTTAATGACAATGAAATTGAAAGATTCATTAATCATCCACGATAAATGAATTTTCAACGCGCTTTTTAATCGGTAGAAATTACATCTTTTTGCTTTGAAATTAATTTAGTTACTTAATATACGAGTGATTAAAACATTAGTTGTTAAAAATGTCATATTTTTATGCATTTAATGTAACACGTAAAAAGTTACGTGCAATCACAAAATCACTCATGTTAAGCATATGAAGAATTATAAAATCATCTTTTCTTTATCATTTTTTATAATATAATAAGGCATATAATCCTTACCGAAAGTAATATTACATGTTTTCTTTGCATACTTGATGATGATCTTTTGGTATAATACCAAAAGTTTTAATTCTTTGAATATAATTTATCTTTTAGAACAAACAATTTTTAGTCCAAAAATATACGTTTTGGTTGGAATTTATGCCTTATTATATTATAAAAACCGATAAAGAATTATAATTCGGATGAATTTATGTAGTAACTTTTAGTTTTAACTTAAAATACATTTTTATGAGGATCTTTTATAAACTAAAATATAAACATTTTAAATGAACATTAAATGCATATTATAACTATACCTTGACCCTTGTCATGAAAACAAAGTGGTTGAGTGTTTAGAGTATCAAATTCTTCTGGCGACAATATTGTTTGAATTTTGTTGACAAATTTTTGAAATTTGTTTTTGTCCTTAGCATTAAATAAAATAAAATATTTACATGATCCAAAAAAACTTCTAATTCCACTAGTAAGCAGTATATATTATATCCACTAGGTTTTATTTATATATATTTTTACATCAACACAAAATTAAAAACAAATGGGGTTAACAAGATATGTCAAAAGGTATTGTAGGATGCAATACGAAGAGGGAAATGTACAAAAAGGGAGGGGAAAAAGCAACTTCAATTCTCGAAAAGCCCTAATAACATAAAAAGTCTCGCTAAACCATTAAATCGAAGAAAAAAACACGATGTTGTCGTGAAGACTATGGACCCCTTAACTTGTTGGGATAAATTAGAACTGTATTGATTTTTCAATTCAGAATAGATCCTCTTTTGAGACATCTCGAATTCTCGATCATCACACGAAAATTCAGGCTTGAATATCGAAGAATTGAATCTCAACTTGAACCAAGGTTTTCTTTTTGAATATTATGGTATTATGATGACTCCAAATCAAGAAGCCAATGGCCCTAATGCGGGCATGCATAAAGTTATTTTGGCTATGATGGGGGCACCATGTTGATAGCACAAATTTTTTGAGGTCAAGTCTCCTAAATTAGTGTTGATGCCTTGTTGTTAGAGGAACATGTCCCAAGTTTGTTTTACAACCGTACAAGTCATAAAGTAGTTGCCGGTTACCTATGACCCTTCTTCAGATCTTGGACAAATGATGGTATCCAAATCCACACCCATGATACCTAAAGAATTGCACACCAAGAGCCAACTGCATAGTGTGCGTCACACAAATATTTTGATCTTAATTATTACGAGACTATTACACTAGGTATTTGGGTTAGATCCATCACGCATGATATTTTTCTTCAACTAGAGTTTTCAGTATTTTTACCATATGAATCTCCTATTTTCATCTAAATGCCACCACATTTGTCCCTATAATTAACAAACAATGTTGTGTAATATGATGACCATATCATACGGGAATAGTTCAAATGAGAATATCTATGATTCAAACAAATGCAAAAACAATTGTAAGCTCGTTAGTTTGTTTAAAGTCAATTTTTTAAAAAAGATTAAGAAAATAATAAAATATTTAAATAAATATTTTCCCACCTCTTTAGGAATATCAAATCAATGTATAGGTAAAATGAGAAAAACATTAAATAAATATTTGTCACTTGTTTTTAATTTATTACAACATAATTAAATCAAAATTACATTTTATTCAATTTATCAAAATATTGTTAAATTATTATCACAAAAAAAACATATCATTATTGATAATAGATGTAAGAAGCCTTTGATGATATAGCAACATTTAATAGATAAACAAAAATCTAATATAACAAAAAAGTTGTTGCTAGATGCTAATATATTTTTCTGTTACTCTAGTTTTATCAAGGATTTAATAAATTGATGGCTCATAATTGTTCTTGCATTTTCATAAAATAAGGTATTCTCCTTTGAATCATTGCATTTTTAGTTATTTCCGACATAAAATAAATGAAAATCAAATCATCAAAGCATAATAGATTACATCGGCCGTATAAATTGGACGAGTCTTAACTACTTTGTTTAGTCAAATCAACATCAAAATAACATGGGGCTTCTGAAATTATTTGTACATTTCATCCTCTCTATTCATGCAATTTGTTTATTGTTTAACATATGAACTTGATGTTACATTTTTATATATACGAGTTTGCCGATAAGTTCAAATACATATAACTACTTATAAAGTAGGTGGACAAATAATAAACATCATCGATTCAAAAACATAATATAGACTACCATATTTAAGATTATAACCGCCATTCAATATATTAAAAGAATTTTGTACTTTACAAGTTTTTCTCAATCTTAAGATTTTATAGTAATATAATATTGGATTAAGTACACCAAAATGTATCCAAGTTGTCATCTTTTATCATTGTGTGTACTCAACTTTAAAACTTAGCAATTAGTATATCGAACCTGCTTAAATTGTCATTTAATGTATTTCATGACAAGTTGGATACACTTTCGTGACAAGCTGGATACATTAAATGATAGGTATTGGGCGGAGCCAGAAACTTATTTTTGTGGGGGCAAACTCTGAACAACAATCTTAATTCTAAAAAAAAAAGTTTTTTTTATAAACAAAAAACCTCCAAAATATCAAAAATAATCGTAAATTTTAAATTTTTAGGTGGGCAATTACCTAAATATCCCTAATATATATATATATATATATATATATATATAAAATTTAATATTTAAAAATGTTAGGGGGGCAACTGCCTACTCTGCCCCCCTCCTGGCTCTGCCCATTGATAAAGTTGGATACATACAATAGCAATTTTAGCAGGTTTAGTACATTAATTAGTAAGTTTTAAAGTTGAGTATACACATTGATAAAAGATGACAACTTGGATAAATTTTGGTGTATTTAACCCTATAATATTTTGTGCATTTCTAAAAATGCAATGTATGTGGTATATCAGACTTGGATCGTAATCTTATAATAGTTAAGTGTACGTAACATCTTGAATTAGTGACAATAATATGGATTACAAGGAGGGACTTAAGTGTAATTAACTGAAAATGAAAGTTAAAAAGAGGGTAATGTTTCATTAGTTAAGAGATGATGATCTTATTGGAAGTACTTTAAAAGATTTTTTTATTAGAAAGAAATGGGATAATCATGGGAACATGATCCTAAGAGATGGAGTTAAAAGATGATTCAGGTTTTTCATAAACAAGTACAAATAAAGTCTTAGATAATTTTATCCTTCGTAGAGAAAAGTAAAAAAAAGGGTCACAATTTCGTGTGTAGAGTTGTGAAGTACAAAATAAGTAAGAGACATCAACATACAGAAAAAACAAATCATTGAATCAACACATCAATCATTTTCAACCCTCTTGTTTTGTTGATGAATCATGTAGTCGGTGTTTACAAGTATGATCTAGTTGAATTAGCAGGGATAACACTAAAAATGGTGAAAATAATGGTTTTTTGAATGTTGTTGTGATATAGATAATAAACAAGAATGTGAAGTTTGTAAAATTAACGAGATTACCGTATTCTAATTTTGGTTCTAAGTTACACAAAATCAAGAGTTCTTTTTGTTATTGGTTGTATATCAGATACCAACTACGGACAACCTTTAAAAAGTTCGTATGAAATGGATTATAACTTCGATTCAAGTAATTCTTAAGTTTTTTGGAACTATAAGAGATCAATACAAGTTTTGTTAGCAACTGTATTCTAAAACCTCTTGAAGGTGTAAGAAATGCTTGGCTTTTGTAATTTGTCCATTCCTTGAATGGTTCCCATCTAGTTAAGTCGACTTGGAACATGCTAGGATGCATGCTTAGAAATGTCTGGCTTTAGTGGCAAGCTCAATAAATTTTGGAGAAGTGCACCTTTAAGGTTAAAGTGGGGAAATCAACTGTTGATACAGTAAAAGTTAATTGTGTTGATTTTAGATATAATACATATTTTTAAATGCAATCAACATTGACCTTTTTAGTAAGACGCAAGACTGTGTATTATACTTGACGTGTTTTTAGCTAAATACAAATGTTGAAAGTTGATCTTGTAGGATAGTTTCGTTATTCTACCATACTAATTTCATGCAATTTTAGTTTGATGTATTTCTATGCCAAAATCAATATGTTGCATATTTCAAATTACATTAGATATATGCATTTCTTGAAACATAATAAATATGTATGCTACATTATGTTGCAATGTATGAATAAATAACGCAGGGGTTCAAACGAGAACATTTCTTTTTACGAAAAATGTGAAAACAATTTTAGGCCTTCAAATTATTTAACCCTTTATTAAAACTATAGAAAATAAATTAAATAATTAAAGATGAGAAGGGTTTGATATTTATCAATAACTTTGGTGAACTCATCATCCTTAAATTCACATATAAATATTATACTCATGGATTACAATTTATTACGTGATAAGAATGTAGCTTATGTAATTAGAGTTGTTATCAACAAAATGATATTATAATCACATCATAAAAAGTCTTGAATTTATCAAATATCATCACATTATCCTCACAAAGTTACCACAAAAATTATATCATTACCATAGTATTGTCCACAATAAAAGTATCGACATAAGAGCTCGTTTATTATACTAGTAATATTTAAGTGATAAAAAACGTATCGACATAAGAGGTTGTTCATTATACTAGCAATATTTAAGTGATAAAAGACAATACAATATAACATAAATTGTCAATAAATACTAATTTATTTATTTTTATTATATTATTTATTATTGGTTAAATAATTTCAAGGCTTAAAAATGTTTTTATATTTGTATAAAAGAGAGGTGTTCTAGTTTTGAATTCTTCTTTTACATGTATACCAAAAGAAAAGACAAATTTGACAATAATGTATTTTTCGTAACTTATTTTCAGAGTATTACTATTAGATAATTTAGTATTGTATATTGAGTTTATACAATAATAATAATAATAATAATAATAATAATAATAATAATAATAATAATAATAATAATTACCAGATGGGACCCACTTAAAAATCGACGCAGGTGGCAATTTGTTGGTGACTGTAATCTCAGAATGCGCGTAACTTGGTAAAAGAAATTAAATTTATATTATTTAAAATTTTATATTATTTAAAAATAAAAAAGCTATGCAATTTTGTTTGCAAGTAGACTCAAAAACGCGTTTTTAATAAAATCTAAGAATTAAAATTTATAAACAGTCCAAATTTATATTAATGTTAATAAATTCTTTATGCTTTTAATATTTCATGTTGGTTAAAAATATTTAGAAATGTGGAAACCCATCTACATTATTTTTAACCCTTTATTGATTGTGATCGCCCGTAACGTGCCCTGGAGTAGGGCATGTTGTTGGAGGAAGTGGTTTGCTTCGTTGACTGTATGTAGCTAGTGTCACACTGGACATTAGCAGATGTGTCGGTTAAGCTATAGCGATTATGCTGGGTTGTTTGAGTTCATACCTTGCAAACGCCTTCCCCTTTTTTAGATTCAGTTATGTTCCTGTTTCGTGTTGGTTTGGTTTGTTCTTGTATCGGTTGGTATTTTGCTGATCGATTTGGTTTCTGCATCTTAATCCGGCTTGTTTGTTTTGGTTGGTATTAAATTTGTTGTATTGTAGTTCAAAAATATATATAAATTCATAACAAATTTTTTTTCCTCTTTATATTTGATGAGATTTTAATTCTTAACCGACAAAATGATCAAAGTCTCATGGGACTACTTTCGTTAGTTGTTTAAAAAACCAATTTAGTTTTTCAATGAAACAAAATTTGAGGTTTTTTACATTACAGAATGACTAAACAAAAGTAAGATCGATAGATTGGTACTGAGAATTTTGGTAATCAGGAGTGTTAGGTTAATTTATGCATATATCAACTAATTTAGTGAAAACCGATCAAGGGTTTCCACATTTTCTCTAATAGTATCATATTCAAGGTCTACCAACACTATAGGACGTTAGGACAACCTCTACTTGTCTAGCTCGTTCACCTATCTTGCCCTCCTGTCGATACTCTGGGACAATCAGTGTTCGTTTAACCTCTATTAAAGATGGTGTTAAAGATTCATATCAGGTAGACTTGAATCAATTCTTATTAATATATATTGGAACTTCCTTTCTCTTCTATCAGACAAATGGACCAATACTGATGATCAATACGTAGTAAATTCAAGACTTGATCAATTTAACTATATACTTATGATTGTGCTTGTATGAAATATAAGTATATAAATTGTGTTTGTATGTATTTATTAGTGATTATTTGAGAAATAAACAAAAATGAAGAGGCAGAAGGAGATAAAAACCTCCATTTGGAGTGAGTAGGTGACAAAAGCCCGTGACCATGCCATATCTCTAAATTCCTTAGCTTACTTTTATCATTAAATAATTAAATATATCTATTGTTTATTTTTTTATTATATATTTTCATTATTATTTTTTAAAGATTTCAATTTTTGTAATAATATAGTTACGGTTTTTTTATCTATTTTAGTTAAATTAGTTACCACAACATTAACATTTTTACTTTAAATTGTTATTTTTTTCTTCCCCAAATGCTAATTCATTTTAATTTTAATTATATGTTATTAATTTATAGATTATTGAAAAAAATAGGATGACATTTCACCAACTTTACATTCAATTATATCAACTATGTCTTTTCTTTTCTAAGATTTGATGAATGATAAAAGTTTTACTCATGGAAATTTTAAAATATACCATGTTAAGAACAATTATAAAATAATGTTTGATATATACAAAAGAAAGTTTTTTAAGCAGATACACAGAATAATATATTAAAGATATTTAAAATATTTTGAAGAAGTAAACCCTTGATGATTACAATGTCTATTTTACATATTTAAAATAACGATTATTTATTTATTTATAACATGTCTTAGACGTTATTGCAAACAATGTATTAGAGTAAGTATAAAGGATAACAAATTTGCCATAACACGAGTGTCATACAACATATTATAGTTACTCAATACTATATTAGAAGCTCAAATGACATTCATGACAAATCTATCATCATGCCTTGTTTTAACGTAAAAAATGATACGTATAGCACGTGATTGAGTATAGTATACTAAGAGGATCTTCTTGTATTTTCGCAAAATGAGAATGTTCTCATTTGAACTCGTAACACACACATACACAGTCCCTCTTGTGTGTGTGTGTGTGCGGGTTCAAATAAAAACTCAATTTTGATTGCGAACGTGAGGACATCTGATAGCTCGACATGTGTCACATTCAGTCTGAATAATACATAATTAGTGAGACTGAATATTCATATTTTATTCATGGTGAATAATACAACATTCAGAGTGAATACTATATTATTTAGTTTGAATATTGTATTATTCATCATGAATAAAGCATGAACATTCAGTGTGAATAATCCTGTATTATTTAGATTGAATGTGACACGAAGTATGCTCTCGATTGTTCTCACGTTCATAACCAAAAATAAGTTTGCATCCGAATTTTCGTACGTATATATATTGGAAATAATAATCGAGATGGTGGTGAATGGATAAAGGGAGAAAGAAAAGGACCCAAATTCATTGGGGTTAAAATTTTGGATGCAAAAACAAAATGAGGGATAAGACATTGTGTTTGGTTCCTTATGAGTTCACATGCATTGCTTTGTGATTGTGGTTGTGGTTGTGGGCTTCTTATTCCCTCACATTTTATTTGTCTTTTAACTACAATAATATTTATTTTATATTTTTCTTTAAATACAAATTTATAATGCCATAACCATAAAAAAATTTGATTGGGTTAACTGACATACATGTACGTCTTAGATTGTATTTTAACAAATGTTGTTGACCGATATGTTAACCTCGTAATGTGAAGAGGCTCATTCAAATTAACCGAAACTTTTAATCCGATTAGTGCTAACCAAATTCTTTCAACAAACAACCCTTTAGCTTTGGGCTATGCTCCAATAGGTTTTGTTTTTGTTCTTTTGGGTAACAATATGTTTTCGAATCAGTTTAAGGCACCGACTAATCCCTTTGGCGACCATGAATCGTTTGGAATGATCACAAGTGAACCTTCATTGCCACAAGGGATTCTAGCAGCGCCTAAATTTGAACCGAGGAAAACAGGCCAGCTGCTTAAACTTTGTTTTTATTGGATTGTGTAAGATCAAATCTCGACTTTGCTCGTCTAGACTTGGTTCTATTTGTTTATTATTGGTTCTTATAAACTTTAGCATGGGTTATGTTTATAAAAACAATAATGATTATAAAATCCAATATTAAAACAATTAAATGTTTTCATGAAGGGAGATATAGAAGGGGGAATGGGTTAAAATGGTAGAAGACAAAAGCCATGAGATATATTCATAAATACTTGGTGCAAGAGCTTTGAAGAACCCATAAATTGTCCTTCCAAAGTACTTATTTGGCAAACCTATTTTTACTTGGTGCAAGAGAGCTTTGAAGAACCCATAAATTTTCCTCCCAAAGTACTTATTTGTCAAACCTATTTTGGGATTTGTATGTGCTTTTTCAAATGGATTATTTTATTCAAGATTTTAATGCAAATGGGAAAGATTTTGGGATTTGTTTTTACCTAAACTTGTACATTATGCATTACCAATTTTACCCTAAAATATTATAGGGTAACAAATATTAATAAGTTTTAAAATAGAATGTTTTATAATAACAAATGTTATATATGAAGATGAGTTCATAGGGCAATTGCCTCTTAGAAAAACTAATACAAAACATTGTTCTTAAAAAGCACCTTGAGTAATTGTTAAAACACTTAGAAAGACAATATAATCTTTAATTCTATATTGTGTATATAAGACACCTAATCATTTGATTTTATACACTAATGTCATATAAACCTGATTCTTGTAAGGATTATGTGTGTGTGTGTGGAGGGAGAGAGAGAGTGGGGGGGGGGGGGTGTAACGAAAACAAGAGAATAAGAAAATGGTTAAATCACATTTGAATGATATGTAATCATTTACGTGTTATTGCGAAAGACAGTCAATGCAAGGGTGAGTGGGCAACCTAGTCGTCAACCAAAGCCACGCGAATCACATGTGATTTTACACGTGATGTTAGTGTAAAATGTTTTGCCATCTTCTTGTTCTCTTATTTGGTTTTTGTTTTCATATGAGCCTGAGTATATGCAGATGTAAGATTGAAATCACGTGAGACCGTTATGTTTTGTGAAACCTATAAGATCATAAATTAACACTGAAACGACATAGAAAAACACTGTGAATGTCCAAATCTTTTTGAATCTTTACAATAAAAATACCATGAAGGCTTATATTCACAATGTTTATGTTAAACTTTCATATTTATTTATATGATCTCACGAATTTCATGAAAAGTTGAAAACCATCTCATCTCATATTATCTCAATTCAATATACATAAAAAGAAAAATAAAATAATGGGGTTGAAAGAATGGGGTGAAATAAATGTAGATTTCTGAAAGTCAAATACGACAATACAACTTTCTACCCCCTATATTTATGGAGCAAAACATACAACCTCCAAAATCAAATGGTGTCAACATCAATCTCTCATGCGGCACTTTATTTTTTACATGTGTAATAGCCATTATTTACAAGCTTGATTAGTTCATTGTAATTTATTTTAAGAGATTAACAATTTTTGTTAATTATTAGTAGATATGTATATGACCGGTTAAATAACCTAACCGGTTATTTTAAAATCGGTTAGGAAAAAAACGATCAAACATATAACTAGTTATGAACCTCGAATACAATACTACATGTAAACGGTTGGGTTAAAGGAATAACCGGTTAAGGCAAAAAATCGGTTAGAGTAAAACCGGTCTGATTGGCCTTTTTTTTTGCTTGGGTTAAAAATCTGATTTTTTTGGGGCTTTTTCTTTTGTTTAGTTGTTTTGTTTATTTAGTTTTATAATTACATAAATATAATTATAAAGTTAATAAAAAAATAAATATAATTTTATATATATACCATTATACCAAATTATCAATTACCAACCATTACTATAAAAATACTATAAATATAAATTCAAATAGAAATACATATAAATAACCGGTTATAAAACCGGTATCCAAACCGGTAATCCTCCAAAGTTAAAACCGGTTAAAAAAAATAACCGGTTTGGTTAGAATTGTAACCGGTTATTTTGAAACCGGTTTCGATTATTATTTTTTTTTTTGATTTTTCGATTTTTCGATTTTTGTGTGCACCTCTAATTATTAGTACAAAATTTTAATAATTTATATCAATTTTTTTTATCTTAGTTTAATAAAATATATAGTCTCCTTCAATGTCTTCTTTTAAGTTATATTTACGGTTATTTGCATTTGTATATACCTTAATTAATTTAAATTTTATATATTGGATTTTAAAATAAGATTGTAATTTATTTTAAACTATAGCCATTTTTGGTCCTTTGTGAATAGCCGGTTTTAGTTTTCACCGAAATCATAAAGCATCCTGATAGGACCAAAAAACGAGTTTTTTTTGTCTATTCCGATCCCTCTCACTAACACCATTAGGCCATCCGCAGCCGTACAGGTGATACCACCTGCACAGGCTGCCACCTCAGCGCCACATCAGCTTCACCACCACCTTACAATTACCTTACCATTTCATCCACAGCCGTACAGTTCATACACCTGTATTATTTAAATAATAAAACATAATGTTTATATATATAGAGGAAAAAATCAAATACACACCAATTAATTCATACACACTTACACACCAATCATAGCCCTTGAAAATCAATAGAAATTTTGTATTTTCAAATTCCTTCCAAATTATGCAACTAATTAGAAGCCAATTTCTAAACTTAACATTTTACACCCTAATAATATGCACCATTAGATTTGATTTTCAAGGGCTATGATTGGTGTGTAAGTGTGTATGAATTAATTGGTGTGTATTTGATTTTTCCTCTATATATATATATATATTTTGTATGTATATATAATGTGTGTGTGTTTGGGATTTGTTGTGAACGGTGACCTCTCACCGTTGAGGCTGGATACAGCCCCCTTGCAGGTACACCTCGTCGGTGTTACCGCCTGCAAGGGGCCGGTGCAGGCGTGCATGCAGGCCGGCCGCGGATGGCCTTAGAGGAGATGTTTTTAACGCCAAAATTATAAAGCACCCTGAAATAAACTGAAAAACTCGTTTTTTTAGACCACCAATGTACCTTATAAAGCTATAAGTTTGATAGACGAAAATAAAATAAAAATAACTATCCACAAAAGACCAACCGCACCGGGCTCATATCATCAACGAAGAGGTAAAACAACGCATGCATTCATTTGGCATGAAAGTTGTGTTTGAGCTTGGACCCAGGACAATGATAATAGAGGGTGAAAGACCATGGGGACAGAGCGGACATTGATGGATAGTGACTAGTGTTGAGTGCCAGGTGTTTAAATTTGCTTAAGGTTCAGGAACAGTAAAATTAATATAATTTTTTTTACCTCAAAATATTCTTAGTCGATTATAGTTTTTTTTTTCCTGGTAAAATATGGGTGAGGAAAAACCGAACAAAATCGAAAAACCTAACCGAAAAGCCAAATGGTTCGGTTTCGATTTTGGATCCAAAACCGAAACGAAACGAACAGAAAATAATATATTATTTTAAAATTTTATGTTATATATATTATTGATTTCCTCCTTGATCTTTCACGAAACTAGCAATCTTAATTTCTCAAACATCTTGTTTGTATTTTGACGATTCGTAAACTTATTTAATTTTGTTATTTTGTACCTTTGTAGTCCTTATATTTATTGAATTATTAATTTGTTAGAGTTTTAAATTTCGATTCCATATTCTGTATTCAACAAAATTATTTTTTAAGTAGTTAAACATGATTTTTAAATAAATTATAAAAAATGGCAAGTTGAAAATATGAAAGAAATAGATAACCGAAAACCAAAAACAAAACCATTTCACCATTCGGTTTCAAAACCGAACCGAAAATAAAAGAACACCGAACCATGCTCTCCCCTGATTAAAATGATAAAGGTAACAAATTTCAAAAAATCAGCTTACTCATTTAGTTAAAAATATATTTATAACCTTAATCACTTAAAACAATAAAATTGATTGAAATAACCTATAATTTTCATTAGAAAATAAACACCAAGGTATGGCGTAGTGGTAAGTTTCTTTTTGAACGGCAAAGAAAGGAAGCAAGGGGTAAGCTTCGGCTAGGCCATTCAGGTTCAAATTCATGTGTGGGCAATTGGTGGTCACTGGGCAATTGGTGGTCACTGGCCATTCAGCTCTCAGTAAAAATTGTCAAGGATATAGTTTGGGCAAAGTCTAAATGAACTTTCTAAAAAGAATTCATTAGGCTACACACAACCAACCCTCCCAACCCTCTCAACCCTCTCAACCCTCTCAACCCTCTCACTTTTTAATATTACATCAGCTGACACATCAGCTTTTTCCCAACCTTCTCTTAACCCTCCCATAACCCTCTACAACCCTTACCCAACCCTCTCAACCCTCTCACACACAACACACACGCAAAATATAGCGGGTTGGGGTCACCGCTTAACTCGTAGCCCGTCGGCTACCATGGGTTAGCACCCAACCCGTTGAGCCCGCCGGGTTGGGGTGACAACCCTCCGCATGCCCGCTGTTGAGCCCGCATGTCCGCTGTGAACAGTCTTAGAAAATAAAACATATTGATGAGGAGGTTCCCGCGTTATTTTTAAGTTAAATTTGTCATGTTTTGCAATGAGGGAGACAATTGGGAAAGGGATGTTGCCGTGTTTCTTGCTCCGCGTCTCCCTTTCACTTTCATTTCCACTTCCAAAACCAATAAATTGTTCCCTCCGTGAGTTTTGTACCTTTTAAAGTGGTTAGTTTTCTAAATTCTTAAACTTTATGTGCTCTTTTTTTAATAATAAAACCAATGCTTCTAAAAATTTTAGAAAGATGTCATGGGTTATGCGGTGCCAAAATTAGGGATGGCAAGGATCCTCTTACCCTTACCTGGCCCTCCTTTTCGACACACGGCCTCGCTCGCGCCCGAGTACAGAGATCCCAACCCTGTTTCCGGTTCTTTACCTAGTCAAACCCAATCAAATCCGATCAAGTCCGGTCAGTAACCGATCAATCCCCACTTCCTGTCTCCGTTCCCGTTTTAGACCCGATTAAAAATCCAAAAAAACTTTAAAATACGTCAAGTTAAAAATCCAAAATCCATCAAATTACCAATATCCAATTCAAGCACTTGGCAAATAAGATAGAAAAAATAATGTTTTTAAATTCCAAGTTTTGAAAGAATAGTGGCAGCAAGGTTTTTGTTTTATGAACTAAGAATAATCTAATTGAAATTGAAATATTATGGTGTGCGGCATAGAATAATAGAAGGAACCATAAGAAAATTTTTAAATATTATTTAAAATGTTATTAATATAAAATAAAAAGTATATATTTATATATATATATATCTTGGGTTCGGGCGGGTTGGGGGGGCCTTCACCTGTCCCCCGGCCCCGTTTTTGTTAAACCAGGTATCCTCGACCCCGCCCTTGGACCCATTTTCTCGGGGAATCCCGAGCACTGTTCAGGTCGGGTGAACCGGGTTCCCCGGCGGGTCAGGGAAAATCACCATCCCTGTCAGGGAAAATCACCATCCCTAGCCAAGACTAATCCCGATAAATTATAGTTGTAAGACATCAACTACGATAAATTCAGTGATCACGATTGGTGTGGACGTTTGTAATTGAACCTTGGACAAATAGAATATTCCACCACATCCACTGAGCCACAACCCTTATGGTTAATGTTCGAAAAATTTCAGGACCAAGTAGGTATGTTTTAATATGCTTTGGTCCTTTGTTGTTTTCGACGGTTCATGGTTTCAACGTTCATGGAGTGTTACAAAAATGATTTTATCTAAAAGAATTTCATAAGTTATTTTGTAACTTTTTTTAGTTTGTAAGGCTTATATAGTAAATGATGCAAACATATATACTTTATATTATTTGTTATTCTTTATATTGCTCTATAAGTTTGCTAGATTTGTAACAGAGCGTCTGAAAATATTGAAACGCCCATGATTATACAAAAGTGCATTCCATTATGAATATAATCTTTTGATTTACATCAAAAGAAAGATGTTTGTGTAAAAGAAACAATCAAAAACAAAGGATTTAGTTATAAATGTTTTATTGGACAATTATATATGTATAGAGAGAGGGTTCATACGAGAACGCTAACTTTTTACAAGAACGTGAGCTTTTTTATGTAGAAAATCATATATGATTCACGTACAAAATCATATATGATTCACATACAAAATCACATATGATTCACAGCACTTACTTGCAACTTAAGTTGCGATAAATTTATTTTTTTCCCGTTAGTGGTGAATCATATATGATTTTGTACATAAAAAAAGCCCATCGCGTTCTTGTTAAAAATTATTGTTCTCATTTGAACTTCTTATATATATATATATATATATAGAGAGAGAGAGAGAGAGAGAGAGAGAGAGAGACAATTTTCCGATCTTCATACTTTGATGGAAATCCGTTTTGTAGGTCACATCCTACTTTCTTGATCTAAACATAAGGATCAATAAACCGGTGTGCTCAAGATTTGTACCATTTCAACATATATCATATTGGCACATCATATACCCATTAGACCAAACCCCTTTCGATAAGATTGCATGTGTAAGGTGTGATATCAAATCTCGCTTGTAGACTATGTATGTCCCTATCACATGGTCTTAATCATATTGAACGGAACCCTTACGTCATTTGGTCGAATTTGTTGATTTAATCAGTTCAAAATCTTTTTAGGGAACACCTCTTCTTAAGACTAGATATTCATAGTTAACAACCATTGATATCACATGACGTTGAAAGTTTTAGTTAAACCATTAAAAATGATTGTTTTATATACTTTGGATTGCTTGCTCTAAAACAACATTTACGTCAATTCTCATATGTACTTTTCAACTTAACATGAAAGGGCTTTATAGCAAAGAGTGTCCCATATAATCAATCACTAAGAAGGATATACCGAGAACGTTGTATCCATGACAATTTTGTAATATTTTTATTGTGATAGTGATCTATCTATAAGTCACATCCATCTTTTCAGACTTATAACAAAACGTTTAATAATATGTTATATGTTGTACTAAAATTTGTACCATTTCAATTTATATCAAATCGAAGCATCATCTTCCATTTGACAAAACCCCTTCACTAAGATTACACGTCTAACATGTGATGCTAAATGTTGGTTGTGGAATATAGATATCTCCATCACATGGTCTTAATCAACATATACCATGACTATATTCACTAATTTCAATAAAGAATACAATTGATCTGTTAATATTTTCTTATTTCTAGTCCTTTTATAAGATTATCTAAAATTTACATCTTTCTTTTGAATACATAATATTAGATTATAATGGTGTTTACTAACATGTACAATTTTTAATGTTAGTTTATTTGGGGTTTATGCTCATAATACTATGTTGTTTCTTATGCAACAAATTCAAGAAACCCTAAAAACCATGTAATATTTCATTGGCTCGGTTTGGTTCAAAGGTTTGTTTTGATTCAATAAATTATTCTTCAACAATCACATCCCTATCTACCCATCTAAAACAATCAACGATTGAACTCATTGTACTAATTATCCATACCATTTTAAAATATATATATTTCAATCGATGCCTCATGTACTATGAGATTGATCCCTTTCATAAAAGCCATATGTATAGCATGTTATGTGAAACACTGATTGTTGACTAGGTCCCCATTACATAATCACCTTATTCATTGTACATCAAATTTAGATTTTAGTGGTTTTAATTTGACTTATGAACATCATGTGTACTAAGGCACGTTCATTGTATTCTTCTTACAACAAGTTATGATTAAAAATAGGGAAAACGAAATTTTTATCTTTTTTTATAATAGTAGAGCATATATTTTGCTAACTACTTTACAATATCAACAGAAAAAAGTTGGGTTTAGTTCCTAAAAGTATATCCAACTTGTCACGAAAAGTTATTGTATGTATTGAACTTCTATTTTTTCCATTGTGTGTATCAAACATATCAAAACTACCATTTAATGTATCCAACTTTATCAAAACCTACCACGAAAGTGTATCCAACTTGTCACAAAAGTGTATCAAACTTATAACCAAATACATCAAATAGTAGGTTTTTATAAGTTTGATACACACAATGGAAAAAATCAAAGTCTTATAGCTTGCATTTTTAAAGCAACTGCTAAAATAAAAATTATAAGTTTATAACCTTATATTTTCAATAAATAATAGCTATATAGATATTTATAATTACAAAAAAAATAATTTTAAAAAGTTTAATGAAATAGATCTTGAATTTGAATCCGAAAACGATACTAATATTAAAATAGTAATCGCTACACATAAAGTTTATTTAAGTCGCATAAAACATGATCTATATGATTTATAAACTAGTTTCTATTATATTATATAAATAAAATTTTAAATGAAGAAAACATTAGTCAACTTCAAGTGAATGATATGAGTGATGATCATGTGACACATTGAGACTTTGATAAAAAGCATCTTTTTGCATAGAAGAAGCTCCATATCATATCCTAAATTATTCATGCCACCACATCAATCATATTTACATGTGTATATGTTTCCAATTATTAGGTGGTTTTAAATATGCATATATTTTGTTGTTGGTCTAAAATAAATGTCATACTTTTTGGTAAAGTTCTAGTAAAAGGTTGTTGGTTTAGTTTTTTTCACCATTTGATTATGGTAATGTTGATTGTCATTCTTATTAATTTTTAAACTTATTAAATTCCATGTGAAGACCCAAAAGTCTATATAAAAAAGTTAAAATGAGAAACATAAGAAGAAATTTGAACACATATACATATATGAAATGTGAGAAAATATATCAAAAACAAATGTCAAATTAAAGATAATAAATTAATCATTTTTTGGAGTAATGTGTTTCATCCCAATTTTTATTCTTTTTTTGGTAGACATAACGGCATCAAACAAACGAACGACTACTATGAACACACACACACACACAGCCTCCTCGGTGGTATCAGGCATCCATGAGCAGCCTACTAATCCGTGCTACCCGACCTAGCTTACGCTGGACCTAGAACCCCACCACAGTCTTTGACTAGGGGGGGGGGGAGCCCAAACGTTGTGTGTGTGTGTGTGTGTTTGTGTGTTGTTGGGTTCCCATAAGACCTGTAAGTTCATATTTTTACAGTTGAAACTTCACAACAAAACATTATAAAGGTAAAAACCTTCTTATAAATGCATATAACCAACAATTTCTATTTGTTACACCAATTTTTTTAAACAATTTTGTCGGTTTCTTATAATTAAAAAGTACAAAAAATAGCATGAATCCCTTCTTTAAGCACGAGAAGAAAGCATTTCTTTTACGGACCCAAAATCCGGGTTTTCGGGTACTACCAAATTCCCCACAAACACACCCGATGGTCATGTATCCGTCATGATGATGATGATGATGATGGTACAAAACATGATTTATTAATGTTCATACATATAAGGGTTAATGACTTATTAGGGTAAGAAACTATTCGTTTTGTACAAAAAATACCATTGAATGTTTTTTTGTTCTCGATATACCATTGAACTATTTTTTTTTTGTACACATTATACCATCGCAACCGGGAATAGCCGGTTTTGACGTGGATTTGTACACATTATACCATTGAACTCTATTTTTTGTACACATTATACCATTGAACTTTTTTTTTGTACACATTATACCATTAACCTTTGATATGCTTACAAAAAAGATGACAATTCCTTAAACATATGTTTTATGCATACCTTGAAATTGAAATATGATTTCCATAAATCGCCTTGAAAGAGTGCTGTTACAGAGCTTTCAGGTCAACCCAGTGAGGTAATCCTCTTTGCCGCTTTCTAACTCGATGGAACCCATGACGAACTCTACCGGGGAACTCAGATGCGACCCGAACCCATAAAACCCAGTGGAAGAGCCCTTGCTGTTGTTGGTGGTGGATTTTTCCTTTTCCGGCAAGAAGTCCATGAGTATGTCTTCGTCGTTAAGGAACTCCGGTGGAGAAATGGATTTTAGTATGTGAAGGAGAACTGGAGAGTGGTGGAGGAGGAGGAGGGAGGTGGTGGTAGTGGTTGTGGTAGTGGTGGTGTCTTGAAGAAAGTCATTGCCTAGTCATTGCCACATTTTTTGTAAACATATCAAAGGTTAATGGTATAATGTGTACAAAAAAAAAGAGTTCAATGGTATAATGTATACAAAAAAAATAGTTCAATGGTATAATGTGTACAAATCCACGTCAAAACCGGCTATTCCCGGTTGCGATGGTATAATGTGTACAAAAAAAATAGTTCAATGGTATATCGAGTACAAAAAAACATTCAATGGTATTTTTTGTACAAAACGAATAGTTTCTTACCCTAATAAGTCATTAACCCTACATATAAAGACCCAAAAGTCATGTAAAAAAATTAAAATGAGAAATATAAGAAGAAATTTGAACACATATACATATATGAAATGTGAGAAAATATATCAAAAACGAATGTCAAATTAAAGATAGTAAATTAATCATTTTTTGGTGTAATGTGTTTCATTCCAACTTTTTTTTGGAAGACATAACGACATCAAATCAACGAACACACACACACACCTCCTCGGTGGTATCGGCCATCCACGGGCAGCCCAGTAATTCGCCACTGTCCGACCCAGCTTATGTTGGACCTAAAACCCAACCATGGTCTTTGACTAGGCTGGGAGGGCAGCCCAACCAGTGTGTGTGTGTGTATGTTGTTGGGTTCCATAAGACCTGTAGGATCATATTTTTACAGTTGAAACTTCACAACAAAACATTATAAAGATAAAAACCTTCGTATAAATACATATAACTAACAATTTCTATTTTGTTACACTTTTTTTTTTGTCGTTTCTTATTATTAGAAAGTACAAAAGAAAAACATGAGATACTTCTTTAAGCACGAGAAGAAAGCATGTTTTTATGGACCCAAAATTCGGGTTTTCGGATTCTACCAAATTTCTATCCGATGTCATGTATCCATCATGATGATGATGATGATGATGATGATGGTACACAACATGATCATGGTGATGGATATCATATGGTCTAAAAACGTGGGTGCACCACTTTTATAATGGACTGCTGACCATGGGATCCATTTTTGAGGAGTTTTATGAATATTGAACAGTTGTTGTGGGTTGGTGGGTGGGTGGGTACCCGATTATTAAAAACCCCACCCAAGTGGTCTTTCACTATTCCATTATTGCACTTTCTTAATTATTAAATACGATATACCTTTTATATAGGTGAATTTTTTTCCCATCCTCTTAGACAAGGAGTTATGCTGGTTGTCAATGATACCAGCTGCCACTTTAGCGCTATATCAGTTTTCCACTATTTTACCAACATCTTACTAATTCTTATCAATTCATCCACAATGGTCTTCACTCTCATACCAATCTAAATAATTAATTAAAAAAAAGAGAAAGAAGAGAGAGACAGAGAGAAAGGAGAGAGAGGTGGAGTAGGGTGGGGTGGGGTGGTCTACTTGAACGGCATGGGGGGTGCCGATTTTACCCGGTGCCTACCCTTGGCGGTGTTATCGGGGTACCGGTCGGTATCGGCCTCCATACCGGCCTCCGATGAGGATGGTCTTATAGGGGTGAGAGTTGGTGGTGTGAGTGTACGTGTGGGATCTAGAGGGGGTGGGGATAGTTGTAAGACAAATTATAGTTGTAAGACATCAGCCACTGAAAATTCGGTGGCCACAATCGTTGTGCATGCTTGAAATAGAATCGTAGGCAGATGGAATATTCCACCAGATTCTCGGGCGGGCGTCTTAAGCACTACGCTACAACTCTTGTACGAGGTTGTATATTGTGTATTTACATGATGTAGAAGATGCAATATTTGATTGAAAATTGATTTTCTTTTATTGATATTGGAAATCTAGATAGTGTCCTACATAAAAGAAAATGGTGATTATTAGTACGTAGAGGAAACAACACATGTGAAAACTAGAATGGTAAAATCGATTAGAAGAGCTGATGAGTTTGAATTTCTAAGCTATTGCTCATGGCTTTTTCACGTGTTATGTTTTTTGAGTGTGAGCATGAGTGTGTGCTTTTATGTTTAAATGTATTTTTGCATTTTTTTTTCTTTTCGCAATGTACGTGTACATATGTGGTTTCATCTACGAAATAACACATACAAATTGGTTTATGTGGTTTCTAATTTTTAGAAAGGTTTTATTTAATTGTCCCCATGATATGTAATCATATGGATATTTGTACATAGGCAAATGATCGTATGAGAATTTGTGGTAACAGTGATAACCATGAAAAACGGATCTGAACCCTTGATCCCTCTTAATTCCAGACCCTCTCATTAATTACACTTTAGAAGGAATTTACCTCATGCTTCTTATCTTAATATGCATTCGTGTGCATCATAACAGCTGATACACAAAGATTTTAATGAGATTAGCTATTGGGGACCATTTTCATATAAAAGTAATATCTGCAACAATTATTTTTAAATTTATTAAAGTTTAGGTCCCATTTTTAAAAAATTTCACCAAAGCACAAGGACCAAATTTAGATTTCACTCTTATTTTTATTTGTTATTATCTTTTTCAAAACATGGTCTCTAAGGAGAGAATCCATAGGAAAATATAGGAGATTTATAATGGATTTGATTGAGCCATTTTGTATTATTTGGGTAATTAACTTATCACCAACAATCATTAACAACCCTTGCATGAAAAATGCCTTTAAGGACAATAATATGGGTACACATTCTTTTGGTTTACTTAATGGCTAATGCTAACAACTTGGGATCTGTTTTGAATTTGGACAAAGTTGCTTTTCCTTTTTGTCGACTGTGCTACACAACATAGATCATATGTTTGTGTTATTAAAAAAAAATATTAATGACAATCAAAAAAATTTAGTAGTCTAAGCTTAAAATTCTATATTTGTTTTTAACATAATATCTGTAAGGGTATAACCGCTTAGCGAACTATGAGATTTAAAATGTATCTGTATCTTTTTGTAATAAGTTAACGATATAAAAAGTGACTTGGCAAGCCCTGGGGGACGCATTCTGGAGGTACGGGGGCTTCGACTCCGGGCTGCATGCTTTAGCAGTCGGGCTTCAGCCCAAAATTGTCGAGGATTAGTCTGGCCCCAAATGTGGTCTGGAGGAATACCTCTTCCAAAAAAAAAGTATTTAGGAGTATTTTTATCCATAAAGCCAATTTTTTTTTTAATTGTTCATCTCAATTTAAAATCAGGCCCGTTCCATATTTGAAACAACTTTTCCAATTAAAAACTTTTGTATTTACAAACTCATTTTTTAAGTCACCATCTTTTTGTAAATTACAACAGTACCCTCGTACTATCAATTTCTTGCAGATTAAAAAATATAAAAAATTAGCTCCTTCCATTGGAAGGTACAAAGTAAGAACGCATCAAATACTACTCTACAACATCTAAATATAGTAAATGCCAGTACAAAATTTCTTAGTAATATATAAGAAACTTTATTATTAAGTTATTTATTAACATTTTATGCTTTTCTTAATCCATATAAATATATTGTATTTTTTTTCATAGATATTACTTATCGCATGAATCATATGTAAATTTGTATGTAAACCCTATACAAATTTTTATGAATCATATTAAGAAAGGGACACTCAATAAGGGAGCTTCGGCATGGGCATCGCCCCTCCTACCGGTGAAATTCCTCTACTTCCAAATTTGGCATAAAGTCACCACACACACAACCAAGAATATATTTCCCCACCGACGATTTCTACCCATTTGTTTCGCCACCCTTTCGAACGAATCAACAGAGGACAACGTGGATTAGGGCTGTCAAAAAGTGACCCAACCCGCCAACCCAACCCGAACCCAACCCAATAGTAGCAGGTTGGGTTGAGATTTTCAACCCGTTTATGATAAATGGGTCAACCCGCCTAACCCATTTATTTATTGGGTATGGGTTGGGTTGAGATTTCCAACCTGTTTACAACCCGAACCTAACCCATTTACAACCCAATTTCAACCCATTTACAACCTGATTTCAACCCACTATTTACCTGTTTTCAACCTATTTATAACCTGTTTGTGACCTAGTAGATATAAGTTTCTGTTTTTAATAATTAATCCAGTAGATGTAAGTTTTTGCTTTCTAGTTTATATCCTTCTGTAACTTTGAAGCTTTGTTGAAACTTTGAATCTTGAATATTTTTATTTTGCATTTGCTTGGGTTGTGTTTTTTTGAAACTTGAAACATTTTATTTGGTTTGTGTTTTATTTAAATTAAATGGGTCAACCCAGGTTCAACCCGCTACCAACCCATCAACGAATAAACAGATCAACCCGCTATCAACCCATCAACCCATTGGTTGGGTTGGGTTGAAAATCTCAACCCATTTAATTAAATAGGTTGGGTTGGGTTGAGATTTTCAACCCAATTAATAAACGGGTTGAACCCGAACCCAACCCAACCCAACCCGACCTATTTACACCCCTAACGTGGATGATGTTAAATCCCACCAAGCCCAGACTTTCTTCCAAATCGAACTTACTGTGGAGCATATATGAGTTTATATGTGATTTATATATGAGTTTGTACATGTATCAAATGCGATTTTATACACCGAAAAAGTTACACATATTCTTGTAAGTATTAGTGTTCTCGTATGAAGCACCTATATAAATATAACTTACGAAGATGGATCAGTATTGTCTTCTTATAGAAATTAGAAAGTCAATATGTTTTTTTTGAAGGGTGTCTGAGCCTATGGCCTGACTAATCTCCGGCGAGATCAGGGCTAAAACATGCCCATTTGTAAATGTCCACAGGTTGCGCATGGAAGGATTCGAACCCAGGTTAAGCGCTATGAACCCCTCATGTCTTATCCACTCCACCACAACACCCATAGGCAGAAAACCAATATGTTACTAGACAATAGTTTTAAATTTATTGATAAAAGACCCAAAATATGAAAAATTAGACCCGAACTTTTTAGAAACCAGAGAGTTCAAGATCACATATTTAACATGCTAAATAAGGACCATCTTCACGAAAATGTATCCAACTTTACCCTTATTCCTATTGTGTGTATCCAACTTCAAAATATGCTATTGTATGTACTATACTTTCAAAATATATTAATGTATGCAAAATTATACTTATTTACTGTTGAAATGGTACATGCAATAGTATGTTTTTTTTAAGTATACTACATACAATAACACATTTTGAAGTTGGATACACACAATATAAATAAGGATAAAGTTGAATACATTTTCATAAAGATAATCCTGTTAAATAAAGACCTTAAAACTAATCAAAGTACATGCAAATCGACCATAAAACGTTAAAGAGAAACTACCCAAAATGATTATATTGTACTACTATTTATACGTAATAATTTGGTTATCGATATTAATGCAAACATATAATTAGAAAAAGAGACCGGTTTGACCAAGTTGGACTCTTTCACATAACTTTCATAAACTAGCATATCTAATTTCTTCTATACCATTGAATACCCTTTAATGATCACCAACTTTTAACTTGATATATAGTATTATAATATATATATTTCGTAAAAAAAAAAAAGAGAAATCTGTTTTCACATTATGAAAAAAAAATAGATGTCAGTAATAACATATCGAATTATTTTATTTATTATGTAACAACTATATAAACCATTTTGCAGTAAAATTCAAGAGAGACAAAATTGGACCATTGAGAAATACAAATATTTCAAGTACATGAAAGGGTTTTTGGTAGAATGTCAAAATCAAATCATAAATACGAACAAGAAGTCGATCACAGTATCTGCAAATCGTATCACATCAATATACATACATATATATATATATATATACAGAGAGAAAGAGGAAAGTTCAAATGTGAACTCAATTTTGGTTGTGAACGTGAAGACGAATCTCAGTCATACATCTTCGGTTACCGTGGACGCGATCACGGAGGATTGACGCGATTCATGGGAGGATGGAGATTATTAAAGAAAGGGATCGGGTCAAAACCACATTTATTGACCGGATGAGTGGCTGAGATTCGTCCTCATGTTCACAACCAAAATTGAGTTCACATTTGAACTTTCCTCTCTCTCTCTCTCTCTCTATATATATATATATATATATATATATATATATATAGAGAGAGAGAGAGAGAGAGAAAATTCCAAATGTGAACTCAATTTTGGTTGTGAATGTGAGAACGAATCTCAGCCACATATCTTCGGTTACGGTGGACGCGATCACGAAGGATTGACGCGATTCATGTGAGGGTGGAGATTATTAAAGAAGGGGACCCGGTCAAAGCCACATTTATTGAGATTTTGGCAAATAAAAATGCATCCTGACAGTATATTATATACATCCTTTTCCAGTTTGGCTCGAATGATTGGCTAAGATTCGTCATCATGTTCACAACCAAAATGAGAAGTAGATAAATGATTTTCACCACTCATCCGGTCAATAAAGGCGGCTTTGACCAATCACCCTCCGTGAATCGCGTCCATCAACAATTGAGATTATAGTTGACTAGTCAAATATCAACGGTTGAGATCACTTTTCTATTTCGTATTTTTTAGCACTTCTCATCTGAACTTTTCTCTCTCTCTCTCTCTCTCTATATATATATATATATGTATATATACATAAATGAAAAATGTATTAAAATGATACACACATTGTATAATCAATTTTCCATCCATGACCTACCACCTGGATACGAGTATTTAATGTTCATTAATTTGGTTAGATTAGAGGGAGCTAGGTTCAATTGACATGTGTTTTCGACTGTCTTTTTTATATCATGAATAACGAAAATGAATTTTCGTTAGCTATTCATGATAAATATTGTAACGTTTATGATAAATATCATGCATTGTTATGCATGATATATTATTCATGATGAAAAACTCGTGAACACATGGGACATGTATTTCTTTGTCTCCTGATTCACAAGTTAAAATTAATTTGCAATTGAAAGTGTCCATATACACATACAAATATAGACTTGAGATTATGCAAAACCAAGCTGTTTTTCTTTGACCGAAATTTTACACTTAAAACTTTATAGCAAAAGACTGCCTTCACTGTGTTTTTGCTATGAAAGTTCGAATATTTTTTTTACCTTTAGTTTTTCGTTGTGAAGTTTAAGTGTAAAATTTTGATATAAAAAAGTTTAGCCTCATGTGAACATGGCCCTACACACATATTTATATTTGTGTGTGTGTTTGCTATGAAAGTTTGAATATTTTTTTTACCTTTAGTTTTTTCTCTGTGAAGTTTCAAGTGTAAAATTTTGATATAAAAAAGTTTAGTCTCATGTGAACATGGCTCTATACACACACATACATATATATATATATATATAGAGGAGATTTTTTTTGTGAATTTTTTTTTTGGTGTGAACTTGTGAACTTAAGCCAAAACGACGATTTCATAGGTTAAATCAAGGAAATTGATTCATGAAATTGTTTAATATGATGAAATTATATTATATGATTCGTTTTTTGATGAAAATGTTTCGTATTTCGGTATTTTTTACATAACTTTTCCATTATTATGAAACTATTTCATATATTTTTATGAAACCATTTTGATTTCACATAAAACCATCGAAATATGAAACAATTTCAACAGAAAGTGTTTCATATAATATAATTTCATCATATGAAACAATTTCAAGAACCAATTTCATCATATAATCGTCTTTTTGACGAAGTTCACACCAAAAAAAAGTCCACAAAAGAAAATCCCTCTATATATATATATGTGTGTGTGTGGGAGAGAGAGAGAGAGAGAGAGAGAGAGAGAGAGATTGATTTGGGACATATAAGACTAGACTGATTTCACGAGTTCGCATAAATAACACTAAAACATTGTTGTTTTGTTGTAAAGATTCAATGTTTCTCGTATCCTCGTAATATTTTGGTGGGAAGTTTTATTTTTTCATACTTTAATAAGGTGAATTCTATCTCCACCACCTTGTTAGGGGGTGAGAGTTGGTGATGTGTGTGCCTATATGGGACCCAGTAATGGGTCCCAGTATTATTGTGTGAGTGGGGGTCCGAATAGCAATCCCTTTTAATAATGTTTTGCTTTGATGTGAAATTTCAATGTATATGTGTGAAGGAATTAAATCAAAAGTGAAAAGTGTAAGGATGCAAAGAGTAAATATTCTTATGATGTTGTTTCATCTTTTAAAGTTCAAATATGCTTTTTTTATAATGATTTTGAGAACAAAATAAAACGTTGTACTATATATTATTGAAATTTTTTACAATGCAATTTACAATTATTATTATCAATATATAATCTTATAAAACTCCACATCTAAAGATCATAAAACTAATAATAAATATGTTTAAGTAATTATAATTTGGGTCAATGATTTAAATATATCTTAGACAAACTGGTGCAATAAAAAAGGTTTCAACGACCATCTCTAGGTCCACTTTTTTGGTGATTGTTTGTTAGTTATTGTTGGTTTTGTCGTTGTTTGGTTCTTGTTATGTCTGTGTTAGTTTTATTTCATGTTTCTTCGAAATGTTTTAGATCTCTTTTTCTCAAATGTTGGTTCGTTTCCTGTTTTTTTATAGAATCTGATGTTTTTTTGTACATTTGCAAAAATATGTTCAAATACGATAAACTTTGAATTCTAATAATATGACATAATACTACAAAAAAATTGGATTTTCTTTTTAGATGATAAGTTACACTTGTTTTCTGACTTTAATTTACAATAAGTTTTCCATTTTATTTACCAAACTTAATTGTAAAATATTTATCTTTCAATAAAGAAGTAAAATGGAAAGTAAAAAGTAGTGCGAGGGTATAAAAGGTAAATATATTCCTTTGATATCTTGTACCATTTGGTGGTGACCACTGACCACACTTTAATTTCTCTAGCAAACATGTTATTTATTCTTTTATTCCTTATATATATATATATAATTAAAAATAAGTGGATATTGTTTTAGGAGGAAATAATACATGGATAATACATAAGCGAGTATCTTATATCTAATTATACATACAGGGATAGTTTTATATACATTAATATATAATAATTTATAAAAAGAATTATATCAAATATTTTAAATAGACCTTGAAAAGGTTTTACAACTTCATTTTAACCATGAATAGATGATGTGCATGGATTCATGCAGTATGATTAGGTAATTCTGTAAAAGTTAAAAATGAAAAAAAATTACAAAAACTAAAAATTAAAAATGAAAGAAATCGTGCATGGTAAATAATGTATACCGTTAGAGCATCTCCAACAGATTTGCTATATTTTTTTTCTAAAATAAAGAAAGAAGATTAAAATCTTTAAAATTTTATTTTTTTGATCTCCAACAGCTTTGCTATTTTAGAGACTTTATCATCATTTATATTATTAAAATATACATTATATTTATTATCCCAATAAACTTTTTAAAAAGTTTTAAACAATAAATTATCTAATTGGTGGATTACATTAAAAAGTTGTTTCTCTCTAATCATTTAGAAATTTTGGAGAAATCTCTATATTTAGAGAAAACTCTAAAATTTTCTATTTTAGCAATAGGTTTAGCAATGCTGTTGGAGCAATTTAGGAAGAAAAAACTCACTTTTTTCTATTTTATCAATGTTGTTGGAGATGCTCTTATGAATTTATTAGAATGAGAGAAACATATCTTAATTAATAACATATAGTTTACATTCCTATATATATGTATAGTATCGAAAAATATAAGATAAAAAACGACACTTTAAAATGTCAACAAAAACGTCATGTAACTTATCATTTTGTTTCCTTTTCACAAAATCGAAACACTTCACAACAAATATGTAATCTAGTTGTCTAACTTAAAAAAATTATTTTATCTAATTTATTTCAACAAAATTGAAATTAAAGTTTAGGAATATTTTTTGTCTTTGCAAAAAACTTTACAACCCAATTAAATGTAATTCTATATTTAAATTTCTTCAAAATTAAATTTAAAGTTTTAACACTTACACAATACATCTTTTAAAACATACCCCACCTACCATCTACCACCAATGACCTCTTCATCAAACCTTAAACATATTGCACATAACTACGATTGTCGTATATTGTTATGTCAATTTCCTCCCCACCCCCCTCCCCACCACCAAGTCGATCTGCCATGCATTGCCCTCCCTTACCTGTCTCTGTGCTCCTCTATAAATGCACATTTACTAGTTTACAACAATAACCACCGTTGTCCCTTCTTTGTTGATCGTCTCCAACCTTCCCATCCTTGTCCTCCCCTCTGCACTGCCTCCCCTTCTCCTACACAAAACCATTTCCCTTCTCCAGTGCCTTATTAATTGACGTCAATTGGACCAAATTGCCTATATACCTTCTTCAAAAGAATCAAACCATTGTAGTTTAGTTAAAAAGACGTTTTCAAAAGTTTCCTCAATACTTTCCTATGTACCCATCCCCTTGTTTCATGTTCAAATGTTTTTTTCTTAATCACAAACGTATGGTTTTATATGTTTTGACCATTTAACAAAAACTTCCTTGCAAATGACACTTGTTTGAAAGTTGGGTACTACTCTTTGACATTTCATAGTTGGATATATTTGTTTGGCACTTTCCATATTTACATTTTTTTCTGATGTTATCCTAATAAAATACAGGATAATATATTATTAGAAGTTTCAAAATCAATATTAGGTGGTTTCATGTCATCTCTTATATATTATTCTATTCATTTACAATTTTCAAAAAATTAGAAATAAGAAACTAATATTATAATAATATGTTATAATACATTTCAATTTTACTCAAGAATTATGATATACATTAAAGCAATTAATTAAAAAAAAAACTAATACCAAAATATGAGTTTTTCCTAAAAAGATGTTACAAATTTTGGTCCCACGCCTAAGTGTACCACCACTACTAACTACAACCACTGCTTGAAATTGTTCTAGTATCTCGTATAACAATAAAGAAGATTGGTTTAAATAGTCATTCTTTTGGTGTAAAATAGTCTCCTTACTATTTCTTTCTCAATTTTATCTAAATAATACTACATCTGTAAGATCTAGGTCTGTTTTTTTGCAGAGCTAGCTAAAGAAAAACATTAACAAGATGAATCCGATGGATCTCTCTTAAAAAAATAACGGACCCTAATCCGCAATTTGCGAACAAAAATATGGATTAGATCGGTTTTTGTGACTTTTCGATACGTATGCTAAAAACAGACCTAAAATGTAGGCAATATAGTGATCTTTGGTTAAAAGTGAAAGAAAAAATAACTAAAAGACCAATTTAGATGAGTAAATTTGAAGTAATTTCCTTAACAATGTGTTTTGAAGTGACATTATATAAGAAAAATATAATAGAGTTTCAAATTTATAAACTAAGGTAACGATAATTAACTATTTCACGATTACGTAAAATTGCATGTGTGTCAAGTTCACATTAGTCGATGAAATTGACATTTTTCAATGTATAAGATAATGCTTTGAAATCATTCATCAAATAAGAACTAAATTAAATTATGTTTTATTTTAAATTTTTAATAACATCACGACTTGCAAGGGCAAACCAATGAAGGCCTAACGGGTTCTCGTATACATGCACAACCGATTTTCGTAAGTATAACTTGTTGAGGGTATGAAAGATAAATACATTTAACTTTAAGCGGTGGTACTTTGGGTATTATAAATTACAAGAGACGTCCATCAAAAATCAAAAGGTCATTTGAAATCAACGGAAAAAAAGATCAACGAAAAACCCGAAAAAGTTCATTGAGATCAATTAAAAAACCAAAAAGTCCATTGAGATTAACTAAAAAGGTTAGAAACTCCTCAAAATCAACTAACGGGTATTAATGAAGAGGGGACGAAAATGTGACGTTTTTGGTGGCCCAAGAAGGCATCTTTAAGGAATCTTACCCCAAGACATCACCTTTATGTCTACTTTTCCTACACTCTTCCCCAACCATTAATTACCCATCATCTCACCTTTTTCTTATTCAAAAAGCTATCATCACATCTCATTTTAAAATTCAAAAAAGCTAACTATTCCCTCCCAAATGAACTAGATTCCTTAAACTTCCCTTCCATCCTAACTACACACTTCCATTCCCTCTTATAATATTATTTCTTTTTCTATTTTATTTCTTTTTCCTAAAAAAGCCCAAGGCTTCATCCAAAGCCCAAGACCAAACATCCTTTTCATATAAACATCCTTTTCTCATCTTCTCCTCTCTTTCTCCCTTTCACGGCCGACCACCACCACCACCATAAACCACCATCATCCACCACCATAAACAACCACTACCTTTCACCACATGGGTAGACCCAAACGCATCCTTCCCAACCCCGACCCACCGGACCGGCCGAACCGTCGGCAGAACGTCGGTCAGACGACGGAATCCGGCGACATCCTGTCGGAAACCGCCGTCGCGGTGCCGGAAACCGCCATTATGGTGCCGGAAACCGCCACCGATACACCGGACACCGTTCAAAGCATCGTCGGGGGCCAAACCCAGTTTTCGGATGATTTAAACAACACTCCGAAACATACTGATTTGGAGGATTCCGGGTTTAGTCCACCACGGCGAAAGGAGCCTTCCATTTTGCAACCGACCGAGTTCGGAGATTCACTTGGGTCAAAGGCCATCAACGAACTAGAGGAGGAGGAGAGAAAGATGGCGGCCGAGATGAAAAGGGTTCACGACGAATACTTGAACAACATCCGGTTGCTTCAACAAAAAAAGGAATAAGCGATCCGGATCGAGGAAGAACGGAGGCGGGAAGAAGAGGAGAAGATTCGGGCTGAAGAGGAGCGTAAAAAGAAAGAGGAGGAAGAGCGAATCCGGGCCGAAGCCGAAAAGAAGAAAAGGCAAGAAGCCGAAAAGAAGAAAAAGGAAGAGGAGCGAAAGAAAAAAGAGGAAGAACGAAAGCGGAAGGAGGAAGAAAACCGAAAGAAAAGGGAGGAGGAAGCAAGAAAGAGGGAGGAGATCGAGGAGAAAAAGAAAGAGGCGACAAGGACAAGGGCGGAAAATCGAAAACGGTCGGAGGAACTTTTAAAGATGGCCGAGGTGGAACGAGAACTCGCGGGGGAAAGTCAGCCGCTGGAGGAAACCGAGGTAAACATGGAACTCTTGGACCAATGTCGGGGAAACCCGATGTTGATGGCATTGAAGTCACGTGCCATGGTGACCCGCTCTGCAGTGGCCTCTGCCGCCAAGAAAGCCTCTCCATCCAGGCCCACTGGTAAGTCCAAAGGTAATAAGATTCTTGAAATCTTCGGGACTTCCTCCGATTCTGTTGGAGAAACGCAAAGTGACCCGAAGGTCATTTCAGTGGGCACTGAGGTCCAAGTCACTGGAAAGGCTGGGCAGTTCTCTTGCCCAGCGGCCTTTGAGCGTTTCTCTCAGTTGTCGACCCTAAAGATCCACATGGAAAGGGGTTTTGATGCGGATTTTATGAAAGCCAACAAGTACATTCTTGACGGAGTTTTGGCCCATGACTGGGGGGTCCTGGCTGTTCCGGACCAAAAAGCCAACTCCTCACTTGTGAGAGAGTTCTTTGCTGAGATTGCGGCCATTCCCGATACCGTGGTCAAGGTCTGTGGTCACTGGGTGCAGTACGACTCTCGCACCATAAACCGAGTCCTTGGCCTAAGAGTCCCAAGATCTTGCTCTCTCACAGCTCTCGTCAAGAAAACCTCACAATATGATATGGACAAAATCGCAAAGGTAATCTCTACGGAAAGCAAGGGGTGGACGTTTGAGAAAACCCGATGGTGTATGCCAATGTTGCACTTAAACACAGAGGCCGCTATATGGTACTCTTTCTTGCGACACACCATTTGGCCCACCACACACGATGGCACCATTTCAAAAGATAAGTGCGCCCTTCTATATTGCATTCTCGAGCATTTTCCCGTCAATATTGGTGATATTATGCATGCTGCTATTTTTCAATCCCGGACCAAGAAACGAATGGAGATCCTACTGCCCTGCCTTGTCACTGCTTTGTTGATAGATGCACAGGTACCCGCTGCACCAGGTGATGTTTGGATGACAGCCTTGACCCCCATCAGTGCGAAAACGTTGAAAAAGATGAAGCGAGACACGGAGGAAGATCCGGATGAGGAAGACGAAGAGGGTGCAGAGGTGCCGGTCGTCAAGCCTCCTAGTACAGCGGGATCTAGCCATGGGTCCTCGGCACAAAATGCTATCCTCGTGGAACTCAAGAAGCTGAACGAGAGATTACAAGGCATGGAGGATCGAATGCGGGGGATGGAGAAAGCCACTAATTTCGTGTGGGCTTACACGTAGAGCCCGGACTTGCTTCTTAAGAAGTTCCTTGAGGTCCACAATCCAGAGCTCGCTGCAACATTACCTTCGTTCCCACCAGGCATCTTCCCACTCTCAACGAGGAAGAGCAGCCCCAGGAAGAGCTCACTGTCAATTCGCCCGAAGGTCACCCCGATCCAGATTCAGAGCGCACTGTCGCTCCTAAACCGTAATCTCTTCTAAGTACTAACGCTTTGGCTCATGAACACTTTTTATTTGGGATGTTTAAACTTTTATCTTTTGGCTATCTCGTACATTATCTTTAATCTCTATGCATGGTAATTCCCGCCTATGATGCGGATGTTTTTTTGGGTACTAACCGTGTGTTGTTTGAATTATTTTTGGTCTTCATTCCATATCTTAGGTGCACTACTTATTTTCCATGTTTGCCGCAAGTAGTGCACCTAAGATATGGAATGAAGACCAAAAATAATTCAAACAACACACGGTTAGTACCTAAAATAAACATCCGCATCAAAGGGCGGGAATTACCATGCATAGAGATTAGAGATAATGTACGAAATAGCCAAAAGATAAAAGTTTAAACAACCCAAAATAAAAAGTGTTCATGAGCCAAAAGCGATAGTACTTAAGAGAGATTACGGTTTAGGAGCGACAATGCGCTCTGAATTTGGATTGGATGACCTTCGGGCGAATTGACAGTGGGCTCTTCCTGGGGCAGCTCTTCCGCGTTGAGAGTGGGACAGATGCCTGGTGGAAACGAATGGAATGTTGCAGCGAGCTCTGGATTGTGGACCTCAAGGAACTTCTTAAGAAGCAAGTCCCGGCTCTCCGTGTAAGCCCACACAAACTCAGTGGCTTTCTCCATCCCCTGCATTCGATCCTCCATGCCTTGTAGTCTCTCGTTCAGCTTCTTGAGTTCCACGAGGATAGCATTTTGTGCCGAGGACCCACGGCTAGATCCCGCTGTACTAGGAGGCTTGACGACCGGCACCTCTGCACCCTCTTCGTCTTCCTCATCCAGATCTTCCTCCGTGTCTCGCTTCATCTTTTTCAACGTTTTCGCACTGATGGGGGTCGAGGCTGTCATCCAAACATCACCTGGTGCAGCGGGTACCTGTGCATCTATCAACAAAGCAGTGACAAGGCAGGGCAGTGGGATCTCCATTCGTTTCTTGGTCCGGGATTGAAAAATAGCGGCATGCATAATATCACCAATATTGACGGGCAAATGCTCGAGAATGCAATACAGAAGGGCGCACTTATCTTTTGAAATGGTGCCATCGTGTGTGGTGGGCCAAATGGTGTGTCGCAAGAAAGAGTACCATATAGCGGCCTCTGTGTTTAAGTGCAACATTGGCATACACCATTGGGTTTTCTCAAGCATCCACCCCTTACCTTCCGTAGAGATTACCTTTGCGATTTTGTCCATATCATCTTGTGAGGTTTTCTTGACGAGAGCTGTGAGAGAGAAAGATTTTGGGACTCGTAGGCCAAGGACTCGGTTTATGGTGCAAGAGTCGTACTGCACCCAGTGACCACGGACCTTGACCACGGTATCGGGAGTGGCCGCAATCTCAGCAAAGAACTCCCTCACAAATGAGGAGTTGGCCTTTCGGTCCGGAATAGCCAGGACCCCCCAGTCATGGGCCAAAACTCCGTCAAGAATATATAGTTGTTGGCTTTCATAAAATCCGCATCAAAACCCCTTTCCATGTGGATCTTTAGGGTTGACAACTGAGAGAAACGCTCAGAGGCCGCTGGGCAAGAGAACTGCCCAGCCTTTCCAGTGGCTTGGACCTCAGTGCCCACTGAAATGACCTTCGGTCACTTTGCGTTTCTCCAACAGAATCGGAGGAAGTCTCGAAGATTTCAAGAATCTTATTACCTTTGGACTTACCTGTGGGCCTGGATGGAGAGGCTTTCTTGGCGGTAGAGGCCACTGCAGAGCGGGTCACCATGGCACGTGACTTCAATGCCATCAACATCGGGTTTCCCCGACATTGGTCCAAGAGTTCCATGTTTACCTCGGTTTCCTCCAACGGCTGACTTTCCCCCGCGAGTTCTCGTTCTGCCTCGGCCATCTTTAAAAGTTCCTCCGATCGTTTTCGATTTTCCGCTCTTGTCCTTGCCGCCTCTTTCTTTTTCTCATCGATCTCCTCCCTCTTTCTTGCTTCCTCCTCCCTTTTCTTTCGGTTTTCTTCCTCTTTCCGCTTTCGTTCTTCCTCTTTTTTCTTTCGCTCCTCTTCCTTTTTCTTCTTTTCGGCTTCTTCCCTTTTCTTCTTTTAGGCTTCGGCCTGGATTCGCTCTTCCTCCTCTTTCTTTTTACCCTCCTCTTCAGCCCGAATCTTCTCCTCTTCTTCCCGCCTCCTTTCTTCCTCGATCCAAATCGCTTCCTCCTTTTTTTTGTTGAAGCAACCGGATGTTGTTCAAGTACTCATTGTGAACCTTTTCATCTCGGCCGCCATTTTTCTCTCCTCCTCCTCCAGTTCGTTGATGGCCTTTTACCCAAGTGAATCTCCGGATTCGGTTGGTTGCACGATGGAAGGTTCCTTTCGCCGTGGTGGACTAAACCCGGAATCCTCCAAATCGGTGTGTTTTGGAGTGTTGTTTAAATCATCCGAGAACTGGGTTTGGCCCCTGACGATGCTTTGAACGGTGTCCGGCGTATCGGTGGCGGTTTTCGGCGCCATAATGGCGGTTTCCGGTGGGGCGATGGCGGTTTCCGGCGGGATGTTGCCGGATTCCGTCGTCTGACCGACGTTTTGCCGGCGAATCGGTCGGTCCGGTGGGTCGGGGTTGGGAAGGATCCGTTTGGGTCTACCCATTCGGTGGAAGGTAGTGGTGTTTTATGGTGGTGGATGATGGTGGTTTATGGTGGTGGTGGTGTTCGGCCGTGAAGAAGAGAGAAGGAGGAGAAGATGAAATTTTGTTTCTTTTTTCTAAGTGTTGGTTGAATGAGAAAAGGTGGGGCCCATGAGTATTTATATGAAAGGGGTGTGGGTCTTGGGCTTTGGATAAAGCCTTGGGCTTTTTTAATGAATAAAGAAATAAAAGAGGGAAAAGAATAAGAAAAAGGAATCTAGTTTATTTTGGGAGGGAGTAGTTACTTTTTTGAATTTTAAAATGGGAGGTGATGATAGCTTTTTGAATAAGAAAAAGGTGAGATGATGGGTAATTAATGGTTAGGGAAGAGTGTAGGAAAAGTAGACATAAAGGTGATGTCTTGGGGTAAGATTCCTTAAAGATGCCTTCTTGGGCCACCAAAAACGTCACATTTTCGTCCCCTCTTCATTAATACCCGTCAGATGCTACAGTGCCCGGTACAGTACGGCCACAGTCCCCTCTGATGCTTGTGGTTTCAAGATTTTTGGCTCCAAAACTTTTTATTTAACCTACAAAAGATTAACAAAAGATAAATAAGATGAAAAAAAATACCAAAAATAACAAAAAATTGTTCAAATAACAGAAATAAAATATTTACACAAGATCCCGACATTTTTCACTCATCGGAGTGGACAGGGGAGTGGGCACTTCACTCAGAAAGTGCTTTACCCGATGTCCATTAACCTTAAAGATTTCACCGGTTTGTGTTGCCAAGAGATCCAAAGTTCCGTAGGGGCTGACTTTCACCACGGTATATGGACCCGTCCATCGAGACTTAAGTTTTCTAGGAAACATCTTAAGACGTGAATTAAACAACAACACTTGTTGGCCCTCGACAAATTCCCTATGATTAATCCTACGGTCGTTTTGCGAACAAGATGAATCCGATGGATCTCTCTTAAGAAAATTACGGACCTGATCCGCAATTTGCGAACAAAAATGTGGATTAGATCGGTTTTTGTGACTTTTCGATACGTATGCTAAAAACAGACCTAAAATGTAGGCAATATAGTGTTCTTTGTGTAAAAGTGAAAGAAAAAATAACTAAAAGACCAATTTAGATGAGTAAATTTGAAGTAATTTCCTTAACTATGTTTTTGAAGTGACATTATATAAGAAAAATATAATAGAGTTTCAAATTTATAAACTAAGGTAACGATAATTAACTATTTCACGATTACGTAAAATTGCATGTGTGCCAAGTTCACATTAGTCGATGAAATTGACATTTTTCAATGTATAAGATAATGCTTTGAAATCATTCATCAAATAAGAACTAAATTAAATTATGTTTTATTTTAACTTTTTAATAACATCACGACTTGCAAGGGCAAACCAATGAAGGCCTAACGGGTTCTCGTATACATGCACAACCGATTTTCGTCAGTATAATTTGTTGAGGGTATGAAAGATAAATACATTTAACTTTAAGCAGTGCTTTGGGTATTATAAATTACAAGAGACATCTATCAAAAGCCAAAAAAGTCATTTGAAATCAACGGGAAAAAGATCAATGAAAAACCCAAAAAAGCCCATTAAGATTAACTAAAAAGATTAGAAACTCCCTCAAAATCAACTAAGAACTCATTCAAAAACACGGAATTCCATTAAAAAATAAAGACATTCAATGATTTTGGGGACCATTGTACACTTGTTCAGCAAAAATCTCGGGCAGATCGTTGGTGAGTATGTGTATTTGTAACATATAATATATCCATCAAATTAATTTAAATTTAATAAAGTGATTTATTGATTGTATGTATGTATATGAGTGTAGGAAACCTTGAAATCATCCTCAAACGTATCTTAATTATATTAGAAAAATAACAAAGCCAAAATTGTTATATACTCATCCATTGTTTTTACTCATGCTTAACAACCTTTTGAATTTGACTTATGTCGACCATTCGAAGATGTCGAAAAAAAAGTATAAATTAAATTCATTAGATTACTCGTAATAAAATATCACACTTTTGGATGTCATTTCCATTACCTGTTGCCACTTTAAATAACTTTAAAAAAATATCATTAAGTTGTTAATCAACAACCAGCCAATTAAGACTAACCAAAAGACCGTACACGTTCATAATTGTGTTTTCCATGAATTCCATTCAAAAATCGTGCATGTTTAGCGTAAAAACAACCAATCAAACACATAGCATGATCTTTTTACGTAAAAAAATTTAAAAGAAACTTTTTAAATGTCACTACTCTCTTAAGAATCTATAGGTAATCATAAACTCTCACTCTCCAATTTTTATCATACAAATCAAATCAAGAATTGACCCAAACAATTATTATATTGACATATATATGGAGAATAAAACCCTAAGGGACCATCGCATTAAGGAGTGGTAATGATCATGTTTGATGATGACATTTTATCCATCAAGCTGATTTTATATTTCAAGTTATATATTATATCTTAAAGAATATCCAAAAGTATGTAAAATACTAATGATAGATACTTTGATGGAATATTACAACTTTGTTTCATGATATTTCTTCTTATTTACCACTTTAGAAATGACTGAACATGGTTAAAACTATGAAAAGAAAGATAAAAAGTTGAAAACTCATAGTTGGGAATATGATGTAAATAATTTTACTTCATGCATGATATTTGACACTATATTTTTGGTGGTTAATGGCATGAAAGCAATGGGTTTCTTATTTTTTTCTAAAAAAAGAAAAAAGAAGTATATAAAATCATCATCCAAGGACCAAGATGCATGATAAACACCATGGTAATGAATTATTATTACTCATCATGTTCAACGTAAATGACTAAAATAATAATTTATTAATTAGTAAATTTATAGAAAGATTGGTGTGGTATATGTACTATGGTTGTGATGTCAAATATTCCGCAAGGAATAACCAAATATGATCTAAAGACGTAGAAAATTGTACATAATACCAACATATCTTTGTTTGTACTTGCTTATAGCGAATAACGATAAAAATTTACGTACAATTTTTTCTTTTGTTATCCCAAAAGTAATCCAACCAATCTGCCATTAATCGTCGATATCTTATAAAGACTAATCACTATTGAAAAGGGTCTCAAGATTGAGTCTTTATTTTCAAGACTTTTACCGTATAAATGGATTTGGGCATGCAAAAATTATCCTCCTTATGTTATATTTACTTTAGCCTCGTAAAAAATGATATAATCAATGTTAACAATGACAAACGGTATTCGACCATGAAACATTTAACTGAATTGACTTTAAGTCCGTCATTTAAATGATAATATTGTTGAGTTCATTAATTAAATCATGTATTTTCTTTGATAGTAGTACTGTAAAAACTAGGTATGCTATAAAGATCTAAATTATTATTATCATTTATTGAAAAGGAGTAAAGTGAAGTGCATGAAAAAAGAGTGTACAAATGTGATAATTTGCATTGATAGGTATAACCCACATTTGTTTATCTACCCATAAAGTGTAGGGTTGATGTCCAACTCATCTTCCACCACCCCTTCAAGAAAAACATCCTAATAAATGGTTAATTTAAGACAAAAAGAATAATTTATTAGAGTAAATTTACAACCTTAATCTTATTAATGGTTTGATAAAAAAGAATATACAAAATTAATGTAACAATCAAAATACACATACAGAATTGATAAACTTATAATTAATACGTGAATAAGGCCATCCGCTGTGGTAGCGACATGAGGTACCCGGGTACCTCCAACCCGTCGGGTAGGAGGGGGAACACCATCGCGCCTCCCATCGGTTAGGTGGCTTTCGGTTTCTCCAAGCCGGTGCAAACAACCCCAGCCTCACCACCCACCCCAACCCCCCCCCCCCCCTCTTTCTCTCTTTCTTTCTCTCTATCTCTCTCTTCTTTCTCTCTCTTATTTATTTTTTTTATTTAACTTTTAATTAAATGATTTT
Source organism: Centaurea solstitialis (assembly GCA_030169165.1). Classification (NCBI taxonomy): domain Eukaryota; kingdom Viridiplantae; phylum Streptophyta; class Magnoliopsida; order Asterales; family Asteraceae; genus Centaurea; species Centaurea solstitialis. The sequence goes on from CM058043.1 coordinate 99,044,096, forward strand.
GGGTTGATAGTGGATGAATTGGGTAGTTTTGGGTAAAATAGTGGAAAGCTGATGTGATGCTGATGTGGCAGTTGAAACCATTGGGTAGTAGTGGGCCGACAGCGGATGGCCAAATAAAGAAACACTGCATTAATGTTTTGATTTATATTTTTAAGATCTTGTTTCAAGAGTTTTGAAATAAATAAATAAAAAGTAAAAATGCTCTTATTTTTTAAATATAATATCTTTTACGACCCCTACCCCAATGCATTATATAGCGTAGCATGACGCATATTTAACGTAATAAATACCTTATGCTTTTAACAATCTATTTTTCTATTTTTATTACTAAGTATATATAAATATTCGAATTTCAAACATCTTTAATTTACGTTATTGTTTTTATCTTATGAGTATAAAACTATCTAAAGATATTAAGATCTTGGTTATAAAACCATGGGCAAGCTTGTGCATCGAACGGGTTATTGGCTTCTAAATCCAAAACCCGATAGAATATCGGGTGGAAAAGATTGACCTTGTAGTACGACTGAGAAATGAATAAACTAGCGAATATCAAGTGGTTTGGGTCGTATTTGGGCCAAATTTTTTCATCCCAAAAATTTTTGTTTAGATGAGTTTTTCAGTTCAACCCAGCAAGATAAGAACGAGAGACGAATAGAGTGACAAAAATAAAAACCAGGTTGAGGGTTTTAGGGATTTACCAACAAAAACCAACGGTGGTGGACCAATGATGAGGGGTTGAGCGGGACCGACAAAATCATTACGATTGAGGGGTTGAGCAACAGTGGCCAATGGGATCATTATGACCGGTGAGCTAAGTAAGTAAGCAGCAGCGACCAACAACCGACAATGGTGTGAGGGGTTGAGCGGCGCTGTTTGCCATGGCCCTTGAGACGTGAACGAGAGATGGAGAGAGTGATAGAAGTCGAGAGAAGAAAGTGAGAGTATGAGGCTGATAATCGATTAGGAAATTGTAATAAAATATTAAGTATATAAAAATTTCGGATTGTCGGATCAAATTGAGTGGGTGATCTGGATACCCAACCCTGTCCTACTTATACAACAAAAATTACGAATATTAGATGGTCGGGTTTTTTGGGGGGTTTTTTCAGGTGGGGTCTTTGGAGTATATTTTCGAGTCGGGTAGATCGGATTTTTCGAGTATTGCTCACCCCTATCAGTGACTTGTTCTTGTAACTATTATATTTTCTAGACTATTCTAGAAAACTTGTTGTACAACCGTTGTGGCACAAAGCTTGTGTCTCACGTTATTTTAAGCCCTAGAGCATGCCATGGCCTAATGAACAATTAATTTTCGTAATGTTATATTTGATTTTTCTTTACATTTTTAATTTTTGACTGCTAGTATGTGAATTAGAAGGAAGTTGTAATGAAAGAATTCTATCAAAAATACCAATTGACCATAAAGAAATTAAAATATGCAAATACAATTAATATATTCACCATTGTTATTCTTTATAATGAAAATGTTTTGTGGGGAAAGATGGGGGAGACCAATTTGTCTATATAAGAAGCAATGCACTACATAGTGTTCTAATCATCTCCCCAAATATACTTATAATGAGGGAATTATATTAAAATAAAAAAAGTATTTAGATAACATATTTTTTATATAGACAATTAAAACAAATAATTATATAAATTTGTAATCAGAAAATAAATATAATATAACTTTTTACATAAAACAAAGATTTTCAAAATAGTTTTTTTATAATAAACATTAAATTAAAAAAACCTAGACTATGTTATTTACCATAGCCATATGTCATTTCCAAAATTAAGGTAGGATAAATTCATTTTCTAGAATGAAAGTTATTTTAATGGTTGATCATAAACAAGAACTTAATGATTGCTTTGATCTAATCAAACATGTATAACTACATGAATATCATGCAAATTACATGACTTTTCAGATTTTTAATTCAAATGAAATAAGTCAAATATAATCATTTGGAGTTTATAGTGCTAGATGGATTCAGAAAGTATGTGGAAAATGATCTGTTAATAAATTTGATTGTTATTAACTTTAAAGTTGTCGATAATAACATTCGTTATTTTGTTCATCGAACCATTACAAAATCTTGTAGTACCAGTCAACAGTGTTGTGGCGGATTGGTTAACTCTTGGGGGGTTCATAGGCTCATAGCGCCCTAACCGAGTTCAAGCATTCCCGTGCGCATGCCTTTTAAATGAAGCCATGTTTAGCTTCAAAATTGCCGGGGATTAGTCGGGTTTGGCCCGGACACCCTTAAAAAAATCTTGTAGTACCAATTATAACGCTAATATTACATCATATGAACTATAACACATTTGTTAAGTACATTTAAAATTTAACTAACTTCCCCATGTAAGTATTTAGTTTCAAGATACCATACAATCTTTCCCTTTTTATTATCTAAAATTGTAGTTTTTCTTACAAAAACAAGTTGCAAGTACCTTTACTATAGACCATTGTTTAAAAAGGCATGTCATGATGGTTGTTACAATAAGATCTATAGCATTTATGTAAAAAGACGTAGTTCAAGCTATGACGCCTTGAGGCATGCATTTACAAGGCGTGACTTTTTCAAAGAAAATAATTATTTGAGTAGTTTTTCAAAGAAAATAATTATTTGAGTACTTAAAGTCGCGAGCAAGTCGCGTACGTTATTAATCATATATGATTTTGTTCACGAATCATATATGATTTTGTACGTAAATTATATATGATTTTGTACATGCTTTTTGTATGTGAATCATATATGATTTTATACATCAGAAAAGTTTTTCTTAACATGGTAGTGTTCTCAAATAAACCCACCTTTATACATGTATGTGCATGTGTATGTCTCTCTACGTATTTATAAAATGCTTATTTGGTTATAACTTAGAAGTAGGAATCCTTGTGGCATCCTTTAACTTGAATTGGGTCCAAAATTTGAATTTTCAAAAGGTTAAATCTTTTGGAGTTTGGAGCATTAAATGTGCTAAACCAACCCACCATACTAAGCCCATGTGTGAGAGATTGGCCCAATTGTTGAAGACCAAAATGAATAAAATGTAAGCAATTCTTTTACTAGTGATTATTATTTTTATATGTAACAAACATTCAAAAAAATTTCGTACCTATTTTAATCAATAACCATAGATTTCTACCTATTAATGATCGTGAGCATCAATATATAAGTACGTGAAAAAAATGTTGCAACAACATCTATTGATGCGTACATAAACCGAAAAACCCATTTATTAGATAAAAAAGGGGTATGACATAGAAAGAAAAAGATGTTTCTTACAGATCTCGACCATTCATCATCGTTCTTCTTCTAGCTACTATGTCCTAAACTTTGTCGTGCCTTTTCTTGTGCTTGCCACAAACCATCGCCTTGACGAGCATTCCTTATTCCTCCACCAATCTCCTCCATGACGTTTAACACTTCTGCAAGTCTTCACCATTCAACACCATCTCATCTTTTCATCGAGTGGAAGCTTGAAAGTATGCGACATTCAATTAGGGATCGATCAGGGTTTCATTAGAGTTCAATAGGAGGATAAGAGGTTGGTTTACTTCTTGTTGAATCAAATGATAATAAAATGTTTTAGCCTCTTATCAAGGAAAAAAACAAACAATGATATGTCAAAAACTCTAATCGAGTAAAGATATAAAAGGTTAATAAGAAGCTTATTTGAAAAGGCAGATACTACTTGAGTTTTAGGATTCAGGGACCTTTATCGTAATCACATCAAACTATAGAGACTAAATTTGTAATTTACTCAAAACATGATCACATCTTTGTGGAGTTACCATGAATATGGCATCCATAATCGTCTATGTTCAATGTTTACCTACCTTAATCATTTGCAATGTATTTGGTCCATATTTTCCCATTTCATTCGAACTTTGACTCAATTTCAAATAAAAACAAGAATTTTATTTCTGTCTCCGGTATCTTCGAGATTGTTCTAAGTTATACCATATATTTTTTTCAACTAAAAGTCATGTCGTTTTTATAAAAATAAAAAGTAAAAATAGAATAGTTTGATGTCTGTTAATTTTAGCACAAATATAACATAATCAACAAAGTTATTAAAGGTTTGTAGTTATAAGTAAAAAATGTCATTTTGTAAGGCATTTTTTTGAATATTAGCTAATAGGTTTGTTGTTCGTTGATAATCTAATTTAATTGTTGATTAATAACCGAATAGTTTTTAACAATAACTAACTGATTAACTAGATTTTATTGTAAAATTATAAGGTAAAAACTACTTAGAGCATCTCCAACAGCATTGCTAAAATAGAAAAAATAGTGTTTTTTTCTTCTAAAATGCTCCAACAGCATTGCTAAATGGATTGCTAAAATAGAAAAAGATTGAGTTTTCTCTAAATTTAGAGATTTCTTTAACAAAATCTATCTATATAGTAAAGTAATTTTTTATTATTAATATTAAAATTGTAATTTTATTAAATACTAAATATGATTGATATAGAAATTTGAATAATGAAAATAATTTATTGATTCTCTAAAATTAGCAAACTGTTGGAGATGATCTGACAAATGTTTTTAAAAAACTAGTTATTGGAGCTATTTAAAAAAAATCTTTTAAAAAGTAATAATCCGAAAAAATTAAAAAAAACTAATTAATCAGTTAATAAAAAAACTTTACCTATTTTTAAAACCCCAAAATACCTAGGTCTACATGTAAACTCACTTACAAACCCTAAACCATTCTTCCCCTTTATAGGGGGCCCATTTATAATTTTCCATGATTAATTCTCTTCTAAAGTTCAGATCCGATTTATTAGGCTTTTCAGGTTAAACTCAATTTCTAACACCATTTTTTATGTATTATAAAAAGAACTATAGTTAGTTATAATTAGTATGATTAAAAAACAGTTTATAATCTATGTACTGGGGAGGCTAATTGCATTTCTAAAATTACTAAATGCACCATTTAAGTCAAAAATCCTTCTCATACACATCCCTATCCCCATTTGTTTTTTACATACTCAATGCCAGAATGACCTGATTTTGACATACATTTGCATGCAAATAGCAATCCCCTATAGTTTACCCAAACATTTGCCGAAGGACTGTTTCTGTATATATCATAACTATAAGGACCAAAATCAGTAGAATGACCATTTTGCTAATTCACAAAGTTTAGTCACCCTATAAATACAAACGAGTAACCCATAAGCCACAATCAACTAAAACTACAAAGAGTCTCTTCTTCTAATTCTTCTAAACACCATCACAATGAAGGCCTGGAAGTATGACGAATATGGTGGTGTTGATGCCTTAAAATTGGTCACCGATGCCGCGGTTCCCGAGATCAACGACGATCAGGTCTTGGTTAGGGTCGTTGCGGCCGCTCTGAACCCCGTCGATTTCAAAAGGAGGCTTGGATACTTCAAAGCTTCCGATTCTCCTCTTCCGGTAAGTTTTTCCCGGCCTTAATAAGTTCTTTCGATCGATTATTTTGTAGAAATCGAAGGTGTAACGTATGTAGGTTGTGTTTGGTTATTCATAAGCTAGTTTGCCAAACACAGCCTAATAAGTTAGCTAGTAGCTGATAAGCTAGCTTATGAATAAATTAATATTTGTCAAAAAAAAAAAAAAAAAAAAAAAACTAGTTTCTGAGTATGTAAAATTACCAAAACGGGTATCTTGGGGCATAATACTTAAATATTAATAAGGGGTGTAATTAGAAAAGGCTAAAAAAGCTCCTGAAACGCTACTCCAACTAGCGTTTCAATAAGTTAGTTTATGGTGCATCCAAACATGTACTAGCTTATTATAAGCTAGCCTAGCTTATTTTTGCCGAACACAGCCGTAATCGTACGAAGCAATTTTCCTGTTCTGAATCAAAATTGATTACGTAGGTGATACTAATTGTTGTTTCGATCGATTATTTTATAGAAATCGAATGTGTAACGTATGTAATCAACTAATCATACGAAGCATTTTTGCGTTGTCTTTTCTTTTTCCAGTTTAAACCACATTTCGGATCATCTTATCAACGTATTTGGAAACAAAAACTAGATCTGATTCGAAAGTAGATACAATTGTTGCATAAATTATGCAAAAGGTTGATTCTGGCAACCCCAACCGACCCACAATCGATTGCCAATACCATAACATGGGGGCATGCCTGACTCACTCATCAGTTGTGCTACAGGACTAATGCCTGGGCTCTCGAACCAGATAACATTTGTTATCATACAAATGACAAATCTGCTTCCACCCATTACCAACTGAGTTACACGCCATTAGCAATTGCTGCATAAATTATATATACTGATCTGGAATCGATTGTAATTAACGGCGTTTTGATTTTTGGTGATTGGATCTACAGACTATTCCAGGATACGACGTGGCCGGAGTGGTTGTGAAGGTCGGAAGTCGGGTGAAAGGCTTGAAAGAAGGCGATGAGGTGTACGGAGACGTAAACAAGAAGGCTCTAGACGGACCTAAACGGTTCGGAACTTTGGCTGAATACACTGCTGTTGAAGAGAGATTGTTGGCTTTGAAACCTAAGAACTTGGATTTTGTACAGGCTGCTGCTCTTCCTCTTGCCATTGAAACTGCATATGAAGGTCTAGAGAGGGCCAATTTCGGTAAAGGGAAATCGATCCTCGTTCTCAATGGTGCCGGTGGAGTTGGATCGTTCGTAATTCAGGTAATATACTACATCTAGATTGTGTTTGGCAAACTAGCTGATAATGATAATCTAGTTTGTAGCCGATAAGCCAGCTTATGAATACGGGTATAATTGGAAAAAGCTACAAAAAATTCCTGAAACGTCACTCCAACAGTCCAACTAGCATTTAAAGTAGCTTATGGTTCATCCAAACATGTAGCAGCTTATTTTTGCGAAACACAACCCAATAAAGTAACTAGTAGCTCATAAACTAGCTTATGAATAAATTATGTTTTGCAAAAACTAGCTTATGAATAAATTATGTTTCGCAAAAACTAGTTTATGAGTATGTAAAATGACCCAAAAAGAGTATCTTGGGATATAATATTATATAACTGAAAAAAGTACAATAAGCTTTTGAAACGCTACTCTAACTAGCGTTTCAATAAGCTAGCCATATGGTCCATCCAAAATATGTACTAGCTTGTTTTTGCCAAACACAACCTCAAAACAACAAATTACTTTTTAAGAAGTCATAGTTAACAACATTTTATTTTTAATGGGTTGGTGTTTTTCGGATCAAAATTAAATTAAAACAACTCACTGCCTACCTATTTATAGTGTAACCAAAAATACTTTATATAGTAAATGACTAAATGGTTATTTTTGGCATAGCATGTTTTTAGTGAATTAATTGGTGCTTATATAATGTAACCATCCCAAAAAAGAAAATAATTAAATGATGGGAGCTATTAGGTTATTGTTGAAAAATTCTACTAGCATCATGTTTAACATATTTCCCAAATAGAGAAACATGAATTTTGAATTATTTTTGTTCATTCTTGTTTTTCAAAACATATTCTTCAAAACTTTTTGTAAAATGAACAATTAATGGAAGAAATTAAATTCAACAATATAATTAATGCTATTAATTAAGCTATTAATCTGATAAATAATTCAACGAAGTAATTAATGTTGTAATATTTATAATAAAGACATTGTTGAACTCAAATAAATACTATTTTTTTTGAATTTTGTTTTTTCATTCTTCATCTTAATTTTTTTAGAGAATTGATGCAATTTGCCATTCATCAGAAATAATTTGGACATTTGATAATCAGTTAAATAATTCATTAATTATGGTTAGTCAAGAAAAAACATTATGCAACATTGTAATATTTGTAGACATGGATCATCAATAATTATATTCTTTTGTGTCTTTGTCAAAGGAAATGGTGAATTTTAATAAAGATGGTAAGTCCTTGTGTATGTTGGTTAGATGATAATCGTTTTTGCAACTGGGGCTAGCCTGGTTGGTAGAGGGGTCGCCCTCTTGGAGTAGAAGTCCCAGGTTGGAACCCGCCAAATTGTTTCTAATTTAACTGAAGTGTATACTAACAACTAACTAAAGTTGTCGTACAAAAAAAATGACAATCGTTTTGACCCAGCTTGCAAAACACGTGTTTGGTGCCTCGAAAATAGCAGCAACGTCAAGTACCGGAAAACTCGAGCTGCTTAAGAGTTTGGGTGCTGATGTAGCCATTGATTACACCAAGGAAAACTTTGAAGAGCTACCAGATAGATACGATGTTGTCTATGATGCAATAGGTAAGAATTTTGCAACATATATACATTTACTAAGTTAGAAAAAATATCCATATATACATGCACATGTATACGTAAAAATTAAGGTTAATTAGAGAATATGATGATGTTGTAGGACAAGTGGAGAAAGCAGTCAAGGTCGTTAATGAAACTGGTCTTGTGGTGTCCATAACCGGTGCGGTTCCATCACCAGGTTTTAGCTTCGTTCTCACGTCAGATGGATCTATTTTAACGAAACTAAGCCCTTATCTGGAAAGTGGAAAGGTGAAGCCAGTACTCGACCCTAAGACTCCATTCCCTTTTGACAAGGTTAATGAAGCTTACGCTTACCTTGAGAGCAATCGGGCCACCGGGAAGTTAGTTTATACCCGATACCTTGAAGTGTGATGTCGAAGATGGGTTTTCTTTTGCATACAATGAATAATTAAGTAGTGTATAGTGTAGCTTACTTAAGGGTTGTTTGGATTGGTTTTTCATTAAGCTCTGTATGGATAAACAGATTGAATGGATATTTCATCTATATAGATTGGAAACTGGTTGTTTATCAATAAAAGGTTGAATGTCAAGTTGTTTTCATAATATGTTTGTTTTCCCTTCATTATATAAATGTATTGAATGGTTAGTTCTAAACTGTAAAGGTTATCAATCAAAAACTATAACACATTTACCATATATGACCACAACAAACAAAACGATTCCAAATCAATAATATTTGATTTCAAAACCATTTAAGCCCGTTTAGGCTTGCGAGCTTAATCATAAAAGCTCGAGCTCGGCTCGAAGCTCGTTTAACTTGAGCTCGAATCGAGCTTTTAACGAGTCGATCCTGAGTAGCTCACGAACATCTGTCACTTACACCCTAGCTTAACCCATGTGTGAGGTAGACCAAAATAAAGAAAATCCACTTGTAACTAAACATATGAAGACACTTTAAGAGGAAAAAAAACATTGAAAAGGTGATCCATTAATAGTGAAGTGAGGGAGTATCAGTTGGAAGATAAGGGCAGAAAAAGTGTGGTTGGATCATTAAGTTGGGCCAAAACAGGTGCGTGAATAAGTCATGGCCTCATTCATTAGCTTTAAACAAACATCAATGTATAACTTAGCAACTAAAAAGATCATTAAGCTCATTAAGTCAGTACCAAAAAAACCCTTTGGAGCTCTTGGCTCAAAAGGGCGAGCTCATGACCTGCAGGGCGAAGCTCTTGGCTACAAAAGTGTGATTGATTTTGAGAAATTTTTTCCGATTTTTTGGTTGATTTTGCAATAATTTTAAGTTCTTTTTTTGATTTTGATGAACTTTTTATTTTTTTGTTGAACCATGAGAAACTTTTTGGTTTTTATTTTGACTTTTGAGAGAACTTTTCAGTTTTTTGGTACTTAGGTGCACCCTTGAAGTTTCAAATTAACAATACCGTAACACCCTTCAAAACGATACTGTTATACCTTTACAAAACTGAAATTTTTTAACATTTATAAAAGAAATAATACGATATAACATCCTAAAAACTAAGTAAGATCAGCGTGCCTCGTAATACACTAATCCTTGTTTAATGTATCTTTTTTAAAATAGCATACAACCAATGTTATTTTTAGTAATATTATCATTATATTAACATAAAAACATAGTCACATAATTAGTAATATTTTACTTTTTTATATGCAAATAAAGTTATAATAATAACACATGAATGATGATATAACGAACTTGGTATACATAATTGGCTATGTTCAATGTTCCCTTATGTCATTTTCTCTCTAGACATATGGTTCATATTTTTCATTTTATTTAAACTTTTAACTTAATTACAAAACTAGTCCATCAACTATACTACAATCTACGTTCGATACCATCTATTTTCTCTATTTTTCATTTTCAGGTTCCAAATAGATGTTGCTAAATATCTTTTAATAAAATAATACAATATAAAGTATTGATACCTCTCAATCATTCATGTCAATTATTGAATAAATATATAAAATATCATTCTTTTTTTACCAACTCTATCACTAGTCACTACTCACTACGATAATATTATATCATATTATATAATTAACATTTTTACTTAGATATTTATATTTATATACTCTGGAAATGATTTATCATGTTCATGGCCATTAAAATTCGACATGCCTTTTGTATTTTATTCATAGATATTTTCCTTTTTCTTTTAAATCTTAATCAAATTATATAACTAGTACACAAAGTTTTATGCAACTTACACTTGTAAACCATTTTTTGGTTTCTAAATGAAAAAAAAAATCCATAATAATTTAGTCTATTTTAACTACATTGATTAATCTAGAGTAAATAATGTATTTGAAGAATGTATTTGAAGAATCTCTGATTAAATATATATATTATTTTAATAAAATATAAGATCTACTTTTCAAAAGTCAAGATATGGTAACGTTAAAGTTAATAGATAAATTCTGTCAAATAAAGATAAAACAGTAATCTACTGTGTTTGTTTCATACGTTTTTTTGACTTTTTATAAATCTATCAATACTTTGGTGAGTAAGTTACAATTTTGATCCCTACGGTTTACATAAATTTTGAAAATAATTGCTATACTTCAATAACTACAAGTATCATCTCTATAAATAGTAGAATGATAACTCTAGTTACTGAAATCTATGAACCATTTTCAGCAGAAACCAAAATTGTACTTTACTCTACTTAGGCTGTGTTTAGTTGTTGATTAATAAGCTAGTTTGTAGCCGATAAACTAGCTTATGAACAAATTATGTTTGACAAAAACTGGCTTATGCATATATAAAATGACCAAAAAAATATTTTTGAATTTAATAATTAATAAGAGTATAATTGGAAGAAAAAAAAACTATAAAAAACTCCCAAAATGTTACTCCAACTAACATTTCAATAAGATAGCTTATTTTTACCAAATACAATCTTAGTGTTAACAAGATAGGTCAGGTCAAATGTGAACTCAAGTTTGGTTGTGAACAAGAGATCGAACGAATCTCAGCTATACATATTTGGTTACGGTGGACGTGATCACAACGGAGGATTGACGTGATTCTGGAAGGATGGAGATTATTAAAAAGGGAACGCGGTCAAAGCGTCTTTATTGACCGAATGAGTTGCCGGGATTCGTTATTTCCGGAAGGTTGTGTGATTTTCTCCCTTTTAAAAAGCCTATCTATAATCTATCTGCTATTCTGCATTTTTGCTGGCTCTTCTTCTTCTTCACAAGCAGTGAAGAACACTGACCACAATTCACACACACAATGACGACGACGACGATGAAAGCCTGGAAGTATGATGAATACGGCGGTGCTGACGTAATGAAATTCGTCACCGATTTGGCCGTTCCTGAAATCAACGACGATCAGGTCTTGGTTAAGGTCGTTGCTGCTGCTCTTAACCCTATCGATTTCAAAAGGAGGCTTGGATTCTTAAAAGCCGCCGATTCTCCTTTTCCGGTAAGTTTTCCGGCAAGTTTTCCGGCCATAATTATCTGCGTCTGTTGTTCGTTTGCTTCGTTTTTAGTAACTTATGGTTGAATTTTGGAATCAATGCTTGTTTTAATCGTACGAATGCTTTTAATCGCCTAATTGATGAATTGTTGTATCAGAAAACGATAATTGAATTAGGAAAAGCAGTGAATTCGATTAGAAATTTAGAATCAGACGCAATTGTTATATAAATTGTATATATCCTCTTGATAATGGCGTTTGCTTTTGGTGATATGTTGGATCTGTTGTTTGTTTGGTTTGTTTATGTGAGTTTTTGGTGATTTATGGTTGAATTTGGAATTAATGCTTGTTTGTTGTGTAGAACATGGAAGGTGTAGTGTTTTAGACTGTGTTTGGCAAACTAGCTAGCTGGTTGATAAGTTAGCTGTTAACTAATAAGCTAGCTAGTAGCCGATAAGTTAGCTTATGAGTACATTATGTTTGGTAAAAACTAGCTTATGAGTATGTAAAATGACCAAAAATGATATCTTTGAGTATAAACTACAACAGCTCCTAAAACGCTACTCCAGCTAGCGTTTCACTAAGCTAGCTTATGGTCCAACCAAATGTTACTAGCTTATAAGCTAAAGCTAGCTGATTTTTGCGAAACACGGCCTTAATCGTGGCTTCTTCAGTTCCAATCATGTTTTTGATAAGCTAATTGTGAATCGTTGTATTTGAAAGCATCAATTGAATTTGTAAAAGTACCGAATTCAATTAAAAATTTAGAATCAGATCCAAATCATTACATGGTTGGATATAATAGTTAATATAAATAAGGGTATAATTGGCAAAAGCTATGCATCCAAACATGTACTAGCTTTTATAAGCTAGCTTATTTTTGCCAAACACAGCCTTAATCGTGTCTTCTTCAGTTCCATTCACGTTTTCGATCAGCTAATTGGTAAATCGTTTGTATTTGAAAACATTGGTTGAATTTGTACAAGTACTGAATTCGATCAAAATTTTAGAATCAGATGCAACCGTTACATAAATTTTATCTACTCGACGAATAATCGGTGATTGGCAACAACTGTAATTAGTTAATTAATCGTGTTAATTTGCTTTTGGTAACAGATTGTTCCAGGATTCGATGTTGCCGGAGTCGTTGTTAAGGTCGGTAGCCAGGTGAAAGGCCTGAAAGAAGGAGACGAGGTGTATGGAGATGTGAACGCAACCGGTGCCGTTGGAGCGAAACAGTACGGAACTTTGGCGGAGTACACGGCTGTTGAAGAGAGATTGTTGGCTTTGAAACCTAAGAGCTTGGATTTCTTACAGGCTGCTGCTCTGCCTCTAGCCATTGAAACTGCATATGAAGGTCTCGAAAGGGCCAATTTCGGTAAAGGGAAATCAATCCTTGTTCTCAATGGTGCTGGTGGAGTTGGAACATTCATAATTCAGGTATTTCACTCACCTAAAAGTGCACTTCTCTTTTTACCTATAAATTGCACAGTTTGAGATTAGATGTATTATGCACTAAAGGTAGATTTGAACGGAAAGCTATATATCCTGCGAGAATGAGAGGAGTCTCAGTATCATATGTGATTACACAAATGATGCATAAACTTAATAATATATATTACAATTTACACATGTTGCATTGACAACATATACGTGCTTAATCGTATATGATTAAACACATTGCAAAAAAGTGTAACTGTATATGATACAAAAGACTTCTTGCCTTCCGTGTTCTTGCAAAATGTTTAACGTAGCACATGATTGTTTTATCTTACACGGTAATCAATAGGAAGGAAAAAGAAAAATAAGTGCTTGGTCTTGTATAATATAATTAGTTCAACCCGACAAGCATAGATTTTCGTTTTCTATGTTAAACTGAGGGAATGAAAAATTATTTCCATTTTCGTTCCGCTTGATATTGAAAACCTTTTTTTTTTGTGTGTAAAAACTTTAATGGTTGTTTACATGCATTTAGGTTGTGTTTGGTACATGAGACACTGATATGAGATAACACATGCCCTTCTATCTTGAGTGTGACATGGGGACTTAGAGGGGTGCTGGGACCAAAAAATAGGTGGAAGAAGACGTGATAAAAATGTGAAATAAATTAAAATTTTACTAATTTACCCTTATATGAGATAATCCTATTATAGTAGTATTTTTTTTTAACCGTCAACATCGTTCATCACTACCTCCTCCAACACCACTAGCAGTCAACGCTGACCACACTACTACAACCTCCTCCCTCGCCTCCACACCCACTGTCGACCACCTCCACCATAACCACTACCACCAGCATAGGCTATCACTACCACCATCTACAACCACCTCTACCTTCAACAAGTCGACCACAACTACCTCCTACACCATCGTTGGCCGCCATCACCACCATTGTTCATCATCTTCACATCCTCTACATTCACCGCCATCCACCAATAACCACCGCCTTTACCTCCCACCATTGTCATTGCAACAACCTCCATGTGCCTCTTGAATGCATATTTACCGAATCAACAGATTAGGGGGGAGCTTGATTCAGTTAGGGGATGGGAAAAATATAGGCATGAATTTTAGAGCGATAGGCTAAATGCAGCCTCACATGCATCAACAACAATAACTTCTTTTTTACATTTTCAATGTACGATTTAACTGAACTTTGACCTATATTGGGATGCAAATAGCATTTTCAAAGAACGATAGGCATGTGGCTTATTTTGATATAATGGATATGGTCTCGTTATCAAGTGATAACTTTAACTTCTATCAGTTCTATGGGCCATTTCATCCTTCCTCTACTTTTACTTCTATAACAAGATTTGATCAGTCATTCTCGTATCATTTGTATAACGAATTTGGTTCCTCCTTTTAATCAATAAAAACATGGTGTGTCAAGTATATATTTATCTTCTATTATAAAACTTACAAATTATGTTTTTTAAGCTTGACAACAACTCTGCTTACATATTTAGAGTTCAAACATAACCCTTTGTTAATACTGCTTTTTAACAAATCATTTTCTTAATCAGAGCTTCTATCCCTTGATAAAAGAAAGAGTAAATGGCATGCTTTCATAAATTCCTTAGTTAAACAATTCTTTTAAAGTTTATTCTACATTAAGCAATAAGCATAGAATTTTGGGAGAAAAGAAGGTGGTGTTTTACTTTATATCTTTATTCTCCCACAAAATTGAGAATTCATTCGAAGAAAGAAAATAACACCCCTATAATATTGAAAAACAGATCAAATAATCACACACACATAATATAGGGGTGGATTCAAATGTGAACCACTTTTTCATTGCGAACCGTGAGGACGGAACATCAGCCACACATCTTCGGTTACGGTGGACGTGATCACAGAGGATTGACACGATTCATGGAGGGTAGAGATTATTAAAGGGGGGGGGGGACCGGTTAAAGCCGCCTTTATTGACCGGATGAGTGACTGAGATTCGTCCTCATGTTCACAATGAAAAAGTTGTTCACATTTGAACTTTTTTTCTCTCTCTCTATATATAAGCATAAACTTCTTAAAAAATGATAATAATATGAAAAAAGAGTTGTTAGGTCATAAAAGTAGTACTAGAATTGTCACAAAAAACCTATTGGTCTTGAAATACGAGTTGTTTAAAATGGTTGCTATAGTTTGTTGAAAACGGTTAGGTGGTTGTTGGAAGTTTACTTAACTTGTGTTAAGTTAATTGGTAGGTTTGTTAGTTACTATAGTTAGGTTTGTTGTCAACTCTATTCTTAGCTATAACGCCATAGAGGTTGGGTTTCAGTGAGAAGTTGACTTAATGTGAGAAATGATTATCAACCGTTGGATGCATAATAGGAGAACATTCACCAAGATGTACCGGTTTAATTCTCGTACGAATAGCGATCCATGTGTGGGCTTGATATTAAAAGTGATAAAGGGTTCAGATCCACTTCACGAGTTAATTTAGGTTTGGATAGAATTTGAATTAACTAATTATTAGAAAATAAAATCTTTTTAACATATTTTAGACATTGTTATATACAACTCCTACGAAATTGCTTCAAATCTTAGCTCCCTTGGGATTTCAAAATCATATGTTTGATGAATTTCAAAACAATTATAGGATTTCAAATACTGACAAATCCTACACATCATACATACGATTGAAATGGATTTGAAATCTAAATCCATCATATTCTTATAAACTAAACAAACCTAAAAATTTTAAATCACTCCAATTCCAAAACATTCCCAAAATCCAAATCCTACAAAATCATTGGTTTTTTGATGTTTTGAACTATATTCGGTGGCTATTATTATTAGTTATTTGCATATGATAAATTATTCTTCCCTCATGTGCTTTTCTGAGTCATAACCCACCCCATTCCCTATCTTTCACCATCCTTGGAATTGGTATCGTCCTAACCTTTGTTTTTGTAGTTAAAAACAAAAAAACAACACATTATGCATCAAAAACTTTAAATAAAAAAAACATCAATTTTCGTATGCACAATAATTCATATCGTATTTGTTTGTGTTGGACTGTTGGTCCAAAAATACGATTATAACGACAATATCTTTTGATACAGCTTGCAAAACACGTGTATGGTGCTTCGAAAATAGCAGCCACATCTAGTACTGGAAAGATCGAGTTACTCAAGAGTCTAGGCGCTGATGTAGCCATTGATTACACCAAAGAGAACTTTGAAGATCTACCCGATAAATACGATGTTGTCTATGATGCTTTTGGTAAGAATTCTGCTATATTAAATTTCCGATTTACAAGATATCAGTTATACATGCCAATTACTACCAGTTACCATCGAACGTATTATGTTTAGAGGTAAGATCTATATACATCCCACCCCTAGACAATAATTTCTAGTGGGACAGTGATAATATAATAAAAGATAATGCGGGTAGAGCCTATTAGGAAAAACACCGACTCGATGCCATGATTAAAAAAAAAACGATATAGTTGCAGAAATATATAATTATTACATTTTTTTATTAACTAAATAACAATTTTATCTTTAATTATAGAAAAAGCAATGAATTTCTCTATCCTATAATCAAGGATAGAATCGGAAGGTAAAGTTATAGACACTTATTTTAGAATGAGGAATTACCTTTTTCTTCCATGTGGTTTGTTAAAAAATGTGATTTTGTCCTTGTGATTTAGAAATTGCGGTTTTCGTTTACACTTATTGTTGTGTTCCTTGTGGTTTATAATTCTTTGTTGTTTTGGTCTTTTTTTTTGGAAGAGGTATCCCAAACCACATTGGGCCCAGACTAATCCTTGGTAATTTTGGGCCGAAGCCCGATTGCTAAAACATGCAGCCCGGGATCGAAGCCCCCGTACCTCCAGAATGCGTCCCCCATGGCTCGAACTCGGGTTCACCACTATGTAGTGCCCAAGCCTTACCACTAGGCTAACACTCCTTTGGTTTGTCTTGGTCTCTTTATTTAAAGCTGGATCTGGGCATTGATCCAGGAACAAAAATAACAATAAATTGCAAACAATAGGGATGAAATTCAAAAAAAAAATTAAACCATAAGGATAGAAGTCGAAATTATTAACAAATCCCATTGACAAAAATCATAATTTTCTTATTTAGAATAAATTAAAATAGAAATGGGGTCATCAGGACACTTATTTTGAGATGTGCAAAATACGATACTTCTCTATCTTGATAATATAGCTCTTACTTTCATAACGCGAAAAACAACAAATTTATGGGTAAATTTTTTCTTTTTTGGTAGTTGTAGATTTGTTCTTCAAGTTGTGTGTGTAAATTTGTTTTTTTGATGTTATAGGACAAACAGAGAAAGCAGTGAAGGCCGTTAACGAAGGTGGTCTTCTGGTGTCCATAGCCGACTTTTCTGTTCCACCTCCACATATTAGCTTCTTTCTCAACTCTGATGGATCTATTTTGACAAAACTAAACCCATACCTAGAAAGCGGAAAAGTGAAGCCAGTACTCGACCCTAAAACCCCATTCCCTTTTGACAAAGTTATCGAAGCTTACACTTACCTTGAGAGCCACCGAGCCACTGGGAAGGTAGTTATCTACCCGATACCTTGAGGTCTGATGTCCAAGATAGAGGTGGGCATCGAAACCGGTCTGAAAAAAAGTATGGTTGATTAAAGTCTGGTATGAAAAAAACCTGATCTCTTTGTACATCTTTGGTCTACGTTTCTTTTTATGTAACATCAATAAACGTGAGGATTGTGTGTTTTTTGTTTTAATTTGTATATCATATACTAAAAAAACAAATAATGTGATGAGTTTGTTTACTTTTATTATATACTTAAATAAGTGTGATTATTTTAGCTTTATCTTTATAATCTTTGGGTCAACCATGAGAATGGTCAAATGAACGTGTTGAATTTGGGTTTTTGCTATTTAAGTAAGATATGATTTTAGTTGAAACAAAAAAAATCTTTTTTATTCTTTTGCCTAAAGTAACACGAACCCTTTTATTTGTTAAGATGTTAGTTTATAATTTATGTTATCTTTTTTTGATTGTGCGACTTATGTTATACATTTAAGGTTGCAAATGAGTTGAATTAAGATCAAGTTCGACTTAACTATATTTAATATTGTTTGAACTTGAATTTATCTCGTGTTTATCGTGCGACTTTTGATATACATCTAGAACCGTAAAATGAGTTGAATTAAGTTTGAGTTCAACTTAACAATATTTAATATTGTTTTAATTTGATTTTATAGCTCAATGACTTTTGTGGATGTATTGCTAAAATGGCTTTAAAATGTCAAAAAGAATAATGTTTGATAAAGCCAAATCGATTTGAGAGTATGAATCTAGAGTACGTTATATCAAAACTACAATCGAATTTTAAAAAGAATTACGAGATAAAAAATATTCACAAAGGGATATCATAAAACTTTCATTGGTTTAAATTAATTTTTGTTTACTCAAAATCAACCTCTTAACGCTTTGAGCTCACATTTCTATCGAACAAAGTTTGGTTCAACAACGATCGAGCTAAAAACAAAATTTGTTTGATTTAATAATTATAAGACAAAACAAAACTTGTTTGTTAAAAAACAAATTTTGTTAATTTACGTAGTGTTAAAAACTAATATTGTTTGAAGCGATTGCTAAGATCATTGAGATTATACAATTTATTTTAAAACTCTAAAAACCGAGTGTTAGCAGTGCTGTGGTGGATTAATTATCGCTCGGGAGGTTCATAGCGTCCTAACTGAGTTTGAACCTACTTATGCACATGCTTGGGGACATTTAAATAGGACTATGTTTAGCCCTCAAAATTGCCGGATATTAATTAGGCTTTGGTTTGGACACCCTTTAAAAAAACTCTAAAAACGATTATAAAAATCAGCATCTTTTGAAAAGTAAAGTGGTCGGTAAACAATTTTTTACCATATATAACAAAATTACAATAAAATACGCCAAAGTCCCACTCAAATAAAAAAAAACCAAACAAAAATCACCAAATTCAAACATCTTAACATCAACGATGATAACGAAATTTGTCATTTTTACTAAAAAATAAAACCAAAACGACAAGAAACCACCTTTCATTGATCTTTAATAATTCTGTTTTTTATTCCATATGTCCAAATTCAAAACAAAATATCCAACAACACTTAAAAAAAATTACCAAAAACCAAACTTATCAACAAACATCTGTGACAAAAAAAACAATCAAAAAATGAATTTTATATCTTTCTTATTGTATCTTGTAGGGCGTCCGAGCCTATGGCCCAACTAATCCCCGACAAGATCAAGGCTAAAGCATCGTAAATATCCACAGGTTGCGCACGGAAGGATTCAAACCCAGATTAAACGCTATGAATCCCCGAGCCTTATCAATACGGGTGCACATTCCGGCTTAACCCGCCGTGAACATTCGTATAGAACCCCGCGGGCCGGTGAGCTCGTCGCCGTTCATCCTCCGGATTAAATCCTTTACTCCTCAAGTAAGCCTCCAACGGCGACATCGCCGGTTTCTTCGCCTTCGAAACCCTAGACTTTTCTCCGCCGCCGTTGACCTTCACCGGCAACGAAGATTCCGGCAATTTAGCCTTCGCCGAAGCCGACGCTGACGACGAAGATTCCGACGACGTTGTCGTCGTCGTTTTGAGGAAAACGAAGGCGTCACGTCCGTCGCTATTACTCCGATTCACTTTCTCTCTAATCCGCCACAGCTTCGAGAAACCGGTGGAGTTACTCTTCTTACTAAGCTCCGCCGTTCCTCCGCCACCGGAAGTAACCGATTCCTTCGACCACACGCAAAACGGTCCGGCAGCTCCGTCGTCATTCTCTTCGTGTTCTTCCGCGGCACGTCCTCCGGAAGATTTGACAAAGATTTTATCAACCGTTGGATGAATCGGCAACCGATCTACTTCTTCAACCTCATAATGATCTCCTAACAACAGATTCTGATCGAATAACGGAAAAACCGGCCGGATCTGGCCGGATTCGAACGCTTTATCGGCGTAAATCGGTGAATCTGAATCCTTATCTCCTATATACATAAACGTAAAATCATCATCATCATCTTCATCTTCATCTTCATCTTCATCTTCATGTTCTTTTCGTGTTCGTGTTCGTGTTCGTGTTCATGATTACGAGCTTCAGAATCTGGTGAAAACCGTTTAGATTCATCGATGCTTTCTAGATCCAGATCTAGTTTTCGATCCAAATCGTTGCTAATCAAATCAATCGATTTGTGAAGAAGATCTGAATCCGAATGAAACGAACTCATATCCATCTGCTGCATCTAGAACTACAACTACAAAATGAATCAATCAATAAATCAATCAATCACACAATTAAACGAAGAAGTGAGATTTCAGGTTGAGAATTGAAGATTTCAGGCTCTGTGAATTGTGATTTTTGTGGTTTGTTGAGAGGATTTAATGTGAAATTTGTGTGAAATGATGGTGGAACTCCATGGAAATGGGGGGTTTTATATAGAAAGGTTGGGGGTTTCACGAGAGTCAAAGTTAGGGTTCCTTTTCAGTGTGGTTGAGGTTTGCCCCAATATTTGAATTGACTTTTCTGGTGCATATTTTTTTATGATTACGTAGTTTTGGTTGAACTTTGAAATTCAAAGGGTGTGTTGTGGAAACCGACCAAACCTAAGGGACTAGTTACACTTTCGGTTCATATGGTAGTCGGGACTGATTACACTTTTAATCCATAAAGGGTAACGTTTGGTATGCAGACATAATTGGACGGAACTGAATTGGACTAAACTGGACTGGACAAGAGAGTATAAGTAGACGGGACAGAACTGGATGGTACAAGTGTATGCCTAGTGTTTGGTACAACTAGGACCGGATTGTTGGTAGAGGTGATGGTAGACGTTGGTCCATGATGGTTGTTGGTGGTGGTAGCACCGTAGTAGTCACGTCTAATGGTGATGACCACTAAAACAAATATCATACTAAGACTCTATATCAACCAGTGGTGAATAGTATTTTTTAAGTTTTTGTCATAGCTCGTCACATGTTCTTTCACCTATTTTGGTGGAACAAGAAAAAGTCTTTTTTTGTCCCATTTTGTCACAAGTTTTGTTCTGTTCCATGCCGCACCAAACATAGGACACGGAATTCATCTACTGTCTCATGTTCACATCTTGTTTTTTGTTGTCCCATATACCAAACGCGGCCTAAGGGACTAATTACATTTTCAGGAAACAAAAGTTTGTTAGAAAGACCAAAGGTGAAGCAAAATGGTAATCACAATAACCAAAAATGTAATTGCTTTTAAATAGGGACTAAACTTGATATTGAGTTGTAACCACAATGACCAAAATTATAATCTACTCTATTTTTTTATGCTCCCGTGTCTTGGTCTCAACTTTGAATTTCAAAGGGTGTTATCTAGCAACCGACCAAACCAAAGGGACTAAAAACGTAAATATAGACATTATAATAATACGCGTTCTAGAAGAAAGGACAGATAATCGCGTTTCGCCGTGACGCCGCAAGACTCTTATTAATTGTTGTTGGTGAAATTTTACTATTTGGTCCCTTGGGTTTAAAATGTAACTTTTCCAAAACTAAAGGGGGGTAAGTTAAAAATATTAACGTTTGACGATTTCTTCTCATAAATCGTGTCTTGCAAACAAAGGTGAAAGTGAAGGTGGTTGAAAAATGTGTGAGTCGCACGTGTAAAGGGGATATGGTTTTCTTTTCTAGAAAGTATTTTTTAAATATTTGTTTTTTTTAATACTTAACTTGGCCATCAATCTTTTCATCATCTAGTAGGTTTGACAAATTAAATATTAGGTTATTGTTTTTTGTTATTTTAATGACTTTAAGTATAGTGTTTAAATTTTGTCTCATGTTAATAAATATTGTTTATTAACATTGATGATATAAAGTTATTAATTTGGAATTATATAAATACTTGATGACGAAGAAATAAATTGTTGTTGTTAACTTTTTTTTATATTAGAAAACACCAACTCATCAATATAATGATGGAGGTAGGTTGGATATGGTTTGAATTTAACAATATCAAGTAATTTTGTTTTTCTTATGTGATTTCTAACTAATATGAAAGTTTGTTAGATGAAAGCTACTTTGTATTGAACAATGAATAACCCTTTTCACATTATGTAAAAGTAGTTTTGTAGGTTAAAATTTATGATTGTGGGTTATTAAAAAAAGAAAATTAGCAAGGTTTTACATTTGATTTAGAGGTTAGTCTACTCCTTGGGGCTTGGGCGTTATAAGTGATATAGTAGTCGATCCTTGCAGTATAGGTGTAACATCAGTTTCAAAAAAATAATAACTCTTTCAATAATCTCCATTTAAGAAAAGTGTGGAGTTTCCAAGATCAATTAAATAAAACTCACTAATATAAATCCCAATTAAGTCAAAAGTTATTACAATTAATTTTAATGAATGTAACCAAAACAAAAAAAATAAATCTGAATGAATAATAATCTATTTATGAGACATCGTCGTCGGAACCTCGAGCCCGGAAGTCACATCGGAGCCTTGCCCTTATCTTTAGCCGGAAGAGCACCTGAAAAGAATTATCCACTAACGGGTAAGCGAAAAGCTTAGTGAGTTACTTATACGTGTACCTACCATAAAGCATGCATACGTATAACAACAACATCGGGCATCCAAGATCAATCGTAACCACATACGTATATCAACAACAAATACTGACCCTCGCGAGGTCTAAATAAACTCCCGTCAGTTTGGACACGGGTTGGCCCCCACAACTCACCAAGGGCATGTGGTTCCCTCATCCGCCAACTTAGGACGCGGGTCCGCCCCCACAACTCACCAAGGGCATGTGGTTCCCTTAAAATATCCGTGCATACCCATACAAACCATACGACAAGCACACATATAATTACTCACCTGATACGCGCAAAAACAAGCACAACGACGCACGTTCGTTCACAATTAAATGATCCACAAGTCTGAAATTCCGTTTAACATTAAATAACTATTAGTGGGTAAACAATATCGATCTAAACGGAAGTAACCCGACACAAAACCAGCCATCACGCTCGCTAAGAGGGTCGCGGTGGCACACTAATCTAACATAACCCGGGTACCCGTCTCTTAGCAGTGAACCGCCGCCGTCTGCAGCGGCTGGCCACCGCCACGCACCGCCAACAGCAGCCCTCCGGTGCTGTCAAAACACACCATCGGCAGCCGGCTAAAGCCGGCCACCACTGCAGCACTTGCTGTGAACAGCAGCCGCCAAGAGAGTCGACCACCGCCGGGGACGGAATACCAAACGACGGCAGCAACAGCTAGGGCCGTCGCCGCCGCCCACCCTACAACGACGGCAGCGACGACATAGTCGCCACCACCGCCGTGTCCCCATCACAACTCAGCCGGCGTTGATAGACAACACCGTCACCGCTTGCTTTCATGTCGCCGGCGTCTCGAGATCGAAAACGGCCAAGATCCACCCCCACCAGACGACAACCGGCGTTCCGGCTGTCGCCGGCTCCAACGCACACCACTACCACTCGCCACCAGCGTGGCCACGGTTGACGACGGCTGGCATCGCCGGCCAAGGCCGGCGACCGCCGTACACCGTTGGAAACGGCAACACGACCTTCGATCAGAAACAAAAGAAAAAGGAACGATATACTCAAACAAAACGAGTTTAGTGGCTTACCTTGCTCAAGATCTATCTACCCACTCCGGCGACTAAACTCCGGCGACTAACTCCGGCGAGTTATCTCCGTCAGCTTTCTCTATCTCTCTCTGATTTAATTCTCAAGCTAGATAGTTATCTCAATTAACCAACTAGCCTATAGGTCCTATTTAAAAAGGTGACCCTATCTTATCCTACACCAAGTCAAACCTCCTTTTTATTTTAAACAATAATTCAGTACTTATCTTTTCCCAAGACCAAATAAATAATTGAATAATAACAATAAAAACCAATTATCAAATAAAAAGAACAAAAATAGTCCTTAGAGTTTTGGGGTGTTACAACTCTCCCCCACTTACCGAGATTTCGCCCCCGAAATCAATCTGAGAAAAGTTCCGGGTACTTCTCTCGTATCTCCGCTTCTGGCTCCCAGGTCCACTCTGAACCCTTACGGTGTTGCCACTGCACTTTCACAATGCTAATCTCCTTGTTTCGCAATCGCTTCACCTTACGCTCCAACACGGCTACAGGTCTTTCGATGTAATTCAGGCTCTCATCAACCTGAATATCATCTAGTGGCACATGCGCCGTCTCATCGGCGAGACACTTGCGCAACTGGGACACATGAAACGTGTCGTGAATCTGTCCTAGTTCATCAGGCAGCTCCAAACGATAAGCCACCTTCCCAACTCGTGCCAAAACCGTAAATGGTCCAATATAGCGGGGTCCAAGCTTGCCCCTCTTGCGGAAACGAATCACCCCCTTCCAAGGTGAGACCTTCAACAAAACACGGTCGCCCACCTGGAATTCCAGATCCGATCTCCGCTTGTCCGCGTAGCTTTTCTGTCTACTCTGCGCTGTTCGCAACCGCTCTCTAATCTTCTGAATGTGCTCCGAGGTCTGCTGAACCACCTCCGTGCTTCCGAGAACACGCTGGCCAACCTCACCCCAACAGATTGGGGTCCGACACCTCCGCCCGTACAGCATCTCGTACGGAGGCATTCCGATACTCGAGTGGTAGCTGTTGTTATACGAGAACTCTGCCAAGGAAGATACGTATCCCAACTTCCTCCGAAATCAAGTACACACGCCCGAAGCATATCCTCAAGCGTCTGAATCGTGCGCTCACTCTGACCGTCTGTCTGCGGATGGTAAGCCGTACTGAAGTGCAACCTGGTACCCATATCTGCATGAAACCGCTCCCAAAATCTCGAGGTGAAACGGGTGTCCCGGTCTGAGATGATCGACACCGGTACTCCATGTCTCCTTACCACCTCCTTCACGTACAGCTCCGCCAACTGCTCAGACGTAAAGCTTTCCCGAATAGCTAAGAAGTGAGCACTCTTAGTCAAACGGTCTACTATCACCCAGATCGCGTCAAATTTCCGCGGCGTCTTCGGTAGCTTGGTGATCAGATCCATGGTGATATTTTCCCACTTCCACTCGGGAATCTCTAACGGTTGCATCTTACCGTGCGGTCGCTGATGCTCAGCCTTGACCTTCAGGCAGGTCAAACAAGACTCCACATAGCGGGCAACCTCCCGCTTCATCCCTGGCCACCAGTAGTCAACTCTCAGATCCCTGTACATCTTTGTAGCCCCAGGGTGAATAGAAAATCTAGACTTGTGTGCTTCCTCTAGTAGTGTCTGACGAGCACCACCTGCAAGAGGAACCCACACTCGCTCATGCCTAGACAAAAGTCCCCTACTATCCCGAACCATTAAAGGTAACTGGCCTCTAATCCGCTCCTTATTCTGGTTCTCGTCCAAGCTAGCCTCCTCTTGAGCTCGTCGAACCAGATCTAGAAAGGACGTGGTCACGGCCATCCGCAAGTGAGTCGTCTGAAAAGATAACTTGGGCGCCTTTCGACTAAGCGCATCCGCTACCACGTTTGCCTTGCCCGGATGATAAAGGATCTCACAATCATAATCCTTCACCACATCGAGCCATCGCCGCTGCCGCATATTCAGATTCGGCTGGTCCAGGAAATACTTCAGGCTGCGGTGGTCAGTATAGATGGTGCACTTCACCCCGTACAGGTAGTGCCTCCAGATCTTCAGTGCGAAAACCACTGCCGCCAGCTCAAGGTCGTGCGTGGGATAGTTAGCCTCGTGAGGCTTCAGCTGCCTCGACGCATAGGCTATCACTCGTCCCCGCTGCATCAGAACACACCCCAAGCCCAGATGTGACGCATCGCAGTACACAGACATGTCCTCAACACCCTCGGGAAGTGTCAAGACCGGTGCCTCACACAACTTCCGCTTCAAGGTTTCAAACGCTTCTTCTTGCTCCATGCCCCATACATAAGGCTCGCTCTTCTTGGTCAGTCTCGTCAATGGTACCGCAATCCGAGAAAAACCCTCGATAAAACGTCTGTAATAACCAGCCAAGCCCAGGAAACTCCGTATCTCAGAAGGAGTCTTCGGGACTTCCCAGCTCATCACCGCCTCGATCTTAGAAGGATCCACCTTAATGCCTTCCCGGTTAACAAGATGCCCCAGGAACTGGACCTCCTGTAACCAGAAAGCACACTTCGAGAACTTCGCGTAAAGCCGCTCTCTCCGCAACACTTCAAGCACCTCTCGCAGATGAACCACGTGTTCTTCCTTCGTCTTCGAGTAGATCAGGATATCATCAATGAAGACAATTACTGACTTATCGAGCATCGGTCGACAGACCCGATTCATCAGATCCATAAAAGCTGCAGGGGCGTTGGTGAGGCCGAAAGGCATCACCAGAAACTCAAAATGCCCATACCGGGTTCTGAAAGCGGTCTTGGAAACGTCCGCCTCCTTCACCTTAAGCTGGTGATATCCTGAACGGAGATCAATCTTCGAGAACCAGGCCGCCCCTTGAAGCTGATCAAAAAGGTCATCAATCCTAGGTAGAGGATACCTATTCTTGATGGTTACCTTATTGAGTTCCCGATAGTCAATACACATCCGGAGGCTCCCGTCCTTCTTTTTCACGAACAAGATCGGGGCACCCCACGGCGAACTACTGGGACGGATGAACCCCTTCGCCGAGAGTTCTTGCAACTGATTAGATAACTCCTGCAGTTCAGGTGGCGCTAACCGATAAGGAGTACGCGCAACCGGTGCAGCCCCGGGTACCAAGTCGATACCGAACTCCACCTCTCGCTCCGGTGGAATGCCCGGTAGATCTTCCGGAAAGACATCCGGATACTCGCTCACCACTGGTACATTTGCAATCGACAGCTTCTCCTCTTCCGCCGAATTAGTCATCGCGTACGCCAAGTAGCCCGCACACCCGTGCCGAAGATACCTTCCTGCTTTCGCAACCGAACAAAACGCCAGACGCTTCTTTCGCCCCTCACCGTACACGATGAGCTCTCCCCCACTTGGGTTCTGGATGCGAACTAGCTGCTCCGCGATGTCAAGAACGCCGTGGTTTCGGAACATCCAGTCCACTCCCACTATCACATCTACTCCGTTCATGGATGTAGGTATCAAATTGATACTGAAGGACACCCCATGAATCACTATGGTGCAGCTTCGATACACGTCCTCGCAAATCCGCACCTCCTCCGCTGCCACGTCGATCGCCACGGGGCGGACTAACTTTCCTCGCTCAAGCTGGAAGTCCTTACAAAAGGCGTTCGATACGAAGGACCAAGTGGCCCCCGAATCGAAAAGTACTAACGCAGGCCTCCCGTTCACGGGAAAAACGCCTAAATTACAAATAACAAATTACCTACCAAGGAGTGTGCATGCAATTCTAAACTACCAATTACAGGCCAATAGCATAACAGTTGTATATCACGACAAAAAAAACTAAAACGTACCCGTAACCACATCAGGCTCCACCTTGGCCTCCTCGGCCGTAAGCTGGAAAACTCGACCCCGACTCGTCGAAGATGGCCCGCTCTTCTTCCCCGAAGAGCCGTCGGTGAACCGCATGGTAGAGGAAGCTGGTGCCACAACAGGTGCCGTCACTGGTGCTGCTGCTGCAGTCGCTCCGACCAACTGGGGGCAGTTCGGCTTAATGTGGCCTGGCTGAAAACAATGAAAACAGACCCTCGGTGGGTTCCCACACTCCCGACTCCGATGGCCTGGCTTGCCGCATTTGAAGCACACAGGCTCTGTCAGCCGACACTCCCCTGAGTGGTTCCTTCCGCATTTCGGGCAACCCGAGAACCCCTTCCGACCATCGATCCTCGGTCCCTTGAATTTCTTCACTGGCACCAGAGCTAGCTCTGCCTTCCTCTTCCCCTGCCGCAGTTCCTTCAGATATATCTCCCGTTTCCGAGCTACCTCCACCATCTCGTTGAAGGTCTGATACTTCGCTGTGGTCACAAACTCCTGAATCTCCGCCTTCAGGGCCTGACGGAACCGGTACATCTTCGCTTCCTCGGATCTCACATAGTCAGGGCAGAACAAGGACTTCTCTAAAAACTGGGCACTGAGCTCGTTCACCGTCTCGGTAGTCTGCTTCAGATTCAAGAATTCTGCGGTGATCCTCTCCTTCTCAACACGCGGTGAGAACTCCTCGTCAAGCAGCGCCTTGAACTCCTCCCAGGTCATGGCGCTGATCTGCTCTTCCGTACGGCTCTTAAGAATGAGCCCCCACCAGTCTTTACCCGCATTACGGAGCAGGTTAACCGCGTAGACCACCTTCATAACATCTGGGCAGCCACTGGTGCGAAATGCACCCTCCACAGCAGCGACCCATCGATAGCAGGCGATGGGGTCTTTCTTACCTTCAAAGTGCGGTGGCTGACAAGCCATGAAGTCCTTAAACGTGCTAGCCCGGCTCTGTCCCTGGCTGTTACTGCCTGACCCCGACCCACGTGCAGTGAAGGCTGCCTCGATCCGCTCGTCGACGGCCACCAGCAGCTCGTCCTTCATTTGTGCGAACAACCCTGGCAAGATCTGATGCAGGGTCTCAGTAAGCTGTGGGCCTATAACGTCCCTCAGATCTGGAGTCTCAGGCTCCTCTGAATTCGATGTTCTCCTCGTGACCACCATACTATAGGTTTACAGAAATGAGCAACTTAGAGCAGTTCAAAAGGTGCAGTTCAAAATTCATAACTACAAATGACTACACCCCATTCCTATCCGAGCTTACGCACGTATCTATATCTAGCCGTTAGTGCACATGCCACCTACAGTCTAGATCATATTCTAGCCTTCGGTACATTCAGTAACAATTAAATCCATAAACAACACTCGTGGGTCCTAACCGTCGTCAATATTTTGAGATTTTCTAAGGCTTAATCAGATTCGAATCTACACCATTGTTTATAGTAGTGCTATTATTGGGCCCGCACTGCTATAACCAACCGAGATCATTAGCTGGGTTAAAATCACCGAGCACCAACCCAACAGGTTCATGCCCCGTAACCTCTTCCCGCCGTCTCAAGGTGCTTACATTCGAGTCTGATACCGCCTTAAGCTAAATCTCAACCTACAGACTAGGCGGTACGCACACAATCACAATACACATATAAATTTTCCAATGACTAACATAGTCATTTACACGTATACCAACGTTCTACACTTGTAGCATGTAATTCGGACTCAACAGTCAAAATTTTTTTTTTTTTTTTTTTTTTTTTTTTTTTTTTACGATACATTTACACTTATATAGATAGCTCACCCCCGTTGTGATGGTCCCGCCGACGATTCCGACCTTTGTCTCATTATTGTCCCAAAAATCGCGGGTTTAAGTCCAACCACACGCACGCTCGAAAACGTGCGTGCTGATTCCCTTAAACCACGCTCTGATACCAAGTTGTAACATCAGTTTCAAAAAAATAATAACTCTTTCAATAATCTCCATTTAAGAAAAGTGTGGAGTTTCCAAGATCAATTAAATAAAACTCACTAATATAAATCCCAATTAAGTCAAAAGTTATTACAATTAATTTTAATGAATGTAACCAAAACAAAAAAAATAAATCTGAATGAATAATAATCTATTTATGAGACATCGTCGTCGGAACCTCGAGCCCGGAAGTCACATCGGAGCCTTGCCCTTATCTTTAGCCGGAAGAGCACCTGAAAAGAATTATCCACTAACGGGTAAGCGAAAAGCTTAGTGAGTTACTTATACGTGTACCTACCATAAAGCATGCATACGTATAACAACAACATCGGGCATCCAAGATCAATCGTAACCACATACGTATATCAACAACAAATACTGACCCTCGCGAGGTCTAAATAAACTCCCGTCAGTTTGGACACGGGTTGGCCCCCACAACTCACCAAGGGCATGTGGTTCCCTCATCCGCCAACTTAGGACGCGGGTCCGCCCCCACAACTCACCAAGGGCATGTGGTTCCCTTAAAATATCCGTGCATACCCATACAAACCATACGACAAGCACACATATAATTACTCACCTGATACGCGCAAAAACAAGCACAACGACGCACGTTCGTTCACAATTAAATGATCCACAAGTCTGAAATTCCGTTTAACATTAAATAACTATTAGTGGGTAAACAATATCGATCTAAACGGAAGTAACCCGACACAAAACCAGCCATCACGCTCGCTAAGAGGGTCGCGGTGGCACACTAATCTAACATAACCCGGGTACCCGTCTCTTAGCAGTGAACCGCCGCCGTCTGCAGCGGCTGGCCACCGCCACGCACCGCCAACAGCAGCCCTCCGGTGCTGTCAAAACACACCATCGGCAGCCGGCTAAAGCCGGCCACCACTGCAGCACTTGCTGTGAACAGCAGCCGCCAAGAGAGTCGACCACCGCCGGGGACGGAATACCAAACGACGGCAGCAACAGCTAGGGCCGTCGCCGCCGCCCACCCTACAACGACGGCAGCGACGACATAGTGCGCCACCACCGCCGTGTCCCCATCACAACTCAGCCGGCGTTGATAGACAACACCGTCACCGCTTGCTTTCATGTCGCCGGCGTCTCGAGATCGAAAACGGCCAAGATCCACCCCCACCAGACGACAACCGGCGTTCCGGCTGTCGCCGGCTCCAACGCACACCACTACCACTCGCCACCAGCGTGGCCACGGTTGACGACGGCTGGCATCGCCGGCCAAGGCCGGCGACCGCCGTACACCGTTGGAAACGGCAACACGACCTTCGATCAGAAACAAAAGAAAAAGGAACGATATACTCAAACAAAACGAGTTTAGTGGCTTACCTTGCTCAAGATCTATCTACCCACTCCGGCGACTAAACTCCGGCGACTAACTCCGGCGAGTTATCTCCGTCAGCTTTCTCTATCTCTCTCTGATTTAATTCTCAAGCTAGATAGTTATCTCAATTAACCAACTAGCCTATAGGTCCTATTTAAAAAGGTGACCCTATCTTATCCTACACCAAGTCAAACCTCCTTTTTATTTTAAACAATAATTCAGTACTTATCTTTTCCCAAGACCAAATAAATAATTGAATAATAACAATAAAAACCAATTATCAAATAAAAAGAACAAAAATAGTCCTTAGAGTTTTGGGGTGTTACAATAGGATTAGGAGAGGTGGCAATTATCGGGATGGTAGGAGAAACTTCATTAGCTGTAATGAGTCTTTAAAGGAATTGCGTGTATGTGACATCATAGATGAGTTTCACATGCCAATTGCAAGGAGAATTCTAGAAAAACATGATAAGGATGTTAGGAACTTAGGCCATCCGCAGCCGTGCAGGTGATACCCCCTGCACAGGCTGCCACCTCAGCGCCACATCAGCTTCACCATCACCTTACCACTACCTTACCATTTCATCCACAGCCGTACAGGTCATACACCTGTATTATTTAAATAATAAAATATATGTATATATATGCTCTGTATGTATATAGATGTGTGTGTTAAGGAAAATGTGTGAACGGTGGGCTCTCACCGCTCACAATCCTCACAGCCACCTCACAGGTGAGGCACGGCGGTGTTACCGGCTGCAAGGGGCCGGTGCAGCCACCCTTGCAGCCCGGCCGCGGATGGCCTTAGGTGAGGGACAATTATGTTATGGTTTGTAATCCTACAAGTTACAATAGTTATGGATAATCTAAATTAGCTAAAAAGGAACATAACCTCAATAACTGATTACGGGAGAAACGTCACTTTTAGTCTTGTCGCATTCATTGGACTAAAGTGGTTGTGAATTTTCTCTTCTAGTTGTTAGTCGGTGTCTGGACATGACATGCTTATGTTCTAGTTCTAGTGATTATGTGTTTGATACCTGTTAGCGTCATAAGTTGTGATTATATTTGGTATAACCACCCTTAATTAAATTTGACTATTGTAATTTCAAGGGTTTTATATATATACTTTTATTGTATGCCAATTTTCGTTTAATTATAAAGTGGTTATATTGGATTATGTTTTAAGTCAAACACAAAATAGTTTAAAAGGTAAAATACTATATTTTAAAATTTTGAATGCCTATGTCTTATCTTAATTTTAGCAACTTCGATAATCTATTAAAAGTTAAACTTAGTTTATTAAATAATTCTTTTGAACAACAAATCTACTCTACTCCCCAAATATCAAGGGCAACACCTTACAAATTACCTTGATACCGTTGGGCTACAAGAAATAAATATACATGTATCCATCGAACCTTATAGTTTCATCTAAAGATGTTAACAAATCAATTTGTATAATAGGTTACTTAGGTTAAACTTGATATAATTATATCTTTCTAAAATTCAGATACCTTTGTATGTCGAATTGAAGTCGACATGGTTTATCTTGTTTATAAGCTTGAGCTCGAAACCAAAGAAGTGTTAGCCTAGTGGTAAGGCGTGGGCACTACATAGTGGTGAACCCGAGTTCGAGCCCTGGGGGACGTATTCTGAAGGTACGGGGGCTTCGACCCCGGGCTGCATACTTTAGCAGTCGGGCTTCGACCCAAAATTGTCGATAATTAGTCTGGGCCCAATATGGTCTGGAATACCTCTTCCAAAGCTTGAGCTCGAAGTTAGCATTAAGAACAAAAAAAAATTTAATATTGATATTTAAATTGTATGGCTTATAATCATTGTTGAGTTCAAATTCCATATTTCAATCAAGATCTTTTATATAAAAAAAAAGTTAAATGCTTGTATTACCAAACGCAACTCATTAAACTAAACAACGCAATACTTTATTTGAAACTAAATCCCAACATAAACAAGCTTGAACTTAGAAACTCGTTAAATGATCAAATCATTCACACGGCTAAATCCACCAATACATATAAAAACACCTTTAACCGCTTAGATTGTTGCACACTAATAAGGCTCAAGAAATGTACGGGAAATCTCAGTTTTCTGATATTTGAAACACACACTACCAAAGCTATTTATGGAAATTCACCAACGACGAACTCGTATTATTGATGGTTACGTAGTAATTAAAGATTCACTTACAATAACTCGTATTATTGATGATCGCTTAAAATCATTACACATGCACTCACAAGAAAGCTAACAATTACCAAAAGAAAAAGACCACTTCCACTTTTTCTTGAAGATCTAATTCTTAATTATTATTATTTGACACAAATGATTTATCACAAATTCCATCACAAACTAATAGATTTTTGTCACTAATCTATAGCTAGTTCTTGTCATTTCCAAAACAGGTTCCAATCATAAATGTTTCTATCAGCAATTTAAAATTAATCCTAAAAATTACACAAGGAATCTATCTTTAAACTATCTTTTTCTGTAAGTTTTTCCCCAAAAGGGACACAAATTCTAGAATATATTTCCTATAACTAACTTAAACATTTTTGCATTAGCGTCTCTCTATTTTTACGTCAGTACACGATAATAAATACTAGGCTTCAAGGTCCACCGCTCTCACAACCATCCTCTTTTCATCTAAGGCCTTGAACTATAGTCCTTAGAATATCATCTCCAGCGATCGTCCTCAAGTTTCTTATGAACCCCGATCTTGAAATATTATTTTTCTGCATATTAACATATTAATTAGTACGATTAAATTTATAGATTGATATAGATAAAACAAGAAATAGTAAATAAATAGACAAGAAATTACTTACAAGATACTCATGATGGTGTCTCTTGAGTAACATCATCTTTGAAGAACTCAAATAATTCTTGAGGTGCCTCATCAAACCATTGATGCTCATATGTGGTGATGTTGGTATTCTCAAAGTTCCAACTCCTAAAATTTTGCAAATTTTAAGTTAATAAGACTGGATTTCAAGTGAAATCAACAATTTAACTTTTAACCAAAGGGCATTTAACCCATGGTTCCTAGGTTATCCGTAGATCCTAACTTTCTTGGACAACAACGGTTCAAGTTTCATCAAATATTAAAAGTTTGCGTGAGAGTTCTACGTGACATAAAATAATAAGTTCATCTAAAAAAAAATGTCCACTTTTTAAAATAAGCATATATTTTCCATAGAACAAAGCTCAAGTAAAAAAAGACTAAATATCATGATAAGGACATAAGGTAAGTAGAAAAGGTAACTTTATCGGTTCCCATGTAGGTATTCAAATAGAGTTTTTTTTTAACATTTGTTCAATATATGAAGCATCCATTAGCCTAGGTGTGACACAACTTTATACCAAATCAAATCAGCCAACACGTGTATCAACTTATTAGTTGATTGCATTGTGGAAAATCAAATAAACTGTTTTGAAGTATTCAGATGAGGTGTTTATGGCTTAATTTCCAAAAAACTGATTCGTCATTTTTTGAAAAGGCAAATCATTTCAACTTTTAGAAGAAGAAAATCATTTCAACTTTTAGAAAAAAGAGATAAACTAATAAGCGTTTATCATCAAACGCAATCCCAAAAACCCCCTCTAATTGGTACTTGGTTGGAAATACCGTACCAAATACGCAAACATGGTTGACACATATTACCGAAAGTTGCGTACCACGATAGTATCATGGTACCGACTTATTTAATTATTTTTTGTGTATTAGTTATAATTGATGGCTACAAGGTCTTCTTTTCTCACTATGTATAACCTTCTTATCTGAATTGGCTCTACTTCTTATCTTGGGACCAAAGAAATATTATATATAACAAAAAAGTAAATAAAAGATCTAGCTGTGTTTGATTGCTTACCTGTTAAGGAATCAGCTTTAAAGGTGACGATGAAAGCTGGAATAATATGAGTGTTCATATAAGGTTCCCAAATGATATATTTCTTTGGTGACGAAAGATTATCGACACCCGAGTTGAATTCCATGGAACTCGGCCGATCTTTTTGCGAACCGAAAGATATTTCTTCGGGTTTTCCTAATATCACTCGACACAGTAAGACATGCCTCAACCCATCCGAATCAGCAACCGATGATTTAGCACTGCGAAAAATATTATCATATGATCAACTATTCGATAAATAAAAAGGTTCATTAATTACACTCTTGTTGGCCATGAGAATTCGATAATTGGTCGATAAGATTATTTAACTAACCAAAGGATCATTGGCCCGATAATACTTGGATTACTAAAGGTTAAGGCTCAATGAATGTTAATATTTGATGTAAGATTTCAAAATTTGACCATGTAAATGTTAACTTACATTCCATACAAACCCATTTGAACCCTTCGTATTTTGAAATTTTCGATCATTGAATCAGTAACGATAAGGCTTCGGCAGTACATGTTTAAGTCGGTTTAAACAAAATATAACTGCAGAATGGCCTAATCACATGTGATTAGAAAGTAAAATCACATATGATACAAATCAGTCAGGTTGACATCCATGGTGCCAACGAGTTGTTTAAATCGTCACAGAGCTTTTAGACGTGTTGTATCACATGTGATTTTACTTTAGAATCACATGTGATTAAACCTTCTAACACTTCTTGTAAGTTGATCAACTTCTCGAATGATTTTGTGTGTACATATATATGTTTCAAAAATATTTAACCATTAGCAGAGCACTTTTATTCGATAAAAATGTGATTTTTTTTTAGAAATTGGTTGAAATTTTGCAAGAACAAAACAAATTGAATCAGCAAGAGACCCAAAAGTGAAACTTCATTCAGTTTGTGTGATTTTAAGGTTTGATTTTGTAGGTAACAGAGAACTAAAACCGAACAGGAATGATCATAGGAGTACGTAGTAAATATATAATTTGTTTATTAATTGTCATATATTTACGTACTCCCATGATCAAAAGTGTTTATGAGCTTGTCAACTTCTCCAAAAAATTAAACTTTTTATCAACTCACAAAACTGCTTATTGATTTTCCAAAAAGTTACAAACACTTTATCCAAACATTTCAAAACAACTTCCTGCTTCCCCATTAGGTACGAGCACATTCAAATAAGCACTCCCAAACATCCGCAAACAATTTATCCAAGCACTTCAAAAACAGCTTCTTGCTTCCCCAAATAGCTAATTAGTTACAAGCACGTTCAAATAAGCACTCCCAAACATCCGCAAACTTCTTTAAAAATCTTTATTAGCTTATAAAAGCTTTTCATCATAAACACTCTCAAAAACACCTCTAAGTTTGAAAACTATACTCTAATTTTGATTGAATAGTAAAAAGAAAAAAGAAAAGTGTGTTAGGGGGGTTTGAAAGTGCCTATCATCAAAAGTACTTATTATCAACTTCTTAGCTTCTCCAAAAAGTTAGAAAATTTTGCTCCTTATTGCTTTTCTAGAAAGTTACAAGCGCTTTACCTAAATACTTAAAAACTACTTATTACTTTCACAAAAGTTGATAAATTATTAGCCCTCCCAAACACCTATACACAAATTCATGTTTTTTTTGAAAGGTTCACCTGGACTTTGGCCAGACTACATCCTTGGCAATTTTTACCGAGAGCTAAAGCATGCTCCCCTGGGATTAACACTCAGTGGCCCCTGGTTGCTCACCCCCGGATTCGAACTTGGGTGGGTTTTTCCCCAACACCAAGCCTTAACCGGTAGGCTGCCCCATTTGATCACAACTTTTTGAACAAAGTTGATTTTAAATCATATGTTTAGCATGTAGAAAAACCGTTATTTTGTAACTAACCTCTCCATCGGTAGGTTCGCCGGAGACAGGTAAACACCGCGTCCATACGACATCGGTCGGTTCTCGAACCTCCGAAATCCATACGACAAAACCTCCCGAATCTCGTCCGCCGAACCGCCGTACCAACCGTACTTAATATTCGCACCTCCACCGTTACTACTTGTGGCAACCGCGTTAGCGAAAACCTTAAACGCCTCCAACCGAGCCTCGTCCATAATCCTCGTACCGTAATTCCGCTTGTGGATCCCGAGCACGTCGATTTTCCGCCCGTAATCCCTCATTCCGCCTACAAAACTCCTTTTCAAAACCTCGTAATCTCCGGTTCCTTCTTCGAGTCTCTGGACCAATGATTGAGCACCGGAGAAGATACGGAATCCGCGATTACTGGAAACCGCGGAGTCGGAGTCGGAATCGGAATCGGAGTTAAGGATTTCGTCGTTTTCGATTGTGAATGAGATTTGATGATCTTTGGAATTGGTAATTCTATCCATAGTTATGATGTAAGTTTTATGAAGGAATTGCTAATTGCTAATTGCTATTTGCAAAGAGTTTGAAGAACAAAAGAAGGAATTGGAATTGAGAATGGAAAGGTGGAATTGGATTTTATAGGAGTTGGTTGGAATGGAATTGGTGATTGCTTGGAGAGGTGGAGAAATGTGTTATGTGTGACGTCATCATATTTTCTCCACCGCTTATAATTAATAAACTACCGACTCAATGGAAATAGAAAAACAATTGTTTTAGTTTTGGTTTTTATATTATAAGTTGTTTTTGCCATTTATAGTAATTTTTTAAATATAACTATTTTTATATATACTAGAAATAAACCTGCGCGCGTTGCAGCGCGAAGTATATATCAATTGTCCGATTTTTATATACATCATTGTAAACATCAATTTAATCATATGTGTTCAATCAATTAACCTCCTAATGGTTTATTGAATACTCAATTTCGAAAATTAAAATAAAAGTATTATCTTTATATAATACAATATATAATATAACTTTATTCAATATTGGGCTTATTTCGAAGGTATTGACGAGACGATTATGATGGTATAATTTGTTAAAAAAACGTAATTTTAATATAAATTTTAGTTCATAATATATGATTAGTTAGATTATATGATAAGAGTTTAAAATAGAAAATGAAAAAGTAAAGGACTAAAATAAGATTTAATAACTAACTATGGGGTACAAAGTGTAAATGTGTAAAATGAAATGTTGAACAAAATAAACTGTCATATTGAGTTATTTGCTTTTATATATAGTATAGACAATATTTTCTTTTTTAGGGTGACCGAGGCTTTGCCTCGGCTAATCCAGATGAAAATTACCTATGCTAAAATTTCATGTGTAATTCATGTCTACCAATCAGATGAATACACATCATTAACGACGGAATATAAAGGAAGATAAGCTTAATTTAAAATACATAAAAATCTGATTTGTCATTATTTCGTTAGCTGGATAGGGATGAAAAAGAGGAATTTGGTACAACAGATTTCTATCCGACTAATCATAGCAAGGTTCACCGACAACTAAAGCATGCTACCTTTAGTGGTCATAATCTAGAAGTATCTGAATTCGAACCTAAGGTAGAAGGATTGACTAGATACTTTTCTTACAGGCCTTTAATCGATACGTCACAACGTTATGGTTATAATTTTATTGTTTGTTATTGAATAAACTTAAACTGTTAAAGTGTTGATAGATTGAGCTCAGTTTGATCAAAGACTCTTTGATATTATTGTATTAACAATAAACTAATAATTGGTCATGTGGTTTGTCAACAATAGCTCATTTGGTACATGCAGTTTAAAACTTTTTGGAAAATAGCCATCATAGTTTCTAAAAACATTTTGGTCTTTTCTTATCATAGTTTCACTAAATGAAAGGGATTTTTGAATATATATCGATTTTTCTAACTTTACCCTATTGAAATTGATTTTTCGATTTTGGTTCAACCATTTTCTATTAGATAAAAGACAAAAAAAAATGTATATCAATTTAAGAAAACGTGAGAAGCAATCTTAGGGGCTGTTTACCAAATCCTGTCTGTCTGTCTGTATGGATAAATTTGTCTGTCCAGATAAATTTGTCTGTCTGGATAAATTGATGTTTGTGTTTACCTTTTTAACTGAATGAACGGTCTGAATGTCAGAAATGACCAATTTACCCTTGGTTATGAATTATAAGCTGTTTTACAAATTATCAACAAAATTAAACAAATAAGAACAACCTAAAATAATTTATAATTAAAAATCATCAAGTAAACAACATAAAGAATTAAAATACATAACAATTCAAGTGATCTGACATATTTGTTTATACGAATAAAAAATTAAAATAAACAACAATCACAACAAATCCCAACAATGAAAAATTAAGAAGCAACAATTACAATTAAACACAAAAGGCGACGGGAAGAAAGAGGAGAACCTTTAAACAATTAAACAATTACAGTAAGGAATTAAACAAGCAACAATTACAATTAAAAAAAATTAAACAAGCAACAATTTCAAAGAGGGAGAAGTAGAACCTCTGAAATCGGCGACGGGAAGGCGTGGTCGGCGAGGGGCTTGGCCGGCGACTGGAGTGGCCGGCGACGCAGTGGCGGCGACGGGAGTGGCCGGCGATAGAAGGTGGCCGGCGATAGAAGGTGGCCGGCGATAGAAGGTGGCCGGCGAGAAGCTTGGTGGCTAGGGTTATCAGACGTGAAAGGGAAAGAGGCTTGGTAGGTTGTTTTTATTTTAATCCCTTCTTAAAAAACACAAAGGGTATAAAGGTCCACCTCATGTCTGAATGGGGACAAGTGAGGTCCATGGGCTGTGCGATTAAGCATGGTGTTGTGTGAATAAGCTCTTAGTAAACAGCCTTCCATGTCTGTGCGATTAAGCCCAAATACCCCATTAAGCCCATTAAGTCGTTAGTAAACAGCCCCTTAGTCATTCATCCAGTCAATAAAGGCAGCTATGACCGATCCCCCTTTTAATAATCTTTACCCTCTCATGAATCGCATCAATCCTCCGTGATCACGTCTACCGTAACCGAAGATGAGTGGATGAGATTGCTTCTCACGTTCTCTTAAATTGATATGTTTCTCGCATGAACGTTTCTCTCTATATATATATATAAGTCCTATATTAATGGAATATTTTTATTATTTGAACGATAGTTAGAGAAAGTGATCAAATGCAAATGTTTGTATAAATCATCCATCTTGTAATTTCCAGAATATTTTATTTTTGATAAACCAAAAGGAACCAAATTTGTAGTTTTTTATTGTATTAATTAATAACCTTAAAATCAACAACATTCTATTTGTATATTCCGTATTAAATATATGTGTTTAGGATAAAATAGAAATTTTACAAGAAAAATATGTACACTAATATAAACCGACTCCTCTATAAGATAAATTAATTAATTATTAATTATAAGTTTATAGCACATGAGAGATAGTAAACCAAATTAGTTCCAATTATAGCAATTAGATAACCCTTTTTCACACGTTTTATTGACCGACCTCTTAATTTTGACCTTTTATTATTTTATTTTTTTCTAAATATATTCTAATTTTGACTTTGACCATTTCCCTTTGCAAAGGGTTTCATGTGGCAACGTAGTGCATGACTTTCATTCAAGTTTCTAGATTGTTCTTTATTTTTCTAAGTCTTATACAACTCTAGAAGATTATAAGAGTTCGAAATTTTATAGGTAACAATTTAAATATAAAGTTATAACATTTTAATAATACGGTCTTAATTGCTTGTGTCGATTACAATTGATGCTAATTGTTTGTGTCAGTTATAATGCTCAGATCGACATGATCCTAATTGTTTACTTTAATTACAATAGTCAGATCAAGATGATCCTGGCTTTGCCGACGATTCTGGCCTTGCGTTCCTTTCGCCTTTAAGAAAGATCAATGATCC
The DNA here is from genome assembly GCA_030169165.1 of Centaurea solstitialis. Classification (NCBI taxonomy): domain Eukaryota; kingdom Viridiplantae; phylum Streptophyta; class Magnoliopsida; order Asterales; family Asteraceae; genus Centaurea; species Centaurea solstitialis. The sequence continues at coordinate 99,084,778 of CM058043.1, forward strand.
TAACCGTCGTTTAAATAAAAACAAAACGAGATGATGTGATCGAGGTGGAGAAGTTAACTAGATATTTGTTACCTTTAGTCTAGTGCAATACAGCCTCTTTTGCATTCTCTCGAACTCTCTTTTTGTATTATTTCGCTTTCAAAGTGCATGTAAAAGACGTTCACAATACACTTACAATTTGTGACTGTGAGCAATATGTACATATGGAGAGCTTTTTGCCAACCAACTATATTATATTAACTTTGTCAAATAAACAAAAACATTAATTTTTTATTCAACGCAAGAAGTTTAATAAGGCATTGTTGCAATATTTTTAATCTTAGTACATGTTTGTTTTCGATTAGGTAAGTGAACCTAGGGCAATTACGTAATGTCATGTACACCACCAATTTAGGAAACCTTTTAGTATTTGATAATCTCTCCGTTTAGGAAATCGCCAACATTTAGAGAACTCTTAGGTATTCGATTTAGGAAACTGTTCACACCACCGACTTATGAATAATTTTTGTTTATTAATAGCATGGTTTTCAGAACCAGACCGGACCGGCCGGTTCAACAGAGGACCAGTAGCGAACTGGTTCAATAGAGCCGATCAGACCGTTGGGTATTGGATCAGTGAGAACCGTTTGAACCGGGAGATTGAACTGCTAAACCAGACCGTTTCGAATCGCTTTAAACCGTTTTTTCTTTTTTTCTTTTTTTCTTCTTCTTCCCAAATGCAAGGTTAGTATTTTCATAAAGATAATCATATGACTCACTTTTGATATAAAAGTATGCTATATTTTTGTTACATCTTTTATTTTTGTATTCTAGGAAATGAAAACAATAATGAAAATGACGTATTTCCCAAATGTTGTATTTAATTATTTTTTATGTTGGAAGTGTTTCTAAACTTATTTACAGTTTTTTAGTTTTTTTTTTAAATGATCATGACATCATAAGATTCTTTAAATCGGACCGACCGATTGATCCAGTGAACTAATAGAACAATTGGTTTGATGATATATTGATATGGATAAAATTTGATGAACATAATTGGATTCTTTTAGAAAATAATGTCCATCTATGAAAACATATGCATCTTTCACCAATAAAAGCTAGCTACTTTACCTATATGGGTGCCCGTACACTCATTTATAAACATGTGGTTTTCTTATAAACATAGTCCACTAACATAGTCCACTAAAGTACAATGAAATTGTTCTCAAGTGAAATAAGACCATCTACATTGGTCGCGACTCTTGCCAATGATACTAGTCGACACATCAGCTTTTTATTATCTTTTATCAAAACCTTATCAATCCTTACCAATTCAACCACTCATACCAATCTAAATAATTAATTAAAAAAAGTGAAAAAAAAAAAAGAAGAGAGAGTAGAGAGAGAGAGGAGAGGAGGGTGGGGTAGTCTAACAAGTCGGCATGGCCTTGTCGATTTCTTTTCTAGCCAAAGGACCTCGGAGGTGTTGACGGCCTTGCCCATCAGCAACAGGGCCTTGCCGATGCCCTCGATGCTCCCATTGTGGATGGTCAGGTTAATATATTGTATAGGATTCACTAGTGAAATGTAATCTAATTGTTCCTGGTACCGAATATATATTCTGAGGATTACTTGGAACCAAAATCAGACCAAATGTATGGTATCGGTTCGGTACCTATACTGTTCCGGTTCGACCCCGGTTCACTTTAAAACAACCGGTTTGATCCCGGTTCGCTTCAAAACAACAGTCTTCGATGCTCGTCCCCAGATATAACCTCAAAAAACATTTGAAACAAATAAAAGAAGTCTACTTTAGATTTTTTTTTTTTAAATAGTTCTACATTGTATTTTTTAATTTGAATCTCAACATTCGGTTTTTACTTGCAAGTAATGAAGTAAATGAACCACTCTAAAATTATAGAATATAGTTGTAATTAATTTTTCATCTGCTGAACACTTTTATTTAGTAATCTTTTGTATTTAACAAAATCCATCCCATGCTTTAAAACAATTATCTGACCAGTTATATTTTCATTTCACCTCAAGAAACTGAAAAATGCTCTTATCAAAAACCAGCACAAACTAAAGAAATTTAGCAATAAACTGAAGCATTGATGTCTAAACAACCACAGCAGTGAATATGTCTGAAAAGCATAAACTCTTCTTCAAACAACAAAATCTTTTCATCTAGTTATCAGAATTCAATAACAAAACACCAAAATTCCAACTAAAATCATCTCATCCAACTCAAAACTCACTTCCAGCTTCCAGAAGATAGCAGCTTATGACACCATGGTGCTAGCTGTGGTCGACTCGCTGCAAGAAATCAAGATCACAGGTCAACGCTACAATATTAACACTTCACAAAAATATTTTGGACTTCAATAAAACGTTCATTTGTATGCCATGCACATGTGGATACAAGTAACTTGCCCATTATGCACATGTGCATAGAAACAAGACAACACATTCCAACACCTGTATATATAGCAGAGATGCACATGTGCATACAATAGAGATGAATGATTATTAGGTTGTTCATCTGTGTGTACATACATACATACATATATAGAGAGACCGCCGAATTCAGTAAAAAGATTCACAAAGCTACAGGTTATGCTTTTATTGTTTCAACAAATTTGATATGCAACATTTTCAGAACTATAAGAGCCCTCCCCAATGCACAACAAAATGTCACAAATACCGTTTAGGATAAAGGTCATGTAGGCATACCCACCCCATAAAGGTCAGGTGCACATACCCACCCCACATGCGAGTGAGATTAGGAAAATACCGATCCCATCTGGTTTAGTTTGAACCAGATAGCCAAATATTAGGCAAAAATGCATAAGGTAGGCAGGATAAAAGAGCAATAAACATACAAATAAACATATATATGTCAATTATTAATTTGCTAACATAGAAATCATATATGCAACAATAGCCATGATATGTAACAAAAATATAAAAAAAGACAGTAATAAGCTTACTATTTCCAGACAGGTGCAAGCTTCTTGGTTTTCTTGTAGTAACGGGCAAGTCGGTGAATCCTGCTCTCAACAAGAATCAACCTGAATTTCGAATCTTTGTCTTTCCTGTTCCTCTCCAAATGCTTTCTGATGGCAACTGCCTTCTTGATGAGCTGGTACAAATCCTCTGGAATGTCTGGTGCAAGGCCTGGCAAATTAATAACCATAACAAAATTAGAATTAGGCCCTCAACCAAATGTTGTAACATACAAAAACAAGATTATAATGATAAGAAAAAACCAACCATTTGCCTTGAGGATTCTGAGAATCTTGCTCCCGGTAACGCTGTTCACTTGAGCAATTCCATGGGAATCACGAAGAATGACACCAATTTGGGAGGGTGTCAGACCTTTCTTGGCAAACTTACAGATATTGTCTTGAACCTGAAGAATTAAGCAAGAGAATTATAATCAAATTACAGACTTAAAACAGAACTACCGACAAGATTTCATAAGTCAGCTCAAAAAAAAGCAAAAACAATTCAATTTTTTAAGCAGTGATGAAAAAGCAAGTTGCAATGAAAGAATCAGCACAACGTATAAGAGAATACACAAACAATGGTAAGATAGGAGCAAGAAAACATTTTCAAGATTGATTACATTGATTATAATTCAGATAAGGATAAAAAGAAAAAGTAATTACTTTCATTGGATACAATACATGCTTTTAAACTGAATTAACAATGCATCAACACATTGAAAAACAAGGAATACAAGCTTCACGTATAACAATCGGAGAATGTTAACATTATATTCTCATTCTATAAAGAACAGAAATTCAAACAACAAAATCAAGACTACTTTCATGCGCATTTTAATTTCAAAACAATTCCATTGTGTTTTTATGAGACAGCTTATACCAACAGCTAGAACTCCATAAAACGTTGATGAAAGCAAGGTAAATATCAAAAAGAGCTTGAGAAAGAAAACACAAAATATAAACAATGTCCAAGGTCATAGTGAACCATGTAACATCGACTTCAAAATGTAAATCAGACAAAAGCTCTGTGTACCATAAACGTTGAGAAACTAAAATAAAAAACATAAAGAAGACAAAAACATATAAGGTATCATACATCCTGAGATGAGATCTTGAGCCAGCTTGGTGGAGACCTCTTGTATGGCTTGGCTGATGCGGAAATACCCTTTCTGTTCAACAAACAAAAATCAAATCACATTTCAAGCTAATAAAAACATAGATAAATCAACTTCCACTCAGGACTCAACAATATCAATATAAATCAAAAATCAATAAACCGAAATCCACTAATTTACTTCTTCAACCTAATTATCAATCAAAGTCAGAAACAACTCCAAAATGTTCAAATCGTTTTAGCTTAAAACATAACCATAATGAAATTTTCTACTAAAATCATATCAATAACAATCAGAAATCATATTAAAACGAACCTGCTATCCACCTCTCCAACCTAATAACTAATTAAATTTTAACACAACTCCAAAATGTTCAAATAGTTTTCGCTTAAAACGTAAACATAATGATATTTTCCATTACTAAAACAATATCAATAACAATTAGAAATCGATTAACACAAACCTGCTATTCACTTCTCCAACCTAATAACTAATCAAATTCAGAAACTCCAAAATGTTCAAATCGATTTCACTTAAAACATAAACATAATGAAATTTGCTTTACTAAAACCATATCAATATGAATTACAAATCAATTAACACATAACTCTGCAATTAACTCCTACAACCTAATCACTAATCAAATTCAGAAACAACTCCAAAATGTTCGAATCGTTTTCACTTAAAAACATAAACATAATGAAATTTGCTTTACTAAAACCATATCAATATGAATTACAAATCAATTAACACATAACTCTGCAATTAACTCCTCCAACCTTATCACTAATCAAATTCAGAAACAACTCCAAAATGTTCAAATCATTTTCACTTAAAACACAAACATAATGAAATTTTCGTATCGATGTAAGAGGGTGTTTGGGAAGGCTTATTTAAAACAACTTATGACTTTTGATAAAAGTACTTATTAACTTATGTGGTGTGGAAAATGAGTTTTTTAAAAAGTGTTTGGATTAGCTTATTAGCTTTTAGGGGGTTTTTGATAAGGAGTTTTAGATAAGTTACTGGGGAGTTACTTTTCAAAAATGACTTATTAGCTTTTAGGGGATGAAATAAGGAGCTTTTAAAAATAGCTATCCAAACACTTTATTTTAACTTATTTGTTTCTCCAGGATAAAATAAGTTATAAGCACCTTCAAATAAGCCCTCCCAAACACCCTCTAAATCATAAATCGATAAACACAACTCTGCTATTCACTTCTCCAACCTAATCACTAATCAAATTCAGAAACAACTCCAAATCGTTCAAATCATTTTCACTTAAAACACAAACATAATGAAAGTTGCGTATCGATATAAATCAGAAATCGATAAACACAACTCTGCTATTCACTTCTCCAACATAATCACTAATCAAATCCAAAAACAACTCCAAAATGTTCGAATCATTTTCACTTAAAACACAAACATAATGAAATTTTCGTATCGATGTAAATCATAAATCGATAAACACAACTCTGCTATTCGCTTCTCCAACCTAATCACTAATCAAATTCTAAAACAACTCCAAAATGTTCAAATCGGTTTCACTTAAAACATAAACAATAATGAAATCTGCGTTAACAAAAGTTTAAAACCACTCGTTTCAGTCAGAAATCAAATTAGGCAAAACTTCAGAAAATCAAAAAAAAATCTGTGCGCAAATCGAAATCGAAAAGCAAATCTATGAACATCAACAACTATCATACACACAACGAATTCAAAAACAACTCCAAAATGTTCAAATCGATTTCGCTTAAAACATAAACAACAATGAAATCTGCATTACTAAAAGTTTAAAACAACTCGTTTTCAGTCAGAAATCAAATTATTGTACGCAAATCAGAAAGTAAATCTATGAATTCAACAACTTATCATAATATATACGCAATGAATTAGTGGTAAATATGAATGTTAGAGAGAAAGAGGAGAAGGAGTACCCGCCGCTGTGCATGCGTCCCATTCTGGCGGAGATGTGGTGGTGGTCGCCGCTACTTGCGGTGGCGGTGGCGGTGGTTGGCTGAGTGTGCTTTCAAAACCCTAGAATGCAAAGGTGGGCGAAGAAGAACTGATAAATTGTTTATATAGTAGAATTCAGAATGAGGTTTAGAGGTATTGTGGGCTTAATTGGTTTTTGGTATGAGTTGGGCCTAGCTTAATGGGCTTAATTGGTTTTTGGATGAATTACAAAAATGACCTTTTAGTTAATAATACTTTTTTGAAGCAATGAATTTTTCTGGAATTTACTTTTTTGGAACTTACAACTCTAGAATAAATGTGTCATGCCAGGAGCATCCACACTGTTGTGGTTTTTTTTTGGAAGAGGTATCCCAGACCACATTGGGCCCAGACTAATCCTTGGCAATTTTGGGCAGAAACCCGATTGCTAAACCAGACCACACTGTTGTAGTTTTTCAACAAGCTTTTTTATAACTTTTTTCTTACACATTATTGTTAACTCAATAATCTAAAAACCTCTATATACCTTCACTATGCGAAAAACTTCATCCAAGCTTTTTCAAACTTTTTAGGGTCCCACCATATTAACCTTATATCATTTATATAAAAATAAATACATTAAATTTAATATAAATACATATTTATTTATATTCATAAAATACTATTGCATTAATATATAGAATATTTAATTAATTTAATAGTTTTATTAATATAGAATAACAAATTTAATATAAAAATTGTACATATATTAAAAAATAAAAGTGATTAATAAAAAAAAACTCATCTAATACGAGATTTTTATAAAGTTAAAGTGATTAAATATGAAAAACCTATGAAGAAGCAGGTCGTGCAGTTACGACCTATGACGCAAAATATTATCAAAAACCTCTAGCAAAAAACCTTCACACTATGTGAAAAACCTCAAAGAGAGGTTTTTGCTTTTTGAAAAACTTCTGAAAAAGTGAAACGCCCCAAAGCCCAAAGCAACAGACTGGCCCAATAACTTTAAGTCCAACTAAAAACCATGGTGGAAGTTATTGGTAGCTTATGACTTAAGGCTTATAAGAAGCTTACAAGTTCTACTTTCTACCTATGTGGGACGGGTTGTTACAATAAGATGTTACCAACATCCCCCTCGAGGACTCATCATACCTGATGAGCTATGTGGGACGGATTGTTACAATAAGATGTTACCAACATCGCCCTCGAGGACTGGTTTGCCCGGGATGGTACAAGGATCGGCTCTGATACCATTCTGTAACACCCAAAGCCCAAATATATGGGTTGGCCCAATAACTTCGAGTTCAACTAAAAACCATGGTGGAAGTTATTGGTAGCCTATGACTTAAGGCTTATAAGGAGCTTACAAATTCTACTTTCTACCTATGTGGGACGGTTGTTACAAAAAGCTCTCAAAAACCTCCGAAAAACCACATTGTGGATGCTCTAAATCATATTTATATTAATTAATTTATGTGATATATTAATATATTATCATGTATTATGTTAAGATAATTGTTTATTTAGACGGTATGAGGGATACGAGAATGATGTCAAATTAAGAAAACGCGATGACGATTTTCAGTCACACATTTTTTGTTATGGAGCATGGAGATGATTAAAGGAGAGTGACCCGGTCAAAGCTGCTCTTATTGACCGGATAAATGGTTGAGAATCATTTCGCGTTTTCTTAAAAAGTTATGTTTCTCGCATGAACCTTTTTTTAGACAGTATACATACACACACATATAAGTAATTCATGAGCAATTACTTAATATGTTTATGTGCATAATATGCACAAATTTATGAAAATAAAAAACAACTACAGTTACATGTATACATATATGTATACCATCGAAATGAATGCTTACATTAGTGTTTGTCAATTTTTCATTATCCGAAAGCTAATCCTCTAAACCTTTATATTTTATTATCAGCTAACCAATATTCATATATTTACTAGTTGTTAAATAGTTCATATATTCATAAGTTTCTTTTAAATTTGTTTTAGAAGTTTTATTAACCTTTGTTAATCATCTTATATCTAACTATGTTACATATTTTCATTTTTCACTATGTTGTTATATATAAGACTTTGATTTATTGCATCATATTTAGGCACAATTTGTGTAACCCATGATAACATTTTTGATATTTTACACTTTGAGATATTTAGTTTTTGATTGGTGATATAGAAAAACTTCAACCGCAAAATACTATCTTTTATGTTTTTATTTTCAGATTAAAATATCTTACCTTGTTTTTTAAATCATAAACATTCTAAACGTAATCAAAACTAAAATCAGATACATTATTTGGGGAAGAAGCTTTATTTTCTTTAATTTAAAATCTATATTGTTATGGTTTTGCTTTTCTTTTTCTTTACTTTCTCAATATTTTTTTAACGGCAAGTTAACATACATACGTTCCAGCGGTATCGGGCCTCTCAATTGGGCAATCCCACTAATCCGCTGCGACCTGGTCCAACGTATGACTGAACCCGACTAAAAAAGAAGTGGATCCCATAGACTGGATCCTACCGTATCATACATTTTATTTTATTCAAGATTCTTTGGGTCATCCCTCTTCACCATTTTTTGCAAATGCAAGTTATGTTAATATTTATTTATATACGATAAATTTCCAATAATTCAAATACCCAATGATCGATAAAAACATTTTCTTAAATCACACTTCCTCATTGAGGAATTGATCAGGTTTGTATTATAGAAAAAGAAAGAAAGATTTACAGTAATCTTTACATACGATAGATATCCAGTAATTAAAAAACGATTCGACCAAGGTAGTTTTGATCAAAAGTTGAGATTAAGTGAAAAACGTAAATGGTGGTTATCAATGTTGGATGAGAAATGGATACGCATTAAGATAATATACACCGAGATGTACCGAATGTGCGGATCAACTCCCTTCTAAAGCACAATTCATGAAAGAACATGAGATTAAAAGTGATCAACGGTTTAGATCAACGTCTCACGCTTCTAACGTCAAACTCTAACTTTTCACACCAAAGGAGTGTTAGCCTAGTGGTAAGGCTTGGGCACTACATAGTGGTGAACCCGAGTTCGAGCCCTGGGGAACGCATTACTGGAGGTACGGGGGCTTCAACCCCGGGCTGCATGCTTTAGCAGTCAGGGCTTCGGCCCAAAATTGCCGAGGATTAGTCTGGGTCCAATGTGGTCTGGGATACCTCTTCCAAAAAAACTCTAACTTTTCACACCATCATTTGCTTTGGACCAAGTAAAACAATTTTTAAATCACATATTGTCTTGAATTTTCTGGTTATATTAAATCCCTATTTTAATTCATCATAAGTTGATAACAAAAAACATATTCTCATCTTCAATATGTAACACAATAATAACCTGTTCCACATTATACCTATGTCCACCATTGTTAATTGCATCAAGAACCCTACTTTCTATTTCTTTAAGTACTATTGTGCTATTCTTGTGCTATTATACTATTGTGCTATTCTTGTTTCTATTCCTAAGTACCCCAAAATCTTGGCTTCCATCACTACACCAAAAGTTAATCACCGATTCTACGTCAAAAATGCCCACATCGACTACTTTTCACGATCAAGTTTCAAACACGACCAACTGGTAAGCAACGAGTCTTTCAAATTCTTGGCCGAAACCTCCTTCCCTTTCGCCTTCACAAACCATTAATGCCATTAGAATGCAACATTAACAAGAGGAGTATTTGGTGTGTATGTGTAGACGGTCCTAAAAAATCTGGTCGGTCAACGGTTTAGTCAAAGTAGTCAAAAAAATGGGAAACTGGCCGAAATACTCAATCTCATCAACCAAATTCACTTTTTAGCCACTTTTTTCATCCGAAAATAACCGTCTTTACACAGATGTTTAAGCATTTGTGTGAAGACTGATTTATGGAGAGAGAATAATCGTTGCGCATATGCATAAGGATTCTTTACCCAAAAAATTGAATCCTTATGCAAAAAAAAATCTTTTTCCTTTAATTTTTAATCGAAAATCGAGTTTATGCAAATGCACAAGACATTTGTGTAAACACCGGCTAAAATGAGGATCCAATTGAAAAAATAGCTAAAATGTGAAGTTGGTTGTAGATATTGGGCCATTTTGGCCAGTTTCGAACCGGAAGGACATTTTTTTTTGCCAGTGCTATATTAAAATTTTACCTTCACGTTGAGAACGCTCAACATGCGACCATTACAAGTGGTAACATTGACATCGATTACTTCGAGTCCCAAAGAATCAACGGTCTCCATGATCCTCAGAAACCCGTCAGGTTTTTTGGTGCAAATTAGTTTCAGCAAGAAATCTCGAACATCGATTTGGTGTACTTCCACTTGCACCTTCATACGCAAAGAACCAAAACTTAGGGGTAGAAAAATGCAAGGCCCGGCTCGAAAAAGCCAATTAGGCTTATTTTTACACCCAAAGCCCATCACGGCCCAACCCCACCCGAAAAAGCCAGGGGTCTTTTTGATCAATGAAAACAGGTTTAAAAGGGGAAATTGACCAAGATAGCCAATTTCCCCAACCACCTTCACTTTTTAGCCACTTTTTTAAATTTAATTCTCATTTTAGCCAAAGTTATACGTAGAAATTTGAATCATTATGTATGTAAAGATTCAAATTTCTGCGTAAAGAATCCTTACGCATATGTGTAATTTCTTCATCTTTTTCCCTAGAAATCTGAATCCTTATGCAGAAATTTGAATCATTTCGCAGAAATTTGGGAGAAAAAAAGTTTCGCGCCAAAAAAAAATTCCGAATTTCTGCATAAAAAGAATTTAAGTTTCTGCTTAAGGATTTTTTTTTTCCTCCAGAAAGCATCTTCGTAAAGATTGACTATTTTGATAAGTGGCTCCGAAAAGTGCTAAAAGTGAATTTGGTTGATGCGAGGGATATTTTGGTCATTTTCCTATTTGGAAGACGCGGTTTGCACCTCGGTTTTATCATCTTCATCATTTGAAACACGAAAATGCGGTTTAGGAGACGTTTGAGTAGGGCTTCCAAATGCTCGTTTCAGTATGCAAACCTCCACTTCACGATCGTTCGTGGCACAGTCTCGTTCGTCCATTTCCTTAAGCTCGTCTTGAAGTTCCTTCACGTTATTTTCCAACTCTTTTATGTATTCGATCGCATCTCCAACTATTGCAGCTTTATCCATCTGCTCAAATAATCAGATACACTCTTCAAGACCATCTCCAACAGATTCTTTAAAATAGAAAAAATAAAGGGTTTTCTTCTCTATATTGCTCCAACGAATTCCTTAAAATAGAAAAAATAAAGGTTTTCTTTTCTCTATTGCTCCAACAAATTCTCTATAATGTTTTTAAAAACACAGAAAACATTAACAAAATTCCAAGTTTAGAGAATTTTCTAAAACTTGATGTTGGAAGTTGGAACGGAGATGAATATTTTAGTCAACCCCACCAATGAGGTTGAATTATTATTATTTTATATACAGTTTCTTTTTAGTATTGGGATGATTAGAGAATATTATAATTAACAGAATTTACGTTTAAATCTCTAAAATAGAGAATCTATTGGAGTTTGAAGTTGAATGTATTTCTTCTTTAGAGATTTTAACTTTTGATTCTCTGTTTTAGAGAAATTATACAGATGTTGAAGATGTTGTAAGACCGACAAATGAACCAAGAATTTGATGAACGATAACTAAACGGATAAACGAACCTTAGAAATTTTGGGGACTAAAGCACGTAGAGTATAGAGACCATCCTTCATTCGTTTCCTTCGATTTCTTTCAGTTTGAAGATTCTTTGATTGAAACCGTTCTTTCACACTCTTCGGTTTAGCCTTCCTAGTTTCTTTTTCATCCCTTGGGTTCTCGTTACCCAATGAGTTTCTCGATTCATCAATGAATCGAGTTTCAGAGACATGAGCAGAGTCTACAGAAAAGGGTTGTGGAACTGGGAAAAGGAGCTCGAGTTTAGGACCAATGTAATGGTAAGGATACAGATTCAAATGGGTATTCGGATCTTTTTCGTGGAACCCGTAATCCACGATAATACCCAATTGCGCCATAAGGCTTTCTATCATTCTCTGATCAGCCGGAACCTGAATATTCATATGTGAATGTTGAATTAGTTTGAAAATAGAAGTTGCAAGTTCTTATATTAGACCACCATTCATATGTGAATATGAGACTTACATATTTTGATCTAAATAGCTCAATTAGACCACCATTAACAGGAACTACAAGTTGAGTTCCAGTTGAATCCTGTTACATTGAAATTAAACAATTCATTATATTCATGTTAAGTGTTGGGTTCACGTGAGACAATATGTTTTCGTTAGATTACAAAATAACACTACGATTTTACACGAAAACATTGGTGAAGGTATGGAAAATGCTAACCTTCCCACAACAAAAACACTGTGAATGTTTACCTTCATAGTGCTTGTTGCGAGTGTTCAGTGTTATTTACGTGGTCTCACGAAAACAGGTTGGGTTCAATGAGACTATCCTGTTTTCATGGGACCACAAAATAACATTTAACTTCACAGCAAAACATTGTGAAGGTATGAAAAACCCCTAACCTTCACAACAAAAACACTGTAAATATTTACGTTCACGGTGCTTTGTTGTGAAGGTTCACCGTTATTTATTTGGTCTCATGGTCATAGGAAAACAGGTTGGGTTCACGTGATCCCAACCTGCTTTCCGGAAACCACAAAATAACACCGAAACTTGACAGCAAAACATTGCGAAAGCATGAAAAACATCGAACCTTCATGGCATAAAACACTATGAAGGTTCACAGTGCTTTGCTGTCAATTTTCAATGTTATTTATGTGATTTCAAGGAAACGGGTCGGGTTCACATGAGACAATTTTGTTTTCGTGAGACTCATGAAACCACAAAATAACACTGAAATTTCACAGCAACACATTATGAAGGTATGAAAAACACCAAACTTCACACGAAAACATTATGAAGGTATGAGAAACACCAAACCTTCACAGCAAAAACACTAAAAAAAATTTACCATCACACTGATTTACTATGAAGGTTCTGTATCATTTATGTGGTCTCACGTTGATCCCAAATATTCATCTTAATAATAGATTTCTAACTAACCTCATCTCTAAAACACACACACACACACACAAACCATACTCACATTACTTAGCCAAAATGGTTGTTTAGACAATGCTACTTCTCCATGAATCCTGTTTCCAAATTCAGCCATTAAAACACTTCTTTCAAACAATCATAACAACAAAAACATCAAACCATAAAACATCCAAAACGATTTTACCCCGGATAAATCGGCAAGAAAGAAGGAATCATAGCAAGTTTCTCACAAGCATTTGTTCTCAAACAATGCTTAACATAAGTATCTTTGCAAATATAAGGCATACAAAGCTCCATTTCATCTTTTTCCTCTTTGACATTTCCACAAACACCTGGGCTGCTACCACTGCAACAACACCCAATCCACTCAATACACCTGAAAACATCACAAAATCCAAAACCCAGTTGAAATTAATCATAATTAGTGCCTTAAATCGAGCTAAACACAATCATGGATTCATAAATTCATAATTAACATGAATAATAATTATAAATTTTATAATAATAATAATACCTTAAAGGATCATCATCACTGATCTTCCAAACAATGCAGTAGTCCCATGATTTGGTTTCTGTAAGGGGTCTTAGCAACTCCAGTATCTTGGATAAAACCCTCATTTCAGATGGTTGTTTTTGGGGATTCTGATTTCAATTTTTCAAACAAATGGAAGGTGAATTAGGTGGGTTTTTGAATTGGTGTGTGTGGATATGTGTTAGTGTGTGAAACTGAAAAGGGAATTTGATTTGGAGTACCTGAAAAATGATGATGTGATTGGGAAAGAAGGAAGGAAAATCTGTTTGTGGAAATGGTACAGTAATGGAGTTTTGGAACTGAATTAAAGGAGATGGGAGTACCAGAAAAGAAAGAAGAGGGAATAATTGCAGGCAGGCTTTGAAAAGGACGTTTGTATGCCTTGCGGTTCTTTTCCGTACCGTAAGGCTATCGGTACCGCCTTCGGGATTCGCGGCGGTTTTAGTTAGCGGGCTCGGCGGTCATTGGCGGAATGCGGTATGCGAGAGGCGGGCTCGGCGGTGGGCTCGGCGGTCGGTTTCCCCAAACTGATTGAACCACTTCTCTCCTTCCTCACACTCTTTTTCTCTTCTTTAATTTGGGTATTCGGTTTGGTGGGTTGTGGTACTTGACAGAGTTGGGGCTGGATAGGCTTATTGTGGGCTTGTAGGTAAAGCACTAAAGCTGATGTAGCAGAGTGGGTTGCGCTACCGATAGCTTAAGTACTGCTTTCATTTTCTTAAAAAACAACGTTTTATATAATATAGGGTTCAGTTTCATTTTCAGTATTCGATTAAAATTTTGCGTAGAAAATTAGAATATGCCTTTAGAAAATTTTGAAAAACTACTAAACTAAGTATTCTAGTTTACATAGGAGTTTGAAAACAAAAATTTTCATTTTATTGGAAAACTTTTTAAAAACTAAATAAACCAAACGTGTTCCTCAAGTTTTCATATTCCTTGGATAATTTTCTTAGAAAACTGGAGTTTTCCACAAACAAATGCAGCCTTGGTTATTTTTATTGCAGGTTTAGACACTCGGATCGGTGGTGGATTGATAAACGCTAACTATCTAAGAGAACATGAAAATGACCGAGTCACATATGGTTTTACTTTAAAGTTATATATAGAATCATATATGATTCAACGTGACTTTCTTCTGCAACTTAACTCGTTTGCGATCATTTTTTAGCCATTAACGTAAGATTACATGTAATTTTGCACATCATTTGTCGTTTTCTTATCTTTTAAAATAATTAGTGTGCGTTTTAGTATCAACTTTTTTATAGTGTACATTGTTAAAGGAAAGTTTTAATTTACTATATTTTTTATCTCCAACGAAATTCATAAAGACTAAAGAACAAATAGTTTGAAGTTGTTTTTATCAAGCAATTTTTGTTGACCTGCTGAATTGAATTTGAGCTTATCTTAATACCATTGGGTTGAGTTCGATATTGGCTTGATTCATTTTTAGATCTACTTAAACAACATTGCTCAAAATTAACTGAAAAATTATAAATAATATTCTGTCTAAAAACTTAATATTCAAGGAAAAAATAAGAACTTTTAGTTTAATAGTTTTTTGGTTTTTATTGATTTATATTCCGTTTTAAAAATAGGTTTTATTAGTCATTCGGATATAGACCCGTCCTAGGTTTAGTCCTCACCCTAACTGATCCCTTTTAGTTTGGGGTCAAGCTACTATCTCGGATCCAATTTCATTTGTGCATTATGACTACAGTTACAAAAACAGAATCATATTTAATTTATCAAAAACGAAAAATAACAAAAAAAGAAACACATTCAAAACGAGGATTATTGTTTCTTTATTTTTTGGCACCATATGTTTAACGAAAGCAATATGATGCAAACGTGAACTTTGAGGTTGACTAAGAACCTTTGTATCAAACATTGTTGCTCAATACCTACCTTTTTAATTCAATCCAAGATCATTGACTCCTTCAAGTCAAATATATGTCAAAATCCAACCATGATATAAACTAGCCACTTATTTCCTTTTGAAAAAAAGTTAATTAGTTTGGTTCCATAATGAAAGTTGACGAAATTGGAACCGATTAGGAGGAATTTGAGTATAAAGGTGGCGTTTGGTTTATGGATTCTGATGGAATGGAATTGAATTGAAATCCTGAACTCCTTTAACTAAATTCCTTTCCATTGTTTGGTTCATGGATTCTGACGGAATGCAATGTCTGAATTTCATCAACATCCTTAAGTAAATGAATTGGTCATTCCATGGCAAAGGGTAAGGATTTGATTGGAAAGGAATGTTAAAAAAAATTGGACAAAATTGCCACTCAACCTAATAAGCACCACCACCTCCGGCCACCCACCACCTCCGGCCTCCGCCAACGGCTCTGGCCGCCGCCACCATCGCCACCGGCAACCACCACCTCCGACCACCATCGCCACCGGCCATAAATGAAAAAAAAAACATAAAACGGTTTTTCGGTCATTTACCAAAATTTAAAAGATGGTCTAGTCTAGTGGGTGGAGGTAACATCCTTGTGCCTTCAGGGGATGGTATCCTCAGTTCGCCAAGGTTCAAACCCCGTAGGCGATGACTTGTTGCGGTACTTAGCTTTTGGGCCGGTCCATAAGGCCGGTTCATGGGCGCGGGGGATTAGTCAGTGCCTGTTTGGATCCGGATACCCCCGGAACGTGTGTGTGAGTTATCTGTCTTTCAAAAAAAATTTACCAAAATTTCATTCCAATTCCAAAGCTACATTCTGTGAACCAAACAAGCACATTCCAATTTCTTTAGCAGATTCCATTCCAATTCTGCCAACCAAACAGGTAGTCAAACCTAACAACATTCCATTCCAATTCCTTCAAATTCAAATTCTTATGACAGATTCCACTCCATCCAAAAACATTTTGCGAACCACCTAAGAGGGTGTTGTTTGGTTGAATTTGATGTAAATGGAATAACAAATTTCTTTAACCAAAATTCTTATTAATGTTTGGTTCACGGAATGAAGTTGATGGAATCATTTGAATTTCATAATTTAAAAAATTCGTCATTTTTTGGCAATGAATGAATTGAATTCTTACCAACCAAACACGCCGTCAAAATTTAATTCCAATTATTTCAAAGTCAAATTTCTTTAATGGATTCCAATTTCATCAAATTGCATTATGAAAACCAAATGCTCATTAAAAGAAATGAAATGGAATTTGATAAAAGAGTTCTGTCAATTTAATTTTATCAAATTCCTATGAATTTTGGTGAATCAAAAAATCCCTAGTTTTTTTGAGTTGGAGAGGGTTTTTCATTGTGACTTTGCATGCTCAATATTTTCAAGGGATATGTAAATACATAAGGATTTATCTATTTCACCAAACAGATTTTGGTTTAGTGGTACCAAGAATTAAAGTTTTCTTACACAATTTAGTCGGGGAAAACCGAAAAATATACATGAATTTATATATTGTATATAAATGTCACGTAATTTAATTAAAAAATATGTATTTTGCCTTCATTTGAAATCTAATAAAATTACGATAACCTTTATAACGAATGCGTCATGTGGTATTTCACATGATATCTTTTTATCCAGCTTAAACATATTGTATTGGTTAACACATATTTCTTTCACAATGTGAACATTCTTATGTGTTTGTAAACAAAAAACTACAATTTATAACATTCCGATGAATACTAATCTTAGATTTAAAAAAAGTAACATGTAAAACAATATCTTATGATAATAGTTTTCACATTATAGCGAGTTCTTAAAAGTATTATTCGCCTGTTGGCTCCTTGAGTGTAACAATGACGCAGCACTTTCCTAACCGAGGCAAATGTGAGGATCAGTGTACTGATCCAAAATGACCATGGTGCATTGATTACTGGTAGATCAAAGCCCATTGATGGGGTGCCAGCCATCCAAAAGTGTGAAGCTCCGACACTCCTACAAGCCATGTCTTGAGCAATCGACTCAAGCTTCTACCTAAAACTGACTCAAAGGTTGTTGTGGATGTGCTAAATTCTATGGATGAAGACATTTCGTATGAGTTCTTCCACGTCCTACTATTAGGAGCCGGACGAATGGGGGTAGCTCTAACGCTCTCCCATCTATCCCATTTCCTATCAAGAGTCCTCCTGTTACGTTCTCTAATTTATCATCTTTAATTTTTTTTTTAAAGTATGACAAATGCATTACCACTAAAACCAAACCCAAACACACGAATACAAAAAGCACAACTCAAAGCCACCTAGTTTACAATGTGCAAACCAAGAAACAAAAGGAAAAGCAATAACGATACGAAGCCAAAAAAACACTTAGGCTAGTCGCACCGCAGGCTTGGGTTGGCAGCGGCTCAACCCGCTGAACCCGGCGGGTTGAAGGTGTAGCGGTGCGCAGAAGTGAAGCCGGCGGGTTGGAAGCTATTCACGGGTTGGGAGAGCCGTTGTTAAACGCTCTCCAACGGATATATATTTTTTTTTTGTTTTTTCTTTTTTTTTCTTTTTCATTTATACCCTCTATATATATATATACCCTCCATACACAACATATACACATACCAAATATCTTATTCCAACCAAATTTCTTCATCCTCCAACCAAATATCTTATTACACCACTACTCTCTTCTACTCACATCCACAATGGCACAACCCGCTTATTTCAACGATTCATCATCCACGGATACCGACGAATCCTGGGAACGAGATGCGCAAATGTTTTCGCATCTTGTCCAACAAGCAAACGCATCATCATCGATTCCTCGTTCGAAGGCCCCTAACATAGACAGGGGTCGGGTAGAAGGTAACGCAAGGCTAATGGCGGACTACTTTGACGATAACCCGACGTACCCGGAGGAGATGTTCAGGCGACGTTTTAGGATGTCGAGAAATCTATTCATACGAATAGTGTATGATTTATACACACGGTACCCATATTTCCAACAACAGTACGATGCTACGGGGTTGCCGGGTTTTTCCACACACCAAAAGTGTACGGCGGCAATTCGGCAACTGGCGTATGGAATAACCGGTGACGCATTTGATGACTACGTCCGCATGGGAGAGTCAACGGCACGCAAGTGTCTAAACCACTTCGTTGAGGGAATTATACAAATGTATGGAAAAGTATATTTACGCAAGCCGACTTACGAAGATATTCAGCAGTTGTACGCCGCGCACGATGACCGTCACGGATTTCCCGGCATGCTCGGTAGCCTTGACTGCATGCATTGGGAATGGGCGATGTGTCCGGTTGCATGGCAAGGTCAATACCATCGAGGCGATAAACCGCATCCGTCAATCATTTTAGAAGCGGCGGCCTCCCAAGACACATGGATTTGGCACGCATTCTTTGGTTGTCCCGGTGCCATGAACGACCTAAACGTGCTCAATCATTCGCCCATCTTCGAAGATGTGTATAACGGAATCGCACCCGACCGAACTTTTCAAGTAAATGGGGCGACCTACAAGCACGGATATTATCTCGGGGATGGGATATATCATGAATGGGCTACTTTTGTCAAAGCGTTTTCCTATCCGGAAGACGATAAACGAATTAAGTTTAAGGGAGCGCAAGAAGCGGCACGTAAAGATATCGAACGAGCTTTCGGCATTCTCCGTAAACGTTGGAATATAATCAAACAACCGTCTCGCTTCATGGAGATACCTACGATGCGCAAAGTTATGTACGCGTGTATCATATTGCACAATATGATACTCGAAAACAAAAACAAGGCCATTTGTGTTGTGCCGAACGATATTCCGGATCCACCTAACCCGCAACTCACTGAGGAGCAACGTATGGTGAATATTTTCCAAGTGAGAAACTCAACTATTCACCATAATCTTCGGGCGGATTTAGTGGAACATATTTGGAACCTCGATATTGATTTTTAGTTTTTTTTATTAATGTTATGTAATTTTTTTTATTAATGTTATGTAATTTTTTTATTAATGTTATGTAATTTTTATTAATATTAGAATTTTCAAATTATTTTTAACAATATTATTTATTTAATTATATTATTTAATTAAATAAAATAAATGAAATAAATAAAATAAATTGAAAAGTGAGAGGGTTGGGAGGGTTGGATGTGTGTTGTAGAGGGTTATGGGAGGGTAAAGAGAGGGTTGACCAAAAGCTGATGTGGAAGCTGATGTGGCAGTCAAAAAGTGAGTGGGTTGAGAGGGTTGGAGAGTATGGGTGTGTGTAGCCTTACAATCGAACTGAACTACATACCATTACACAAACAAACAACGCCACTCGTATATTTTACACAGTCCCACTTCAGCCCGATACTCATCATCCATCCAATCCGCTTGTTAGCCACCGTATTGTTCCGAAACTACGACAGTCACATCAACTATATCATCCCTTTCGCCCCTGCGATGACCACAATCTTTGGTCTTTGGAAACCCATTAACTTATTTAACCAATCTTTTATTCCAAAATAAATACACTTCTGTGTTTTGTCACACTTATTTGTGTGAGACCATGACTTTTAGTTTGGAAACAATATCCATTCAACCTCGTGCCAAAATAGAAAAATTAAAACCAATTTTTGGTCAAAACTCAAAATCACTCCATTATTCCAAAACGCGTTGAAAACTTAATATTTCCACCATTGTTGCATTCCTTCCTTCCACGCACCACACACAGTTGTTATTCTACTGGATTCAATCCACAAATTCCTATAAATCTCATCACATAATCTTCATCAAACCTTACAAAATTCAACAACAATCGAAGAACAAAAACATCAAATTCACAATCGAGAAGGCGAAAATCGATCCGTAATTCCATAAATGTCGATCAAAATCGACGAAACGATCGTCATCCGTGACGTCTGGTCCGAAAACCTAGAATCCGAATTCGATCTCATCAGATCCGTCATCGATCGCTACTCCTTCGTCTCCATGGACACCGAGTTCCCCGGCGTCGTCCACCGCCGGTCGTCATCTCCGGCGAATCCGTACAATCCGTACAATCATCTCCGGCCGCCGTCGCCGGAGGACAACTACGACCTCCTCAAATCAAACGTCGACGTCTTAAACCTCATCCAGCTCGGCCTCACTCTCACCGACTCCGCCGGAAACCTTCCGTCGTTCTGCGACGAAAATTCCGGCGATGGCGATGCTCGCCGTCGCCGGAGTTTCATCTGGCAGTTCAACTTCAGCGACTTCGATCCGGCGCGTGACCAGCACGCGCCGGAATCGATCGATCTGCTGAAGCGCCAGGGGATCGATTTCGACCGAAACCGATCCCACGGAGTCGACTCGGTCCGGTTCGCCGAGTTGATGATGTCATCAGGACTCGTCTGCAACGACTCAGTGAGTTGGGTGACGTTTCACAGCGCGTACGATTTCGGTTACTTGTTAAAAATCCTCACGCGCCGGGAGCTGCCACGTGGACTACACGCGTTTCTGGATATTTTGAAGGTGTTTTTCGGTGATGACGTGTATGATGTTAAGTATATTATGCGGTTTAGCCGGAAAAGTTTGTATGGCGGTCTGGACCGGGTGGCGAGTAGTTTGGAGGTGGACCGGGTTTGTGGGAAGTGTCATCAGGCCGGTTCGGATAGCTTGCTGACGTGGCATGCGTTTCAGAAGATGAGGGATGTTTGGTTTGAAGGAGATGGGGTGGAGAAGTATGCTGGGGTTTTGTATGGGTTGGAGGTTTAGTAAAGGGTTAGACATTAGAGGGTGTTTGGTTTAGTGAGGGCAAATTGGTAAATTAATCTAATAAAAAAAATTATTTAATTTAATCTTTGCGTTTTTTTCGATCGTGTTAGGAATAACGAGCCTATGGAACGGATCTTGTTTAAGTGAGGTCGTACGTGGATTATGACTTTACATCTTGTTTCAAATGAAATACGGAAATATGGTTAAAAGTTGTACTGTGATAGTTTTTGAACAAATCGTGTTCAAGCAAAGTCGTACGTGGATTACGACTTTACACTGTATTTCAAATGAAATAAGGAAGTATGGTTAAAAATTGTAATGTGATAGTTTTTGAACAAATCATGTTAGTAAGGTCGTAAGTGATCATAAGTTTACACCCTAATTCAAAGGAAATATGAAAACATGGTTAAAAATTGTACCGTGATAGTTTTTTGCGTTTTTTGATAATTAAAACTGTGGAAATTTTAAATGTTTGCTTTTTTCACTGAACAAAAACCTTTTCGACTAAAATCAAGTGTTAGCATCTTCAAATTCTCCATAAAAATCAAAATTTTTATAAAAATATATATTCAACTACGAATCCTGATTCATTTTGCATAATTGTACAATCTCTACCGTTTTTGGAGAAAGTTTTGTTAATCTTTTGGAGCCAAAATGATTCTCAAATCTCCAAAATCTCTATTTTTAAAATTTTAAAGTATCTATTTAGATTTTTGAGTTTTTTTTTTCATTTGTTTAACATAATTTGTAACCTTTAAAAGATTTCATAACCTTTTACAAAAAATTAATTTCGGCCAACAAGTGTACTTTACTTTATACCGATTTCAATCTTTCTTTCACAATCTTTGACCAACAAAAATTCAAACCTCCATCAAATTCTATTTTATATATTTCTTTTATATTGTTTGTATTTATAACAAACTTTGAAAAAGAATATAGACATATATCAATTTGATTATTTTAGGCAGGGAAAATTATATGTTTGCTTCCTGTAATTAGATGCTTTTTAACGAATATTATCCTTTTTCTTATTTTTGAAAATTACATCTATCTGATATTATTTTTTACAATGAACATAGTTTATCTGTTTATGTAATTGCAGTTTTTTGATAAGTTTGCTTTCTAAATAAATTACTAACAAATATGAAAATATGGTTCTAACTACTAAGAGCATCTCCAATGGTTAACACTATTTTTTACACCAAATGTTAAAAATAGTGTAAAAAGTAGTGTAAGATTTAGTGTTATTACCAAATATTCTCCAATGGGTAACACTATTTTTTACACCAAAAAAGTAGTGTGAAAAATAGTGTTACACCAAATTTGGTGTTATACTATTCATCACACTAAATTTAGTGTGAAAAGCAGTGTCCCCATTGGAGATGTGAATAGTAATATTTACACCAAATTTGATGTTTAGTGTAAGATTTAGTGACCCCATTGGAGATGGTCTAAGGACCCAACTCGTTGTAAAATACAATCATAAAGACATAATAATTATTTGATTTTTTCATTAAAAAGACCTGCTATAAACAAAAAGAAAAATTATAACAAATTAACAATGTAGAATACCGATAGATTTTTTCATTAAAGTTTGAGTTTGCTTGGTGGGGGTGATGACATAGCCGAAACTCTTTCCCTCGTGTTCTCCTTCCGCTTTCAAAAAAAAAAAAAAAAAAAAGATAACTTACACACATGTTTCAAGGGTATCTGGATCCAAACGCACACCTACTAATCCCCTTCGCCATGTATCGGTCCTAGGGACCGGCCCATGAACTCGCTCCTGAACTAACCCAATAGACTAACACAAGAGCTAGGTACCCAGCAAGTCGTCCCCGTCAGTTCGAACCTTGGTCAATTGGGGATATCATCCCCTGAAGGCACAGGAGTGTTATTTCCACCCGCTAGACTAGACCATCTTTGGTAGAATCTATATATATATTAAAAGAAGGTTTTTGCTGATGTCATCAAAATGAAATTGAGTGATTTCATTGGTCAATTAAACAAATCCTATGAAATGATGATGTCATAATCTATTTCCATTTTTTTTTTCCAAAATTTACATACCTAAAATTTCTCATTAATTTATTAGTTTCCTTTTTATAATTTACATTTTGTATCCTTATAATTATTTGATTAAATTACTTATTACCCCTTAGTTTTTCAATTTTCAATTTTCAATTACTTATTACCCCTTTTTATAATGTATATGAATTAAAACCATTTAAATTTTTTGTTTTTCTTTTTTATAAATTAACCCTTATAATCGTCTTGACGATACCTTCAAAATAAGTATAATATTGAATATTTTTTTAATTTATTTATATTAGTAAATATTAAGAATAGATATAAATTAAGTTGTTTACATTTTATTACAATTCTATCGTTGATATTCTTGAAATTTAAAGATTCCTATTTTTAATCTAAATTTTTTATAGATTATTTATAAATAATAAAAGTTTATTTTATTTAAAACGCTATTGTTGATGTTCTTGAAATTTAAAAATTCCATCATTTTAATCTTACTAATTCTATAGATCATTTATAAATAATATATTTTTTTAAAACCCTACAAATCAAAAACACTATATAATTTATTTTATAATTCCTCCCGTTTTAGAATCATTCACGAAATCCAAATCTTTCAACAAAAGAATTTCAGATATTTTAACAACTATTAGATGACTAAAATATTTAATAATAAAGTAAGAGTAATTTTTTTTCATTTAAATCGTTGATTAATTAGAATTATTTTAATAAATAATAATTCTCTACTTACTCGATTTCAAAGAAAACTTTGAGTAAAAAAAATGAAAGAAAGGTAATTTAAATGTTATATATATAATTTCCTAAATGATTATGATTAAAATAAATCATTAATGTTTCTTTTATCAATTAACTAAGTCATATTTATATTGTTAATTGGATATTACGTTTGGTTTGTGGTGAATTATTTGCGAACTTTATAATGCAAATGTTAATTCTTATTAGAAACTAAAACAATACGTTTAAATCGTCCGTGTATTACACGGGCCATTAACTAGTACCGATATATATATATATATACGATTTTCCTAGGATAATTTATATACGACATTAAATGATTATTATTTACTATTGAAATCTATATATCAAAGCATGTGAAAAGCGTTGTTGGTAAAACCAATGAAATCTCTTATGAGTTATGATGATATCATTTATTAACTTTAGGCAACAAATTCTTTAGTATTTT
Organism: Centaurea solstitialis; assembly: GCA_030169165.1. Classification (NCBI taxonomy): domain Eukaryota; kingdom Viridiplantae; phylum Streptophyta; class Magnoliopsida; order Asterales; family Asteraceae; genus Centaurea; species Centaurea solstitialis. The sequence goes on from CM058043.1 coordinate 99,109,360, forward strand.
GGAAAAAAGGACAAATGGCAAAACCTTACTTTTAACAGATCGATGAATTCTTTTTATAGTTTGGTCTGTCAAAATCATATTATTTACCTTTAAAAAATACTAATATTTATGATTTACTAGTTACTAGTGCATCATAATTATTTTAGTATTTTATTAAACTAATTGGTAAAAAATGTTTAAATATTTTTTTTAAATTTAGATGTAATATTGACTAATTTCAGATTCTTTTGATGAAAAAATGTATTAATATGTAAATATAATTGTACATTTATAACTAGTGTTAACTAAACAATCAAGGAAAACTAGTTGTTTTGGACGAGTTGCTTAACCTTTTAGCCAAAAAGTTTATGTACAAAACAAAATCTCATAAATTTCATGCTTTTTATGAAGAAAATATGATTTTGGTTGACTATTTCGTAAGATAATAAGTATATTTTGTAAGCTAACATAACATTTCATTGTTGTCATGTCCATTTCGTATGCCAACCTTGCCATAACCCTATAAATTCAGATAAAATACAGTTTGCAAAAGATAAAATGAACGCTTCTGAAATATTGGGTATTTTGGTCCAATAGAAAAAATGGACAAAGAAATAAAAAGGTTCCATTTTTCTTAAATAAGCCAAATAGAGTTAATAAGCACCCACCCAAAGGGAATAAAACGTTTATACAAATAGAAAGACAAGGAGATAAGCTAGGATAAGAAATAAGACAAGTCTGTTAAATATTTGTATAGTATAAGGATCCCTTTGTAATTTTTTTGTTTATATATTGTTGTCAATACACGCAACCCTAATCAAGGGTTTTCCACACATTCTCACAAAGTCGATATAGGATAGTTGCACAATAGTTTAGGCTACCCTACTACCTTGTTTGCTAATAGCCTTAACCGAAAAGGACTCTTGATTGAAATCATAGAACAAATATGAAACACAGTATCTCAGAAGGTGTAATTAGGCTAAAAATATATCATACGACTTTACGGGCCTTTAGTTATCGTAAATATGCCTCTACCAAGAAAAGAAAATTCCTAGATTCATCACCGCCACTAATTCAGTTTCTCATATCATCATTCGCCTTATAATAATAAAAAAGAGTTATTTTAAACGATTAACTAGATCAACTTTCCTTGTGGTGCTCCCTCCCTTGTGGTTGTGGACTTGTGGGCTTGTGGCGTGGATTTAATCATTTAAGAGTGGATTTTAAAAGTATGTTAATTGGGTGTGTGTAATCTGCTGCCCACAAAATAAAAAAGGAATAGGCTAATTGCACCATTTGACTTACCAACCACACCCTTATGAAGTGAATTGTTCCCTTACACAAATCAATATCAAACTCTCTTTTTACATTCTCGATGCATCACACCCTTACATTCTCAATGCATCACACCCCTATTAAAAGGGTGCAAATAGCAACCCCTTTGAAAAAACTATATAAGCTCTCCTAAAATTAAGTTTATTGTATATATTTGTACTTGACATATAATAAGTTATGCTATGATTGAAGAGTGTAATGATGAGGATGGAAGTCTACCCTACACAACACTACCCAAAATTATTCCTTTATACATGGATTAAGGTAAGTGCTCTAATCGCCCTTACATCGTGGACCTCTACACTTTACACCTTTTCTTTGTGTGAATTAATAAATAAAGATTAAAAACCATTATATTTTGTTATAGTTAGAGAGTTCAAAACAACATACCAAACCACTAATAATGTAGGATTACTTGTCATAGGCTTCTCCACTTAGATTCATGATCTTTGAACCTGTATTGTTTAGTAGTTGGAAGAAACATGTTAATCCAACAACATCTAGATGTTCAGATTAAGTTTAACCCATGATGAAAGTTATTAGTAACCCATAACTTTATAAAAAGATGAAAAATATACATATTTATTTATGTAAGACGAGTTGTTAAAACATGTAGATATGTTCCTGATATTTTTTATGTCTTGGGCGAAAATATAAAAAAAGGGTCCTCAATAAATAATACTGAATTCAATAAATACTATAGTTCATATAAAATAATTTTACTTCTTTTTTCTTTTTTGGATTTTTGAAGACATATGTTTTAATATAAAATGTTAGATGTAAATATTATAACAATTCACTCTAAATAGAAGAAGACCACAAACATTGTATATTGAAGACTTAATACCAAGCCTAACCATCCTTTATTGCTCTAGAATAAACATATAAAATAAATAACAATTAAATTTTCAACTAGCTTAAACACAATTTTGAAATACACTAAGATAACTAATTTATTAATAAACTTATTAGTTAACAACTATTTTTTTAAGGCTTATAACTCTCATAATAACTCCACTTCTATTCGTTTATGGCTTAAAAAGATATTAATCATAGCATGATAGCAACATATTTTTATTTGAGATAGTATATATTTTATATATTTTAATAGATAGTGTGGATAATGATGAAAAGATGTACATACTTCAATATAGTTGGACAAATATTCTTTTGTCTATATGTTTACACACAATAAGTATTAAAGTATGGAAGACTATCACTAAGATATAGAGAATATTAGCCTACTATAGAAAGATCTTTCCATAACTATCTATACAATCTACAGAAAATATTTGGCTATTATAGGGACAATTTTGGAATTCTATTTGTTCTCTATTAAAAAAAACAGAAAATCTGTTGAAATAAAATGGAGAATATAATCTTCATTCTTTTTTATTTTAGAAAATCTATTAGAGATGTTTCAAGATTATCTGTATTCTAGACCTCTAAAAAAGGTGCGCACATAAACCCCAGAAACCTAAAAACTAAACACCAAAAACCAACACACACAAGAAGTTGCCGGCGATGAACATGAAACCGCTCTACCATCTTCTTCAACATCTTTTTGGTGTTTGTCTGCTGCAGCGCCCACAGATGATAGATAGGTGTGTACGTGAGGTATAAGTTAGGGATATTAGCAACATTGGCTAGAATATCGGTGATGAAATGGCGGTCTTCATAGCAAAAATCGAAAAAACTCATTTCTTCCAAACAAGAGATATTCTCATTAATATTTTTTCTATCTTTTAGAATAAATGTCAGACCTACGGACCTCTCCCTTACACCAATTTTAAATGAGATATACCAATTCTTACGGTTTGATTCATAAAAATAGAATATGTTGATTAAGGAAATAAGAGCTTCTGGGATTCTCCTCACAGCATGAACAACTTCGTAGGCCCATCCTTGCTCCTTGGATCAGTCAAAGTGCATAGAAGCTACCCGTATGTTATAATTATGCTATCAGTACCCAACCCTACTGCCACATCAGCTTTTCCTCAACCCCACAATTTACCTTCTGGAATATTCTCAGATTAGTACCCAACCATCTCATTTAATTAAACACACCCCTTACACACAACAACCCGCTCACAGCGGTGTGAGGAACCCTCTAGCCTGCCGAACCAGCCGAACCAGCTGAAGCCGCCTAACCCGCTCCCAGCCATGCGGTACGCATGGCTTTAGGGGTGTTCACAATTCATTTCGACTCAATTAGCAGGAAAAATGTGAGCTAAAGCGCATCAAACAGATATCTGGTTACCTGAACCGCGGGATAAACCACACCGAACTAAACCAAAATTAGTCGGTTACCCGTAGTTCGGTTCACTGTTACCCAACTTTTATATGAAAACATTATGTGCAATATAAAAATAATACCAAAAACAACAACTTAAATTAACTTTTATTGTTTAAAAATATCCATTATTCAGTTGTCTACTATCTATAAATTAAATATAACATTAATAAATGTACTATTTATATCGGTTCAAATCGATTACCCAAGGATACCCACTAACCCACCTACAATCCATTAAAACCGAAACCAACCCGTAAAAACCCTTCTATTCAATCCTCGAATTTTGCGGTTTTCAGTTTCGGATCAGTTTCTCGGTCTTGCCGAGTTTTTTAAACACCCCTATACCAATAATGAAAAGAGTTTAAAAAAAGTGAAGGAAATGTGAGGGATCGGACAAAACCATGATGAAAAAGCAAAGAATAAATAAAGTTAATGATAGAGGCGATCGGAAATAATGTCTGCATATGGATTCATATCCGACATTAGTTTAACTTTTTATTTTTTGTTTTTACTTTTATCTTAACTTTGGCTAAGTCCCATAAACTCTGATTTGACTCATCTGTCCCCCTATGACACAAATCTAATTTTGTTTTCATACTCTTTTTCCACCGATTATTCTGAAAAAAAAAACACTTCTTTTGTATCCTTTTCTTAAAACACCACCAACAAGTTACTATTGCCACTTCATTTTTGGGGGATTTTAACTATTTTAATAATACATCTCGATATATTAAAAAGAAATATTGTATAATTAACCTTGTTAGTGGAAAATTCAAATAAAAATCTCCATTTTCTTCTTGTTGGAAGAGTGTCTGGGCAAAAGTCCGACTAATTCTCGACAATTTTGGAGGTTAAACATGACCCTACTTAAATGTCCACATGCAAGCGCACGGGAAGGCTCGAACTCGGTTAGGACGCTATAAACCCCCTGAGCGAAAACCAATCCACCACAGCACTGGAAGATACATCTCGAATTTCAATATTAAGTATTTTTACTTTCTTTCTTCAAATATATTTTAATATACATTTCAACAACTATGTTAAAGTAGAAAAAAATTAAAACCATTTCTAACCGTTTTTTATAATTTTTTCTAACATAAAAATGAAAGATTAAAATCTCTAAAACTTTTTTTTTCTTACCTATAATGGCTTTTCTATTTTAGAGAAACTATTATCATATATTATTAAAATATACATCATATTTATATGTTGGAAGATATTAAAACAATGTTTCTCTTTATTAGAAATTTCTTCAAAATTTTCCATTTTATAGAATGTGATAGCAAATTCATTAAAAAAACTCACTTTTTTTCTATTTTAACAAAATTGTTAGAAAGGCTCTTATAAGCCTCTAAAAAGTATTTAACATAAACCAAAGGAGTGTTAGCCTAGTGGTAAGGCTTGGGCATTACATAGTGGTGAACCCAAATTCGAGCCCTGGGGACACATTATGGAGGTACGGGAGCTTCGACCCCAGGCTGCATGCTTTAGCAGTCGGGTTTCGGCCCAAAATTGCCGAGGATTAGTCTGGGCCCAATATGGTCTGGGATACCTCTTCCACAAAAAAGTATTTAGCATAATTGTTATAACATTATATACATTGAAATTACTAGAAACATATCAATTTTCAAACATAACGACTTACTTTTAACACTTTCAATAAATAACTTGACCTAATTTTAAAAGAATTTTGACATAATAAAAGGTGCATTTACCATTGCCATTTTTCTACCATACAAGAATTATGATAATTTTGATGATAAAATCTCCATAAACTATAATAAAAAAACTTGCTAAAATAAAATGTACCAAATACTTGTTTACAAGATAAAAGAAAGAGAGACATAAACCAGAGTGAGTAAGTAGTAAGTGGAGGCAAAAGTAAAGAGAGAATTTTGCTTTTAAAACACATGTAATAAATGGCATGATGACATGTGCACTATTTAGAGAAGAATCAAATGCTATGGTACCAATATAATGCATTTAATCTGGAGACAACCAACATATATATGTTTATAGATACAGACAATAATGGATTTGTAGTAAAACACAATGTACATCCATCTACAATAGTAGGTGGCATGCTCAAATTATAACATTAAATATTTTGAGAGCTACATAACCAATTATTAATGTTTTATTCATTTTTATTATAATGATAAAAATACATGATATTCAAAAAGGTAAAATATCATTAGAAGGTGATAAGGAAAGGTTTATCATGAATCATTGAAAAAATCCATTTAAAAAGGTACGTGGAAATTTAAATGAATAATTTGTAGCACCGAATCAACATTTCATCTTCAAATACATTTTTTTCAAGGTTTTTCCAATTATTTACATATAAACTTTCACTTAACATCCTTCTTAGGGTGGCCTGTTAGGAGCTTAATGGGACACAAAGCTTATTCAATCACCTGTACATGACTGTTTGGTAACGGCTTAATGATATAAGTTGGCTTATTCAACAAGCTTCTAAAGAACATTATGCAGAAAGCCATTTATTTATTTTTTTTTTCTCGAAAACCGCCCTCCCAATCAAGAAATGCACTCCTTCCATCTTGAAAAAACCTCAGCCAAACAAAAACCTCACAATCTATAAAGAAAATTAATCCAAACAAAAACATTCTGAATCTATACAGACAGGTTTAATCCACACAAACACTTTATCCTACCAAACTTAATGGAAAACCTACAAAGTGGGTTCATAGATCCAAATATTTATAATTCTTATTTAAACTTTTCATTAAAATGATAATAGGGTAATAATGAAAACAAAGCCTATATATGCATGGGTCCTTCCCTTCAGATAATGTTCAAAGGAGCCAAAAATTTGCTTTCTCTCTTAACAAAGCAAAAAAGAACAAATTAGACCACCACCACTCACTTCTTAGGCAGTAAAGAACTCAGAATAATTTTCTTTACTTAGCTGTCTCTTTATTAAAGCAAAGTAGTAATTCTCTTTTCTTTCTTTTGAATTCAAAAACCCAATTAACCCCACCCCCCACCACCACCCATCAAATACCCCCACACCCCAACATCTTCTTATTCTTATTGCTCTTCCTTCCAAGTCTCACCTTCCATTTTTCATATTCCCAACTTTGCCCACACTCAAACAAAAACCCTTTTAACTACAAACCCTCTCTATACTTCTATCCATCTTAAGTCTTAAGTCTTAACTCCTAACTCTTAAGGCTTAACCATTTTGGGCTGCAAAAATGTCCCAACAAGATGCACAACAAACACCTCTGATTTACCCGGTTTCCGAAACCAACCCGACTGGCGGCGGTTCCCGCCACCAGTCGGATGGCTCGTTCGGGGCAGTGTTCATAGTCTTGGCGGTGATCGTGGTGGTGTCCGCCGTTGCCTGCTTTCTTGGCCGGATGTGTAGCAAGCGACATAGCAAGTTCAAACCGGCCAAGCAAGGTGGCCACGGTGGTCGGCCACCGAAAGAGAAAGACATGAAACCGAACCGTAACGCGTTCCAGACCAAGGACGGGGACATCGAGTTCGGGTTCGATAAGCGGTTTTCGAGTGCCAAGGTGGCGGCTAATGGAGAACGGGAACCCAACATGGGGGGTCGGCCAAACTCGTTCCGTGAACCGAATATGGGGCGGCCTAATTCGTTCAAGGAAGGAAGGCCTGACTCATTCAGAGAACCATCTATGGGCAGGCCTGACTCGTTCAGAGAACCGCCTATGGGCAGGCCTGACTCGTTCAGAGATCCATCTATGGGAAGGCCGAACTCGTTTCGGAAGGGTGAGTTTAGAGAAGATCAGGTGAGATTTGCGGGTAATCAGGATCACGAGATGAATTTCAAATCGGGTAATGGACCACAACATTACTGATTGTAGGAGGTTGATTGATGTAAGATACATTTGGCTAAAAAGTTTGGCTGAATAGATGTTATTTAATGATGGTTATTATTGCATGTATTATTGCCTATGGATTATAGGGTTTATTATGAAGTGGTTTGTGGGCTTAATATCTTCAATTTATGAAGGTTTAAATTCAAGTTGTTCTTTAGACTTTACTCATGCTTACTTATTTTCCCTCCTAATCCAAGCTAAGTTGGAGTGATTTGGCTCTTTACTTTTCTAGGCTCGTATACTGTAGCGAAATAGTCTCGTTACAGAAGTAATACAGGATAGAGGTTGCGGATAGAAGCGTCTCTCCCAAATCTGTTATCCTATTCAAAGAAAGAAACCTACACACGCCAAATAGGACTGGGCGGGTGAGAGTAAGGGGTTGTTTGTTTTAAAAAAATACCAGTTAAAACCTCTAAAAGAGGTTTGCAGACTTAAGACTGTTTGTTTTATTTTTAAGAAAAGGCCTTAAAACCTCTTACCAGCCTCTGAAATTTTAAGGGTGCACCATCCACCTCTTATTTTTTAGATGTGAAATCAGACTTCAGACCTCTTAAAAAACAAACGAGACCTAAGATAGGTGGGTGAATTAACTATGGACGGTCTTTAGGGCCGTTTGGTTTGCAGGCATGGAATGGATTTCATGTAGGGATTTGGATTTGAAATCTTTTTGTGTGTTGGTTTGTAGGATTTGGAATGGATTTGAATTCCATTATTTATTAAAAGAATCATCAAAAATTTATAAAAAATCATCAAAAAAATAAATTACCTTTTATTTAGTTGATTATTAGAAAACAAATGTTTTTAACATATTTCTAAACATTATTATATACAAATCCTACAAAATCCCTTGAACCTCGCCATCCCATGGGATTTCAAAATCCTATCTTCAAGGGATTTCAAAGAAATCTCAGGATTTCAAATCTAGACAATCTGCAAACCAAACAGACCCTTATTGTTTTAATTTGACATGGGTAGTTTAGTAGTTTACCAATCTTTGTCCTGTCCCGGTCTATTGTTGCACCAAACGTGGGACAACATAATTTTGTTATGTCATACCAAACGCATCCTAAAGATGATTTAATATGAACAAATTAATTGAATTTACACATCATGGAAAAGAAAATTGGTCTAACTTATGTTGGAAAGCTTTAAGCATCTTTAAGATGTGATAAGCTAGAATAGAGTTTTGTTGCTTGTGTGACTAGAAATTCTCCTAAAGGTGAATATATTCAGATAATTAAAGCAAACTAATAGTGACTGAAATTATATGTTTCATATGAAGTAGATATAACCAGGGAAACCATTCAAATAGCATATCATATTCAATCTTCCCTCAGTGCAAAAAGCATATCCCATCTAACCAAATTTATCTATTTAATCCCTTGCTACTAGGCTATTATACGCGAATCCAAATGCATATAAACGAAGGACCAAAGGGGTTCACGTACCTTTTTCAAGATTGATTTTTTTTTTCCTTACAAGTATGCTACAACATGGGGCTATTATCAAGATGCCATTGGATGAGTCGGCCATAATAATGACAACCGCTAATCCCATAGGACACTCCTGTAAATAAGTGAATGGAACTACTCAAAACAAAAGTTCCAAACTCAAGAAAGCCACACTCTAAAAGAAATCAAGAGCAATCTACAAGAAATTCTCCAAAATTTCGCCATAATGGAGAAGCAAAAGTCAAAATATCCAAAAAAAAAAAATAAATCAACTCATCTTCAAGAGATTCGCCATTTTGGAGATTTTAACATTGATTATAATGTTAAAATATTCCATTCATACATTAAAATATTATTTCTCTCACTTTCTATTTTCAAGGTTTTGTATTGGTTCTTCCATTTTGTAATCATTTTTGGGGTTATCTCCATATTTGGAGAAAAACCTTTTCACTCTCCTACTTTCTCCATTTTGGAGACACTTTTAGGGAAGCTCTTGGAGCAAAATTTAAGTTCAAAATCCCCATATTTACTATTTTCTCCATTTTGGGGAAGCTCTTGGAGATGCTCTAAAAGGCCATTTCAATAAATATGTTCTAATTCATTCATGGAGTTGAAAATACACCAAATACCTGTTGAGGCTGCAGCCCAGGAAAACAAGCTAGCATATCCCCTTAAACAGTGTTAAGAAAGCGGATACAGTCTTCAAAGTCGATTCCACCAAATATCGTCCTCCTGGTCTTCTGCCTCTTAAGATAAACGGTTATACGGGGAACCACTTCAAGTCTCCATAAATCGTTTGACTTTTGCAAGTATAACTTCATCTTCTTCGATAAAGAGCCACATAAAAAATCTCTGACGAAAAACTAATCTTTTACCAAATGAAACTAAGGGGCTGTTTGTTTTTTTAGAAATTACCTCTTAAAACCTCTTAAGTCCGAAAATTAAGAGGTTTGCAGACTTGAGACTTTTTGTTTTATTTTTAAGAATGTCTGAAAACTTCTTACCATTCTCTGATATTTTAAGAGGTACACCATCCACCTCTTATTTTTAAGATACGAAATCAGACTTCAGACCTCTTAACAAACAAATGACATCTAAGTTCAACTATTTTAAATTGGCTTTTTCTGAGCTTCCCATTGCAGCATTTCTGTAATCCCCATTAAATGCTTTCACCAAAAGCATGCCCAGCTTCAAGTTTAGAAAGGAAAGAATCAACAACCAACTAAATACTAACAACTCTAGCAACCTGATAAAAGGTCCCTCAGTATGCCCATCATTGTCGGTTGAAGCCGACTTCTGAGAAAAATAGGCTGTGAATTTCTCTGGATTGGCATCCCAAAAAAAGCTAAACAGAAGAGCTAATGGCTATCAAATTCTTCTTCTATTGTCAATTCGTGCTCTCTTAGAAGACCCGGCTTTCAATGTCTCTGTATCAGACTCAATCTAAAAGAGAGAGAAAAACATTATAGAAGACTAGAAGTCTATCTCATACAATGAAAAGCAATTAGTTAACTAATGCCACATACCTTGTTAAGTTTTTCTCTGACCAATCGAACTGTTTGATTCATCGACTCTGATGGAAAATAATCCTGATATCATAATTGATAAAGGATGTTTGAGTTAGTATGCATACACAGACATACAAGGATGAATCCTACATTTCAAGCCTTTGGTCCCATTTGGTTTGTAGAATTGGATGGGATTTGGATTTCAATATCAATCCTATCACATGGGATTGGATTGGAATTGAAATCCCACAAAAATGGGATTTTGAAATCCCATCAGGGTGGTTGGTATTTTGTGGGTTTTAGTAGGATTTGTGTTCAATAATATGTTAAAATATGTTGAAAACATTTTTTTTTAATACAATCAATTAATAAAAAGGTAATTTAGTTATTTTCCTAAAATTTTGTAAATTTTGTAAAAAAAATTGAAGTAATGGAATTCAACTCCAAATCCTACAAACCAAACACACCAAAGATTCCAAACCCAAATCCCTCAAAATATGCAATAATATAAACTGGTTTGAACCTGATTAGAAGATACTGTTGAAGGAAGAGTACGACTGTGAGAAATATGTTGGGGCTGTGGCTCTAGTGGGTCACTGAAACAAGAACATAAAATCCAAATTAGCCTACAGAAATAAGTCTTTTATTCCAATATCCGGGATAAAACAATATAAAATAGATGTAAACCTCTGTTGAATATTTGATGGTTGAGATATGAAATTGGTCTGAGATGGAGTTGTAAGCAATATAGAGTGGCTAGAAGGACCTGCACTGGGAACAGTAGAACCCTTGGACCTTCCGGCTGAAACAGAAAAGACAAATCTTGGTTGCATTATTTTCATTTAAAAAACATGCTCTATATTTTAGGATGATTTTAGATGACATACGGTTAAGTCTAGCTAGGACTTCTTTTTTTCTGCCTTCTAACTTCTCCTTGGTGTCACTAAGGCTCTCATATTGTGGTGCATATGAGACTTGGAGCCGATTTCCAATGAAAACCGATTCGTCCAACTTCCTTTTTGCAAACCTGCATGAAGAAGGGTTTCAAAACATATAATATTGGCATGCACATAAGTTAAGAAAGTACCTGTGAATTTGCATACAACTAGGGACAAAGCGATAAGTTTTAAACAAGGGGACAAACCATATGGATCTTGGGGCTTGTCTGTTAGCAGCTTAATGAGGCTCGCAACTTATTCTGTCAATTATACATGACTGTTTGGTAGTGGCTTAATGGTAAAGAAATGGCTTATTCAGTAAGCTTTAGGAGGGAGCTTTACGCAGAAAAGTTTCTCCAGAAATGTCACTCCCAATTAACAACCACGTTTTTTCCATCTATGAGAAAGCTCTACCAAACAAAAACCTTCCCAGTCTATACAGACTGATTAATCCACACATACAACTCTATCTATACAAGACTTAATGGAAAACCAACCAAACCGCCCCTTAAACATGTGTAGCTTTATGCTTCCAAACTAGAGAGAGGGGGGGGGGGGGGGGGGGGGGGGATACAATCATACACTAAAATGTTCCATTAGTAGAAATATCAACTTCAGAGAGGGTACAGCCCTCTTCCCCAGCCAACCTCCCAAATATTGCAGTAATTTGAATAACATATAAAAATATTAAAAAAAAATGAATTGTTTAAACCACCTAGCATTGTTGACCTGATGAAACTTGATCCAATAAACATCTGTAAATGGCTCACACTCTACATCATCCAGTGGTATAAATCTACAAAGAAGAAATAAGAAGTTAAATTGAGCCCACAAAAACAATAAACACAACATTAAAACTCATTCTCAAAAAGCTTTTCAGAAAAGAAAAAACAGAATACCAAATCAGCCAAACAATACCACATTAAAAATCCTCCTCCTCAAGAAAGAGATACAAGTTGAAGGAATAAACGCATAGGCTGTGTTTACCAAACTAGCTGATAAGCCAGCTGTTGACAAATAAGCTAGCTTCTGAATAAATTGTGTTTGGCAAAAACTAGCTTATGATTATGTAAAATGACCAAAAAGGGTCTTGGGGTATAATAATTAATATTAATAAGAGTATAATTGAAAAGGCTACAAAAAGCTCCTGAAACGCTATTCCAACTATGTTTCAATAAGCTAGCTTATGGTCCATCTAAACATGTACTAGCTTATAAACTAGCTTATTTTTGCCAAACACAGCCATAATCACATTTTGCTATCACTATGTAAATTTATCCACCACTACACCAATTCAAATACAAATATCACCAAGTGAATCCTTATATAACTATAAAGGTTCTGTAATCAAACAAACCCACAGTACTTACTCATCAATTTCACCGTATCCTTCGAACAATTTCCGCAGCTGATCTCCACAACCTAATGCCGGAACATTCCTCACGATCAAATACCTAACTCGAATCAAACAAACTGAGTTATTTTTAGGACTAACATCAAACATACAACAAATTCAACTTCCATTCTAGCAAAATCAAGTGATTGCGAATACCTAACTCGAATCAAACAACTGAGTTACTTAGGGATCACATATCAAACATACAACAAATTCAACTTACATTCTAGCAAAATCAAGTAATCGAATAAAACCTAACTCGATTCAAACAACTGAATTATTTAGGGCTCAAATCAAACATACAACAAATTCAACTTATATTTAAGCAAAATTAAGTAATCGAATACCTAACTCGATTCAAACAACTGAAATTATTTAGGGCTCACATCAAACATACAACAAATTCAACTTATATTCTAGCAAAATCAAGTAATCAAATAATACCTAACTCGAATCAAACAAATGAGTTATTTAGGGATCAAATATCAAACATACAACAAATTCAACTCATATTCTAGCAAAATCAAGTAATCAAATACCTAAATTGAATCAAACAAATGAGTTATTTAGGGCTCAGATATCAAACATACAACAAATTCAACTACATATTCTAGCAAAATCAAGTAATCAAATACCTAACTCGAATCAAACAAATGAGTTATTTAGGGATAACATCAAACATTAAACAAATTCAACTCATATTTTAGCAAAATCAAGTAATCGAATACCTAAATCGAATCAAACAAATGAGTTATTTAGGGTTCACATATCAAACAAACAACAAATTCAACACATATTCTAGCAAAATAAGTAATCGAATACCTAAATCGAATCAAACAACTGAGTTATTTAGGGATCACATATCAAACATACAACAAATTCAACTTATATTATAGCAAAAATCAAAGTGATCGAAATTGGAATACGAACTTAGATTCATCACAAACTGTGTACACGCGTACCGCAGCGGCTTCGTCTTTGTTTCGCGGCATTTTTTCCTCCGATTGTGAATGTCTGAATGACAATGCGAATTCTGTAGTTCTGGTCTGATTGGAATAAGATGTGTAAAATTACAATTTGGTCCCTAAAGTTGTATAAAATTGTAAAAAGTTTCCTATTAAAAGTCTTTTTTTATGTTTATAGGTCCATGACTTGCATTTTGATATTGATAAGGGTGTAAGCAAGCGAGTTGCTCGTGAGCTACTCGGAGATTGACTCTTAAAAGTTTGATTCGAACTCGATTTAAACGAGTTTGAGACGAGCTCGAACTTCATTTTAAGCTTCTTTAATAATGAGCTTGAGTTCGAGCCTTTATGATTAAGTTCGCGAGTCTAAACGAGTAAAAATCTTGACGAGTCTAAATATGATTAATAATTTGACGAGTTAGCTTTGATTAATAATAACTAATTAAACAATAAAAGTACTAAATATCAAATATATTAAAATTAAAAAAATTATATTAAATATTTAATTATAGGTAAGCAAGTCGAGCTCAGGCTAAGCTCCAACTTGGTAAATTCTTGACGAGCCCAAACTCGAGTTTGACACAAAAAGCTTGAAACAATCCGAGCTTAACTCGGATTGTTTACTCCCCTAATAATTTGATATCAATATAGTTTTTAATATAATCAAAATTCAAAACAAAAGTTATGTGTATGAAACATCAACATCATATTTAATCAAACATATTCGGATATTAATATGTGTTAATTATCAAAACATTTTTTTTATACAACACTTAAATTTAGAAGTTAAAATATATGGGATAAGTATCTCTGTAAAGACATTCTTATGAAGTCGCAGTCTAGATCGTAAATACTAAATATCAAACCTATAATTTTTTAAAGATTTTTAGGATAAAAAAATACTCGAATATAAATATATAATATAACAATCACAACAAATAATACTTTGTTGTACAACCAAACTAATCATTTTTACAACTAAAACGAAAAACTTGTGTAGAAAATAAAGCAACTCTTATATCTCATATTTAAGTGTATGATCAAAAAACTAAGAACAATATGTCATGAAATATTCATATATCATTTTATAGAGAGAGAAAACATAATCAAAACACCCTCTTAATTCATATTTCATGAAATATTCATATATCATTAAATAGTTGATAACCACTTCTTACGTTTCTCACAATTAACCAAAAGTCTTGTAAAATTATATATCATTTTAAATCCACAAAAAACATCTATACCCGTGGCCACGAAATACATATTTCGTAACACAACGTTACATTCGTTATCACCATTTACATTTCATTAATTCATCATCCCGCTTCGATCTCGAAAATAAAAAACGGGTTTTCTTCCGACAAAAACGAAAACATACAAACAAACCAAAAGCCTCCTCTAAGACCACCTCTACCTTCTATCTTTCATTATATTTTTCACCGCATCAAGAATACGAAAATAGTCGAAAAAAAGCGAAGAATGCTCACCTTCGAGCCCGTCACGGGTCCGCCGATTGCCGCCAGCAGGTTGTTGCACGGGCTGCCCCGATCACGAGATCGAACCCCCAAACGAGCTGATCCACTGGGTTTATTTTGCCAACCGTGACCTCCTGCACGTCTGACAAATGGACCAGATTACCCTTCTGGTTGGTCTGCTCCCACCACCCTTGAAGAATGTTCCGGCAAACCTCGGATTTCTCGACCGACACCACGTTATTGAGCGGGATCCCGAGCCTGTGAAGCGCGATTTCGGCCCCACCGATCCCAGAGAAAAGCGAAAGAACATTCATTCCATTTGGGTACAAGTTCTTCAGCACAGAGAGATGATAAGCAACTGTATCAACCTGATCAGAGAGATTCATAAATGTAAATCTTATTAGAGGATAAAGGAGTAAATTACATATTTGGTCCCTGTGGTTTACACTATATCGCACCGTTGGTCCCATTTTAAAATAATTATGGAAAAGGTCCATGTGGTACATTAGATTGCACTATTGGTCCCTGTGGTTTACACCATGTTGCGCTATTGGTCCCTGGTGGTGGTTTACACCATGTTGCGCTATTGATCCCTATTTTGATATAGAAACCAAAAGTGTGGATGGTTTCTTTAAAAGAGATAAGTGGGACCCGATCAAATTACTATTGATAGAGAGATCGGAGAAATGTTGGAGTCCCGTATCGGCTAGACTTTAACCATTTCTCCTCAGTATATGTTGGAACCTCGATTCGCTCCTCAAGGTTCTTTGGGAGAGTAATATTAGGGGGTGTTTGGGATTGCTTATTTTTTTTCTCCTTATTTGCTTATCACTAGCTGAAAACGCAGATAGCGATAGTGATGGCATTTTCCTAGTTATTTTTTATTTTTTTCTACTTTGATAAATACTAAGGTTTTACCTATTATGTTTTGTTCTCTAATATATATAATAGTTTAAGACTTTTAAGGTAATATATTAATATATTATATATATATATATTAATTTATCTTTTAGAAGGCTATCGCTAAATGTTAAATAGCAGTCGCTATTTATTGCTATTCGCTACTAACAACTATGAGTGGTCCGCAGGTTCGAACCTGAAACGCATTGCCGAGGCCTTTGTATCTTTCGACTCTGCTCACACCTCGCGTATGGTAGAGCGGGTACCCCATGATCAACTCGATCTCATCTGGCTCGAGTGGTGCGACCTTGGTCTTGCCCGTCCACACCATGTTCCATTTCTTGCATTGACCAATGATGAATTTCTTCACATCTAAAGAAGGCTCAGCATTTGGGTTATCAAGGGCCAATCTGATCCTATCCGTCAGTTGGGCACTTCCGATACATGTCAGTATGCAATTCAGCTGCTCTCTATTGTCCCAAGACGGCCACCATCTTCTAGTTCCAGGAAGAGCTTCAAAGATTGTGAGCGGAGGCAGTGGCTGAATCGGGAATCTGTTTTCTAACGGAAGGTTATGGATGTAGCCTCGTTTTCTGGCTGCAGCGCAGAAGTATTTCGAGTCCACGAACTCGGGATCGATCTCGTAAAGGAAACTCTTGATCCTGTTCCACACCCCTTTTGGCGTGAGAGCCACATTCTCGTAGTAGAAATATGGGGGGCCCATGGCGGCCTCTGGGAGGGTTCTGCGAACCACCACGGGATACGGTCCACGAGGAACCCCGAATCCCACCATTGGATTGGGAAGGTGAAGGACTTCGTGATCGTTGTCTTTGCTTCGGCTTTCGTGTTTTCTGTCGAGCTTCTTGTTTTTGCTCCAAAACTTGTCTTTTTGAAACTTCCTCTTCTTCTTGTCCTTTGGCTGTCCCATAGACAAAAAGATAGTTTTAGCTAAAGGGAGGTGGAGTCATGGCGGTGAGAAGGGTATTTTCGGAAAATAACCTTCTGAAATATTTCTTTAAATGCAAGAAGATTTTAAGAAAAAACATTTCCAAAATGGAGAAAATGGAGATTTCGGGCATTTTTTGGCTCTAACAAATTCTCCAAAATGGAGAAAGTAGGATACAGTGTAAATTTCTCCAAATTTGGAGATATCTCAAAAAATGATTACCATGAGAGAGGATTTTTTTTATTATATTCAACCAATAAGAAATCTAGAAATGCAATGTTGACGAAAGAAGTAATATTTTATTAGATTAGATATATGTAATGTTCTAATGATGTAATCTCCAAAATGGAGAATCTGTTGGAGTTGAATGCAATTTACTCAAGAGATTTTAGACTTCCTTTCTCCATTTTAGAAAACTTTTTGTAGAATCTGTTGGAGATGCTCTAATGTTTCTTCCTAGCACAAGAATGCCTCAAAATCTGTCAGAAGGTTATCATCCTAAATAGCATGTGACTGATAGAAGTATAATAGTATGATTTACAAACCATAGATGTAACGATCAAGCACATTCGCTCAATTTGATATATTGTTTGATACACGGGCACAATGAGACATCTCTAGCTGTCTGGACATTCTTTCTATTTCATTTATTGTTCTTATTGATAATGAGGAAATGAAGAATGAAATCTAAAAGGCTTAGCAAATAGAATTACTATTTTTCTCAAAGTTTTAAGCACAATATGGTATAGAAACTCTGAAGTAAATAATGATGGGTAAAAAATGAAGAACGAAGAACAAAAGAAAATGGCATAAGCAAATAGAACCATATACTCTTTTACTCCAAAGTCCCTTTTAAGCACAAATATGGTAGTAGAAACACATGCAAGTAATCCTTGTCTATTGTATACATAGGTTTAGGGCCTGTTTGTTAGCAGCTTAACGAGCTTAATGAGACTCGCAACTTATTTTGCTAGTTATACATGATTGTTTGGTAATGGCTTAATGGTACAGGGAGTGGTTTATTCGGTAATCTTTTATGGGGGAAATTATGCAGAAAGCCAATTTTTCCAAACTTGTCACTCCCAATTAAAAAACATGATTCTTCCAACTATGAAAAACTTTCCCCAACAATAAGCTTCCAAGGTCTAAACAGACAGATTAATCCACACAAACAACTTTATCCATACAGGAGTTAACGAAAAACCAACCAAACAACCCCTCACAGAGAAAACTGAGTACGCACCACATCTGCTAATAGCAGCAGAAGCTTCTTCACGTGGATATTCCATACCAATCAGACACGCCAATAATGGATCATCCTCTTCGAAAGATTCATCACTGTCTTCCTGGAAAATGCAAACAAAATTAGTGAGGAAATATTCTGACTTTTGAGTAAAATAATTTCAATTGTGATCAAAATTAATGCAAAGAAAAAAAAGTCAAACAACAAAAAGGAACTTGTGGAATCAAGTTATGCAAGGAATATATATGAAAGATTAGCAGAAGTGAAGCCATAATCTCAATGTTATTAATACTATAGTGACGGTTCAAGAATGTTGCAAATAATGGGAACTTTCACAAAAGAGTGTAATAATGACAGTTCAAGGGGTTGTCACATTTGCTCATATATACCTACCTTTAAACACCAAATAAAAAATCTTTTCATATACCAGATTTCTAGACATTATGTTGCTATAGAAACACAATCCCTTTAGTTTTGAAATCCTTGATAACTCTATAGGTATTTGTGATTATCACCACTAGTGTGGTGTTGATAATCAATCTACAATTGTTGTTTCATTGTATCTTGGGAAGCAATTCGTCAAATCCCAAAGCGCCTATGAACAGTCGCTATAGTACTAATAGCATACACGTGTAATCATGACAGTTCAAGAGGTTGTCACATTTGGCTATATATCTACCTTTAAAAACCAAATTTTTTCGTATACCAAATTTCTAACATTGCATTGCTATTGAAACACAATCCTTGTAGTTTTGAAATCCTTGATGATTCCAAAGTTGAATCGTGGTTATCACTGTTAGTGCGGTGTTGATAATCAATCTATAATTGTTGCCACATTGTATCTTGAAAACAATATAGATTGATTATCAACACCGCACTAAGTTCAACTATGGACCCATCAAGGATTTGAAAACTAGAGAGATTCTGTTTCAATAGCAACACAATGTCTAGAAATCTGGTATACAAAAAAATTTGCTATTTGGTGTTTAAAGGTAGGTATATAACCAAGTATGACTACCTCTTGAATTGTCATGATTACATGTGTATACTGTTAGTACTATAGCAACTATTCATAGGTGCTTCGAGATTTGGCGAATTGCTTCTCAAGATGCAATGAAGCAACGATTGTAGATTGGTTGTTGACACCGCACTAGTGGTGATGATCACGGTTATCTATGGAGTTATCAAGGCTTTCAAAACTAGAGGAATTGTGTTTCAATAGCAACACAAATGTCTAAAAATCTGGTGTATGAAAAGATTTGTTATTTGGTGTTTAAAGGTAGGTATTTATAAGCAAATGTGACAACCCCGTAACTATCGTTATTACACTTTTTTGTGAAAGTTCCCACTATTGAAACATTTTGAACCGTCACATTTTGAACCGTCACTATAGTACTAATAGTATACCATTGAAGCCAACAATCACCAAAGGTGATGTTGGACTGTCACATCTGTTCCATGAAGCCCGGATGTAAAAAAATCGTCGTGATTCAAGTGATGCATGTGTGCAAAGTGTGCCATCAAGGCGCCACATTGAGCCCACGGTCGAGCGTAGCTTTTAGATCCCCCACCAATTCCAATATTATAAATTAATATATGAAAAATGGTTCCACTTATAAACCCACTTTTGTTTCACTCTTTCCCCTATGTGGGACAAAGTGAAACCCAAAATTTGCTCTAATGTCTCTTCCTAAACAAGAATGCCTCAAAATCTGTCAGAAAAAATTTCTCCAAAAAAAACATGTGGTGTGTGTAGCAAAAGAAGCATCTGAATAATGGAAGTATAACACTTGATGAATTTACAAACCGATAGATGTGAGCATGATCCAACCACATTGGTGTTCATTTCTGTATCGTATCCTTTTGATACACGAGTAGCACTAATGAAATCCATTAGCTCCGATAACGGTGCATTTTTTCCTACAAATTTGAAGACAATTCATGTCAAGCTCACGTTCTTAAATGTGAAATAATGATAGGTAAAAAATGAAGAATGAAGTACGAAAGAAAATGGCATAAGCAATTAGAACCATATACTCATTACTCAAAAGTCCCTTTTAAGCACGAACCTGGAAGTAAAAAGACATCCAAGTAATCCTTGTCTATTGTATACAAAGGTTTAGGGCCTGTCTCTTAGCAGCTTAATGAGACTCACAACTTATTCAGTCAGTTATATGTAACTGTTTGGTAGTGTCTTAATGGTATAGGAAGTGGCTTATTCGTAAGCTCTTAAGGGGAGCTTATTGCAGAAAGCTAAGTTTTTCCAAACCTATCACTCCCAATTAAAAAACATGTTCCTTCCAACGATGAAAAAACTATCCCCAACAAAAACCTTCCCGGTCTATATAGACAGATTAATCCAGACAAACAACTTTATCCATACAGGACTTAACAGAAAACCAACCAAACATCCCCTTAGAGAAGGCCAGGTACTCACCACATCTGCTAATAGCAGCAGAAGCTTCTCCAGGTGGATATCCCATATCAATCAGACACACCAATGGATCATCCTTTTCAGAAGACTCATCACTGTCTTCCTGGAAAATGCAGACAAAATTAGTGAGGATATATTCTTGTCTTCTGAAGAAAATAATTTTAATTGTGATTAAATTTTGAACAAAATTAATGCAACAAATAAAAGTCAATCAGCAAAAAGGAACTTGTAGAATCAAGTTATACAAGAAATATATACAGATTAGCAAATCATTAAGGAAATAAGAAAAGGGTACAGGATATTATTACCCTCAAATCTCAATTATTCCAAGGATGTTGCATTAAAACAAAAGATAACATCTATTCATTTATAACATGTCCTTCTATGTTGTTTTGGGGGTTCTAAAATAATTCTAGGAAAGCTAGAATATATCACTACTTATTGCTTTCAAGGCGAGTAAACTCTTTTATCTTTAAAGCAATTTTGCCCCCACTGTAGGTGCTTTGGGATTTGGCGAATCACTTCTCAAGATACAATGTAGCAACGATTGTAGATTGATTATCAACACCGCACTAGTGGTGATAATCACGGTTGTCATGGAGTTATCAAGGATTTCAAAACTAGAGGGATTGTGTTTCTATAGCAACATAATCTCAAGAAATCTGGTATATGAAAAAGACTTGTTATTTGGTGTTTAAAGGCAGGTATATAACTATATACATGCAAATGTGACAACCCCTTAAACTGTCATTATTAGTTTATTACACTGAAAGTTCCCACTATTTGCAACGCTTTGAACCGTCACTATAATACTAAATACTAATAGTATACCATTGAAGCCAACATCTAATTACTATTTTTTAAAATTTTGCCCGCACTCTATCATTCACTTTACCCATCTTCATTTATCTCACACTATACAAATAGAAGCCATAAAATGAAACCAAAATAATAGGAGCTAAGATTTTCGCTCATATCCAAAAGAAAGGAAGACAAAAATAATTAATCAAGTTTAAACCAAAATAATTCTGAAGTATACACAACACGAAGCAGAACTTACATCACTCCAGATGCTATCAAGATCTAAGAATTTGCTCTCCAAGTGGCTTTCAGTCTTCATCAAATATGGATCATTGAGTTCATGTTCTTGTTTAGGAGTCTCATCAACAACCTGTAACACCTTCAATTAGAAATGATACATTTCATGGATAGAATACATTAAAACCGACACTTATATATATATATAAGAAGATACGAAATAGGAGCAAATTTTCTCCTAGAACATAACCATGTTAGATTGTTAGCTAGATGGTAAATAGTATGAGAACTTACAGAATACGTAAGTAATGTGTCTAGTATCGCATCAGCATTGTCTTCTCCTGGTAATAAAAAAAAACATCTTGTATATGATACATGAAGGGAAAACATGTTAGCATCAATAGAAATCAAAACTACATTATTACCAAGTTCCGCTATGACTTTAGTCACCGTTGCTTCAGGAAATCCCATCGCCATAAAGTGAAGAACTCGATTGGAGGGGAATTTCTAGAACTTGACTGCATCCACCAAATAAAAGAAAAACACAATTCGTTTGCAGAAATCCCACAATCTAAATCCACCAACTTTCAATGGAAGGTACCCTATGCCAACCAAAGAGATACAAGAAATCCAAACACAATATATATATATGTAACACATTCTGTTTATTGTTGGATGTAAGATGCGTTTTACCAAATACATACATAGTTTATAGTTCTACTTGATCCCATTTTGCAAATAACAACTTAAAGGCATTTCAAGTTCACACCTAGAATCACTAGTCGTCTTGTGATCGAACGCAAGAACCTAAAAGACACTATGATCTTGGTAAGAACATATAGTGTCATCAACTTACCAAATGAGATACATGCAAGCATATATAAATGCACCATGGTAGGAGGTATTTGTAAACAAGCTACCAGGCTTAAAATGGGCTTCTCTAATCAAAACTAATGTTTAAACAGGATATTACAAAAATACCCCGCTTAAATACCTGAAGTTCCCACCCATCCTAAACACGAACTCAATACAATCTGAGATCATGAGTCCAATGCTAATTCCAATGCCAAAAGCCTTGTAGCAGGGTGGCCAAGATATCCTCTAAATCAACTAAAATCATGGGAAAAAAGTTTACTACCATGGCTTATAAGGGACTCAGTTCACAATCACACCCTGTGTGGGATAATTTGACATTATTTGTGTGCAAGTATGTACTACCTCCCCACATTCAGATATAACAGCTCCATTAGTACTCGTAAGAACTGAGGAAGATGGCGAGTCTTGCTCATCATCGTCAGTCCAATCAATGTTGACACTTCCTTCATGAGAAGAATTGTCATCCTACACAAACGTAAATCTTTAGAAGACATAATACGCTATACAATTGCATGAAATAACATGTTCTGAAATGAAAATGGTTGAAAACTTGAAATCAAATTCTTTTAGCACGATATACATATATAGATTACAACGAAAACTGTTGACAGCAAGCAGCAAGAGAGACGTTATGAAGCATACACAAGTAAATCCCATTATAGAAACCAACTTCCTTTAACTCAAATGTTACTAATTAAGTTTCTTTAATTGGGGGTCATGGTTCTATACTTACTATTAACACTTTGTATCTATGTTTGGCCATTCCAAAAGGAAAAAGACCTAATTACACAAGTGACCAACAGATTGAGCTACTAAAACATGAGAATGATCTCACAGCCATTCTAAAATCCGATTTATCATGTTGAAATTCTAATGTCAGTTCATTTATACTAATTTCTTGGATTACACATGCTCTTTTGTGTGGGCCCCATCTTTATTTCCTGAATTTATTTCTCCTACCTTTTATGCCTACCCATCCTCCACTCATATGGGAATGATACCCTTGTCACATGAGGAGGAAATTGATGGTCATTGTGACAAGTGTATCCTTTCCATAGATAGATGGAGCATAAAAGGTATGAACAAATATAATTTTTCATCTTTGAATATAATCATACAAGAGCAAATCAATGGAACCTACTTACCATTTGTCCACAAGTTACAAGTATCCCACACTCCAGCAATAGCAAATAATATTCTGTAAAATAGGAACAATTTTAGAATCTAATCAAAGTGAACACTACATGAAATACTATTTATGAACCAATAAATGTGCATTTAACAAACACAACATGATTACACAACTCCATCTTCTTTCTTCTTTGCAGGCTCGGCAAACCCGACTAATCCCGTAATTGGGCTAAACATGCCCCACTTAAACTCCCAAGCATGCGCATCGGAGGCTCGAATCGTTAGGGCACTATGAACCGACGAACAATCGCCAGCACGGAACACACAACTCCATCTTCTATAAGCAACATTACATAACCTCATCAAATAACCATCAATAAGGCAAAATACAAAATAACCCATATTGATAAAATGGTCCAGTGATCAAGCACATATACCATCCATTACAATCCACAAATCCATCCATCCATCCATCAATCAACATACATAATGTCAATAAAACCACCAAAATCCATAACTCCACCACAACTATTCATCAAAATAGTTCTCATTATGCATTATTTTAGCTCTATGATGCAAATGCTCCATGCATAACGCAAATAACTTGCGATTTTTTCCAGATTTCTGCATTTAAACACTTCCTTCATCGTTATATAAAGATTAACGAACCGCATTTCAAGTAAATCGATCAAAAACTCCTCGATTTCAAGAGCTAATGGTTCAAAAAACTAAACCTAATAGTAAAATAACTACTATTGAAAACTGCAAAAATGTATATGTGATAGATATTGAAGCAGAAGACTGAAAATCCATAACTCCAAACAACTATTCATCAAAATAGTTCTCATTATGCATTATTTTAGCTCTATGATACAAATGCTCCATGCATAACGCAAATAACTTGCAATTTTTTCCAGATTTCTGGCATTTAAACACTTCCTTCATGGTTATACGAAGATTAGACGAACGCATTTCAAGTAAATCGATCAAAAACTCCTCGATTTCAAGAGCTAATGGTTCAAAAAACTAAACCTAATACTAAAAAACTAAGATGAAAATTGCAAATCGTTTATGAAATTTACGTAATATAGAAGCTAGATTACTACAATGTACCAAAAATATCTTATCGGAATGAAGAAATCGACGATCGAATATGCTAACTTCTCCTGCAAGCTAGAAAGTTGCAGGAAACTTGGGGATGCCTGAATTTTTTGAGAAGAATCTCGATAATGGCGCATGAAATCATCCCTGCTAAATATCCTCCAATGGTAATATTTCTTTTTTGTGTATTTTATTTTCATATTTAAAGGGTGTATGGGCCCAAGCCCGACTAATCCCGGCAATTTTGGGTCTAAACGTGACCCTATTTAAATGTCGTCAGACATGCGTACTGAAAGGCTCGAACTCGATTAAGACGCTATGAACTCTCCCAACAATAACCAATCCGCCACATCACTGGAAGACAAAATTGAAAGTCTTCCTTTGTTCAAAAATAAATATTTATGTTTCTAGTTATGTTTTATTTTAAATTAATGCCAATTTTTGAGATTAGATATTACTTATTAGATTCAAGGGACACTTAATTAATATATAAATATACAAAAGTGAAAATAAATAAATAAAATAAAAATAGATACGATGTTATTAAGGTTGTATTTTGACAAACTAGCTGATAAAGTTGGTCGGTACCTGATAAGCTAGCTTGTAAATAAATTATGTTTTGTAAAAATTAACTTATGGGTATCTAAAATAACCAAAAATGATATCTTGAGATATAATAATTAATATTAATAAGAATATAATTGGAAAAAAACTAAAAAAAACTTCGAAAAACTACTTCAACAAAGGTTTCAATGAGTTAACTTATTATAATCCATCCAAATATATATTAGCTTATTTTCATCAAAACACTGGCTAATCTTAATTATGCATATCTAGAACAATATGTCACTTTAATTATGAATATTTATTTTAGGATGGAACTAGAAATACAAAAAGATATGGAATGGTAATTAAAAAAGATGGGTGGATACCTCAATATAGAGACAAATATTTGGTCAGGAATATATATATAGGGATTAATAAATACAAATAAAGATGTGCAAGGTGGGGCCACATACAAATGGATTTAATCAAATAGTATTATGTTAAAAAGTGTATGGTTGTCATTTTGTTGGTAATTTGGTATTATTATTTCTAACCATGGAAAATTGGAAATAGTCCCCAATAATTTGGGATTGAGTTTTTTATTAAACCAATTTCTAAAAATCTATATATAATAAAAGAGTAACTGGTCTGTCACGTGTCGCGCTTTGATGAGCCGATTTCTTATTTTTCCCGCCAAAACACGTACCTGGACACTCCTATGGTTTACATTCATTCTCGCCTACGTGTCACTTCTTGACACATGTCATGCATACGTGTCATTTGTTGACACGTCACCTTATTTTAAAATTTAAAAATATTAAACTATTCTATCTCTATTAATTCAAATATTAAACTAATCTACCCATTTTATGTTTTATCTCTATCTCTCTCTACTATAACAAATCAACCATATGAAAAAAAAAATCACAGTTATAGATTTAAATATACTTATATGTTTTACAATATTAAATATATTAATTTTTGTAAAACTTAATTTATTATACATACATATATACATATTGATGGATGCTGAACGGATTAATTGAAATGCAAATAATAGAGTATATAATATAAGTCTGTTGTTAATACTTTCAAAATAAATTAATTACTAGATATAATACTATTAAACATAAATTAAATTATAGTAAATAATGTAAATTAAGCAAATCATATTTGTAATATTAGTTTTCTGGTATGATTTTTTTTTAATTTATCCCGTGTATTACACGAGATCAAATCTAGTTTTTAATATATCAATTTCATCACGTAAGGAAATTTGTGAAAAAACGATTATAAAATTAGCTGATAAGCTAATTGTTGACTAATATGTTGATACATAATAAAATAGTTTACATATATTTAGCAAAACTAGCTTATGAGTATATAAATGACTAAGAATGATATGCTAAGTCATCCTTACCCGTATTACCTTTACTAGCTGCCACCTCAACGTCACATCATCTTTCCTCTATCTTACCAACACCATACCATACCATCCATACTCATACTAATTCATACCAATCTAATTAATTAATTAAAAAAATAAAAGAAAAAAATAAGAGAGAGATATAGAGAAAGGAGAGAGAGGGTGTGGTGTGGTGGGGTGGGGTGGGTAGAGGAGAGAGAACGGTGGGGTGGTGCCGGTTGGTAAGCATACCGGTTCCATACCGGTGTTGGGAAGATGGTGTTACCGCCGGTACCGGGGTGGTACCAGCCTCCTACAGCTCCAGCTACGAATGGCCTTAAAGTATAATATTTAATAGTAATAAGAGTATAATTAAACAAAACTACAAACAGAACTCCTGAAATGTTGCTCTAACTAACGTTTCATAAGCTAGCTTATAGTACATGCTTGGATGGATTAGCTTATCAACTACAAGCTAGCTTATTTTCACCAAACGTAGCCTAAGTTTTATTTGTATATGATAATTTATTTGATCATCATATTGATCATATGTGATAATTGTAGTGTAACATTTCAAACCAATCGTTAACCGTTCGTTTTATCCATAAACCCAGTATCGTGGTTTTAAAACATGCATGACATATGATGTATCAAGTGTCTTATATGACAACACTTGTTTCCCTACCCAATAAATATGGGACCTTACAATCTACCCATTTGAGAGGCCACTTAGCCCAACATCTTTGATTGCACACCGGTCTGGTTCCCTGATACCACGTGTAACATTCTAGACTAATCGTATCAAATATTGTTCGTTTTGTCTACATACATGGACTCATGTTTTTAAAATGCATGTGATAAATGAGATGTCAAGTCTCTTGTAAAGACAACACCATTCTAGTACCTAACAACGTGAAATCTTACAATCTACCTCTTTAAGGTCCCAATGTCCTCACTAAAACAACAGTTCGGTTCCTGGCTCTAAATCATATGTAACATCTTAGACCAGTCATCATATATTGCTCGTTCTGTCTACATGCTTGAACTCACAACTTTAAAAGTTCGATATAAGATATATCAACTCTCTTATATGACAACCTTCAATCTCCTCCCACCAATGTTGGATCTTACATGTACGTATATATTTTTTTTGTAAAGCACGTGGTTTATATATATATATATATTATGGTATTTCGTCAGTTATACTCGGATGCATGTCTTCACACATGACAGTAGGTAACTTATTCTCACGTATACATTGTCAAATGTCATATTACAAAAAATCACATAGCGAATCATACGTGGTAGGTAACATATCATATGTACTGTTAATCACATATGAAACATAGATCCATACAAATAGAGAAAAAAATGGCTAGAAACATGGTAAATTGGTTGTGGATAATGTGATAAGTAGGGTGGACCCACCCATAAACTTTTTTCATACCATGACACTGTTCTCTTTCCTTCCTATTTTGTGGGTGTGTTTTTTCTACCAACATCCATTACTGTCCAACATGCTTTTAGCCTTTTGAGAGACTTTAAAAGCTTTTTATTTCGGTTAAAAAAATTTTGAGAAAAAATTTCGGTTTTCTTTCGTTGATTTCAAAGTTTAAAAAAAAATTGATCACGAGGTACATTTGTGCCATCTAAAATAATACGACCACATCTTCTAAGACAATACGGTTGTAAATTACACAAAACTAATCATTTTTTTTCTTATGTCTTAGAAACAATACGGTGACCCGTACCACTCTGGGTGCCACTTGTCTCTAATAAAACATGAGCTTGCAATATTTTAAATGTTTTGAGGTCTAATATGTCAAAGTGAAAACCACAGGGGGTCAATTTGAAGGAAAGTACAAAAATTGAGGGACTAAAAATGATAATTCTATAATGGAACGACCATTCGTGTACGGAAATGAACCACACCGGGGGGATTTCGTGGATCATCAGAGAGGTTGGGGTGATTCTATTTTCACGTTGAATTATTTTTCGATTTTACTTTATATTTGATTTACAGTATTATTACATCAGAGGTTGTGTTTGGCGAAAATAAGTTGGCTTATAAGTTAGTCCATCCAAACATTTACCTGAAGCTAAGGCTTTGTTTGGCAAGCATAAGCTAGCTTATAAGCTAGTCCATCCAAACATGTACCAGGAAGCTAGCTTATAAGCTAGCTTTTTGAAACGCTACTTTGAGTAGCTTATGAGAAGCTTATTGTAGCTTTTTCCAATTATACCCTTATTAATATTAATTATTAAATTCAAATATACCCTTTTTGATAATTTTACATACTCATAAGCTAGTTTTTGCCAAACATAATTTGTTCAACAGCTAGCTTATCAGCTACTAGCAAGCTTATCAATCAACAGTTAGCTTATCAGCTACCAGCTAGCTTATAAGCTACGTTTGCCAAACTTAGCCTAATTTTTTTGAAATGCTACTTTGAGTAGCTTATGAGGAGCTTTTTGTAGTTTTTTCTAATTATACCCTTGTTAATATTAGTTATTAAATTCAAAGATATATTTTTTGGTCATTTTACATACTCATAAGCTAGTTTTTGCCAAACATAATTTGTTCATAAGCTAGTTTATCAGCTACCAGCTAACTTATCAGCTAGTTTGCCAAACATAGCCATAGACGAACTACCGAGTGATTCAATATGATTGTTGATTTTTCGGATTTGTTTGGAATGGTTTTTTTTTGTAGTTTTTTTCAATTATACCCTTATTAATATTAATACTTCAAAATACCCTTTCGGATTTGTGTGTGTATGTTGTGTGCGTGTTGTGTTTGTGTGTTGTGTGAGAGGGTTTTGTAGAGGGTTGGAGAAAAGCTGATGTGACAGTTAAGTTGGGACTTCGGAGGGTTGGGAGGGTTGGGGTACTGATAGCCTTATAAGCTAGATATTTTAAAAGCTACTTTGAGTATTAAGAGGGTGTTTGGGAGGGTTTATTTAAAACAACTTATGACTTTTGGCGCTTATTAACTTAAGTGGTGTGGAAATGAGTTTTTTTAAAAAGTGTTTGAATTAACTTATTAACTTATGACTTTTGGTTTCAAAAGCTGATAAGGAGTTTTTGATAAGTTAGTAGGGAGTGATTTTTAAAAAATGACTTATTAGCTTTTAGGGGATGAAATAAGGAGCTTTTAAAAATAGCTATCCAAACACTTTATTTTAGTTTATTTGCTTCTCTAGAATGAAATAAGTTATAAGCATCTCCCAATAAGCCCTCCCAAACATTTAGTTTTTTCGGAGTTTTTTCTTCTTCTTCTTCTTCCAATTACACCCTTATTAATAGCTTACCAAGCGCTTATTCGAGCAAGTGCTTACCAACAAAATTCAACACTATCACTTACTTAACAAAATTCAACACTATCACTTACTTACCGGGTAAGATTTTAGTCCACAAAAACGGTGTCGCATGCAACAATGTTCCCGGTAAGCACTAACCGTGGTAAGAGACAACTACCATCACTTACCGGGTAAGACTTTCATCCTTGCCTTCGCTCTTATTGGGGTAAGATTCTTGATTTTTGCCACATACGCTTCTGATAAGGTAATATGAGTTAGAAAGTGCTAACCCACGTAAGTGTTTAGTAAACGGCCCCTTAGTCATTTAACATACCCAAAAGCTACTTTTTACCAAACATAATTTTTTCATAAGCTACCTTATCAGCTAGTTTGCCAAACATCATCCCCGGTAAACTCACTGGCCACAAGCATTGTGGACCCTTAGAATTGAACCCTAGGCAGATGGGATATTCCACCACATCCCCTGAGCCTCAACCACTATGCCACACAACCCTTGTGGTTTTGAAATGTGTATGTTGGATGTTTCATGATTGATCTATATGAATACGGTCTTATTTATTATTTTTAGTTCTTTTTCATGATCCAGTGGTTACGTTTTCTTGCACTTGCATTCTGTTTGTTTTATCTATCTTTTTGAATGTTGTTGCTTATTTCTGACTCCTCCTCAAATTTTAGCATGTTTTTCATGATCTTCCTCTTTTTCTACTTCAACTTATTTTGAGTAGGCCTTAGCATTTCTTTTCACACACGTTGCACAAGCCGAGTTTGTTTGGTTTGGTATTCAGTAAGGGCCTATTTGTTAGAAGCTTAATGGGCTCACAACAGTTATATACATGACTATTTGGTAGTGGCTTAATAGTATAGGGAGTGGCTTATTCCCCAAGCTTTTAGGGGGAACTTTATTCAGAAAGCCAAGTTTTTCCAAACCTGTCACTCCCAATTAGAAAACACGTTTCTTCCGTCTATGAAAAAACTCTCCCCAACAAAACCTACCAGGGTCTATACAAACAGATTAATCAACACAGCCAACTTTATCCATAAAGTTGTCCGTGTGGATTGATCTGTCTGTGTAGATCGGAAAGGTTTTTGTTTGGGAGGACTTTTTCATAGATGGAAGGAGCGTGATTTTAATCGGGACAGACAAGTTTAGACAAAACTTGGCTTTCTGCATAAAGACTCTCCTAAAAGCTTACCGGATAAGCCACTTACTATATCATTAAGCCACTGCCAAATAGTAATGTATAGTTGACCGAATAAGCTATAAGTCCCATTAAGCTCATTAAGCCTCTAACAAGCATGCCCTTAATGGAAAACCTACCAAACACCCCCCTAAGAGGCTTTAGTCAAAAATAGTTATACGATGAATGCTGTGCTCGTGCCTAACTTAATGTTCTCATGTCTGATTTATGGGTTTGGCAACGAGCGCTTTGTTAATAATGGTGTCGCAAACTCGCAATAGCTGAGCTTGTCGGGTGTGTACTTCAAGACTTTCTAAAAGTAGCACTAGCTATCGTTACAAAAAACCTTCCTAAATAAGGGAAGTTTCGAAGGACGTTAATCTAAAGATTTCGGCTACTCGTGGGCCATAGAGACAGAACACAAAAAGTCACCTTTGCACTTGTGAAAGGTAGTGCTGCACTAGAAAAAAATATAAACTGTTTGAAGAGTAAAGCAAAGGTTTCTTAAACAATACTTGAAGTGTTGGTGGTATGAAGAAAATCTTGCACATTTATGTACTTTTAAGCCAAGCCAAGGTACACTATACACACAAAAGAGACTTCATTTGTAGCACTAATCTATACATATAAATTAATATCCCAAGTCTCTCTTTGATTTACACAAATCTAGCAGTTTTCTGAAACTTAATTAAAAGAACCCGTTAATCATGGGTAAAATCGTCTTTTTTAATGTTCTTGTTATGTTGCTATTGGTTCATGGAACTGTTGGAAGCAGTTTATATGACACCTTTGACATATTTGGTGAGATTGAAAGTTTGGAGTGTGAAGATGATGAGATTGAGTCCTCGGATTCGCTATCGTGGGCGAGTCAACATGGGAGCAAAATTCTCGTAAATGTGGATAGCTTTGGTGCGGCTGGAGATGGAGTTACCGATGATACAAAGGTGAATACACACATATATATATATACACATATGTATATATATATATAGGGTCGGGTTTAGGGAAAACCTCAAAATACGGAAAATTGAGGAACACCTTGGTAGGTAGCCCTTCATCTGGACGGTATGCACTTGTGCATACATGTAATTTGTAACATGCACACGTGCATGAAAACCAAAAACATAGCTTAATTTACTTCTATGTACAAGTGCATACCGTCCAGATGAAGGGCTACCAAGGTGTTCCTTAGTTTTCCGTTTTTTGAGGGTTTTCTCTTGAACCTGTTGAATTATCATTTTAACGGTTTTACTAGTACAAGTTACTGAATATATTTTGATATGTTACTCCTCAGGCTGTTGAAAACGCATGGTCACAAGCATGCTCAACCGCAAAATCCGTGCTTTTGGTTCCTCCTGGTCGAACTTATCTGGTTAACGCAACAAGATTTAAAGGACCTTGTGCTGGAAAGTTAATTGTTCAGGTAACTTTTGATATCGTTAAATTACTTTTTTAACGTCTAGATTGATAAGAATGCTTCTTGGATGAAAAATCTGATTACCATTTGCATAAGGATTCAAATTTTTGCATAAGAATCCTTATGCATATGCGTAAGGGTATTTGTTTTTCATCTTTTAATTGCGGAAATCGTGCTTTATGCAAATGCGTAAAGCATCTGCATAAAAATCGGCTATTTTGGGAAGAGGCTCTGAAAAATGAATTTGGTTGATAAGATTGGCTATTTCAGTCAATTTACACTTTTACAGCATCTTACTCACCAACTTATTTCTAATAAGTTGTTTGGCCATTTGTGAAATATCTAAAATACCCTCTGATCATGACAAAATAGTTGAATCTTCACAACCCAAATGATACCACCATCTTTTTTTGATAAAACTTGAAAGCTTTCTAAAGATATAAATGTTGCAATTTTATCTAGACATCTCCAAAAGGAAAATGTTGCAATTTGCGTAAGATATCTAGTAAACGGTTAACGAATTCGTTAATATAATTGCAAACAGCTTGATGGAACAATCGTAGCACCAGATGAACCCAAGGACTGGGATCCGAAAAGTCCTCGAAATTGGCTTCAGTTTTCTAACATATCGGGAGCCACTTTCCAAGGGCGTGGAGTTATCGATGGATCAGGCAAGAAATGGTGGGCTGCATCTTGCAAGAAAAACAAAACAAATGTACAAAGTTTATTTATATATTTATTTATCAATACGTCCAATTTAACCGATATGATCAAGCTATTGACCCTTTTTCTTGTTTCGTTTTCTGCTTATGCAGCCGTGCGTAGGAGCGCCAACGGTAAGAATGCAAATCCTGGTGGCTTTTGGTTTGCAAATTTTGAAGAAATCTGATGGAACTGGAATGTTGAATTTCTTTGACCAAATTCCATTTCCTTGTTTAGTTCGCTCTTTTTTAAAGAATGAATCTTGAACACAACCAAGGGATTTTAACATTTCTTCACTATAAACTAGGATTCTGATGGAATTGGAACGTTATATTCCTTTGACCAAATTCCATTCCCTCGTTCGGTTCATTCTTTTTTAAAGAAAATCCATCAAATTCCATTTAACACTCCTTTAAAGGAATGGTTATATATTTGGGTTGTGTACTTTATATTGTTTTACACATTAAATGATTATTTTATTAAGGTATTTTTAGTTTTAGGAAAAAAATCAAAATTTTCAAAGAAGGGCATTTTGGTCATTTACCAATATTTCATTCCAAATCCAAAGCTCGATTATGTGAACCAAACAAACAGATTTCAATTCCTTAACATATTGACATATTCCATTCGAATGTCTGCCAGTAGTCAAACAAGTGGTCAAACCTGACAACATTTCATTCCAATTCCTTAAACAGATTCAATTCCATCCAAAAACATTATGCGAACCAAACACCACCTTAGTTTTTGAACAATTTGAATGAACTTCTTAACATAGAAGGATTTAACTTTATGCAGGCATTCACAATTGAACATAGTTCAGCCATAAAGGTTAAAGGTCTTACCTTCCAAAACAGCCAACAAATGCATTTTGTTATCTCGCATTGTGATTCCGTGCGCATCTATAGCGTTGTGGTTTCCGCTCCCGAAGACAGTCCAAACACCGATGGAATCCATCTTACCGGATCAACAAATGTCGTTATTCAAAACAGCAAAATCGGAACAGGTTTTTCTAACTTCTTTTTCCTAGTATTTGAAGTTCTTAAATACTCACTTCTGATTTATTAAATTGCAACTTTTCACTTTTTGGTGACTTTCTAAACTAAAAGTACGTACTTTCGTGCGGTAATATTACTGAGATTCTGAGATTCGATTTTGTCCCAATTTGTTACCAGCTTAATGAGCTTATTTGGTAGTGGCTTAATGATATATAAAGTGGCTTAGGGTTGTTCGGTTCGTTTTCCATATAAATATGTCTGTATTGATAAGTTGTCTGTATGATATATAAGATAAATTGGTGTTCGGTTGTTGTGCTGAATAGATGGAGTAAATGGCTTAATCCAAAGGACTACTTCTCTGGCTTACCGAATAAGCCACAACCGAACAGCTAGATATAGCTTACGGAACAAGCTATACAGGTTATTAAGCCCATTAAGCCGTACCGAACAACCTCTTATTCAATAAACTTTTAGGAGAGAGCTTTATGCAGTAAGCCAAGTTTTTCCAAACCTGCCTCTCTATTTAAAAAAACACGCTCATTCCATCTATGAAAAACCCCTCCCTGACAAAAACCTTCCCAATCTATACAGATAGACTAATTCACACAGAAAACTTTATTCATAGTCATACATGACTTATTGGAAAACCAACCAAACCATCCCAATTTGACTAATAGTCAAACACTTTTCTCTGCCCATGTTCCACTAATGTTACAAGTTTCAATGATAGCTGAACAATATGAATGGTTGTTTTGGAGGCCAAACAAACTACTCTCAATTTCAAAAACCAATATGAATTCTTGAAATCTAATAACTATAGAACATTTTATAATACAATGATGACCTCAAAAGTCAATGTACACTCATCTTTTGGATTGAGAATCAGAGAGATCAACCGATCAAGTACTAAACTAAAGCTTAATCTGTTTTTCTACTGTTGTTTAGGTGACGACTGTATCTCAATCGTAAATGCTAGCACAAACATCAAGATGAAGAATATATATTGTGGGCCAGGTCATGGGATCAGGTGATGTTTTGATTCACAGATAATTGATGTTCATTCACATGTGAATAAACAAGCAGAAGCTGTGAATACTTACCCCTAATTATTTTGGTCTTTGCAGCATAGGAAGTCTGGGAAGGATAACTCTACAGGCATAGTCTCAAAAGTAGTAGTGGATACAGCATTCCTTAAAGGCACTACTAATGGCCTTAGGATTAAGACATGGCAGGTACCGCCATTTCTCAAACCGTAAACGTACTTTTTTCTGGTAATTGTGGATTTCTAGGCCAACTTATACACATCGACTGATCCCATAAGACCCTGAAGATAACAGTCAGGAAAATCTCCAGTGGCCTTGAAGATAAAACTTTTTGGGCCGGTTGGTCACTTCTTTGGCTCTTACATCTTAATGAGCCACTAAATGGTTATATAACTTATTTGTTTTACATGAGTTTTTGATAGTGGCTTAAAAATATAGAAAGTGGTTTATTCAGTAAGCTTTTACGAGATAGCTTTATGCAGAAAGTCAAGTTTTTTTTTTCTTTTCAAACTCTCCCCTTCCTTTTAAAAAACTCCCCAAACAACTTTCTAATATACAGACAAATCAATCCAGACAGACAACTTTATCCATATAGGACTTAATGAAAATCAACCAAACTAACTCATACATACACGCGATTTAGTTTTAGACAAAATTTTCTTCTTGCAAAACTATTTTCCACTTTTTCTATGTTGACCCGCCAATATATTTTTAGCCAAAACTATTCTTTTCTTCATGCAATTTATTTTTAGAGAAAACTATTCTTTTTCCACATAGACAACTTTATCCATATAAGACTTTTTTCCACTTTTTCTATGTTAGATTTTGGATTTTGTTTACATTTGGGTTGATATGCTTTAAATTTTAGTTTCATCTTTTGGATCCAATTTTTTGGATCTTTTATTTGAAAAAGGATGAAGATTACCATTTTACCCTTTAAAGTCCATGACCAACTCAACAGGTTTAGTAATCAACAAAACATTCAATTGTGTGCAGAAAAATATTTTAGTAACTAAACCAAACCAAATGAATGCAGTATATCTCACCCGTGGCCGTTGGTGGCATTTGGGATTTCACCTGAGTTAATTTCTTGAATATTAGAACGTCTAGCATGACGTAACTTTTTATTTATGTATCTGTAATGATAATTTCAAAAAGTTGATTTTTCGACTTGAATCCTTTTTTTTGTCGATAGGGAGGATCCGGTTACGTTAAAGGCGTACGCTACCAGAATGTGAAAATGGAGGATGTAGCCAACCCCATCATAATTGATCAGTTCTACTGTGATTCACCTAAAAGTTGTAAAAATCAGGTACAACTTCTTTCATCTTCTCCTGATTTAACTAAGATCATGGAGCTTTCCAAAGAGCTTAGTGAAAGCTTTCTTCATCTAAAAGTTCTCAATAAGCTTGTTTTCATGGCCACCTAAGCTTGTGGGTCCCACTTTTTTGGAAAATTTCTCTAAAATAATAAACTTTTAGAAGAAAATTACACACAACTCCAAAAGCTTCCACATTTTGGAGAATACAACATTAATTATATTATTAAAATATATTTATACAGTTTAATAAAATATTTTAATTTCTCTATCCTAAACATATAATTTCGAATTTCTTATTGGTAAAAATATAATAAAATAATATTTTTCACTCATGATAATCATTTTATGGGATCTCTAAATTTAGAGAATTTCACCCTCTTTCTCCAACTTTTTTCATTTTGGAGCAAAAAACTTGTTCAAAATCCCTAATAATCCGTAGAATTTTCTCCATTTTGGAGAAGCTGTTGGAAATGCTCATACAATAATAGAGTTTGGTGGTTAGGATGACTTGGGACCCACACGGTAGAGAGACTGTTTATGTGACGATCAAAATTGGATTTTCGGAATCTAAAACATGAAATCAAGAAGTCATTGCATACCATCTTCAAATCCTCCAATTTGAAATTAGTTTTCTCTATTCTATCTTAAAATCAAGAAATCTTGAATAAATTTGTTTCTTTTTTATACATCTTATAGACCTCGGCCGTGGAAATAAGTCAAATAATGTATCTAAACGTTACCGGATCTTCAAAGAGCGCAGCCGCGATGAAATTTGCATGCAGTGACACCGTGCCTTGCAACAACATAGTGCTGAATAACATCAACTTACAACGGCTGGATGGTTAAAACGGCCCAGACTTATTGTAACTCGGTTACAGGCATCAATTATGGGTTCATCCAACCGTCTGCCGACTGTTTGACTTCTTCCGATAAGTCTTATATCGAAGAAAACGAGCTTATTGATGTTGAGGAGGACCGCTTAATCCATACAGAGCTTTAGTTTGATTTCCTCGAGGCTTAGGTGCTCTAGAGGCTATTTTTATATATATAGTGTTTGAATTAAAATCCGAGACTTTCTTGTAATTACATGAAAGACTCGGAATGATATTATATGTATTCGTATATAGATACGATATACGCTTTTTGTGAACATCTTTGTACCGAATACGCATGCAAGAAAACCCGAATGAAGTTACTATGTTATAAGTTGTTCTGTTTGGTTGGGTTTTCATTAAGTCTTATATGTAAATCTGCTTGTGTAGATTAGTCTTTATATAGATTGGAATGGTTTTTGTTTAAGCGAGTTTTTTTTTTCAATAGGTGGAGAGTGTTTTTTGATTGAAATGGTAGGTTTTGAAAAAACTTGGTTTTTTGCATTAAGCTCTTTCCTATAAAGCTTAATTACTGAAAAAGCCATTTTATATATCATTAAATCATTATCAAATAGTTGTATATAGCTTATCGAATAAGCTATGAGTTTCATTAAGCCGTTAACAAAACAGGCTGTATGAGCAAAAATGAGAATCATAGCATCTTCATACGGGGGACCACAAAGTAAATGAGAAACATTTTCATTTACACTATTTGAGATGATTAAACCTACAATTTTACATTTTGGTGTAAAAGTAGTGTGATATTCCATTGAAAAATATTTATTTTTGCACCAAATTTGGTGTAATACCGTTCATTTTTGCCAAATTTTAATTTGTTTGTTTGGTTTGGTTTATGTTTAAAGATTACTTGTATTGAATTGCATTTATTGATCCAAAGGTTATCTTTATTTAGTGCTTGTGTTTGGCAAAAATAAGCTAGCTTATTAGCTAGTACATGTTTGGATGGACCATAAGCTAGCTTACTAAAATCTAGTTAGAGTAATGTTTCATGAGCTTTAACCACAAGGTTGTGGCGTACTGGTTAAAGCTTGTGGGGGAAGTGGCTAGTTAACCCTTCTTACCTCAGGTTCGAATCCAAGGCGCTTCAGATTGTGGTCATGGGATTAACTCAGAAACATTGCTTTAGTTGTCGGTGAACCTTGCTGGGATTAGTCGGGGAAAAGCATCGGATACCCTTCAAAAAAAAAAAACGTTTCAGGAGCTTTTTGTAGCTTTTCCAACTATACCTTTATTAATATTAATTATTAGGCTGCATGCAGCGGTCTCACTGGGTTCCAGCGGGCTGAGCTGCCAACATCAAAAACACCCGCGGGTGGGTGTGCAATTGCCAGTTCCAGCGGGTCAACACCTTTGCGGGTTGGCTTCACCGCCAACAAATCGTGAGTTGTGTGTGTGTGTTGTGTGAGAGGGTTGGGTAAGGGTTGTAGAGGGTTATGAGAGGGTTAAGAGAGGGTTGGGAAAAAGCTGACGTGGCAGTGATGTGGCATTAAAAAGTGAAATGTTTGGGAGGCTGGGAAATATGGCTGTGGGCAGCCTTATACTTCAAGATACCATTTTTTTTTGTCTTTTTTACATACTCATGAACTAGTCTTTACCAAACATAATTTATTCATAAGCTAGCTTATCACTACTAGCTAGCTTATTAGTCAACAACTAGCTTATCAGCTATCAGCTAGTTTACCAAACACAACTGTTATTTGCTTTAGAAAAGAGATTTATGGTCACCCAACAATTTGGAATTAGTGGGCCCAATATCTCACAACCAAACAACTGGGCCTAATTTCAGGCCCGCCCATTCATTGGAATTTTTCTATGAGAAGGTATAAAAGCAACAGAAAGACGTAAATCTAAAATCATACCATAAAACTCTAGGGTTTATGTTCATTTCATCTGCTGCTTTGGTAATCTTTTTCCACATAAAACTCTTGGATTTCGTTTATTTAATCATGTTTTGATCCAATTAGTCATTATATGTTTCGATTTACAAATTTGTTCGTTTGATTGCTTGTATTTAACTCATGTTTTGATCTACTCAATTATCT
Source organism: Centaurea solstitialis (assembly GCA_030169165.1). Classification (NCBI taxonomy): domain Eukaryota; kingdom Viridiplantae; phylum Streptophyta; class Magnoliopsida; order Asterales; family Asteraceae; genus Centaurea; species Centaurea solstitialis. The sequence continues at coordinate 99,149,106 of CM058043.1, forward strand.
GTTTGAATTTACAAACTTGTTCATTTGATTGTTGTATTTAACTCGTATTTGATCTAATTATTTAATTATCTGTTTGTTTTACAATTTTCGTATTGTTGTATTTAACTCATGTTTTGATCTAATTATTCTCAATTATCTGTTTCGATTTACAAACTTGTTCGTTTGATTGTTGTATAATTTTTAATCCATTATTTGTTCTAATTTATTTCTCAATTTATCTCGTTTTGTTTTTACAAACTTGTTCGTTTGATTGTTGTATTTAATCTGTTTTGATCGAATCATCTCAATTATCTGTTTTTTACAAATTTGTTCGTTTGATTCGTTGTATTTAACTCATGTATTTGATCTAATTATCTCAATTACTGTTTCGATTTACAAAGTTGTTTTTTGATTGTTGTTTTTTGATCTTGATTATTGTTAATTATCTGTGTGTTTAAAAGCTATGTTGTTTGATTGTTGTATTTAATCTTGTTTTGATTCTAATTACCTCAGTTATATGTTTGATTTTTGTTTGTTTATTTTCATTAGATATATAAGGTAATCGTTTCTGATTGTTTATAATATTAATCATACTATTGTTTTGAAAAAGATGCTTTAACTTTGTTCTGTTTTAAATGAAGTCAATTTTGATTATGGCTGCTTAATCATCTAGCCACTTCAATTAATCCACAGGCTAAGAGTTAATTTACAAATATTACTTTTGTAAATTAAGGACCTTGATAGCTTTCTGGTTTTAATTGTTCTAAGTTTAGGGTTTCTAACATAGTAGATACAATAGTAATCATTATATTGATTATGTTTTGTGATTAGAAGCTATATGATGATACGGTGTTGATCCATCCACATTTTATGTTAAGTGCTTATTATGTTAACCTACAAATAACTTGCAGAAGAGAGTAGTTGATCATGACAGCCACTTGTATGTTGGTTCAGAAGCTGGTCTCAAGAACCTTGATGAGTACCTTTTGTCTCGCAGTTACATCACTGGGTGAGTCAACATTTCTCTCTCTTATAAATATATATATATATATTATATAGGAAAGTTTAAATGAAAACTCATTCTTCATTGTGAACGTGAGAACCACTAATATCGTGCCATGTGGCAATATTCACTCTGAATATCATGCATTATTCAGAAGTGAATTAATAATGCATGATATTCAGAGTGAATATTGCCACATGGCATGATATTAGTGGTCCTCGCGTTCACAACCAAAATTGAGTTCACATTTGAACCTAACCTATATATATTTGATTCTTCATGGTATACTGCTTATTGGGCTTACTTTCTTTCACAGGTACCAAGCTTCAAAAGATGATCTTGCTGTTCATGCTGCTTTCACAAAAGCTCCATCGTCACAATATGTGAATCTATCTCGCTGGTTCAACCATATTGAGGCACTTCTGAGAATTTCGTAAGTTTTTGACTTAGTTGTTTATAGACATTCTTTGGTTAAGTTGAGTTTTTTAGTCTATATTCCTTAGTATTATTTATTGCTGTGGATTTGTGATTCTAAACCATTATTATGCATTTTCGTCTAGTGGTATCACTGCTGAAGGAAGTGGTGTTACCGTATCTGCTTCTTTTCCAGAAGAGGCAATTGCAACTCCTCCTGTTGCTGAAACTAAGGTAAGATCAGTGTGATCAGCTGGATGATTTTGGTGGTTTGATGTAATTGTTATTACTTTTGGCGCTGATTTTGTAACACGAAATAATAGCTTTGACATGTGTTCTTCAGGATGAGGATGACGACAGTGATGTGGATCTTTTTGGTGAGGAGACTGAAGAGGAAAAGAAGGCTGCTGAAGCACGTTCAGCCGCAATCAAGGCAAATGGAAAGAAGAAAGAATGTGAGTGAGTTGATGCTCATCTCATTTTCTAACTATGGCTGTGTTTGGAAACTAGCTGATAAGCTAGCTTATTAATAAATTATATTTGGCAAAAACTAGCTTATGAGTATGTAAAATGACCAAAAAAGTGTATTTTGGGGAAATAATATTAATAAGGGTATAATTGGAAAAAGCTACAAAAAGCTCTTGAAACGCTACTTCCAACTAGCGTTTTAATAAGCTAGCTTATGGTCCATCCAAACATGACTAGCTTATAAGCTAGCTTATTTTTGCCAAACACAGCCAATATATTATGACACAGCCAATGACCCTTTTGAGCATGCATTTTGATATTATATACCACCTGAATAATATTTTCAGTTATTTACTGCCATTTGCCTTTTTGCTTGTTACGTATAATATCAGCCGGCAAGTCTTCAGTCCTGTTGGATGTAAAGCCTTGGGATGATGAGACTGACATGAAAAAGCTTGAAGAGGCTGTCAGAAGTGTCCACTTGGACGGCTTGCTTTGGGGCGCATGTATGTTATGTTTCTCTCCTTTCTTTCTAATAAAACCAATTTTATTATTAATCAAAACGGAATTTGTTTTGAAATATTGGCTGAAACAATGAATGATTTGATGAGTTGCAGCAAAGTTGGTACCGTTGGGTATGGTATCAAGAAGCTCCAGATCATGATGACGATTGTTGATGACTTGGTGTCTGTGGATACGGTCATTGAGGAAAGGCTTACAGAGGAACCAATTAACGAGTTTGTGCAGAGCTGTGATATCGTTGCCTTCAACAAGATCTGTAAGTTCATTCATTCATTCATTCATCTTTACAACATTTTATTCGTTCAAGCGTTCACATTGTTTTTATATATTCACCGATAACTTCTCTGTTGCAATTGCAGAGTTGGATTGCTGCTATGTATGATGCTCGATAGAAAATTATTCATCGGTTGAAGTTTTGGTCCTCTCTTTTTATTAGTGTTTCTTAAGAATTACTTTAGAGTATTTTGGTTTTAAAATCTTGAATTCTTTTCCAACATTATTTAGCACCTACCATAAGTTGTACTAAAAACAAGTGCAATCAAGCTTCAGTAGTTCAGTTGGATTTTTGTTGAAAAGTCAACTGAAACTACCATTTTTTGTAGGCAAATTGGTTGTTTTTGCTGCCAATGATAAACACACTAATAAGTAATAATTGCATCTTTAATTTCTAAAGTCTTTGTTTGTATCAAGATTCTATAAGCTGCAGGTTTATGGTGCATTGCGTATTGATGATATGTCTATAAATTAACCTACATTTTATGGAGTTGTAAATGTTTTCATGTTGTTCACGAAAATAAGTTGACATGATTTTAGAGCGCGCTATGGTCAATACAATTGAAGTTTGTATGGTCGCATGGGAAAGAAATATGAAGTCGCTAAACTTGGTAGATCAATGGCTAGTAATATGTATTTCAGGCGTTAACAAACTTGTGGCCACTGGGAATTTTTCAGGAGTGCATGTCTAGCAGTCAAACATTGTCGGGATTAGTCTACGCCAACGGTCTAGGATACCCTTACAAAAAAAAGGGTTCAAGTTCTGCTTTCTGTTTACCTTTTAGTATGACATAAAATATCATGTTGTCTTCAAATTATGAGGTTTCTAAGTATTTGGTTGTTATATCATTTTATGACGTATGTAAGAGTAAGAAAGATAATTTATTACATATTGGTTACATTTTGAAGTAATGCTATATGGATTCAAATATGTATTGTAAGATAAGTATGCATAAAGCTCCAAAGTGAAGATTTCTTTGGAGTTTTATATTCAAACATCAACTTAAAATTATGGTGGAAATTATTGTATTTATAATTAAAACTGACAAGAAGCTTAAAATCTCGATCTTAAACAATGTGGGATAGGTTGTAGTTCACAAACTTTCCTCAAATTCATAACATCTTGCCCGACCTAGGCTATGTTTGGAAAACACTAGCCGGTAGCTGATAAGCTAGTTGTTGATAAATGAGCTATTAGCTAATAAGCTAGCTTACAAATAATTTATGTTTAGTAAAAACTAGCTTATGAGTATGTAAAATAACCAAAAAATGGTATCCTTGGGGTATACTAATTAATGTTAATAAAAGTATAGTCGGAAAAATCTATAAAAAGTTCCTGAAACGTTCTCTCTAAAGTTAGCTTATAAGCTAGTTTATAGTCCATCCAAATATGTACTAGCTTATAAGCTAGCTTACTTGTCCAAACACAATTGATATAAATACCCTTCCTCAAGAACATATTATCCATGGTGACATTTGTTTGACTACCGCAGTTGTAAAAGAATTGCTCTTACACCATTTTGTAATGCACAAAAGTCCATGATGAAGTTATTAGTAAAATAACCCAGTAAATTTTTAAAAATCAATTCAAAACTATGGTAGAACCTAATATAGCCGACAACTCACAAATCTCAATTTATATCTATATGGATAAGCCATCACAAACTCCCCTACTTAATTGACGTCTTTTTAGACTACCCAACATCTTCTTTGTTCATTGACAACGTGAGAATCTTCTCAATAAATCATGTCATCTTTACCCTTCATGGGAATTAGGGGATGCAACATGAATTGATTGAGATATCACCATTTATGAAATGTCAATTTCATTGTACCTTGATTGTGTGGCGCTTTTGTTATGAAAACATATCTCATTAAGCCTTTCAGTTATGCAACCTTATATGTATATCTCAAATGCTTATAACATGAGGCACTGCCTCCATATACAGATATGTTGTGTAACAGTAGTAAACACGATGTTTGAATGACAAATGTTGCAAAACATTTTAAACAAAGACATAATATAACTTGGTAACTCTATTAACAAGAATAAGTTAGAATGATTATTATAGTCAATTGTGATGTTTTCTTTTCTCTATAACAAGATGATAATAATGACAAACATAATCGTCTCTTCCAGCAAATTAAATATTTACGTTTTTAACCTATAGTGATTAATTTCTAATGTAATAATACATACAATAAGTTTGATAACTCATTCTCCATATAAAACAAATGTAAATATAACCCGAATATTCCTTTTAATTGTAGATACCAAACATAAAACATCATGATTACAAACAAGAGATAATTCCAAACACCATGTATCAATTTTGTACACCAAATAAACAAAAATTCAAATACTTTCTCAATTTCTAAACAAAAAGAACATATGACAACAAGAAACGTTAGTTCTAATGGACTAAATAAAATTATAGAATTGTTTGTGTTTATGAGTTACTTCTATTACAAATAATACCAAAAAATAACTCGAATATTCCGTATATCTATATATAGCAAACATAAAACATCATGGATAAAAACAAGTGATAATTCCAAACGCTACGTATAAATTTCGTATACCAAATAAACTACAACATGTTTAATTGGAAAAACAGCTTTGCAAATATATTTTCAATTTCTGAAACAGAAAAACATATAACAACAAGAAATGTTGGTTTCAAATGGATTTGATAAAATCATAGAATCGTTTGAGTTTATATACATAAATGCTGCTTTTATACAAATAATACCAAAAAACTCGAATATTCTTTGTATCTGTATATACCAAACATAAAACATTACGATTACAAACAAGTGATAACTCCAAACACCACGTATCAATTTTGTACACCAAATAAACTACAACATGTTTAATTAGAAAATAACTTTAAAAATTAATTTCTCAATTTTTAAAACAAAAAAAAAAAACATATAACAACAAGAAACGTTAATTTTAAATGATTTGTTAAAATAATAGCATTGTTTGAGTTTATATACATAAATGCTACTTTTATTACAAATAATACCAAAATACAAGTAACTAGAAGACTATTGTCTGGATTCATCATTAAAGCTTCAATTTGGTGTGTCTTGTTTGAAAACAAACATTTTTTATTGGTGAATTTACTATTTAATATCATTCTATTATAGAATAATCATTATACTAAAAAATAAAATACAAGATTATAGCTTGTCATTTACTATTATATAGTAAAAGACGAAAAATCATGCGAAAAAATAGACAATATGACAATTGTAAGAAGAGATCTGGACCATTTGATAAGGAATTGATCCAACACATTTCGGTACATCTCGTCTCTGTACATCTTATCATAATGTGTATCCAAGGATAAAGATCCCTTCTTACCTTATCATAATAACTCCATTTCTCACAAGAACCCAACCCTATAGTAAAATACTACATAAATTTCGGATTTTATTTTTAATATATAGTTCTTTACTTATTCATCATTATTTTACGACAATTTTTTTTACATCTTGGCATATTAGTCATATCAGAACTAGTGTCTACTAAAAGGATCTGCTTACCAAACACTTACCTTCCAAGTGAGGATGACAAAGACCTAGAATCTTACCTAGTAATAGATATAGCAAGGACTAAGAATCTTATTCGATAAGTGTTTACAAATAATGGATTTTGATGACCGAGAATGTTACCTGATAAGATAAATACATACGACACTCTTACAAATACGCACTACTTGGTAAGTGTTTAGCAAATGGTTCTAAATCAGTAAAAAACATTTTTTTGCATATGATTCATCAAAATTTTGTCTTCTTCAATTTACTAAGAAAAAATTAAGATGCTTTTATATCGTTGAAGAAAAGAACAAGACAATTTAAACCCATGGAAGAATCTAATAACTTATGTAGGGCATCCATGTCCCCAACTAAAAGGAACCCAACAACAAATATGAGATTGACATTTGGAAGTGATTCCTTCATTGGTGTGTACACTTTCCTTTTATGTAGTTTTCACTGTAGACTCGTCATCTTCAACTACTTAAAGTAATTCAGTACGGTATATTATTTAATGTGTTATGTATTCTTTTTGTAAACCCTTTTTTGTCCATACAATCAAATTAACTTACATGCTTATAATTGAAATAATTGCAAGCCTTGTGAGATAAAAAATTTCACAAATTGTTACGAAAACTTCTAGTTAGACATGGTAAGAGAAAAGCTCGGACCGACGGTTTGGTCTGGTTCATGACGCTACATCAGATCTTGCCCTAAAAGACTTTGTTAGACAAACCCAAAAGTGTTTTCGTTTTGTTTTGATCCATTTAAGATAATAAGAAAAAAAGAATCTAATGATTTTTAAAAAGAATTAAAAACATAATTGGTCTAAAAAAACCAATATAGAATTTTCCCAATCTAATATAAGAAAGGTGGTTTGAAAAAGGGACTGACAATTCTTCCTCATGTGGACCGTAACTTATAGACTAGTCTCTATCTAGTACGGTCTAGTTCTTCGGTCATAGTCCAAATGCTCATCTATATATGCATCTAACTATGGTGTATCTCAATCAAATCATACGACATATTGTATTAATCTTTGTATACATTTGAACGACATTGAAAAGGTATTGATAAAAATGCAACATAAATATCCCATGATAGTTAGTTCAACCGCAAAGAGCAACTTGCTTCCGTAATCATTGTATTTTGCCTCTACTCTTGCAAAATTGAAAGAGTACGGAAAAGATAAAGCAATTCCTACATATTGCTTTAACGGGTTAACTTAGTATGCGTCAAAGAAAATGATGATGATGAGAGGGCGTTTTCGTGGGTCAACAATTGTCTCATTTATTGGTGTTGTAAGGTAAGATGTCGAGGGATCATGGATGTAGAAGAGCCAAGGAAGCGGGCTCAAAAGTAAATTGACAGATCAATGTTTCTTTTAAATTTGGAAAGTTCTGATTAGTGATTTTCACGAGATGACAATATATATATATGTTTATATAATAACTATCGTGGTAATAAAGATAATAAAATGATCTTTACATCAAGTATGTCATGTGTTTATAGACACAGAAAAGAAGAACAATGTGAGAACTGAGAAGTCAATCAATTTGCAAGAAGTGCAAGATTGGTCATATCACATGTGATTTTAGAGTAAAATCACATGTGATGCAATACGTCCAAAAAGACATGACGACTTGGTCAATGAAAACCAAGGTGGCGTGAAAACGCGCCTGCTGCATTGACCTGGTCAATGCATCATGTTTGTATAGCATGTTATTTTGTTTTCTTGCATTTCTTATGAATTAACCATTTTTATTTAATGTTTCTATATGTATATGTATATGTATGTATTCATGTATTATATGGTGTTGGATGGTGAGGTGACGATGAGAAAAACATTCATGTGAAATAATTGCAACGGCTTATGTGGGGGACCTCTACTACTCTTTAATTGATGTCGACGAATTGACGTTTTTGCATAACTTTTCTAAATAGAAATGATAACAATAAATCTTTGTAACAATAATTTTTTTTAAATAAAGTATAAAAGGTAAGCAATTCAAAAGATACGTGAATTTTAAGAGCTACTTTATGTAATTTGATTAATTTTTATAATTTATTAAATTATAATAGAATAAATATAGTTATAAAATATTTATCATTAAAAGTTTTCGTAAGACAATTAAAATGACACAAATATACAAACTTTATGTAGTTTATAACAAATTTATTAATATTTAATAAATTACATAAAATAATTAAAATATAGAAACCCTATAAAAACATATTTTGAGAATAGTATTAACGAAATAAAATATAATAAATAAAATTTATAAGTATGAAAATATATAAATAATATAGAGGACATATTTAATATTTTAGAAGAGAATTAGATTATATTTTAAGGTTATATTAACGGGTGTTGTTAAATTCGACTTTTTATATACTCACATAATAGTAGACCTTCTATACGGGGCCGGTCCCGAGATTTCAGATGCCCATGGCGAAAGGCCAAAAAAGATGCCCTTTTATTATGCAAAAAAAATCGAAGGTAGGTAGGTGAATCAAAATCGTTCAAGCGTTCAATCGTTGACATTCTGTATGATCGATTTGACGATTTCCTTCATTTGTTTGGATTTTCGCAGTAGCCTTAAGCCATTTTGTATGATTGTTTTCTGTATCGGGCAAGAAATTAAGAAGTCCGAGAAATATAATTGTGTTTGGGTAGATGAACGGACCAGTGAATGATGCATAACTGTAAAAATAAGTGGTCCAAAAAGTCTAAATTGAACCTACTAACGGGTATTTGGGCTGGACTTGATGATGCCCCTTGACGTGATGATGCCCTGGGCGGTCGCCCTCTTGGCCTAGGCCCAGGGCCACCCCTGCTTCTATACTGGGTCTCACCTGTACACTCTCATAAAACACTCATTCTGTAGGGGTCCATTTATAATTCCCCAAAACAGGTTTGTTTCATCTTATTCCATGTAATAAGGTGAAACAAGTTTCTTCCATATTCATGTATATCCCACATAAAAGTACTACCAAACATAAAACAATGATTCATGTTATGTTATATCACGTAGACCAAACTTATCCTACAAGTTGAAAAATGAACCTAACCAACCTTACCCAATGGGTTGGACCCAAACTGCTTTTTAGAGAATAAATAATTTTTTTTAATAATGTATACTCATGTAATTGGTGAATATAAATACATAAGACCGTAAAATTTTGAAGACCTATGAATCATTAGTTACAGACTTGCACTAGTTAAAATACATGCAAAACATGAAAAATATATTTGAAAAACTACTGAAAAAATAGTCATATATTTTGTAAAACGAAAATAAACATAAAATAAGTCTAGTTTCTTTAAAAGATGCAAGTAACAAGTGCTAAAGCACTCTAAGATCTCATTTTACGTATTGCATCCCTTCAAGGCTTCAACCTAAAGATGGGCACACTAAATTAGATAAAAATAAAATTTCTTTTGGATTAGATAAAATCCGCATGAGGCCAGATAGACAATTCAAATATGATCTTCACCGGTCTAGATTTTTTTAGGATGATATTGACCAAGTTATAATTGATTATGACTTTTTTTCGACTTGTTTATATGCATCTTTACCTCAATCAATCCGATAAACCAAAATTACAAGTGCTTTGCATGTATGAGTACAACGGATCAAAATTCTTATAATAGAAGTTACTATACTTTTTCAACATATATTTATTTCATAGAACAATTACTATACGGTCAGGTCCGGTAAGAAATTGAGCTAATGTGAAATGCGTGAGAAGTAGTTATCAACCATTGGATGCATATTATGACAAGATGCAACAGATCATTACCCGTATCAAACGCGATTCATGGGTAGGATTGAAGTTAAAAATAATCAACGGTTCATATCCACTTCTCACGCTTTTCATGTTAACTCAATTTCTCATCTGTCTAGAGTTTATCAAGAGTCAATTGAGACCATCGAGTTTATTAAGACTAATGTCTTAGAGCTGTAATTTGTCAAGATTAGTTTAGGCATAGCTTAGAACACCTTTCCTAAAAAATAAAAAATAAAACTCAATTTCTCACACACCAACTAATACCAAATAGAACATACATATTAAAAGACGTGCAAAATCTTCACAAAAACAGTCTCCCGATTCTAATAGTTAAGGTAAGATATATGTCCTTTTGTCCCTCCTAAACCCTACTTTCAAGTGGTATATTTTTTTGAACGGCAGCTTAGTTAGTTGTTGGTATACACCCCCGTTAGATTAGAAATGCCTATGCTCAGGTTCGAACCTGGGACTTCTACTCTAAGAGGGACTTCTACTCTAAGAAAATGACCCCTCTACCTACCAGGCTAGAGCCCAATTAACATTTCATTTTGTTGATCTCAGTGGACTACTTTCAAGTGGTATATGATAACTTTATTTACTTTGGTTTAAGCCATGAATAAAGATTACACGAATGATCAATCTAAATATTCAAATAAACAATAATGTGCATGAATACAAAATTACCAAAAGGCCAAATATTGGTACAAATTATAAAGACAATGGTTAAGACACGATATAAAGTTCAGACCGATTCAATTATTTCTAAATTCATCCCATTCTTCTTCTCATCATTGATTATTTTTATTTCCAAATTCCAAGACGTATGTAATTATACTTCCTAAAGAGACAAATGTTTGCCCTCCATAGAAGGTTAGGCATTGGATTTATTTATTGTATTATGAACACGGGTGGATTGATATCCAAGCTTGTATATTAATTTTTATTTCATTTTAAATAAGATGTATTATTATTATTAATAAAAATATTATTATTTTTATTATTATTATGTTTTCATGATTATATCAAATGATATTATTATGTTTCATTTGTAATCAAGATACCCAACATGTATTATTGAAAATGTTTAAGATATTAACGTTCTTTTAATCAAATTGTAGATTTTTTAACTAATCATTGGTATGAGACCTGCTTAGGTACTAATCGTTTAGGTGACAACAAATGGTCTAGAGTTATCATAGGTAAACCTCCATGTTCGAACTAGGGGTGTAAATAGGCCTAGCCGATCCTGAGCCTAACCAAGCTTGAACTCGACTCGTTTAAGTTCATAAAGCTCGAGCTCGGCTTGTTTCGAGCCTTATGTATCAAACTCGAAACGACTAGTTATATGTAGCTATAGGTTAAAATGAGAAGTGTTAAAAAATGTAAAGTGAATGAGTGATCGTAGCCCTTCATACGACTAAGATCAAATTTGACTAGTCAAAGATTGCGACTTTGATTGATCTAAATTTGCGGCTATGCGAAAAACAAAGGGGCAATTTTGTAACTGTTATGAACCTGTATAATTCACATATTAACTATTTTTAACTGATTCATATATGAACTATACGTTCATACATGAACCTGTGTAATTCACATAATGAACTTGTTTGTCTACTTGTAAAAGTTACGAAACTACCCTTCCGTCATCTATAGCGTATGCGATGAATTATTTGATGCTTCACAGTCAAAGCCACATATTTTGACCGGATGAACAACTAGAGATCACTTCTCCACTTTACATGTTTTAGCACTTCTCATTTGTATCTCACCCTATGTATGTGTGTGTGTATAAACTGAAACTAATTTAGGCTCACGAGCCTGATCGAGCTTACTCATAAATGCTCCTGCTCGTTTATTAAACGAGCCTAAAATGAAGCTCAAGCTCGGCTCGAGCTCATCTAACTCGAGCTTAATGAGTTGATCTCGAGTAGCTCACGAACAGGCCGGCTCGCTTACATCCTAGTTCGAACAAAAGAAAAACAAGATTTTCACTACATTCCTTAAACCTTAACCCATACGTTACAATGAATGTGGTTTCAATTAAACTATATCTTCTCTTCCATATATGGTACTTAATTTGGTTAAAACCAAAAAACTATGAAAAATAATTAATTAAAATATAATGAGAATTTAGAGTAAAATTATTGATTTGTTGGATTTGGACATTGATGAAAACCATGGGTGGGTTTGGTATCGAATGATTAAATTAATCTAACAACCATCAACTGTTTTTTGATTAAATGTATTCTAACAACATCCAAAACATATTCACGGGAACAAATATCAATTATACAATTCAACATAACCCTCATTTCACTCTTGTGTTGTTCCTTATCAATATTGAGTATTAAAATCATTTATCTCATTTTTTCAATTATAGTCCAAACTAAAAATAAAAATAAAAGAAGTTAGATAAGCCAATAAATTGAATAGTAATGATTATTCTTGAAATGAAAATATTGGTCATGGACATTTTTGAAGGTTCATATGTCGATTGGGAAAAAGAAAACAATTTTTATCATTTTGAAAATATAGATAAAATTTAAATACAATTGATAAATAATCAATATCCAATTCACTTGCTTCTCCTAAAAATTGCGATAGTAGTCAAAGTTGAAAGAAGGCAAAATGTATAACTAGAAAAATCTTTCTAAATCAATGTAACAAAATTTTAGATTTTCTTAACAAATGCAACTAGATTTTCTTAATAAATGTATGATAGCTTCACAAAAATTTAAATATAAATATTCTAACATGAATGTCAAGTTTATCATCTATTTCGTTATAACTCTTTTGTAAACATTTCATTAATTTTTTGTAATGGGGTCCCCTTCGTCAAATGTTACAAATTCAAAATTTTACAAATAAAAAATGTATGTAGAACAAAATGATTCGAAACTTTGTTCATTGATCTAAAAAAAAAACTTTGGTTTTCTTAGGGGTTGTTTGAGATTACTTAAATAATTTTTATTGTTTAGATGAGTGAAAAAAAATTGCTTATACATTTGCCAAAAAAGGATAAGAACTTAAATTAAAACAACCTATCAACTTTTTAACCTTTCTGCATATATAAGCAATAGCAAAATCCGTGTTAAGGATTTCGGATTTCAGGTCATGTCGGTTTCGGTTTAATCGGATTTGAGTTTTAACAATAGGTGTTTTTCATGCTTAATCATTAAAGATTAAAATTAATTCAAACTCCAAAAATCAAAATTTCAAACGTTAAAGATTAAACACTTAAACTAATAAAAATAAAAGTTCAAACCTCATAAAATTACATAAAAAATTAGAAAAAAATACTAATAAAAAGCTTTATCCGGATTTCAGGATGGTTCGAGTGATGGGTATGAAGACCCTACGCGAACCAAGTAAATCCGCCCAAAAGGTCGAATTTCGGGGACTGAGTTAGTTCGGCTTATGTGGGTCGGGTAGATTCGGGTTTTTTTCAGATTGGGTTTTTCGGATTTGGTCGGGTTTGCTCACCTCTAAGCATGAGAAGATTACCGTGAAAAATAATAGTGATATTCATCTTGAAAGGTATAATGGTATACGTGACCTTGTTCTATTTAATTCTAGGGAGTTAAGAGGAAACATGTATGTTTCACTCTTGTTCTACTTAGTTATAGGCTCATATCGTATTCCATATAGGTACATGTCAAACATGGAACAAATTTGTTTTGTTTTGTCTTGTCTCGTCCTGTTTAGTGTACCGTGGGATAAGTCTATTATATTTTATCTTGTCCCATCCTATTTAGCGTACCAAACGCACCCTACAAAGACAAATTTTGTTATACTTTATATGATGGGTTAAGAATAATAAATATAAATATATGCCAATTAAGGCTAGCCTGGTTGGTAGAGTGTCGCCTCTTCGAGTAGAAATGACATGGAAGCCGATTTAAAGAAAAATGACATCAAGGCCCAAATCCCAAAATTTTAGGCAAGACAGGTGGATCCGTGGATAACAAAAAGATATTTTCTATTTAATCCTTTAACAAAATACACGTATGAGATTCGATGACCAAATTTATGTTTTCAAAATATAAATATAAGCAAATTTGGATTCTATGTAGAGATGTACACTAGACAGATATATCGACATCCACACAAGAAAGACGTATATTATACATTACTAATAACTAATAAGAGAGCAATTGACGAAAATAGGGGGTAATTGATTTGTATACCCATAACGCACATGCACTTTGCACAATATACCCATACCATAACGGCGATATAACGGCAACATAACGGCGACATAACGGCGATATAACGGCGATATAACGCACCAAAACGCCGTTATAACGCACCAAAACGCCGTTATAACGGCGTTTTGGTGCGTTATATCGCCGTTATAACGGCGTTTTGGTATAACGGCCCTTATAACGCACATTTAGGGGTATGGGTTGCAAAGTGGGGGTGGAGCTATGGGTATAACGGTAAAGCTCCCCGAAAATAGACATACATTATACATTACTAAGGCCATCCATTGTCAACCCAATGAACCCAACAAACACATCAATGCCACATAAGCTTTCCACTATTTTACCCAAACCAACCCAAACCATCTACTATGGTTTACCCAATATTACCCACATTTTATTTCATTAAATAAATAAAAAAGAATAAAGAAAGGAGAGAGAGATAGAGAGATAGAGAGGGGGGGGGGGGTTGGGAGGGGCGAATATCATCAGCTTCTCCAAACCGAAGGGGTGGAACCCGCTCGGGCCACGGTGGTGTTGCCGATGGAACCCGACGGGTTCCAAGAACCCACCACCTACCCGACGTTGCCATAGTGGATGGCCTAATAAAGAGAAAGATTGATCAAAATAGCCATGAATTTTCCAACTAAATCCAGTTTTTAGCCAACTTTTTAATTGAAATTTCTACTTTAGTTGGACTTTATGCAAATACCTTATGATTATGCTTTAAACTCGACTTTTAAATTCAAAAAAGAAAAAGAAAAATCATTATATGAATTTGTGTAAGGATACACATTACATAAAAATTTCTATAAGAAAATCCCAATTTGCATACAAACTTAAGTAAAAGAACTTTTTTTTTTTTAATTTGAGGATGGAATAATGTAAATGCTTAGGAGGATTTAAGTAAACTATAACTAAAATAAGAATTTGGTCCAAACAATGTTGATGTGACTTAGGACAAGCCGAGTGCACATTCACTAATATTTCCTCTATCATTTTAGATCGCTATAAGGCGGGGGATCAAGGGGGTTGTGCCCTCTTTGCTGCCCCTAGCGAGTCCAAGGGACAGTGCTCCTGGCAAGGGTCCCTGAACTTGGTGAGAATTTGTGTAACTATCATTCAGAGCCTTAGGACGCAATGGCTCCGATCCTTTTAATTAGAGGTTCTGATTCTTCACTCAGCCTAAGTCATGATTGAACGCCTCCACACCTTTTGTGTTCTGTCCAAAGCTTCTAAATAGCAAGTTATTTATTAGGGCCCATGATCAGCCTCTGATCATGGTCACCTCTTGGCCTGGTGCTTCTAACTCAGAGCCAATCAGTTGCAATTGTCGCTAAGTCTTATCTGTAGCGATTGTAACTTATGTAGTTACATATTAACCACCAAACTGTCTATAACCGCCTATCTTTCCTATAAATACATAAACGTTTAATCTGATGATTATAACACAAAACCCATACTAACTTCGTGTTAACCTAACCACAAAGATTGTGACGTAGTGGTTAAGGCTCTGAGGGATGTGGTGGCATATCCCATTTTCCCAGAATTCTATTGTGCATAACAATTGTGGCCACTGAGTTATCAAGAGTTCTTACATCTATAATTTGTCGGGATTAGTCTGGGCATAATCTCATAACACCCTTCTCAAAAAAAACCTCGTGTTAACCTGAGGGCTAAGGCAATGTAAAGCAACAATATAGCATTGGAACGTGATTCCAAATTCACGATCCAACAACCTGTCCAAGTCTTTACAACCACAAAACCCGTACCCCCAACAATAATCATATAAAATATATCAATTATAGTCGAATTATATTCATCCATTGTTCAATTGACCTTCCATGATATACTTACAACAAATTACTGTAATTTTATTGTAACTTATATAAAACTAACACGACATTAAAATTATAGATTTATTATATATTCTTTATCGAGTTACTTATGGGTTAGAATCGACATAAAACCACCACGTAACGTAGAAACCATCGGGGAAAAAGAAGTTGATTTAATGATAAATATATGGAATGATAATGTGCGAGAGGCTGAAAAGAGCAGAAGATGACGGGGGCCATGGCCGTATATAATAACTGTATACCCCGTGAAGGCAGGCCATGACATGTGATCCAAAATCGAAGGCCTCTTATCTCTCTTTCTTTCTTTGTGTTTTGGTTGGTTTTTTGACAAAAGGCCCTACTTCAAATCACGTGTCCATATTTGTCTTTCTACATGAATGGCCTATTGCTTTAAATTATTACTAACAACAAAATCCACTTCAATTATTCTAATCATCAAAGGAATGGCAACTCTTCCTTCCATATATATATGTATATAATATATATACATAATACCTACATCCAAGTGGTTGTGGTTTATTCATGATTTATATAAGTTTCCCTCATTCCATCTGGTTTTTCCAGGTTGTAAAAATTGCATATACTGAAAATGCAACTTTTAAGAACATCCATAATGATAAGAACCTTTTTAAAGTGGGACCCACGTTAAAAAGAAAAAAATTGGTTGCAAAATGTATGTTTTATCCAGGCTTTTTCGATAAACTTATGTGGTCAATAAGCTTTTCAAATAAACACCATTATGGAAGCTCTGGGTTGGGTTAGGTTTAAGGGAAGACGTAAGAAAAAAAATGGAAAACTAATAAATATACTCGTGGTCTTTCATGTGGACTGTATGCACTTGTTCACAGAAGTGATTTGTATCATGCATATGTGCATAATGTACACGTGCATTAAAACAAGAAAAACTTAATTTACTTCTATGCATAAATACATACAGTTCAAATAAAGTCTTATGAGGGTGTTCCTTAGTTTGTTTTGTTTTTTGAAGTTTTTCCTTAAATCTCTCTCTCTCTCTCTCTCTCTATTGACTGTTTTTATGTTCTCTCTTCTCTCTCTCTCTCATTATATATATATATATATATATAGAGAGAGAGAGAGAGAGAGAAAACATAAAAACAGTCAAATCACATGTGATTATGTACAAACTGTATTAGAATCGCATGCAATTACAAGACATGGTCAACTTAAATATGAGCAGGCAACTATTGCACTGAAATCGCATGACATGTGATTTAACTATTCTCGTATTTTCTTATTTGAACAATGTTCTTGTTTGATCATTCTATATATGGGACAAGAAGTAGGTGTAAGGACACCATAGCCAGCTTAGATTTCAATGGAGGATATTGAAAAATACAATTGTATAACTCTCTATCTAGGTCCCCAAAATATGATGCTATATTTTACTTCCCCCATCCTCTCTATTTATTGACTACCTATCAAACCTAATATGTAACAAAAATTATTATTTTTTTCTTCTATGAATCTACTTTTTAGGTAATTATTTTCTATTAAATACATTCATATGAAATAAGAATAGTTTATTCAACATTAATTCAAATCAAAACCAGAAAGCATATTTGTGGGGTCCTAGGTGGTGTCCTATATATCTTAATTGTCTATGATCCATTATTATATATCTCAATCGTTTATGATCCATTATTTTGGTAATAAAGATACTTCTTGTACTTTTAAATAAAGCAAAGCGTTATTACAGAGAAATGCATATGAGGGCAGAGAGAACCCTCCAATTATATTTGTGGGGTCGGACATAATCATTTACGTTGTTAGTATATGTCTGTTTTTATTGTTTACACATGAATATGTCATATTGATTGATGATAAAAACCGTTAAAGGTTTTGGGTCTGTCTACTGTCTAGTATATTATTAGTTTTAATTTTTTATTTGCGTTTTGTGTAACGTAGAGTAACCGTTAGAATTGTCTAGAAGTATAATCATCCTAAAAGGATCAATTGAGAAAATAGTGTTTTTTATATCTATGTATAGTGATCCTGTAGCCTGCAAACTTGAAAGGGATCAAATTGTAAAATGGGAAATTAAGTTGTAAATGAATAGAGCCAAGAACACTATAAAGGATTTTTATTGTTGTCTTAAACTAAGGTTTTGGAGTATTGTATTTGGCTTATGATTGTTTAAAAACATCATTCTTAGAAAATACATAAAAGACATTACGTTCACGAGAATGAACAATATTGGAATGTGTTACTTCAACTAAAACCCTAAAGATAACATTCAGAAAATTCCATACTGACTCTAAGGTGGTGTTTGTTTTATAAGAGGTGCAAAGTCTGAGTCTGATTTCACTTCTGATTTTTAAGAAGTGGTGTTGAAGTTTGAAATCTAGTAAGACTATTTGTTTTTGTAAACTGACAAACGTCTCAACATGTATTATTGTCGATTGTCTATTTTATCCAGCTTAAATTCGTCAATTGAAGTGAGCATTTGATTGAAAAAAGGAACAAAAAGTGAAACAAAAGGATGCAGGCCAATTGCGAGGCTGTGGGGTTTCTAATCATATACCATACCGAAACCCAATTTAAAGCGATTCAAGATGTTCTAGAAAGCCAACACACAGATCTAAAATCTTCGTGTTTTTTGTTTTTGCAAATTTGGGGTGCATCTGGACTAAAACCAATGTTAAATTGCAACAATAAGAGGTGATTAAGTGGCTAGCTTATCACTTAATTCTTCAGAAGACATTAATAGTTACAGAGACCTGACAAGAAAGAAAAAACAAACATACTGAATTATTTTATGTCTGACCTAATCAACATTAGTGGCAATTAAGAGCTTATTTTGAAAAAACAAACACCCACGGACTCAAACTAGCAAACCTATGGGTGTATCTAGACGCCCCCATAGTATATTGTCACTAAAGTAGACCCTACACTGGGCCCACTGTGCCACACATCAACCTACCATTTTCATCATAGGAGGTCCATTTTAATTCCCCTATAAATTTTATATCCAAAATGCTCACACGCACTCTTGACCTTTGGTGAGGTTTTAGCCTTTGATTTCCTAGGAGGCTGGGGCTCTACCAATATCCCAGATACTATTATGGCAATTACCCTTTGGCTACTATATTATTTTGTTAACATTTTTATAATCATGGTGTTCATATACACAAAAAGTTAACTAAGACGGTTGGTTTATAGTCAAACAAAAAATGCAACGGTTTAAAAAGGTATAACTGTTAAGCTAACAATCATGATTAAGAAATAGGATTACCTTAATGTTGCCAATGAAGTGAAACCAGAGGGTAAATTTGATTAATCAATTGGCCAGCTAACCTGCAATAACATATTGCCATTTGGGCAAAATGGGACCAGTTAGTGGGACCATATATAGAAAAACCCAACTACATTTCACAGAAAAGAAAAAAAGAAAACCAAAAAGTTTTAAGAATTAAAAAAAGGAATGTCAGGCGCTATCAAACAATTTCTTAGCAAGCCTACATTACTCTTCAAGTACTCTGCCTATATAAACACCAAACAAACTCCTCATATTGGCCATCTAAAACACACACCAATCTCACGCACACACACACACATTATTAAAATGGGCGGTTTTAGTTTTCGACAACTTATATTTGCACTTATCGTTGCAATCTTGGTGTGGTCTTCGAGCATAGAAACTTGCAATGCGAGAAGGGGAAAGCATTGGAGGCATAGCAGAGGGACCTTTAGTTCTCTATACAAGAAGAAAGGAAAGAATCAAGGGGGCATCAGGGGTCGAAACCGAAACCGAAACAAAAACAACCACTTCCAACCCCTGAAGAACCTGTGGGTCCGCCACAGAGTGGTTCAAAATTTAATGTGCTCGATTATGGAGCTAAAGGGGATGGTAATTCGGATGATACAAAGGTGAGAAATATCATATATGTTGTGTTTATATACTTTGTAAGGTGTTTTCTGGCAATGCATTAGGGGGTGTTTGGTTCCCATAATGGAATTTGATGGAATTGGAATCCATCAGAAGAATTTGACTTTGAAGGAACTGGAATGTAACTTGATGGAATTTGACCATGCATTTGGTTGGTAGGAATTCAGTTCCTTCACTTAAGCCAAGAATGATGAATTCCTTAAATTGTGGAATTCAAAGGAATTCAAAGAATTCCATCAAAGCTCATTCCGCGAACTAAACATCACCAAAGAATTTGTCATTCCAATTCCATCAAATTTCTTCGAATTTTGCGAACCAAACTGCCCCTTAAGAAAGTTTTGTATTCATGTTTAGAAATCCATACCATGCATCTTGAATCGTTTAGGACCCATTTTGTTCATACATACATACCATTTCCACGGTACAAATGATAACTGATAATGGGACCCACAACGGAGATGAGCCATGAAGGCAAATTGGGTTGTTTAGCTAAATGGCCAGCGGACAAGTATCTTTTAATTTTTGAATCCATGACCATGTGATGGGTTTTTAGGCATTTGGCATTTCTATAAATAGTGACATTCTTAAACCTATTAAAGGTAATGGATTTTAATTTAAAAAGAAAAAAAAATTAGAAAGTCATTTTTACCAAAGGACCCAAAGAATTGCAAAGTATTTTAACATATAATGCATGTAAAATATTTCAATGGTATCATGCATGACTACTTGCTTTTAACACATCTGCCACCTGCTAACCAGTTCTACTTCTTTTAATTCAGCATAGTAAATGAACTAAAGCAGTCACAAAAAGGGTTCTAAAAAGTAACCTTCCATTCTTTATAAAATTTAACTTCATAAATTCATAATCCTTCCTCCATTCCCAAAGTTATTATTTTTAACCACTAGCAATTATTACAAATTATTGATGGCATTGGTTTTAATAAAAAAAAAATATTCATACATTTCATCAAAGGTAGGGTATTTTAGATATTTAATTAACAGTTTAACGTTTTCATTGAACTATATCTATATATGGTCAAAGTTTGCATTTATTTTTAAAACAAAGGAAGTAAATAATTCCACAAACTCAGCATATACCACACAACGACATCGATTTGTCACAAGAATTACATCTGGTCGAATTTTTTAACTCTATATTTTGTTGTAACTTGTGTACGTTTGTGAAAAAGACAAGTGGTTGTTATAGTTCCCTTTATTATAAGGTGTATAAGGTCATAGAATATAGGAAGGGAAAAAATTAATTCATAGGAAAAAAAAAGATAAAGAAATTGGTAACAAAAGAGAACAAAATTAGGTGGGACCACTCAGAAGACTCTCATACGGCAGTTTGCCTGGTTTAGATTCCCAACAATAATTGTATACTGTCAAATGCAAACTACCAACTGTATGCCAAAAAGTTTGATTATTTACTAAAATGACCATACTAGTAAAAGATGTTTACATTTTAACCAACCAAAAAAAAATTACAAAAAAAAAAAACAGAATTCCGTAAGGTTGACATCGCAAACCAACTTTTGCTTGTTGTGTCAGTCTTTTTTTGACGCATTCCTTTTAAAAAGAAAAAGTAATAATAAAATATGAAACCGCAAGTCATAAAGCAAAACTCCAAGTTGCGGTTTTAGGACACGTGTCAATATCTTGCATAATCGTAAGGAGTAAGTGTCATGGTAGAACTGCAAGCCGTCGCTTATAACCGCAACTTGTTGGATTGCAAAAGTTGGCCTACGGTGACAGCCTTACGGGATTCTGGCCTTTTTGTAATTTTTTTTTATTGGTGAAAACTTAAAGAGTTTTTACTCATATGATCATTTTAGTAAATAACTCCAAAAAACAGAGCCCATATTAAAACTTTTTAAGTATCAAAATAATCAAAAACTAAAAAGAAAACATTTGCAATTAAATACTACTAACTAAATGCTAACACACCCTTTGTCAATTTTACCATTGAAGAAATATAAAGCTGGTGCTATAATTTCAATATGGAAGAATAATTATAAATAGTAGATAGTAAAACTGCAATTGAAAACAAAGTTACTAACCAAGGTAGATTTAATTCTTGTGTTGTGAAATGCAGGCATTTCAAGCTGCATGGGCAGATGCTTGTAAAGTAGAAGCATCAACGATGATCGTTCCATCGGGTTATCAGTTCCTTGTGGGGCCCATTTCTTTCTCCGGTCCTTACTGTCAAAGAAACATTCTTTTTCAGGTAAAATTGAGCAAGCATAAGATTCTGTATAAGTTGTTTAAGTTTATAAACTTAAGAAAAATTGGCTCTACTAGCAAAACCATCCAACCCAATTGGTTCTTTAGCCATTTCACTGCCCCATTTTAACCAAATTTGTGGACCTAGTGACATTTTGGTAAAGTGGGAGACAGAATGGCTGAAAAATCAATTGGGTTGGTTGGTTTGGCTAGTAGAGCCAATTTCCCTATAAACTTCCCCATTTATTAGATTTATCAGAAGGACCCAGTTGCTAGCTTAATTACAAGCAATCATATTGTTTTTGAAACAAATCAAACAATAAGGATAGAAGAGATAGTTAAGAATCATTAATCTGAAGTCTAAACAAAAATAAATTATATTGCAGCTTGATGGTACGATTATAGCTCCAACAAACTCACAAGCATGGGGTAAAGGTCTCCTGCAATGGCTTGAATTTACAAAACTTGTAGGGCTGTCAATCAAGGGAAAAGGCACCATTGATGGAAGAGGCTCGGTTTGGTGGACAAAATCGATACTTGATGATCCTATTGACAGTGAAGAAAAACTTCGTGTTCCACTAGTAAATGTCACCGTGCCAGAAGATCCCAAAGTAAATTCTATTTCTACCACACTTTTCAGCAAAGAAATTGTTCAAATGAAGAAAAACCTGTACAAGTTAGTAATTTTTCTTATAATTGACTGTGGCAGGTAAGCAGCTCACTGGATGAGAAAATGCCTAGTGTAAAGCCAACTGTAAGGATCCATTAACAGAATCATTATTCATGAATATCTCATTAATGATGTCTTTGTTTAATATGGCACCTATTTTTTTTCCTATACAGGCACTGAGGTTTTATGGAAACTTTAATGTCACAGTCACAGGCATAACGATTCAAAACAGTCCTCAATGTCACCTGAAGTTTGACAACTGCAACGGAGTTTTAGTATACAGTCTTAGCGTCTCATCACCTGGTGACAGTCCCGAATACTGATGGGATTCACTTGCAAAACTCGAAGAATGTGCTAATCCACACCGCGGACCTTGCTTGTGGTAAATAAATTTTTTTTTTTCTAATTTAACTAATTAATTACTTTTTTTTTCAAATCCCTCTAAACAACCCAGACCCACAAAATCTGTCAGAAGGTCATGCATTTAAACTTTTTTTTGTCAGAATGTTATTCTTCCTAAATAATCCTCAGAGTATATTATAATCACGAGTTCACGAAAAGTTGGAGGAAAAGAGGATCTATCATGAGACAACCTTATCCTAGATCTTTACAAAACCACATCTTTGAAGTGTTTCCTAATATATTCAATTCATGGCAACCATCCATTCTTACACAACATTATCCACCAATCTATAGACAGTGACGAGTAACGCTTACCGTTAACAAACAAACCTAATCTAACAAGAAGTATGAACCCCACACACCCAAAAGACAGTTCTATCACCTTATCCAAAATCTCAAACCAAGTAATAGAATTTCCCCTTCTCTCTGTTCATGAAGCTCTAACGCATACTAATGATTGTTTGGTAGGAGATTAATGAAATAGAAAATGGCTTATTCAATAAGCTTCTAAGGGAGAGCTTTATGCAGAAGCCAAGTTTTTTTTTCCAAACACGCCCCTCCCAATTAACAACATCCCTCCTTCCATCTATAAAAATACCCTTCCGAACAAAAACCTTCCCAGCCTATACAGACAGATTAGTCCACACAGTGACACAGGCAACTTCATCCATACAGGAACTCAATGGAAAACCAACCAAACAGACCCTAAATAATTTACCACCGTAAACATGAACCATCGTACTATGATTTTTGAGTTCACCGCATAGAAACTAGGCATGATGTGTTCTGAATCTTAATTAATGTTGTGTGCAGGTGATGATTGCATATCTATACAAACGGGATGCACAAATGTATATGTACATGATGTCAATTGCGGACCGGGGCATGGAATAAGCATTGGAAGTCTAGGAAAAGATGGTGCATCAGCTTGTGTCTCCAACATCACTGTCCGCAATGTCAATATGCATAACACGATGACCGGTGTTAGGATCAAGACTTGGCAGGTACAAATAGCAAGTACAAATTACTGTTTCCACCAATAGTAAATTACATAAACACCATCATGAAGCATCGAGCATTTCAAATAGCTTCAAAATAGAATCTAAAATTCATATATAGAAGTTCCTCCTGAGAGAAAGACATCATTAAAAACCACAAGGGTTGTGGCATAGTGGTTGAGCCTCAGAGGAATGTGGTGGAATATCCCACCTGCCTCTCTGCCCAGGGTTCAACTCCAGGCATCCACAACAATTCTGGCCACTGAGTTTATCAGGGTTGATGTCTTACGGCTATAATTTGTCAGGATTAGTTTGCATGTAGCCTAGGACACCCTTCCAAAAAAGACATCATTAAAATGTTCAACGTTTGTTTTTTAAGAGGTCTGAAGTCTAATTTGATATCTAAAAAATAAGACGTGGATGATGCACCTCTTAGAATTTCAGAGGACGATAAGAAGCTTTCAGACCTTTTCTTAAAAATAGAAAAACAGTTTTAAGTCTGCAAACCTCCTAATTTTCAGACTTAAGAGGTTATAAGAGGTATTTTTTTTTTAAACAAACATTCCCTTAAGAACTTTATTATACTCAACTTACTTTAATTTGGCAAACACAATACTGATATCCAAAATGTTCTTTTGCAGGGAGGGTCAGGTTCAGTGCAAGGAGTATTATTCTCAAACATTCAAGTTTCCGAAGTGGAATTTCCAATCATGATTGATCAATACTACTGCGACCACAGCAGCTGCAAGAACCACACATCTAATGTTGCTCTATCAAATATCGCGTATGAAAATATACGCGGGACCTACACGGTCAAACCAGTGCACGTTTCATGCAGTGACAGCACGCCTTGTACGGATGTAAAGTTGACCGATATCGAATTAAAACCAATGCCCAAAGGCTACCACATGTCTGGCCCATTCTGCTGGCAAGCTTTTGGGGAATTATATGCTCCCACTATCCCAGAAATTGATTGTTTACAAGTAGGCAAACCATCAAGCAGCTGGGATCCTGATGAGTCTGGATGTGCAGCATAAACTACCTCTTAAAACCTCTTAAGTCTGAAAATTAAGAGGTTTGTAGACTTAAGCCTGCTTGTTTTATTTTTAAGAAAAGGTCCGAAAGCCTCGTATCATCCTCTGAAAATTTAAGAGGTGCACCAACCACCTCTTATTTTTTAGATGTGAAATCAGACTCCAGACCTCTTAAGAAACAAAGACAGTTGGTGCATCAACTAGTGAGGTCGGTGTAGTTGCTGGCCCCTTTCACATCATACAACTGCTTGAAGATGAATATATATATAATATATATAGATAGTGTTATACTATAGGATTGATTGTATTAAATGGATTATTGGTTCTTATTGTGTCAAATTATACATTACAAAGAAGTTTTCGTTTTCTTTTCACTAGATGCTAGCATTGTATGGCAGCATCATGTCATTGTTGATGAATATGTGTGCCTAGTTTCTTCTTTGCAATACAAAGTAGCAAGATTCACATTGTTGGGTTGCATGTCGCTCTAATGTTGGCTTTCTAAAATATAGTATACGAAATCCCATTTCATGTGACTTTTGTGATATACACACCCACGCTACAAGCACATGTGAAATGAAATATAGGAAACATAAATGACAACAACCTGAGTACAGCATGGCATAACTAACATACAATAATCAACTTAAGGAGAGATGTTAGCCTAAGCACCACCCTCACTAACAAAGTAAGATCTTAGGATCTCCTAATTCGGCAGTAGCAATCATAGAATATTCAATTGGAAAGCCCACACCACCCAAAAGGTGAGATAAGAGTAGCCACAAAACTGAGATCAGAGAATACCATCTCAGTCAGTTTTGGGGGAGATGGAAAGCACACCAATCGGAAAGTGAGCTGCATTGGGTATTGATTTGGCACAGCCAGAAACATATTACAGATTTCATAAAAGAGGCATAAATAGCTATACTACTGGAGCAAGTAATACTGCTTCTGTTTTCTTCATAGTGAATTTGGGGGCAGTGAGGCTCCACAAACAAAAGATATAAAATATCGCAAACATACAGATGGATACAAGAGGCATGAATTAGGTTTCCCATTTCAAGACTAATCGCTTCTTGCAACAATTTCAACCAACCGTTGATCTCCTTTTTTCAGTAAAAAAGTGTAGGCACCAAAACATAGAACACAAATCCATTATTATATACCTCATTCTTAAGAGAAACATACATGTTCTATGAATATACGATCATAGCCAAAACTATTGATAAATGGTACTTAAACATCAAATAACTTCTAGAAACTCCAAAAATCAAAAATCAAAAAACAATTGTAATCCTGATATGTAAGCTGCAACTTCAATCCACTTATCCACACATATTAATCTATATACTTTTGGAGATTCTGTATCACATACAAAAAATATAATCCATAGTGAATATCTGTTTACTAAAAGCAATCGTCTTCGTGATTAAGCAACTGTTTTATTAGAATAAATTAGTTGAACACAACAGATCGTAATCAAACGATGATCATTCGGTAAACTATATTACTGTTTAATCCATACTACACAACTTTAGAAAATTCTAAGAAATCATAACAAAGGAGCATCATCTATAGAGCATCATATCTAGTCAACCATATTAATGTTAATCCACTTATCCACACATATTAATCTATATACAGATGGAGATTCTGTATCACATACAAAAACAATAATCCATAGTGAACATTTTGTTTATTCAAAGCGATCATTCTACGTGATTAAGCAACTCTTTTACAGTAATTGATTAGTTCAACACAACAGATTGTAAGTAATCAAACGATGATCATAATGTTAATCCATATTACACAATTTTAGGTAATATTCTATGAATCAAAGCGAACGAGAATCATATATACATATATATATATATATAAACATAATCAGATTGAAAACGGTTAATCGTAAATATGCATTGCATTGATCTATCGAATCAGATACTGCAAAAAGTAAATCGATAGGAACGTGATTGTAGTTGTCAATACCTGTTGGAAGATGAACACGATCATCAGATTGAACAGCGGGATCGCCATTTTTGGAGAAGTTTTTGAGTTCAAAATGCGAGCCAAAATTCTGATTATGTGTGTGTGTGTGTGTGTGTGTGTTTTGGATGTGTGTGTTTTTGGGATATTTCGGGCAATCCCTCTGCTAAACTAAGAAAAGAGTAAATTGCAATTTTGGTCCTTTGTCATTTGTTATTTTTCTTTGTATTGGTCCTTACAAGATTTTTATTACCAAAAAAAACACTTGAGGTGTGCAAAATGTTTGGTTTTGGTCTCTTCCACCGATGAACAAAATTCAACATCATCACTTACTTACAGGGTAAGATTTTATTCCACAAAAACGGTATTGTATGCAACAATTTATCCGGTAAGCGGTAACCGTAGTTAGACAAAACGACCCACACTTACCGGGTAAGGCTATCATCCTTACATTTGTTGTTACTAGGGTAAAATTTGTCGAATGCTTCAGGTAAGGTAATATGAGTTCGTAAGCGCTTATCCGGGTAAGTGTTTATTAAACGGCCCCTAAGTTTTTCATATGTCTTTCGCGTGAGGGGGTAAACTATTCATTTATCTCTAAGGTAGTTTGGTACATATACATGATTGAACAGAATTGAACGAGACAAAAAATTGGACAATCACGAGTGTATTGATTAGTCACCAAATGTCTCATTTGAACAATGCTGATGAAATGCCTATATTGATGAGTCACCAAATATGTCATTTGATTTGAACAATGATAATGTGTCACTAAATGTCGGTCTACATTTATATTTATAATAAGCTATTCGTATACGTCACATGCAAAAATATTTCTAAATATGGATTTTGCTTAATTAGATTGTTTAATAATTGCATCTGATTTGATATTCATTTAACTTGATTAGATTAAAATTAGATATCCGTCTTGTCTGCTAACATTGGAAAATAAAAGCGTCGAACTGTCATTTAAAAAATGAAATAAATGCATTGTCTTGACTTTAGACGGCTTTTTATAGGCATGATGGTCTAGTTTTAGTTGGATAGCTATATATAGCTATCTATTGACTTTATTATCACTTCAATTATATGTAAAAGTGATCCTTGTAAGACAACAAGGTTGCTACCAATCACTTGAAATTGATCACATTATTTTTTCTCTCGCTAATGTTGAAACTGTGAGTTCATGCCTAACAATGCAGCGGAAGTTGGGTATCTCTACTATTGGCTTTAATACGGGAAATGAATTTGGTTAGTGTGAATCCTGGAGGCACCAATTTGTGTTTGTTGTATTGCTTTGGAAGTGTTCTATAATCTATAGTATTAATTCGAAAATGACATAAAATAACTGCATATGTTGTATGGCTTTAGTATTCTAGCATGGTTGTCTCCGACAACGTAAGAAATTAAGAACTACATTTCTAATGAGTTTCGTTATATTCAATACATAAACTTGTTTATCAACAGGGGCGAAGCTAGAAATTGAAGTTAGAGGGGGCTGTCCTCCATGGTTGTATTTTGTTTTACTTGTCCATCTATCTTTGCATGCAATAACTTTTTTAAATTGAGAATGAAAAATTAATTAAATTTATCATATATATAATCAAAACTCCGAACATATTTTGTTGATCTGAAAACTCGATAAAAGAACAAGAAAACCACTTTCAAATCAAGGATTAATTATTTTTTGTTTAATTTATTTAATTCGAAACTTTATTATAGTTAAATACTAGTTAATGGCCCGTGTAATACACGGACGATTTAAACATATTGTTTTAGTTTCCAATCAGAATTAACATTTGCATTATAAAGTTCACAAATAATTCACCACAAATCAAACGTAATATCCAATTAATAATATAAATATGACTTAGTTGATAAATTAATGATTTAGTTTAATCATAGTCATTTAGGAAATTATATATATAATATTTAAATTAAACTTTTTTCAATCGTTTATTTAAAGCTTTTTTTGAAATTGAGTAAGTAGAAAATAATTATTTAGTAAAAATAATTCTAATTAATCAACGATTTAAATGAAAAAAAAGAAACTACCCTTACTTTATTATTAAATATTTTAGTTATCTAATAGTTGTTAAAATATCTAAAATTGAAAATTTATAATTCTTTTGTCGAAAGATTCGGATTTCGTGAATGATTTTAAATAAAATAAATTTTCATTATTTATAAATAATCTATAAAAATTGTTAGATTAAAAATAGGAATCTTTAAGTTTCAAAAATATCAAAAATAGAATTCTAATAAAATGTAAACAAGTTAATTCATATCTATTTTTAATATTTAATAATACAAATAAACTAAAAAAAATATTCAATATTATACTCATTTTGAAGGTATCGTCGAGACGATTATAATGGTGTAAATTATAGAAAAAAGAAACAAAAAACTTAAATGGTTTTAATTCATATATATTATTTACGTTAATATGATAAGGATGCAAGGTGAAAATTGAAAAACTAAGTGTTAAAAAATAATTTAATCAAATAATTCTAAGGATACAAAATGTAAATTATAAAAGGAAAATTAATAAATTAATGAGAATTTTTAGGTAAGTGAATTTTGGAAAATAGTTTTTCCATATTTGTAGTTACAAAAAAATGAATTTATAGCTATTAATATGGTATTAAAAAAAAATACGTATACATGATGACATCATCAATTGTTGTATTTTAATTAATTGGCCAATGAAATGGCTCAATTTCGTATTGATGATGTCAGCCAAAACATTCTTTTAATATATATATATATATATAGATTTATAGAAAATAAAAACAAAAATCTTAAATAGTTTTAATTCATATATATTTTTTACGTTAATATGATAAGGATGCAAGTGAAAATTGAAAAACTAAGGGGTGGAAAGTAATTTAATCAAATAATTCTATGGATACAAAATATAAATTTAAAAAGAAAATTAATAAATTAATGAGAAATTTTAGGTAAGTGAATTTTGGAAAATAATTTTTCCATATATATAGTTACAAAAAATTGAATTTATAGCTATTAATATGGTATTAAAAATAGAAAAAAAAATACATATACATGATGACATCATCAATTGTTGTATTTTAATTAATTGACCAATGAAATAGCTTAATTTCGTATTGATGATGTCAGCTAAAACTCTCTTTTAATATATATATAGATTTTAGATTTACAAATTGACATTTAACTTTGGTAATGATAATGGGGTATATATCTTTTTCAAATGAAGATAATGGTCAAGTATTTTGTTAGGTTTAATAACTATTTTCTATTTAAATGTGTTTATAGTAAGTTGTTAATTAATTACTATATAAAAGATTTTCCTATATTATGTCGGGTTAGGTTTAAGTGGAAATTCATTTTTATTGTGAACGTGATTACGTGAGAACAATCAAGAGCGTACCACATGTCCTATTCGACTCATATTCAGACTGCATATTATGCATTATTCAAGGTGAATAATACAATATTCAGGCAGACTAATTCAATATATTCAGTTTGAATATTGTATTATTTATATTAAATAATGCATAATATTCAGTCTGAATAATATTGTATTATTTAAACTGAATATACCATATCACGAGTTCTTGATTGTCCTCACGTTTACAATGAAAAATGAATTTTAATTTAAACTTTTAAACTCTTAAAGGATTATAGAATCTGAGGTTAGATATGTAACTTTGTTATTATATATTTAAAAACTTTGAACTTGTTGTAGGCGGATTTAGACAAGCATAGAAAGAAGAACAAGAGAGCTCATATATTGAGAGAATGTGAAGTGTGTAAGGTACATTTGATAGTGAGGTCTCAACCCCTTTATATAGTGGAGGGGATGAGCCAAGACATAAATGAAAATGGGAGTTACAAACATACATAATGACCATCATAATGGTGTTAAATGAGACACTCAATGCTCATCAATTATGAGTTACAACACTCCCCCTTGGGTGTCTAATTTACACCAAACCGCACTGCACTGCAAAGTCTTGTATCTTCTGATAATCCATCAAACATTCGCCTCGTTAAAACCTTTGCCGGAGAAAACCCTTTGGAAAAAAACTCCAGTCGAAGGAAAAAAATGCGATGTGGATGTCTTGAGCTCTTCATGCATTGGATAAATGTGTGCGCCAACACACTATACAAGTGTATGCGCCATCTGACTAGAAAAATTGTGCCTCGTTAAAAACCTTGCCAAGAAAACCCAGTGGGAAAAAAACTTGGTCGAAGGACAAAAGAGTACACAAAGTCAGTAGTGAAAGGGATATAACCATACATGATGTGCCTCATTAAAACCTTGTTAGAGAAAACCCAGTGGGAAAAAAAAATCTAATCGAAGGACAAAAGAGTACACAATGGTTACAAGTATGCTACTGGATACTCCCCCTGATTTCGATATACTTAGTGAGAATAGGATCAAGTTGTGTCTCGTTAAAAAAAACTTTGTCAAGGTAAACCCTATGGGACAAACCCTTGAACTAAAGAGAAAAAGAGTACACTAGCATTCAACGGGATGCTCCCCCTCACATGTATACGATACACGACATTAAGCATTCATCAGGATGCAATCTTCACTCACACATAACAACAAGGTATGTCATTTAGGGTAGCTCAGATAGCTTCCTAAGTCCGATTGCTTTGACATGTTTTTGGAACGAATACTTTGGCAGTGACTTGGTGAATAAGTCTGCATGATTCTTTTCCGATCCAATATGTTGTACTTCAATCTTCTGAAGTGTTTGTTGCTCATGTGTAAAAAACAACTTTGGCGAGATGTGTTTAGTGGTATCCCCTTTGATGTAACCGTGTTTTGCTTGATCAATAACAGCAGCGTTGTCCTCGTATATGACAATCGGTTCATCGGGATCATGCG
The DNA here is from genome assembly GCA_030169165.1 of Centaurea solstitialis. Taxonomy (NCBI): domain Eukaryota; kingdom Viridiplantae; phylum Streptophyta; class Magnoliopsida; order Asterales; family Asteraceae; genus Centaurea; species Centaurea solstitialis. The sequence continues at coordinate 99,181,257 of CM058043.1, forward strand.
CTAAATCACATGTACTTCGGATATGGCCAATAACTGCTCGAAGCCATACACACTCTCTAGTCGCCTCATAGAGTGCGAGTAACTCAGAGTGGTTCGTCGAAGTAGCAACTAGAGTCTGCTTACGAGATCTCCAGGATATCGCCGTATTCCCAATGGTAAAGACATAACCTGATTGAGAACGTCCCTTATGCGGGTCTGATAAGTAACCTGCATCGGCGTAGCCGACAAGGGTCGCGTTTTTCAAAGTACCAATTGCGGTATCCTCACTCGAAGACGCGTAGGGATAGAATAAGCCCATATCCGTAGTACCCTTAAGGTAACGGAAAATGTCTTTGATGCCATTCCAGTGGCGGCGTGTTGGCGCGTTGCTATGTCGAGCAAGACAATTCACAGCAAATGAAATGTCCGGTCTAGTACATTGGGCCAAGTACAATAATGCGCCTATTGCACCCAGATATGAACACTCGGGGCTCAATATCTCTTCATCGTCTTCTTTTGGACGGAACGGGTCCTTTTTAATATCTAGAGAACGGACGAGCATGGGGGTAGATGACGGTTTTGCATCATGATGACTAAACCGTCTCAACACCTTTTGGGTGTAGTTTTCTTGATGGATTAAAATCCCATCTTTACGGTGCTCGATCTGTAGGCCGAGGCAATACCGTGTCTTCCCAAGATCCTTCATTTCAAATTCCTTCTTCAGAATTTCAGCAGTTTCCAACAACTCTTTCGAAGTACCTATGAGATTCATATCATCTACATAGACTGTGATAATCGCGTATCCTGAAGTGGATTTCTTTATGAACACGCATGGGCATAGTTCATTGTTCAAATATCCCAGGCCGATCAAGTATTCACTTAGACGGTTATACCACATCCGTCCAGATTGTTTCAATCCATATAGTGATCGTCTCAGTCTAATCGAGAACGTGTTCCGTGGTTGGGAACTACTTGATTCAGGCAACTTAAGTCCATCAGGGACTCTCATGTATATCTCTGTGTCTAGATCCCCATAGAGATAGGCTGTAACCACATCCATAAGCTGCATATTCAGTTTTTCGGAAACTACTAAACTGATTAAGTAGCGGAACGTTATTACGTCCATTACGGGAGAATACGTCTCCTCGTAATCAATACCAGGGCGTTGAGAGAAACCTTGCGCCACGAGGCGAGCTTTGTATCTAACAATCTCATTATTCTCATTACGCTTCCTTACGAAAACCCATTTGTTACCAATTGGTTTTACATTGGGTGGTGTGGGAGCGACAGGTCCAAACACTCTTCTTTTCGTTAAGGAATCTAATTCATCCTGGATTGCTTGTTTCCATTGAGGCCAGTCCGTTCTACGTTGACATTCAACAATAGTACGTGGTTCCATGTCATCATTGCTCATAATGTCAGTGGCCACTGCGAATATAAACACGTCATCGATGACAGTCTCGTTTCGCTTTAAAATATCGTCTAAACTAGCATACTCGACAGATATTTCTAGGTTATCAGGATGATGAGAAATTGATGTTTCTTCGGGAACACGTTCCTCTAATACATCCCCGTGATCCTTAATGATCTCGTGTGGCAAAACGGATGCAACAAGATTTCTCCTCTTTCGAGGCAGAACATCTTTGGAACCAACCGGTCTTCCTCTTTTCTTGGGAAGAGCGGTGGACTGGATGGCCGATGGTAGCGTCCTTTGCACGGTTGGTACATTTGGTGCAACATGTTCAACAGGAACATGGCGTCTCACAGGGACGTCTATCCTTGCAGGCACATTTGCAGCAGGTATATGTGATCTTGTGACATTGGCTAAGTCGTTAAATGCGTCTGGTAGCTGATTAGCAACATTTTGAAGACTTAGGATTCGTTGCACTTCCTTATCACTATGTGCAGTAGGGGGATCTGTATGAGACAAAGTGGGTGTATGCCACGTTAATTCGCGTCGTTCCTTATCAACGTCAACGTGCAAATCTCCCCCTAACGACGGGAAGATTGTCTCATCAAAGTCACAATCCGCATGTCTAGCGGTGAAGAGATCGCCTGTCAAGGGCTCTAAATAGCGAATTATAGATGGGGATTCATAACCGACGTATATTCCCCGTCGTTTCTGAGGTCCAAATTTCGAACGCTTTGGCGGCTCTATTGGAACATTGACTAAGCACCCGAACACGCGTAAATGTGAGACATCAGGCTCATATCCAGTTACCAGTTGGTACGCAGAAAATGGTTGGGTGGCAATGGGCCTCAGACGGACCAATGTAGCAGCATGTAATATTGCATAACCCCATGCAGAAATGGGTAGTTTGGTACGCATAACCAAAGTTCTTGCAATTATCTGTAATCTCTTAATAAGAGCTTCTGCAAGACCATTTTGGGAATGAACATACGCTACAGGATGTTCAACATCAATTCCCAAAGTCATGCAATAGTCATCGAAAGTTTTCGATGTGAACTCCGCGGCATTATCAAGTCTAATAGATTTTATTGGATAATCCGGATGATGAGCCCTCAACTTAATGATCTGGGCAAGGAGTTTAGGAAATGCTGCATTTCTCGTGGACAACAATGCTACGTGTGACCATCTTGTCGATGCATCAACCAAAACCATGAAATATTTAAATGGTCCGCATGTTGGTTGGATCGGTCCACAAATGTCTCCTTGGATTCTCTCAAGGAACTGAGAAACCACTTTTGTAGGTTTTACATGGAGTGGTTTGAGATGTGTCTTTCCAATTGAGCATGCTTGACATAGGCTTTTTGGATTAATAACAAAATTCTTTCCTCCAAGAGGATGCCCATGAGATGCGTTCATTGTCCGAAGCATCGTATTTTGACCCGGGTGTCCCAGCCGGTCATGCCATAACATATAAGTGCTCTCATCAATCGGCGTACGACGAATTATTAGATTGCTTTCAATGTTTTGGATCGTGGTAACATACAAACCACTTGAAAGACATCTCAACTTCTCCAATATACGCTTTTGGTCGTATTGATTGGAGGTAATATATAGGTATTCAATACCATTTTCTGTAGCAGTTTCAATGTGAAACTTGTTTTCTCGAATATCCTTAAAACACACCAATGTACGTCTGGACTTTGGAGAATATAAGGCCTCTGAAATGGTCAAAACGGTACCATTTGACAACATGAATTGGGCTTTACCAAAGCCTTCAACTAGGGTCGACGTGCCCGAAATTGTTGACAATGAGGTTACTTTAGGCGTAAAGTTGATAAAATAACACTTATTTTTTAGGATAGTGTGGGTACTACCACTATCAACCAGACAATCAACTGCCCCACAATGCATGCCTAAAAGTAAAAAATAATTTAAAGTAGGTCACACTTAAAAAGATTCACAAGGAAATAACTTTAAATTATATCGAGAAAGTTATTCAGAAAAAACAAAACCATAATCCAAAAGAAATACTCAAATCCAAATGGCAAAACATAATCCAAATGGAGAGAAAAAAATCCAGGAGCTAAACAATTGCTCAGTTATTATAAAATAGACAGCATATCCTTATTATTCTATTTGAGCCACAAAATCCGGGGTCTCAAGAAATTTATTTTCCGCTTCGACAACATTTGCTTCGGCTTTTCTTCCCTTATGATAGTTTTCAACTTCTTGGGGAGTAGCCTTACAAGTCCTTTGCATATGACCATAACCACCACATTTGTAGCATAGAGTTTTATCATTTGCATCATCTCTTTCTTTGGGACGACTGACTCTATTGTTGTTGTTCCTAGCACGAGACTGTTTGGGGGCCACAGGTCGTCGGTAAGGATGATTTTCCGAACCTCGCTTGGCATGGCGAGTTTTAGGCTCACCACGATTCACTGGCCTTCGGGACGACTGGCCCTTGTCTCTTTTCCCTTGCCGTGGGTGAGGACCACGAACAACATTAGCATCCGGCATTGGAATTGCCTTTGTCCCAACAGGACGAGAGTTATTTCTCATTAAAACGATGCTATTTTTCTCATCCAATAGTAATTGGGTAATCAACTCAGGGAACGTTTGGAACTTGGATTGACGATACTGCTTTTGAAGCAAGTTGTCAGAGCTAGGAAATGTAGTGTATGTCTTCTCCAATAAATCATTATCAGTCAAATTTTCACCACAGTAATGGAGAAGAGAACGGATTCTACAAACTTCAGCGTTATACTCAGTAACGGTAGTAAAGTCTTGGAATCGCAAATTTAGCCAATCTTGGCGGGCTTCAGGGAGCCATATGGTCTTTTGATGGTCGAAGCGCTCTTTCAAAGCGTCCCATAATGCCTTTGGAGAAGTGATTGCTATAAATTCAGACTTCATTGTATCTGACAAATGACGACGAAATAATATCATCGCTTTAGCATTCATTTCGCGGGTAACTTCAACTTCGCGATCATCCTCATCATAGATAACGTCCAATAAGCCTTGAGCATCTAGATGGTTCTGGATATCTTGACTCCAATCCAAATAGTTCTTGCCGGCGGCATCTAAGATTGGGAATTCAAGTTTGATCGACATTTTTCTACAACGGGAGAAAAATAAACTGGATTAATTATCATATAAAACGACGGGTTTATATATTTATGGTTTTGTGCATAAACTATGTTTCGAAACATCTGGTTCGATAAACACTAGTTTTGTTAGCACTAACTTTGTTTCGAATCGACAGGTTCGAGAAACACAAGTTTTGCTCTAAGGAAAAAAATTCTCCTTGATTGTTCGATGAATATATATAAATATATAAACACATTCGGGGAAACTATTATTTACTCAATCCCTTTCGGTAGCTCTACTCGAACACAACCAGGAAAGACGGTGAGGTTGGTATGCTCAAAAGCATTTAAAAACACGACCTCATTAGAATAAATAACAATCCGCCTATATCTTTCCTAGACATTGTATCCAAATAGGTGAGCCTATTTGGAGTTGATTCATAATTTTTCCAACTTAAATGTGTGTATATATGTATATATTGTTCTATAAACTTCATCTAAAAAACACTTTCTTTTATTTCGAAAAAAATATTGCCGGAAAAAGAACGAGATAATATATATGATTCTTGAAGATATATACGATGGATTAACTATTCAAAAAAAAATTCAACGTTTTGTTAATAGTAAATCGTACCTTCCTCCGGGTTGAAATTATGATCTATACAAGAACAAACTTGTATCCTTCCTTCCTCCGGGTTGAAATGATGATCAACACAAGAAGAACAAAGTTGTATTCCTAGCTTCTTTGAGCGAAAGTGCCGATAACGTGTTGTAGGCGGATTTAGACAAACATAGAAAGAAGAACAAGAGAGCTCATATATTGAGAGAATGTGAAGTGTGTAAGGTACATTTGATAGTGAGGTCTCAACCCCTTTATATAGTGGAGGGGATGAGCCAAGACATAAATGAAAATGGGAGTTACAAACATACATAATGACCATCATAATGGTGTTAAATGAGACACTCAATGCTCATCAATTATGAGTTACAACAGAACTAGTACTTTTAATAAAAAAAAGGGTTTTATATAAAGAAGGTGAATGTTTGAAACTTAAGGGTGGCACCCTTATTTTTCTTAACATCAAATGAAAAAATTTAAAATCATTTCACCATATGAATGTGGTTTCATTGAGGGTTGGGGGAGGCTAGGCACCACCCTGCCCCCCTATTCCCTACGCCAATGTTTATCAATAAAGTTGGATTGTATTGTTGATCAAAAACACCAAAGTTATAACCAAAAATTAGCGTCGCATTTCGTCCAAACTACTCACCACATAAATCATCCGATCTTTTTACGAGACTTTAACCCTTTCCTCTAAGAAAGTTTAGATGCAAGGTACCACTAGGGCGAAGAAACAAGTTTTTTTGTATGCACTATATAAATATAATATACTTAAAGAAATCCCATAATTAAAAGGGGTGTTTTTTAAGTTACAATACTATATTTACGATTAGAGAGAAGGTGGTTTTCAAATAAACAAACGTTGGTTATTGTCTATCATAAAATTAGAAAGAAGTAAACAAACAAAAAGATACCTACTTGGAGAGGGACCGTAGAAGAAATGACAAGCGAGAATCGAAGCAAGGAGCAAAAGGGTCAATTGGTCATGAGACGAGATTTGGACATTGGCAAGTGATCCTATGACTAAAATCTAATCTACAATAAAAAACACAATTACCATTTTAGCCCCCCTCCCCCCCCCCCCTAACTACCTACGCAGCTGGATTCATAATACATAATTAACAACCATCAGGTCTTTGGCCTGGTGGTAGGAAGTTTTCCCTATGATGGGGAGGTCTCGGGTTCGAGCCTTCCTTGAGGGTTTCTTCCTTGGGGTTAGTCTCCTCTTGGGAATATTCCCTTAGAGCAGGTGTTAGCAGCCCTACCGAATTAATTAGGGGGATGTAGTGGAGTGGATTCGAACTCGGGGCCCGGATCACTTGTTCGCAAGATCAACCGGGTTCGAATTTTGTGCCTCTACCGCTGAAGCAAAGCCGTTCAAAAAAAACATCCAACACATACGAGTTCGTGAATATAAATTATGATGCATCACTTTGGGTTAGGGGATTGACCACAACCTCCCTTTGTTACCTACTCCTTTGAATTCATAGTATATAATTAATGCACATCAATTAACTCATTAATATTAAACCAAATAGTTTATTTGAGCAAAAGCTAATCATCGACAATCTTAACCGGTTTCACAAGGAACCAATCTCCAAGAATATTTGAATATACATTTTTTTGGTTCACTTAGCAGTTGGAGCTAGCAGCAGCAGGGGCACAACATCAAATCCACAACCTTACTTATACTCTTGTATATAGGGGGTGTTTGGGAGTGTGATTGAACTTTGTAAACAACTTATTAGCTTTTTGCATCGTGAAAAAAACAAATAAGCTATTTTTATAGCGTTTGAACATGATATTTTACAACTTCCTAATAATCTAATAAGTCGTTTCACGAAAAGATAAATCGATGGGCAAAAAGCCCGGTCCGGCCCGAGCCCGAAAAAAGCCCGGGCCCGGCCCGATGAAAAGCCCGGCCCGGCCCGGCCTGACCAAAGCTCGGCCCGACCAAAGCCCGGCCCGACCAAAGCCCGGCCCGGCCCGAAAATAAATCTATTTTTTTATTTGTTTTATATAGTTTAGACTTTAGAACTATAAAATAAATCTAGTTTATATCGTATATTATCATTATTATTGAAATTATAAAATAATTTAGTGTTTTTTTAGTTGGAAAAAACCCGGTCAAACAAAGGCCCGAAAAGCCCGGTCTTTTCAAAGCCCGGTCAAAGCCCGGCCCGGCCCGAGCCCGGTCAAAGCCCGGTCAAACAAAAGCCCGAAAAGCCCGGTCTTTTCAAAGCCCGGTCAAAGCCCGGCCCGGCCCGATTTTTGCCCACCTCTACCTACACCTACTCCTATATCAAAGCTTACAATATTGATTTATTTATAACACTCTATAATCATTAAAATCAAAATACCAAAAGTCTAACCGACCAACCCATATGTTTTTAATTTTAATAATCTATACATCTTTTTCATTAATCGAAAAAGGTCAAATAAGCCCATATACTACCTTATCGGCTTATCCGATAAGATAAAACGAAATCGCTTAACCACCATTTCGACCAAAATATTCCTACAAAAAACACTTTCCCTCCATTTCCTTCAACCACCACCACTTCAGCCGGAATCCGACATCCATGGCCGCCGGAGATCAACAGAAAGACCTAATCACCGTCGCTAGAAGATTCGCCGCCGTGAACAACCACCTCCTCCCTCCTCCTCCGCCGCCGTCTCACTCGATTTCCGCCGTGATAAGCTCGTCGAATTGCAGCGCTTCCATTGACGACAGCTATCATCGGATCCACGGCGAAGTGGCTACTCATCTGCCTGTTTGGAGGATCGCTTGTGATGAGATTGGGAAGGAGTTTACGGATATTGTATACGAGAAAGCCGAAGGAGAAGCTATTGCTAAGGTTGGTAATAAGTTTTGATTTAATTGGTTGTATGATTGTTTGATTGTAATGTGTGTGTAAAACCTAATGGTTTGTTTCTGATGAGTTGTTCGATTTTGAAATGTTGGAGGAAAATGGTGATGTTTATGGAATTTTGTGGAATCACAATGAACAAAATGAAGTCAATGATTAATTTGCAATTGATTTTGACTTTTGAATTCACCGAATTCAATGTATATAAGTTTAGTGGTTGTTTGGTTGGTTTTTCAATGTCTGTATTAAGTGTCTGTATAGATTGGGAAGGTTTTTGTACGTTTGTTTACTGACAGGGACAAATTTGGAAAAAATAATGCTGCCACATAGAAGCTTATTGAATAAGCTACTTTCTATATCATTAAGAAAGTAGAAACGATTATGTATAGCTGACGGAATAACTTGTGAGTCTCATTAAGCTGCCGACAAACGTCTTTTGTCTCTAAATGTAGCTTTTGAATAGAGGTAGTATTTTTTTAATGGGTGTAATGGCTAGGTGGACCCCGGCCAAGGGCTTTGGCAGTGCCTGGATTCAAATGAAGATGAGACTTTTGTTACATCCCCTAAGACTTAATAGTGTCATAAACCAAGTGGTTGAATAGAGATAGTATAATATTACGTTCACCTGAATGTAGTTAATTAGGTATATAACCTTATGACGTTTTTTTGGCATTACCTCATCACATATTTTTGACGCATTATTATGCCTTATATTAGGTCATGTTGAAAGCTATTCGCTTAAATAACCCAAAAGTTGATGGCCGAATCAAACCTTATATATAATGCATTATGTAAGATTGAGTAAATTCTTATTAAGCACATAGAGTAGTACAATGTTGTGTATGACGCTTTAACTATTGCGCATTCACATATGAATTTCCAGTCTTAAGACTTTTTCTATTTTTTGTGTTCTTCCCCGTTTGTATTCTCAGATAACAATAAACAGACCAGAGAGGAGAAATGCATTTCGACCGCATACCGTTAAGGAACTAATTCGTGCTTTCAATGATGCCAGGGATGATAGTACAATTGGAGTCATCATTCTCACCGGAAAGGTAGCCCCCCTTTCTTTTGGACTATATCATATTTATAATCAGCAAAACTCATCCCCTTCCATAACTTTGGTGAGGCATGAAGCCCTGACCCCTATACCCAGGTGCCACTGAGCCTAGGGGTGACAATTTTGTACCAAACTAAACCAACCAACATGTGTACCAACCATACCAATTAAATTGGTAAGAACTTAATCCATACCAATTACAATTGGTTGATAGCACATAACAACTATAGGAACTTGGTTGGTACACAATATTGAAAGTTATGTACCATAGTACTAATAGTACGAATGTATTTCATTATTTATAAGTATCTGAACTTTTTATGTATTGAATATTAAACTTTGTAACTTTAGCTATTTTATTGGAACATTTGGATGTTTGCAAGTTTTAATCCTTGCAATTGAAAACCTTCAAACATCATATGTTACCTAAAACTCAAAATGCCTTTTAAATTTTGAACATAATGGCAAGTTTGTATACATGTAACTTGAAGTTGGTACAAAACCAGTACCAACCAAAAAAAGTTGGTACCAAGTACGGTTGGTTGGTACTTGCTATAAGATTTTGTGTACCATTTATAATTGTTTCGTACTCAGTATTGGATAAAGAAAACTTTGCATCGTACCAATTCCACCCTAACTGATTCATTGACCCTTCGGCAAAATAGCCGTTTTACCTTGACTACTAATGTCATAAGAAGCCTATTCTATGTTGATTTTGAACCATATTCACATGTTATCTAGAGGCCATTGAATTCTCATGTAAGTCTTATTCTACATGTGGTTACTACAGGGAACCAAGGCTTTTTGTAGTGGCGGTGATCAAGCACTCAGAAGTGATGATGGTTATGCTGATTTTGAGAATTTTGGCCGACTTAATGTTCTTGATTTACAAGTAAATATTTTCATACCACGTTATAATTATCTGGTTCGGTGTCACCAAGTTTTTTCGTTGTGTTTAAAAGGGCAAAATGCATCAAAATGCAACAAAGTTTGGCTTATTTCCTATTTAGTGTAACGAATTTATTTTGTTCATTTTGACCTTAACATGAGGATCATATAACATTTAATGACGTGGATATCAAGTTTATTTTCCAATTAACTGTTACCCTTCTGTAAACATTTCGTATAATCTTTCTAAACGTGTATCCATGTCAGCAAATGTTACAAAACCAGCAGCTTTATATTCAAAATGACTACAAAATAAGAAAATCCGGAACTTTGTTACGTAATTCAAGAAAAACAATCTTCGTTACACTAAATAGGAACTAAACCAAACTTTTTTGCATTTTGCCTTTTTTTTCCAACTAAAAATTGCATTTGCATTTTGCAACAACTTCCTTTTTAGGATGTAATCTGTAAATCTTGTTCTTTTGCCACCTAACTTGATTCAAATCATCAAAATGTAGTTAATTTAATGAGTATGCTCTAATCCCATTATAGGTTCAGATTCGGCGGCTTCCAAAACCAGTAATAGCAATGGTAATTTTAGTTGTTTATAATTCTTAATCGTGCTGATTTGTTCACTAATATGGTTCGAGTAAAATTCTTTCTTGGTTCTAATAAGGTTGCAGGCTATGCTGTTGGCGGAGGGCATGTGCTGCATATGGTCTGCGATCTAACGATTGCTGCAGATAATGCTATTTTTGGTCAAACGGGTCCAAAGGTAAACCGGTTAATACATATAGATACACTTGTAGTATCAACTTGGGAAGTAACTATTCAATATTCAAGACCATTGTGATAGATATGTGTTGAAAAGTGGAAATGAGATAATGCTTAACTTAATCCCAACTTTGAGTTTAACCATAGTCAAACAAAGGATAAGTTAGTGAAGGGTGTTCTTATATATAGGACAAAATTCCTAATACATACAAATATGATGATTCACCTACTAAATATGCATCCAACACAAAGTAAAGAGTTAGAGTTAGAAGACAACACTGAGATTTACGTGGGAACCCAAACCAGGAGAAAACCACGGGTTGAGGAGATAACCGAGAGAAATCCACTAGTGAAAGATGAAGATTACAGTGCTCTTGAAGGAGTAGAACCACAACTGTGGTGAGTTTGTGTATTTGGAGATAGATACGATAAAACGGGTGATAGCTTAAAAGGGTGGGTTCCTATGAGACGGGTAAGAAGGGATCTCCATTGTTGGATCAATCCTAATTGAAAATAAAAAATAATGAGATGCACTGGATCAATTTCCGTCAGAAGTGCAATTCACGGGGTGGGGGTGAGATTTAAAGTGATTGAGGGGTCCAGACTCCAGATCCCTTCTTACCCTTCTCACCTTAACTATTTTTCTCACATGATCTTTCGTCTATCTAAACATGTTCATCAAGTGGGAATTTAGCCTATGAGCTCCATCTATTTTGAGAAAACACTCCGAAAGGAAATGGAGTGTAAACTTAATGAATCCAAAATGGTAAAAGTTGTAGTTGGCAAAGATAATCTGATTTTCGTGGCCCAAGAAGTATGATTTCAAAAGGGATACCGTTCTCAAAATATTCATAATGAATATCATAAACAATATAAATGCATGAAATTCATGAATATTTAAGGTTATTCTTCATTTCCATGTTCTCAAAGTATTTAAGGTTGTCATTTGAACCTGCTTCTTAATACTCCAATGTTCATTTCTTATTATTTACTTTACTAAAATTTGTTCTTCATTCATGAAGTTGAAGGCTGTCTGAATCTAGTTATCGTCTAACGTAATTAGTCAATTAACGCCTCATCAACTAACTGTGTTTGGTGTGTGCTTCTAAAAGGTCGGAAGCTTTGATGCTGGTTACGGGAGTTCGATTATGTCACGATTGGTAAACTTTCATCTAAAAAACCTAAAGAAATATCTCATTTTTTCCAAGTCAATTTGTGTTTTGATTCACAATCTCTTTGTGGTTAAACAGGTAGGCCCTAAAAAAGCCCGCGAAATGTGGTTTTTGGCACGGTTCTACACAGCACAAGAAGCGGAAAAAAATGGGACTCATCAACACAGTAGTCCCTGTAAGTTCACTTTAGGGGTAATCTAGTCATTTTAACAGTTTTAGGGCCTGTATGTTGCGTGATGAGCTTAATGAGACTCGCAACTTATTGTGTCGGTTATACATGACTGATTGGTAGGTGGCTTAATGATATAGGAAGTTGCTTATTCAATAAGCTTTTAGGGGGGAGCTTTATGCAGAAAGCCAAGTTTTTCCAAACGTATCACTCCCACTTAAAAAACATGTTTCTATCTATGAAAAAGCTCTCCCCAACCAAAACCTTCCCGATTCATACACACGGATTAATCTACACGGACAAGACTTAATGGAAAAGAAACTAAACAGCCCCTTAGTCCAGTCATGTTCTAGTTGTGCCAAACGTAAAACAAACTATTAATTCAATTTTGTCCTGTTCAGTCCAGTCTCATCTAGTCTGCGTACTAAAAGCTACCTTTCAGACAACAATTACAATCTATGTGTGCATTTTTTTAAGATTCAATAAACCTCAGTTTACTTTGTCATCTAGCTTATCAACTATTTCTTTTTTACCAAAAATGATTAGTTTATCAGCTAACAGCAAGCTAATGATAAATATTTAATCATGTGTCAGCTAGAAAAGCTAGAAGAGGAAACAGTTAAATGGTGCAGGGAGATCATAAGGAACAGCCCAACGGCCATTCGGGTGCTGAAATCATCCATAAATGCAGTCGATGATGGCCATGCTGGACTCCAGGTATTCTCGTGAAAAGATTTGGAATTGGATGGATTTGGAATCATGGTGTGTTTGGTTTATAAGATTTGGAATAAAATTGGATGAATTTGGAATCATGGCTTAAGTGAAGGAATTGAATTCCTACCAACCAAACATGTGGTCAGATTAACCACCAAGGTGTGGCGTAGTGGTAAAGTTCCTAAAGGGTGGTAGCTCCCACCCGGGTTCGAAGCCATGTGTGCGCAATTGGTGGTCACTGAGTATTAATCCCAGAGGAGCATGTTTAGCTCTCGGTAGAATTGTCAAGGATGTAGTCTAGGCAAAGCCCAGGTGAACCTTCCCAAAAAAGAAAATGTGGTCAAATTCCATCAAATTTCGTTCCAATTCCCTCAAAGTCAAAATTCCTTCGATGGATTCCAATTCCATCAAATTCCATTTTACGAACCAAAAGCCTCCTCCGTTCCTTGATCTTCTTCAGTTTATTTCTCTTGTTTAAATAATTATTTTTCATTTAGGAAATCGGAGGAAATGCAACTCTCATCTTTTATGGGACGGAAGAAGGGAAGGAGGGAAAGACGGCATACATGGATCGTAGGCCTCCAAACTTTTCGAAGTTTCCACGACGACCGTAAATTATGTTGGATTGTAGTTTTTGTAGCTTCATTGTTGTATCATTGTCTTATTACTTGCAAAAAAACTGTATCCAAAAATAATTGGTTGAGCAAAATGCATCAATTTTCTATGAACATATTGTAACCATTGTATTTGTTTTTCATAAATCCTAAGATTTTTCTTTTCAATACCATGTTTTACACCGCATACCCGGGACACTTTGGTTTGATAGAATGGTTTTGAGGGATTTGGATTTTGTAGGATGATTTGGAATTGGAGGGATCTATATTTAGAAGAATTCGGAATCAAATGTGTGGTTGGTTTGTAGGATTTGTAATGAAATTGAATTTCATTATTCATAAAAAAATCATAAATAATTAAAAAAGTAATTGAACCATCTTTTCGTTAATTGATTATTACAAAATAAATGAATTTTTAACATATTTTTTAAATCACTATTACACAAAAGATAAAACTCATACCCGGGAATTTTTAACCAACTCTATAGGATTTCAAGATCCTATTAACCCTTTAAATTCTTCAAATTAAACATGAAATTGGAATAAAATTCAATTGCAAATCCATTTTACTTCCCAAACTAAAGGGACCTTAAAGTTCAGCACTTGGGAGTATCTACCAGTAACATGACTTGGTCACATGGGTACTCATGACCCATGATCCTTTGGTTACAATCCTAAGATTGATTGTTAGCCTATTGTTAATTAAAATGTCATTTTATAGAGAGGTGTCATAAAAAAAAATTGGCCTACTTATAATTGATTATCATAATTGAATACTATAATTAGATCAGATTTGGATCTGAATTTTTCATCCAAATTGGATTGGTTTGTTCTTGGATGAACCCATAGTCCAATGAATCAAACTAGTTTAATCCAATTACTTATCCCAAAACTATCCTTCCAGGCTCCAGCATCTTGTTAAACATGTATATAATCACTTGAGAATTTTAAAATACATGAAATTCATGAGAATTTCTACATTATTTAAGAGTAGTATTTAATACTAGTTAATCGTTAATATAATGTGTTTTCAAAATATGATTGTTTTTGTATAATACTTTACGATATTGTTTTTAACTAATATTTATAAATTGTGTTCTTTTTAAAATAAAAAAATAAGTGAATAATTGGTTGAGACGAGAGATCAATTGTTTGAAAATTGAAAGAACAATTCGATCTAATTGATAAACAATCTTAATGTATAATGGACGCAACTGATCTCATCCAATCATCTATTAGGTTACACTAACTATCCTATATCTATGATGTTAATCAATTAAATAGTTTAAGGTTTATACATAAATCAATTAGTTATACGTTAAAAAAGTATAAATCTATCCAACCATCCATTAAAACGATGCATTACCAACAAATGTATAGCTTGTTTATTTAAATATCTATCTAGAGAAAAGTTCATGCGAGAAACATAATTTTTTTATGAAAACGTGAAAACAAATCTCAACCATTCATTTGGTCAATAAATACGGCTCTGACCGGATCCCCTTCTTTGATAATCTCCACCCTCTCATGAATCGCGTCAATCCTTCATGGTCGCGTCCACCATAACCGAAGATATGTGGTTTAAATTCCTTCTCACTTTTCTTAAATTGACACCCACCTTATATACATTTTTTAATTTTAATGACTTTGAGTCCAAATTTTCTTTTAAAAAACTGAAAAAAAATAAGAGAAATTATATTTCCTCCTACTTTTTTAGCCTACTCTTTCTCCTACCCACTTCATCATATGACAAGTATTCAAATTTATGAATCATATGACAAGTGCATTACACTTGTCAAATGATGAAGTAGGTAGGAGAAAGAGTAGGCTAAAAAAGTAGGAGGAAAAATAATTTCTCAAAAAATAAAACACAAAGTCAATTCAAGTCAACACAAAAAAGATAAAAAGGGTAGTTTGGGTATTTCACAACCAAAAAGGTAAAAAAAAAAATGAAAAAAGTTAATGGTAAACAGTAATATCTGGTGATCTTTTTTGGTTTCCTTTATTTAACCCCATCTCCCGTTGACGTATCTGGCCCCCATATTCTACAAATCCCCCCCTCGTTCCCTTTTCGATCGATCCCTCTCCAAAAAAAAGGCTTTTTAGCAGGTAATCAAAATCAAATCCAATCTTCGATCTCTTCATTTCTTCTTTGATTTGATTTTTTGTAGATTATATACTCATAATCACATCGAATTTAGTCAATTTACTGCAATTTTTGTGTTCATCGGCCTTCAGATCTCAGGTGATTTCGCTTGTTTTGTTAATCGTTTTAACGAATCTGTGTACATGTTTGTGATTCTGATGAAATTGAGAGATTTGTTGTGAAAATTGCATGTTGATTGATGTTTACGATCTCGATTTGAAATCGGTGGTGTGTTTTGGAGATTAGGTTATGTTTTGTGAAGTTTTGCTTTCTAATTTGAAGTTTTCACAACGAATTTACTGCAAATTTTCTGTTCATCGGCCTTAGATCTCAGGTGATTTCGCTTGTTTTGTTAATCGGTTTAACGAATCTGTGTATATGTTTGTGATTGTTATGGAACTGAGAGATTTGTTGAGAAATTTGCATGTTGATTGATGTTTACGATCTCGATTTGAAATCGGTGGTGTATTTTGGAGATTAGGTTATGTTTTGTGAAGTTTTGCTTTCTAATTTGAAGTTTTCACAACGAATTTACTGCAAATATACTGTTCATCGGCCTTAGATCTATGGTGATTTCGCTTGTTTTGGTAATCGTTTTAACGAATCTGTGTATATGTTTGAAATTGTTATGGAACTGAGAGATTTGTTGTGAAAAT
This sequence comes from Centaurea solstitialis, assembly GCA_030169165.1. Lineage (NCBI taxonomy): Eukaryota > Viridiplantae > Streptophyta > Magnoliopsida > Asterales > Asteraceae > Centaurea > Centaurea solstitialis. The sequence continues at coordinate 99,197,421 of CM058043.1, forward strand.
TGCATGTTGATTGATGTTTATGATTGTTTACGATCTATTATTTGAAATCGGTGGTGTATTTTGGAGATTAGGTTATATTTTGTGGTGTTTTGAACTTCGGTATGTTTGTAATCACAACGAATTTGCTGCAAATCTTCTGTTCATCGGAGATCTCTGGTGATTTCGCTTGTTTTGTTAATCGTTTTAACGAATCTGTGTATGAGGTTGTGATTCTTATGAAACTGAGTGATTTGTTGTGAAAATTGCATGTTGATTGATGTTTACGATCTCGATTTGAAATCGGTGGTGTATTTTGGGGATTAGGTCATATTTGTGAAGTTTTGCCTTTTAATTTGAAGTTTGTGTTTCCGTTTGTTTCTGATCTGCATAATATAGGCTGTGAAGGTCGATTTACTATTGTATTGTTGCTATTGAGCTAGGATCTAGATTGCAGCTTGAAGATCCATTAGGTTAATCACTTTGGGGAGGAAATGTTTGGAAGTTAGGTTTTGTTCAGATCTATTGTAACATTGTTTTTCTGGTGAGCGAGTGTATCATGAAGCTTGATTTTGAAATCGACTGAATAAAGCTTGGGATGAAACGATTTTTTATAGTTACGATGATGATCTACATGTTGGGAGAATCGCATGTGTTCTTAAGTTTTAGAATTTTATAACTGCATCCATATGCTTGATAATGTGGTAATCTATGTAATTTGAATCTAAATATAGCCAGCATGCATATTTTTTTTATTAATGATCTACAGTTGTTTGGTATAACCATCTTGATCTTGAATACACCCTCGGATCCAGTAGATTTAGATGCACTTTGGATGATGTTATGCATATTTTTTGTCGGTGATCTGGTTTTCTTGTTGTTAATTCATATAACATTGGCTGATTATTGTGAAATGGTTTACTATTTGCAGGGATCCTCACCAGCAATAATATGGGGCTAACATTCACCAAACTCTTCAGCCGGCTCTTTGCCAAGAAAGAGATGCGCATCCTGATGGTGGGTCTCGATGCGGCTGGTAAGACAACCATTTTGTACAAGCTCAAGCTTGGTGAGATCGTGACAACAATCCCTACCATTGGTACGTCTTCTGTTACTTAGATCATTATTTAGCAATACATTTGGCACTCTCTCTCTCTCTCTCTCTCTCTCTTGTGCCTTGATATATATCTCTATTGTCTTGCACATTATGCCATTTACAAAATTAAATGGGCCTTTTGTTTTGAAAACTTGACCTGAATGTTGTCATGAGGGTTGTTTTGCTGCGTCATTTTCAGCCTTCCAGGCCATCTTATACTATTTGTTGAAAAATCTTTAAATTCTTTTTTAAGTTTTAACCACTTCTGGTCTTAAAAGCTTAGAAAATTGCTCTGGGAAGGCTGGAAACTCTTGAGTGGTCAATGTATTTTGCTGTTAAAACAGAAATTTTCATTCAGTCTATTAGCCTAACACGTTGAAATCATATCTTGGCTGCCAGTAATATATGATACTGAATCTGTATGGAGATCAAGAAGGTAGAGGTTCTTCTATAAAAGATGCTATTATATGAATGGTAGTGCTTACAACTGTGCTAGTCAATAAATCCAGTAAACACCAATATAAATGCATGCATATTCAATAAGAAAAAAAATTTTGGCTCAATTTCAGTATGTCTGAACTATATGTGTAATTGCATCCTGCTATACCTGTATGGCTTATACCAACTAAAATACATAGCTGTAGTCTCCATCTACTGCTATTTTCCATTTTAAACCTCATCTTACCAAACTGCTCTACCTTGTCAAAGTGTATCTTGAAAGCATTATCATCGACATGCCAATACTTTGTTCTGACCAGACATCTCAACTTATGTCGCATTGTTATCTTTTTTCAACGTCCTAAAAATTCGATGTCGCTAAACATCTATGCCATATCTCTACCGACTTGTCTGTGGCACTGGATGAGAATTCCATTTAAAGGATGACTTTTTGTACCCTTTTTTATCTAGAATAGGTAATAGAATGACAAAGAAGTTGGCTGCTAGCTGCGCCAAGGACTTGATATACGTAATTAAATTATGGATACCCTTTGCTATTCTCATTTTGCTGCTCTGCTTGCTGGGTAAAGGATAGGTTTTCATAGTCTTACCCCGTACCTCATCTTCGGGTGAGATATAATGGGCTGTTTTGGTTATTTTCTATCTTCATTTTGTCTAAAGTTTAGCACTCTATCAGAAACTTTTACCAAAGATGGAATGTGTTTTCATTCCATCAAGAAGTATATTGTCTTTTTCAGGCAATTAGCTCAGTTTTTCACCAATACATTTGTGATTTTTTGCAGGGTTTAATGTGGAGACTGTCGAGTACAAGAACATCAGCTTCACCGTGTGGGATGTTGGTGGTCAAGACAAGGTAGCAATGCTTTTAGTTTTTGACTTTTGGCTGGTCTTTTAAGGACACATGTCTATATCAGAATCAATGACAGTTGCTGCTGAAGTACATATAGACTTTGAGATATTTGTATTTAATATGTTTGATACGCAGATTCGTCCACTATGGAGGCACTACTTCCAGAACACACAGGGTCTTATCTTTGTGGTTGATAGTAATGACAGGGATAGAGTTGTTGAGGCAAGAGATGAGTTGCATAGGATGTTGAACGAGGTAACTTCGCATTTTTTTTTTAAAAACATTATGTTTTCTTATGCCACCAAACAAAGCGTGATTGTGTTGGCTTTTCTATTTCGTAAATTTGCTTGTGGAAAAAAATGTAATATCTAGATTAAAAAACTAGCATAAATCTGCAATTAGGGCTTTGGGGATCCTCTTCGTAGGAGTTTTCAGGCCTTTATCTTCCGGGGCCGATGGATTCACAATAGGGGTATGCAAAACCCAAATAGTCCGAAACCTGATGTGAAAATAAGACATTTGTTCAAAACCCAAGTACCTTGAAATCCGAAAAACCCAAAGTCCGAAACCTGGCTTTTGGGTGGATGTTTGGGTTTGGGTTGAGTTTGATCTTTGGCCATCAAACTCTTCCGAAAACCTGAAATATTACACACATCATGAATACTATATAAATATATTTATTTATCCGATCGTTTTATGAAAATCGTAAATTCTAGTGGATCAAAGTGTTTTCTAAATTTAAACTTACTATCGATTTCAATCGATTGAGTTCACCATCAAAATCGATTGAATTTATATAATACTTTTTGCATTAAAATAATACCTGAATCCGACTGACATCAACCCAAACCCGACCATCCCGAACCCAAAGCAATTCGAATTCGTAACCTAGAATTCCGGTCTTGACTTGCGTATCTGAAATCCGATTGGGTTTTTGGATACCCGAGACTGTTAGATGGTTGGCTAAGGATAAACTTGCTTGAATGTAGCGACAAATGGGCATATATTTGATACAAATTTTCGTACAGGATGAGCTTCGTGATGCAGTCTTGCTTGTATTTGCTAACAAACAAGATCTTCCAAATGCAATGAACGCTGCTGAAATCACTGATAAGCTCGGCCTCCATTCCCTCCGACAGCGCCACTGGTAATTTCTTTTTCTTCGTGAAACATTTATATCTGCTTATACAGTTGTCATCATGTTATAACGTATAACTAAACTCATCGTTATTTTTGCAAACAGGTACATCCAGAGCACCTGTGCAACATCTGGAGAGGGACTTTATGAGGGTTTGGATTGGCTGTCTAACAACATCGCTAACAAGGCACGTATTCTAAACTAGAAATAAATAAAAAATATCGATTTGTTCTTTTTAATTTGTTATTTGTGTTAATTGTCGTGTTTTTTTTTTTGGTGTTATGTGTTTGTTACAGGCATAAGATGGTACCGGACTGAGTCTTGGATCAACTTTTCCTTCCTGTGTGGGAATTGTTGGTAAAAGAAAAGAGGGTTTTTGTGCTTTTGTTCTTGTAGTGATGTTTTGATATAATATTTGGTTGTATTGCAAGTACTTTTTAAAACCTAAAGCTGTAACAGAGATTAATTTTGGTTGTTTTTATTATATGTTGTCTTAGATTCAACTTAAAAGTTTTCACCTTTGAAAGAGTCTTATCTTTTTATGGTGAGATAGATTAGACCATATTCCACTCCACAGAATTGGATTTGGGACCAGCTACCATTCTGAAAGGTGAGGCTGATAAGGAGGGAACCATCCTTTGGGATCTAGACATCTTTGACTTCTTGTCTTGGCTACTTTATCAAAGTATTTTGGGTGAAACAATATTATTTTTATATTTATACATTTACATAGAAAAAGGTTCGAATGAGGAACATAACTTTTTAAGAGAACGTGACAAACAATCTTAACCATTCATCTGGTCAATAAATGCGGTTTTGACAACTCTTCTTCCCCCTTTAATAATCTCTACCTCCCATGAATCGCGTCAATTCTTCATGATCACGTCCACCGTAACCGAAGATGCGTAGCTGAGATTGCTTCTCACGTTCTCTTAAATTGATATGCTTCTCGCATGAACCTTCCTCTATATACGTATATATACATCCACACATAGAGGGGAAATTGGTCTCTAACTATGATCTCTACCGTTTAGCACTTCATATTCATGTAATTCCTTCAAAGTGTCCGTTTTAATCGATCCAACACCAAAATACAAAAAAAAATCAAATTTGACCATTTAAAGGAGCTGACTTTAACATTTAACATGAACCTAGCTGTAGCATTTAATGGACCTAACTGTAGCGGCTGATTTTTTCATTGTATTTTTTATGTTGGGTCTGTTAAAACGGCCCTTTAACGAACATATGTGGGTATGATGCGAAAATCGAAAAGTGAATGGGTATGGTCAATGGGGAGTTACCACCGCCAATTTCCCACACATAGAGGAGGATGTGTCATGTGCGAATGGTTTAAATTTGTAAAAAGTACTAGAATGATCAAATCATATATTCATATCTGCTTACCGACTAAAATACATGCTGGACCAATGTCACAAACAAAAGTTGCATATTTTGTGCATGTGATGTTGGAATTTACTTTCAAATTGACTCAATTTTTGTTTAATCTCTCTCTCTCTCTATATATATATACGGAGGAAAGTTTAAATACAAACCACTTTTTGGTTGTGAACGTGAGGACAGCCCAGAACGCGCCACGTGACAATCTGAAAAAATTTCGACTTAGTGTTATTCATACTGAATAACGCTATCATTCAAACTGAATAAAGCGTTATTCAGTATGAATAAGGCTTAGTCGCACTCTGACGCACTCTAACGCGGGCGGGTTACTCGCGGGTCAAGGCTTATTCAGTCTGAATAACGCTTTATTCAGTATGAATAACACTAATCCGTGGATTTATTCAGACTGAATAAGCCTTGACCCGCGGATGTCGGATTGCCACGTGTTGCGCTCTGGGCTGTCCTCACGTTCACAACCAAAAAGTGGTTTGTATTTGAACCCACCCCTATATATATAGGGGTGGGTTCAAATACAAACCACTTTTTGGTTGTGAACGTGAGGACAACCGAGAGCGCGCCACGTGTCACTCTGAATTTTCACGACTTAGTGTTATTCATACTGAATAACGCTTTATTCAGACTGAATAAAAAAGTTATTTAGTATGAATAACACTAAGTCGCCGAAAATTCAATGACACGCGCGACTTGTAACCAAAAAGCCCGTGACTTAGTGTTATTCAAACTGAATAACACTAAGTCGCGGGAAAAGTCGCGCGTGTCAAAAATTTTGTTGTCATGTGTCGCGCTCTGGGTTGTCCTCATGTTCACAATCAAAAAGTGGTTTGTATTTGAACTTTCCTCTTCACCTATATATATATATATATATATATATATGGAGGGGAGAGAGAGAGAGAGGAGAGTCAAGTTCGTATGTTAATGTTAACTATATAAGAGAATGCAAAATAGGTAAATCATATGTTATTTTATACTAAAGTTACATGTGATTTTACATTATAATTACATGTACATGTAAATCAAACCACGTGCGTGTGGTCATGAGCTAAGTTGTCCACAGTCCACACAACGTTACGCTGATTATAGTCATGCGATTTTGGATGTGATTTAGCCGCTTTTGTGTCTTATATGGTTATTGTTCTTTATACAGAGATGTCAAAGAAAAATAGACCAAGGGGTTGTTTGGAATTGGTTATTTAAAGTGTTTATAAACATATTCCAGTGTTCTTCCGGTAATAAGATGACTTTAGTATTCGGATGGATAGAAAACTCCAATTTACGTTAACAGGTTAAAAATAGACCAAGGGGTTGTTTGGAATTGGTTATTTAAAGTGTTCATTTCTAACTTGTTAACTTATTCCAGTATGGTATTATCTTAAGTTACTTCCTTCTAACTTATATGCTTATTTATCATACATTAAAAAATAACATGTTAGCTTATTAGATTATGTTTTTATACCATCATAAGTTAATCCAAATATCTTTTATAAAACTTCAATTTACGAGCATAAGAATTGATAAGTAATTTAAAGATAAGTTGCTTATTTAATCCCAAACACCCCCCTAACTTGCGAGAAAAGCAAGTAATCAGATATTTGGGAGTTGAAAGGGCATATTTTTAAAATGATTATTAAGATCATCAAATCAAATCAGATACACTATCTATTGAAATCAAGGATATATTATATATGTATTAATAATGATTACATATTTTTGTATTCACAAGAGATTCTTTCACAACCACAAACATTCTTTTCACAACTTCTGAATGTGTTAAACTTAGATGATGGTATAATTTAATTAAAATAAATTGATGGTTTTATAATTCTACCAATATGACATTTGAGTAAAAAAATAAACAACTATACATATTTAGATGTTTGACATTTTACAGAAACAAACAAACAGCCTAACTGATTCATATTTCAGACTTCAACATCCCCTCTTAAAAATTAGAGGTGAAATCAGATATCAAGCTTCAACACCTCTTAAAAAACAAACACCAACTTTAAATTTCAGGACCAAAACATTCTTCCCATTTAAAAGAAAATTTGACATCAACTCCAGATTCCCCCATAGCTCAATATCTATCTGCGATTAGAGTCGAGAAATATACCAATGAGGACGTAAATTTCATATTGGTTGAGGAGGAGAACTGAAATTACCTTATAAAAGACCGAGTGCCTTATTTAACAAAAGCATTCTAAACCCGGTACTCCAATTGTGAACTAAACAGATAATATCTTGTACAAAACCGTAAATGTTAACTTACAAGAACTAAGACCAAGAACGATGATGTTATGGGAGTGAGAGAAAAAACAAACTTTCAAAAGACCAATAGAAAAAGTTCTAATAGTAACTATGAGTGTTAATTTAGAATCCTATTTTATCTAAGTAATTTGGTTATTTCTTAGCCATTTTCTCTCAAATTAATTCAAATGTCACTACATCCACAATATCTATACATGCAACTCGCGGGCTTAGCTAAGAAACACAAGGAAAAAATGAATCTAATCTACCTTCGTTAACAAAAAAACAATTATGATGCAGATCTACAATTACGGACATAATTTTTTAAAAAGAAAAAATGATTGTTTTTTGAAGAAAAAAATATCATTTAGCCAGGTCCTCAAGTTATGGACCTGGATGAATGGAACCTATGACGAAGAATGCAAAAGGTATGATGAACCTATTATATATAACATATTTTAACCAATTTCTAAATAGTGTGATATTTGACGTGATTGTGAGATCAAACCTTAGGCCTTAGAAGTTAGATAAGGTCATGATGTTTTTTAGGATGTGATTTATGCTGATAAATTTTTATATCATATACAATATTATATACATAAACATCTATTTTCTACATTAATGTATTAATCGATGATAAACAAAGAACAATTCAAATCAAATGATATATTAAAAACTAATAAATAAAACATTAAAAAGACATGTATAATTAATCATCATGTAACAAAAATTATGCAATATGTCATAGTGTATCATAGACTTAGGGGGTGTTTACTAATGGCTTAATGAGCTTAATAGGGGGTATTGGCTTAATCGCACAGACATATCATGTTGTTTACTAATGGCTTAATGGCACAGCCCATGGCTTTTTCGCACAGCCCTTGAACCTGACTTGTCCCCATTCAGACATGGAGTGGACAATTATACCCTTTGTTTTTTAACAAGGTTTAAAATAAAATAACCCTACCATCTCCAAATCAGTTCACGCCTCCTTACCCTAGCCACCAAGAAGAAGTCGCCGCCTATACCCTTCCCGTCGGCCACGCCGGTCTCCGACCACCCCCTGCCGTTGCCGTCCACCCTCTGCCGTCGCCGTCCACGCCGGAGAAGTTGTCATCTCTCGCCGGAGCTGCTGTCTCTCTCGCCGTTGATGATGTTTTCTCTCGCCGGTGCCGCTGTCATCTCTCTCCGTTGATGTTGTTTTCTCTCGCCGGCGTTGCTGCTGTTTCCTCCTGCTAGCGACCTTCTGCTACCTTTGATATTTATTTGTTTGTTTCTTTTATTTTGTTTTCTTCTACCATCAATTGACCTTCTTTTATATTTCTTTCTTTTCCTATTTCTTTATTTACCATTGATTTCTACACCATCTGATGTGATTTGTGTAAGTGATTTCACCGCCACATATTTTACTTTTTTATTTTCTTATATGATTTCTTTTATTTATTTTATATACACATAATATCTTTTATATGTAAGTGTATACATATTTGGGATATAGGTTAATTATTGGTTGATAAGAATATAATTAGTAATGTGCATATAATAGGAAAAGATCATTAATGTGTGTACCTTATAAATAAATTACATTTTTATTTGATTCTTTGTGTTTTAGATATATAATTTTGATTAATAAATAAATAATAATTTATAAACAACTTATAATTCATAGTCAGGGGTAAATTGGTCATTTCTGACATTCAGATTGTTGATTCAGATACAAAGGTAAACACCAGGAACAATTTATCCAGACAGACAAATTTATCCAGACAGACAAATTTATCCATACAGACAGACAGACAGGATTTGGTAAACAGCCCCTTAACATAGTGTGAATATGAGAATAAGCTTATAGTGAGGCATGACTAATTCTTGCTTCAAGCCTCTTGGAATAATAATTTTAATATTGAACCTATAAAAATTGGTAAACATATATCAGTCAAACAAGTTATCCAAAAACTATAATACATTAATATATTATTTATATTGGTTTGAAATAGATAAAATATTATTTATAGTTCAAGTAATTTATTTGTATAATTGGTAATGATTATTTAACTAACCTTTTAATTATTAACATCTTATTCACTTAAGATCGAAAATACTTCTATCCAGAAGCAAACATTCTGTTAGTTCTAACAAAAAATTTTGGCAGGTTTTCAAGTATAGTTATTTATTGAATGATAATTTTTTCTTCCAATAAGTTTAATTTCTATTAAAAAAGTTACTAATTTAAAATTTCTTTAATTTGTTATATATCAAATCATCAATAATATATGCCAGTGGTGTGAATGAAAGTCAATGTTTACAGATCCACAATGAGTTTTTCATGTTTTTTTTTGTTTGAGTGCAATACACTATTGGTCTTTGTCATTTCTGCTTAAAAATTGGCTTTGTTATTTTAATAATCTATAAAATTTCAATTTTATAAAATTCTAAGTCCTTAAAATATATACCGTTAATTTAAAACTATTATATCCATCATTCCCTGTCAAATAAGGGATAAATTAGTCTTTTCTATATATTAAGAACGAAAAGATCTTAAACAAACCACAACGGCCAATAGAAATCACAATTGATCAAATATATATTTTATTAATTGTGATTCACATGTTTAATATGTATTTTGATTTAAGATATTCGATTATAAATATAAAGTTAGTCTTGATAAAGAAGTTATTTAAAAAATAACGATCGACTTTCGATTAATTTTAGAGTGAATTTTAATTGGCGGTCCTTGTGGCTTCTCGGAATCTAGTATTTGTCCTTGATGGTCCACAAAAGAGACTTATTTACACCTCATGTGATAGGCGTGTGATGGATGTAACAAACTAACAATTATATATTAAGAGTATTAACTTGGGGAAATCTATGTATTATAAAATTGTAAAGTTAAGGACTATTAAGGTAAATAGTTTACTTTAAGGACTAAATCCAAATTTTATCACAACTTTGTAATTTCATCCTTTTTGTTTTTAAAAGGTTATAAATATCACAAATTTCTTAATTTAATCTTTTAACAATTGTAACAATATGATATGTATGTGTGTATATATAGAGAGAGAGAAAGTCGGGTTCAACCGAGAACAATATTTATTTAAAAAAACAAAAAAATTAATAAAATCGTATATGGTTTTGTGAAAAATGACACGTGTGTGATTTTGCAAAATGTATGAATCATATATAATTTTTTTAGTTTACATGTTTTTTTAAATAACTACTGTTCTAGTTTAATCATGTCTATATATATATATATTTACTACAAATATATTTTTATTAATTTTGTTTGTTATAAGGTATTTAATTTATAGCGAGTTTAACATAAGTTAAAGTTTATATATTAATTAAAACATTACATTTAATAACAAGAGGGGAGAAATATTCGATATTTCACAAAACTCCAATCCAAAAAGTTATATATTTACTTTTGTAATTATTAACAAAAGACTTAAATCATATTATATAATATTCATACTTAAAAACCATATTTTATATCAACTAGTATACACCAAACGATATAATTTACTCTTTTTCATCAATTAAAGGTATCTAGATTTTATAATCACATGTAAGAAACGATACTTGATTCATTTTTAACGAGCATATCCACAAAAATAAATATTTTTTTTTCTAAATAAAATATATAGTTCAACTAAATAATATTTGAATAAAAAATTTACAGTTAATTACTGAAAAAAATGTAAAAACCATAGTTCAACTCTAAATGATGGGAAAAATAAATAAATAAAATATCATTAAATTTAATTTTTTAGTAACAATTTTCGTTAAAATAGTTTGTAATTAGAAGAAATAGGATTTTAAAACCAAACACTTATTTGTCGAATGTGTTGTGATGGAGTGGTTAGTACTTGGAGGGTACATAGTGTCCACCCAAGTTCGAATTCCCCCATGAAAACTAAGTGCATTTGTCAATTCTTTTGTAGCTCAACGGTCAATAACATCCTGAGGTGAGCAATGGATGGTATATTTGTTTACTTGGGTTCAATTCGAAGGGGGAACAGGAGACGTCGAGACGACACCCCAGTTCATGGGTCGACCTTCGGGCCGGGCATGGGCGAGGCTATGTGCTGGTAACGGTTTTCATGGTCGAGAGAATTAGTTGGGTGCTCGAATGGATCCTTGATACCTTTTCGACTTCAGTCAAGACGTGTGTGTATTTCTCTACCGTAAAAACAAACAAACAATTATTTCAAATAATATTACATAAATCATAGAAATATACAATATAATTTATTTAATTAGGTAATTAAAAAAATATTAATTTATTACTTTAAATAGCGGCCCATATTTAAAAGCCCAATAGGTTTAAAAAGTGAACTCCAATGAGTATTAAGCTGACAGATCTGGCTTCCACGAAGGCAATATATGAGAGCCTAACTTTGACTCTTGGTCAACTTTCCACCAAAGGAACCAAATCTGCTACAGAATATTTGTTCCCTTTAATCTCAATTATCATCATTAAACCTGCAGCTTAAGAAATTTACAGAATTAGTCCCTCATCAAAAAAAGATTCTATTTGTAATCCATTGTAATATGATGTCAATTATAAAATTTATCTTTAAACAAGGTTATTCTACATGGTTAAAGCTATAGAATGAAAAGAGTATTGTATAAATTATATCGAACATATAGAAAACAAATTTATAATGTTTATTATTTTGGGATGTATGTATTCATTAAGTTACAATAAAAATCTGAGTTTTTCTTAGTGATATGCTTTTTAATGATGACTACATTTTTTTTATTATAGATTCAAAAAGAAGAAATAGATGATTATGTAGACTTAGGGAATTATATGTAAAGAAATAGGTACTCTAAATTTTCCACATGGTGCATGCACAACCTAAAAAACGTAGAGCCAACTGAAACCAGACTTTGAAATGACTATAAAGTGGGCCATGATCTAATTATGGGGTTTTTATGATTCTCTACGATTCGGTCCAAGAAATAAATGATTTTGGTTTTATGATTCTTTAACCAACGTACAAGGAAATAAATATATTCAACAGAACGCGGTATTACAAATTGTGAACAAAAAAATATTAATCATTTTGGTATTTATTTTAATGTAGTTGTTGTTACTAGTTTTCAGCCAGTTATATCGAAAATTGGGAAATTTTATTTTGTTTTAATTGGTTGCTACTCAATTTGTTTGAATCCAAACCAATTTGTTTCATTATGCTAGTTAAAACCATTCTATACGCACTGAGATAAATCTTTGTCCCCTATCTGCATCAAGTCTTTATCACATGACAACGACTATTTTAAAAGAATGATTCATCTTGTGGCTTATATGACACGGGAAAAATGATACTATTACCAAATATGTATGTCCTTGCTTATAGTCCCACTAATTTTAGTTGCCGCGTTCAATCAAAAACTTAAATAATCTCCAACAGATTTTCTATAATTAATTTAAAATAGAAAATTAAAAATCAAAATATCCAAATAAAATTATCTGTTATTCAAACACAATTATCTATTTAATTGATTTTAACACTATTTATATTATAAAATAATTATATTATTATTATCATCCATACACAATAAAAAAAACTATATAAAATATTAACAGTTTGTTGTTATTTGTGAAAATTAACCAAAAAACAATTTGTTTTACTTTTCATGAAGTCTCAAAAAACACTTTAAGAACATCCACAATGGAGGTTCTTCTTTAGGTTCTCTTTTGGGTTTTTACAAGAACATCCACTATGGAACTAAGGTTCTTGCCCAATCACATGTTCTTATTAGAATCCGGGGGCTTGAACAAGAACCCAGATTCTTGTAATACTTTTTTTTTGTTATATAATAATTTACATAAATAAAACTTATATTATAAATAAGAAAAGGGGGATAAGGTTTTTGTAAGAACCTTCAATGTAGAATTTTAAGAAGATTCTTATTTTATTTAGGTGGCAATGATGTGGCAGAAAAAAATATGACAAGTAAGGTTCTTAAAAGTTCCACCAGTGTAAACTGTAAATGCTCTAAAAATTTCATTTTACCTATTTCGGGAAAAAAAATCCTTTTGAGATTCTCTTTAATGAAGTCCACGTTTACTCAACAACCATCATGTGTTTAACACTAGAAGAAGGACTAATCATGTAACAAACCATAAGTTGGAGGACCATTTATGTAAAATACCTCTTCTAACTTGTACTACTACTGCTACTATACTCCCAGTTTTGGAAGCAACTTGAAAGCTAGACTCCATAAAAAGCCAAGTCAACCAAATTTCAGCAAACTCTTTCTTGAAAAAAGGAAAAAAAAAAAAAGATTTCTTTAAAGCAAACCAATTTCTCATCTCCATCTCTTTGATCCAAAATCCCCCTTTTATCTCTCTCTAATCTGCTAAAAATTCAGCTTACAATCCACCAATTAAAGTTGAAATAACAAGAAATCGCTTGTTTTTCGAGCTGGAAAAAGCTCAAAACCCTATCGATTTTGGAGTTTGAGATCTGAATAAGAAGAAGAAGAAAGAAGAAAAAAAGGGGAAAAATCGCATCAGATCCGAGGATTATTATTGGTGTTGTTTGTTTGTTTGATTTAGCTGATTGAATTTGGATTTTGTGGAAGAAGATGTGTTTTTTGTAGCTTTTTTTTTAAGGTGTGATATTTGTGATCTGAATTAGGGTTTTGGGATCTTGAGATTTTATAATGGGGATTTGTTGGAGTATTCAGATTAAGGCGGAGAGCGCGTTTTCGATTGGTAAATTTCTTGTTTGTTTTTGTTTGATGATTTTCTGCTATTTAGGGTTTCGTTAATTTAGGTTTTTTGCTTCCATGGATCTTATGTGAGCTTGTTTTTGATCTTATTTGAGCTTATTTGGATTGATAAAAATGGCTATTAAAGTGGAAATCTCTGCAATTTTTAGGATTGAAGTAGTATATGTTTATAGAGAAGTGCTAAAAGAAGATCTCCACCACTCATCCGGTCAATAAAGGTGGCTTTGACCTGTTACGGTGGACGCGATCACGGGGGTTGACGCGATTCATGGGATGGTAGAGATTATTAAAGGAGGGGACCTGGTCAAAGCCGCAGTTATTGACCGGATGAGTGGTGGAGATCACTTATCTGCTTCTTGTTTTTTAGCACTTCTCATTTGAACCTAATACTGTGTTTTTTATGTATGTATGATGATTGATGAGTGATGAGTGATGACTTCAATTTGAGTTAGTTTTGCTGTTTTGTTTACCTCTTAAGAGTGCCTTTAAGAGGCAACATCTGAATCGTTAAGAGGTCAAAAAATAAGTTTGCCTCTTGATGGTTCTAAAAATACCCTCTGAATGATTTTGTATATTGGGCCTCCCTTAACCATTCAGCGCCCTAATTTTGTTCTACACAATTACCAACCAACCATATTTCATTTTGAACTATATGTCTATATCGTAAGAGCTTGTTAATCATTCTGACCTTTTAATTGTGTTTGTCATAGGTGATGACTCTAAAACTGAGAAAAATGGTAACAGTAATTCGAGTAGCAAAGTTTCGACTGGTTCTCAATCGAATACTACTCGTAGTGAAGGTGAGATTTTGCAGTCTTCCAACTTAAAGAGCTTCACCTTCAGTGAGCTTAAAAACGCAACGAGAAACTTCCGTCCGGATAGCGTGTTAGGAGAAGGTGGCTTCGGTTCTGTGTTCAAGGGGTGGGTTGATGAGCATACGTTCGCAGCTTCAAAGCCAGGAACTGGCATTGTGATTGCTGTAAAGAGGCTGAATCAAGAAGGATTCCAGGGACACAAGGAGTGGTTGGTTAGTTCTCTTCACTTTCTTGATTGTCTGGTCTATTTTGTAAAATATTTTCTTAGGCGTTTGAAGGGTATAGTTAGGTGTCGTTTGTTTTTTAAGAGGTCTAAAGTCCACCTCTTAAAAATTACCTAGGACGGTAAGAGGTTTTCAGACCTTTTTTTTTAATAAAACAAACAGTCTTACCCCTGCAAACCTCTTAATTTCAGACTTTATTACTTTTAAGACGTTTTAAGAGGTATCTTTTAAAAACCAAACAGCCCCTTTATCTTGCATTGATAATTGCATATGCAAGCATCTGAAAAAAAAAGTATCTTGACATGGGAGGCATGAGTGCTTCTACTACGGTCCTACCCTTAGTTGTATTCTGTATGACGTTCTTCACGGGTGCGGTGTTGGGAATATTGTCGAGTTTGTTGACAAGACACGCCGGACAATTTAGGATCTTTTTAATCATTATTTATGGTTAACGTTTTTGTGTTCTTAAAATACTACTTATTTTTATTTAAATTGATTATTTTGTAAAAACAAATGCTAAATAAGACATTTAGGGGTAAATTGGTCATTTTACTGGTCTTGTTGTCCCGTTCTGTCTTGCCAAACGTTGAACAACTGTCTTGTTTTGTCGTTTATGGGTACCAAATGTGCCCTTAAGGGTACATTTGGTACATGGCTTCACATAGAATCATGGCTTCACATACTAAATGCACCTATGTCCCTTGTCCATTCATGAATCAATAACTTTGACAATGGCATTCTTGACGACTACAGCTTCTTAATAAATGAGTCGTTTTGCTTATGCAGGCAGAAATTAACTATCTTGGACAGCTACGCCATCCGAATCTTGTGAAATTGATCGGTTATTGCTTAGAAGACGATCATAGGCTTTTGGCATATGAGTTTATGCCAAAGGGTAGCATGGAAAATCATTTATTCAGGAGTAAGTTAACACAATATCTTTATACAAGTTCTCCGCATTTACTAGCGTACCACTCAGATTTATGATTGACATGTTATTCATATATAAAAACAGGAGGCTCTTACTTCCAGCCACTTTCTTGGCGTCTACGCCTGAAAGTTGCCCTTGGTGCAGCTCGGGGTCTTGCGTTCCTTCATAATGCTGAAACAATGGTTATATATCGGGACTTCAAGACTTCAAATATTCTGCTTGACTCGGTATGTATTTGAAGAAGTTTAAGGTCTTATTCATTTAAGCCATTTGAACATTTTCATTTTCATTTATATGTCCCTAAAAAAGATGGATGTGATTATGGGTGTCTAATGTCTAGTTTTCTAACTTTGCCTACGATCAACAGACATTCAACGCAAAATTATCCGATTTTGGATTGGCAAGGGATGGACCAACTGGTGATAAAAGCCATGTTTCTACTAGGGTTATGGGAACATATGGATATGCTGCTCCTGAATATCTATCTACAGGTATGTTTTTTGACTGAACCACCACTGATAAGCGATGATATTATTAACACTAAGTAGGCGTTTGGTTCGTTTTAGGGGGTAGAAATGGAAATGAGCTTCCATATGTTTACCAAAATTATAATGGGTGGTCTTCCAGTGTTGTGGCGGATTGGTTATCGCTCGCGGGGTTCATAGCGCCCTAACCGAGTTCGAGCCTTCCCATGCGCATGCCTGGGGATATTTAAGTGGGGCCCTGTGTTAGCCCCCAAAATTGGCGGCGATTAGTTGGGCTTTGGCCCGGACACCCTTCCAAAAAAAAATTATAATGGATGTTTTGCATACAGCCAAACACACGTAGGTAACTAGAGGGAGGATCAAACGAGAAAGGTAACTATTTAAGAGAATATGTAATGGCCTAATCATGTGCGGAATCACATGTGATTTTAAATTAACGGTCAAAAAAGGTATACGGGCAACTTTGGCCGCATCTTCAGGTTGCGGGGCAAAGTCGTGTGAATCACATGTGATTTTGTACGTAATGTTAACTAAGCTCCTTTGATTTGGGTTTATTCGGAGTTTCTTTTTCGCTTTCTTTTTTTGGGAAGAGGGGGGAGGGTTAAGACTTAAGATGTAAGAAGGCCAACCTGTGTCCAAAAGAGTAGAGCAGTTGTTTCTATTAAGACCGTTGTCTGATCTATATGGTATTCTAGGAAATTTATCACCGAAGTCCAAAATGAATATTTGATGTTTGCCATTTATTGCGCTCCACTTCTTAACCGTCATTTAACAAACTCATCTCTTCCCATAAAGGTCACTTAACCGCAAAGAGCGACGTGTACAGCTTTGGAGTGGTTCTCCTTGAGATCTTATCCGGCAAAAAAGCAATCGACAAAAACCGCCCCACCGGAGAACACAACCTCGTGGATTGGGCTAAACCGTGCCTTAGCAACAAACGAAGAATCTTCCGCGTTCTCGACCCACGTCTCGAGGGTCAGTATTCCCTCGGCCGAGCCCTCAAGTTAGCCAACCTCGCCCTCCAATGCCTATGCATGGAACCCAAGATGCGGCCCACCATGGACGAGGTGGTCACGATCCTCGAAGAGCTTCAGGACAACGAAAAACGAGACCGTAGGGAACCACAAGGGGTTCAGTCGGCTAATAAGGCCCGGTCCTGCCGACAAGAAGTCGGCCGTGGGGCGGTGGCGTACCCGAGACCTTCGGCTTCGCTTCGGGCTTAACGGGATTGGATGATAGTTTTTTGGGACATGCGGGATTTGTCAAAGTGCAAATGTATGGTTCAGTTTGGTGTATAGTTTTTTGTCTTAAACTCTTGTTTTTTCAAGTGGGTTTATGTACTAGAAAGATTGAATGGTTTTGGATTTTTGGTGGTATGATAAAATGTGCTTAATTTATCATTTGAATGATCAAGTCATTTTATTCTTTTGTGGTTTAATTTTTCAAAAATCATTAGATAAAACACAAGCAAAAATAAAGGAAGCCAGTATATTCTACACAAAGATAAAGTATGGAGAGGGTACAAATATGTAAACATTATGCGTACAAATACAAGAGATTGCTGTATTTTTTTGCTATACCGTGTATCAACAAATTATAATTAATACGAAAAACTATATACTATGTATCAATTAATTATATTTGATACCAAACTTTTTTTGATTGGTACATGTACAATTTTATATCACCATCCCAAATGTTGAAATTACAATTTTATTTATATTTACATATTTACCAACTAGTTCTAGGTTCACTAAAAACCATCCTTAACATTCAAAAGAACATGTGTGTTGTAGTACCTATAGAACCATCAAATAACCTCCATACAATACAAGCACTCACTAATATCTAAAATAGGATAAGTAGAAATGTCAAAAATCCAATTATGTTGTATAAGATAAGTAGGAATGTGAAAATCCAATTATGTGTATTATTATTGATTGAACTTTAATTAAACCAAATGAGTGTTAGCCTAGTGGTAAGACTTGGGCACTACATAGTGGTGAACCCGAGTTCGAGCCCTGGGGGACGCATTCTGGAGGTACGGGGGTTTCGACCCCGGGCTGCATGCTTTAGCAGTCGGGCTTCGGCCCAAAATTGCCGAGGATTACCTCTCAAAAAAAAAAAAAAAACTTTAATTAATAATAATTAAAAAAATAAGTTGGGACGTTATAATATTATAATGGTATATCATGTTTAGTATCACGTATCAACCAAATTTAGATATTTGCTATGATGGTATGTGATCATGTGTGAAAAAAATGCAGAGGTTGATTAAAAGTAAAAAAAATCCCAATCTGATTATTCATGATAATAACCCAGAATAAGAATAAGAGACAGTTGAACCAATTCGATATGTATGTCACATAAAAGTAACACAAAAACTTGTTTTTTCATGTTTAAGGTTGTATTAAACTTTGATAGGACAATATGAGTGGGACAAAAACAAAGTGAATTCGACTTAACTAGTCAAATAATTCAAGTGATATGATCTCCTAGTTACTTTCTCTTTTCATTTTGTATCAATATCAATATTTTTGTAATATCTAGGTCAATAATTATGGATTTGGACAAAAAAATGTAAATTTCTTGAAATTCTTCATTAAAAAATTTACTAAATGGAACCTATGTCGTAAATTCATGTTTTAAAAAGGGATATGTACCATATTCCTTTTTTAAAGTTTTTCTTAGCTACGTCCATGAGATATTATGAAAGTAACACCGAGACAAAATAGAGAGAAAAATGACTTAAAAACCACATGGCTAGTTGAGTCATTTCCCAAAATATAAAAGCATCCAAGTCCCGTCAAAATATGTGAAATGGAAGGTGGATAAAATTCTATATACTATTTCTCTAGCTGTGTCGAATTAGAATCCTAAAACCTTTCTCAAATTTTTCGTTACAAGAAGGGGGAGAGGGCTGCACCCCTACCTCACATACATCAACACCACCTACTTTTTACATTTCCAATAAACGTTTTGACCCAATTCCTACATTAGAAGGGATGCAAATATTGCATTTTTTTACTCATGAGCCTTTACAGATGACCATCGTACTGGCATGCCACACACATCTGGCATACCAAACACATCCTGTAAGAGCACTAAACCAAAGCCTAGCATAGGCTACCTACATCGCCGACCAATCATCAACATTTTATAATTTATATAGCTATAAATTTCAAAATTTATATAGCTATAAATTTCAAAATTATGACTGTCTAAATAGATACATTAAAGGGTCGTTTACTAAACATTTGTAAGACCACTTGCCTTTAGAGAATAACATGATAAGAACATCTCTAACAGGTATGCTATATTTTTTTTTTCTAAAACAGAGCAAGAAACACAATCACTAAAAATATTTCCATCCATCTCCAACAATCATTCTATTTTAATTTTTAACAACCATAACTTCTAATTTCAATGTTTTTATTGGTCAAAAAAATAAAATATTGTTTCTCCATCCTATAGATTTAACTTCAATGTTTTTAATGGGTGAAAAAATTAAATATTGTCTCTCTTTCATAATGTTTTTAAAGATTTCTCTAAATTTAGAGACGTTTACAAATAGTTAGTTGTTCTAACTTCTAGCAAAAAATGTTAAATTTTATATTTTTTCCATTTTCAAATAGTTGTTGAAGATGCTCTAACGACCTTGTAAGAGACAACACAGGGAACAAGAGTTTTACATTGTAAACAAGAATGACTCTTATAATAGAATTCCAATCTCAAAGAGCAATTATTAAATCTAAGGGGATATTCACCGTTTTTTATTAAGGGACCGTTTGGCAGTTGATGAATTGGATGGTCTTAGATGATCAAGTGGTTAGAGTGATTAAAAGGCTCTTATGATAAAATGCAAAATGAACTATGCTTGTTTGGCAATAAAATCAAGATGCTTGATGGTTAAGAAAGGCCCATGATACAAAACCATTTAAAGGGTTTTAGAATCGGTAGGAGGCACTTTTTTTTTGCCAAACAAATTACCTCTTTAACGATTCAAAGGTTGCCTCTTAATGGAACTATTAAAACATAAACATAGAGCCCATAAGGACTTAGAGATCAATGGGTTGAAGGGAGCAAAGAAAAAGGATTGGGTGATTAACGGGTATTTTCGGTATTAATTCGTCTAAGGTGGCTTAATTCAAGAGAGACCCTAATTCCATAATCCATATGGCCATCCCTTACAGCTACCAGCTAGCTTAGCAGCTAGTTTGCCAAACATAGCCTAAGCCTGACCACATAACACATATAATGCTGACGCCTGGATTGAAAACCGAGTTGATAAGATATTCCACCATATCCCCGCGCCACTTGCTAACTTATTAGCCAACCGCGGGCTTATCAGCTAGTTACCATACACAGCCATAATAATAGATAAGCATAACGTTAAGCCAGATTAATTAACTAAAAAGCTCCAATTCATCAAATCAAAACCAACATTATCCATGGTTCACCAAAAAAAACAACAAAATTCCAGAATCAAAATCATCCATAACATATAGCAAAATTGCAAATATACTTATATAAATTCAATCCACCAACCATTAAGCCTTCTGGTAGACATAGGTAAGCCCACACTTACCACAATAGTGCCTATCAAAATGATTCGCCATGAACGTACCCGCTCCACACTCCGCATTCGGGCACTCTTTCCTCAACCTCTGGACCTTTCCAGAATCATCCACCTTGTAAAACTGCAACACGCTCAGCTTCACCTTCTTGTGCTTGTGCTTGATCTTCTTCGGCTTCGTGTACGTCTTCTTCTTCCTCTTCTTCGCTCCACCACGGAGACGAAGGACCAAATGGAGAGTGGACTCCTTCTGGATGTTGTAGTCCGCTAGGGTTCTGCCGTCCTCGAGCTGTTTTCCGGCGAAGATGAGACGCTGCTGGTCCGGCGGGATGCCTTCTTTGTCCTGGATCTTGGCCTTGACATTGTCGATGGTGTCGGAGGATTCGACCTCCAAGGTGATTGTTTTCCCCGTTAGGGTTTTCACGAAGATCTGCATTTTGGGGGCGATTTTGGGGGGATTAGGGTTTGGAGGTGGAAGAGATGGTTTTATATGGTTTTAGGGTTTGATGTGGGTGGGTGGTTTATTCGGGTCGGGTTTGGGCTTCATTTTTTGGATCTAACTGGGGCTTCTTTTAAGGCCCAATTGTTTAATTACCATATCATCTAGAGTAAATTATGGATTTGGTTCTTGTGGTTTGGTGGTTTTTATAGATTTGGTTCCTAAATTTTGATAATTAAAGGATTTGGTTCTTGTGGTTTGCAGATTCTAATAGATTTGGTTCTTGTGGTTTACAAATTCTATTGGATTTGGTCCTCGTGGTTTGGTGGTTTTTATAGATTTGATCGCTAAACTTTGATAATTACGGATTTGGTTCTGTAGTTTGCAGATTCTAATAGATTTGGTTCTTGTGGTTTACAAATTCTATTGGATTTGGTCATTGTGTTTTGCAAATTTTATTGGATTTGGTCCCTGCCTACTTGCACCGCCAGGGACCAAATCCAATAGAATTTACAAACCACAAGGACTAAATCTGTAACTATTGAAGTTTAAGGACTAAATCCATAAAAAACACCAAACCATGAGAACCAAATATGTAATTTAATCTATCATTTATATTTAAACTTATACGTTTATTTTAGATAAGGTTCACCTGGGTTTGCCCAGACTATATCATTGGTAATTTTTACCGATAGCTAAAGCATGCTCCCCCGGGATTAATACTCAGTGGCCCCTGGTTGCTCACCCCCAGATTCGAACTAATGTTATCTTTTTAATGCTTTAGATGTTAGGTTTTAAACTTATACGTTTGCGACGATTGTTCTCGATGCGGCGACAATGGTTTTTGGTCAACCATTAGCCGGTCATTTTAAAACATAAAAAAACGAAAAAATAGTGTTTGATACATTAAATAACATTTTTGATAGATAGATACACATAACTGATAATATTAGAGGGTGTTTGGGAGGGCTTATTTAAAACAACTTATGACTTTTGGCAAAAGTGCTTATTAACTTATGCGGTGTGGAAAATGAGTTTTTTAAAGGTGTTTGGATTAACTTATTGTTGTGGCAGGAAGTTATAAGCTGATAAGTTGTATTTTTAGCGTTTGGCAAATTCAACTTATTTGTGCAAAATGACCAAAAAGTACATTGGAGAAGAACGTTGTTGGAGAGGATGGGTATAGAGAGAATGGAGGCGATAATCATCTAATGATTAAAATAGGGCAACAACAAAAAACAAGGGTATAATAGGAATTTGGTTTCAAAAGCTGATAAGAAGTTTTTGATAGGTTAGTAAGGAGTGACTTTTCAAAAATGACTTATTAGCTTTTAGGAGATGAAACAAGGAGTTTTTAAAATTAGCTATCCAAGCATTTTATTTTAGCTTATTTGTTTTTCCAAGATTAAATAAGTTATAAATACCTCCAAATAAGTCCTCCCAAACACCCTCTTAGCCTTTTGAGTATGATTTAATACATTCTAAATAAATAAATCCTATATTTATTAAACCTTAGATTAGTAAGATTAGCTTAGAGGAGATTTTGGTATGTGAAACAAAAATCAAGAATACAACTATACTTAATGATTTTTTTGGAAAAAAGAAAAACTGATTCAAATATAAATATTAGGGTAAGTTCTTTACTCAACACAATTAATCAAATAAGTAAATCAAAACACGACAAACCATGTGTTGTAGCAATTCTAACAATTTATTCAAACCAAAGAAAATAGCATTTTAGATATTTTTTATTTAATAGATATTTGAAAACTTTCTTAAAATGGAAAAAATAGACAAGAAATGATAATGTTTCTAATTTAAAGTACTTAAAATTAATTGCGTATGATTGACAAATGTTTTCTTTTTAAAACTTATTCTTATTAATATAAATTCTTGAAATTAAATGTTCATAAAAAATTACATTTTATTAAACATATAAACTTTTTAATAGCGTAATCGACATTGTAACAATCCGTTCACTTAAACTAATAAAAACAATGTTTGAAAAAGTTCGTCACAACAGTTGTCATGGTGCTTCGTGACTTGAGCCTTGTGTCTCACGCTACGTTACGACTGAGACATGCCATTGTGCAATGCATGGTCTCTGTAACACGGTATTTAATTTAAAGTATCTTTTTAATGCTTTACATGTTAGTTTTTAATATATAACTCAATTTAAATTGTTTATTATTATTGATTTATTGAGTAGTACTAGCAGAAAAACATATGTTTCTATACATAAAATAACATATGATATAGAGATTTACTGTTATAAGTCACGTCCAAAGCTTGAGGCTTGTCTTTGGCGCCACGCTACACCATGCCTCACGCTATCTGAACCTTGATCAGAACTAGTTTGTTTTTAAAATTTTCACTTTATAGCACATTCTTTTAATGAGAGTTTTTAAATATTATATTTGTTGTTATCTGAACCTCCATATATTTTTTCTAACTCACATAAAAATAGATCCTCCTATACTACACAGAATTCCACCGGTATACATATAAACTTATCCATACACCTCGTAAAAAGTTTATTTTAATTTTTTTTTTGAACCGGCAAATTTATTAACCACAGCCTTGAAGAAAAAAGTAGAGAGAGGAAGTAGGAACAGAATTAAACAAACTACAAGATATTAAAAGGGCAACACAACCAATTGGTCCGGCTAACCAAACCAAAGGTACCCCTATGAGCAATAAAGCTAAACGCCATAGTGACAATATTGTCCGCCAAATTAAAAAAGTTCATTTTTAATTCCCCTATTTATAATATCAAAATTTTATTGGGAATAATAATAGTATGATTTGAAAGAAAAAAGAAATAACACTTTAACCAAATTAGGCCATCTTTTAGAGAAGTCAAACAAGGAATTCAAAAAAGTCAAAATTGGAATGCCATTTCCACCATTTTAAACCATGTTTTCTTACTTGCAGACTCTTCTTGTTTCTCTCTCATCATCAATTCCCCATTCTCCACTATCCTTCTTCACAGATATATATATTATATATATTGTATGTATATATATATATATATACACACATATATATATAGCGTGATTGAACAAACACACATGATCAGTCACTCCACCTAATTTCTCCAAACCCCTAATTTTTCACTGTGTGTGTGTGTGTGTGTTTTCGAGAACGATGGAAGGCGATAGAATTGAGGATGTGACATTGGCACATTCAACCGTAGATGAAATTTCGCATTTGGCTCTCGATATCGGAGGTATAACTAATTCTGTCGATTTCTCTATTTTAGTTCAATGATTTTATGATTCTATCAGATCGTTTGTTGATTTCGTTATCCTAATCTGGTACTGTTCGATTCAACGGTTTTTTTCTACTTTAAATCATGCAAATTTAACAAAATTGCTACATAATCAAAGACCTAAAATTGCAGTTAATGTGCAAAATTTGATGATAAGCTGCAAATTGATGTTATAAATGTTGTAGTTATTGCCAATGGTTGGTGAATTTAGGCTGAAAAAGTTTTTGAATGATGGCATTTTTGGAGAAAATGATGTAGAAAGGTTTGCTACTTGAGGAGATATTGTTTACATGATGATTAGTAACAATTGCTGTTTAAGCATCTGTTGCTCAATTGTTTCATTTAAGGCTATGTTTGGCAAAAATAAGCTGTTTTGATGTTGATAATGATCGCGTTTTAGGCTGTGTTTGGTAAGCTGTATAAGCTAGTCTATCCAAACATGTACCATAAGCTAGCTTATTGAAACGCTACTTTGAGTAGCTTTTTGTAGCTTTTTCCAATTATACAATTAATATTAATTATTAAATTCAAAGATACCCTTTTTGGTCATTTTACATACTCATAAACTAGTTTTTGCCAAACATAATTTGTTCATAGCCTAAATATCAACAAAATGGTTAGCTAAAAGAAGGCTACTCCTTTGATATATTTTCTCAACTAATTCGGATGATTAACTTGCAGGTAGATCATTTTGCATTAAGTTTTAATTAACACTGTAAATAAAATACTGTTGGAGTTTAGGTTGGAAAGGGTTTCATGTTGTTTGGTACTTGAATAAGTAGTAGGTTAATTGTTGCTTTACTAGTAGGTGTGTCATACATATAACAATAGCTTTTACTGCAAGTAAGAAGTTTTTAGCTCTATTATTGGTAATGGTTTGCTGGTATGCAACCATTTGTCATACTTCTGATTTAAATTAAATGGATGAAAGTAACCCATGGATTTGGTAACTTAGAATTCACTTCATGTGCTCATGAACTAAACAATTACAAGGTCAAATTAAGGGATGGAGTATGAACATATAATTTCAATATGAAAAAAGTGGACAATAGGAAACAACGCGACTGAGTGCCTTGATTCATATGCTTGGTTCAGTCAAATCTACTTTGAATGGTTAAGTTTTAATCCAAATATTTATCTTTATAGGCTTAGCACATTGAATATAATCTGCCTCTTGCACTGTCCAGATGTTTGTAGAAACCATTAAGTAAAATTATTTTTGACTGATGGACCTAACTTGATCATCTTCTTGGTCTTGTGTTGCGTGTTTAATGCAACCTTCCCATGACATATGTTGTTTATATTAATTTATTCACTAAATCCTGGTCTTGCCAGGTTCTCTCATCAAGATGGTGTATTTCTCTACTAGCAGAGAACAGCCTGTAGATAAAACCCAAAAGAATTCTTCAAGAGATAGTCACGGGGTGTCTAGGGGCAGCAAAGACGGACGTCTTCTTAATGGAAGGCTCTACTTCATAAAGTTTGAAACAAGCAAGATCAACGAGTGCTTAGATTTTATTTCATCAAAGCAACTTCACCATAGAGGTATGCATCTTCATTTCATATTTTCATATGGTTATTGAAATTCTGCTTTAGGAACATTGATACTACAGATTCCTGTCCATATAAAACATGTCTTAAGAATGGACCTGAATACCCTGTTGTTTATGCATTGGTGTGGTTAAAGGGGCTTTAATTCCGCCAATATGAATTTTTCCAGCTTAGTCCTTAAATTAGCATCTGCAGCATGTCTATAGATCATTCTTGGTCATGTATGCAATCCCTTTTTAGCTGGATTCTCTATTTGGCAATCAAATGTTACTTTTTTAGGGGTTGAACTCTAGCCTCTTTGTCAATAAGGTCTACTTTGATCATTGTAACATTTTGTAGGCATAATTGAAAAAAAAATGTATAATCCAATTTTGTTTTTGCTCCTGTAATGCTACTGATCTACTTATAGTTTATAGGCCAACTTGATTACTGAAGCTATGCCTTGTATACAAATTGAAAATAATTTAGTAAATAATGCCTCATAAGTTTTAGAGTGGTATTTCTAAGAAAAGTTACAATATCATTGCCTTGCTGTGGGTCAGCATGTCTAAGAAAAACAAAGGATTTTGTATTGCGATAATATTTCTAAACACTGGATATTGTAATATGACTGCTGCTTAAGTTTTATACCTTATGTTGACATGTTTCTAATACACTCTTAATGTGGATCATTGCTCCTTCAGGTCTTCAGCATCATGCTTTCCCAGCCAGCGACAAGAATGTTATTAAGGTGAAAACCGTTGATAAAAGAGTTGATATTTTATCAGAAAAGAAGTAAGCACATAGGATCATACGTTTTATGCACTAAAGATAGATGGTTTTTATTAAAAGAAGACAACTTTTTTACTCTCAATCTCTCATGCCTACCCCTAATTTTCCTGAAAGAATTATCTCTGGAGATATCATCATAACAACACTTGCATGTTAACGTTGCCATAGCTACTATGCAAAACCAATTTCACTTATGTCAGTTTATTATTATTTTCCCTTTATCATGCTAAAGATTTAAAAACCATCATGGCAGCTGTCTGAGCTATGAAAACTATTGCTCTAGTGTATGCTCTCTATGAGCGTAGAAATAGGTGAAACTTAAACTTATGACGATGAACATGAAAGGGAGAGTACTATATTCAAAGATCTGATATACCATCGGTGGACATAATTATGGATTATAATCCTCTACCAACATTTATCGCAAGTATCTTCTCAAATTACTGAATACATATACACATAAATGAAGGATAGGAGTTGAGAATGTATAGCATCTTCCTAAGATATATGATGAATTGATACAAATTTTCAAGGACATAGCATACAACCTAAACTTGTATAGCATATTGAAAATAATTATAAACCTTTCAAATGCCAAAATTTATTGTTGATTCCCACGTAATGCAAACCTATTTAGCTGACGTTTTCCAACCATGGTGAAGGCGACAGGTGGAGGGGCATTTAAATTTGCAGATCTATTTAAAGAAAAGCTTGGTATTAGTCTTGACAAGGTAGAAGAAATGAGCAGCCTTGTATCTGGAGCAAATTTTCTGTTAAAGGTGGGATTCTGATACCACATTATTGCACATGAAAATGCTTGTTTTTTCCTTTCAAATACATGATCATAATTCAAGTCATATATATAATACTTGCAGTATTCCCGCTTGACACTAATTCCCTTTCCTTCTATAGATCTTACTTACAACAGTTACACCTATGAATTGTATCATTTAGGAAATCACATTACTTTTATGCTTAAATTGATGTTTCCTTTATTTGAAAATCAGTCACTTTGAGAAATTATATTCTATGAGGCAATTCCACTCTAGTTTATATGCTGGTTTAACCATTTCTTACTGAAAAGTATGGAACCGTTTCTTGTCACCGACCCCTTCTCTGGATCCAAATATGAGAAACTGTTTGCTGTCAGGGTTTTAGTTGAGCAAGTAGAATCGGGAAAAATTAATAGCATGCTGTGCAGTAGATTTTGCATATATCAACGATTACAAATATAGGGTTGTGTTCTGATGAGAGGTTGAGGTTAACTTGAGAAGCTTAAGAAGTGATTATCAACTATTGGATGAGAAGTGGATGCACGTTAGGATGAGATGCACTAAGATGCAGCGGATCAATTCCCTTCTAAAACGCAATTCATGTGAGGACTTTAGATGAAAAGTGATCCATGGTTCAGATCCACTTCTCACGCTTCTCATGTTAACCTCAACTTCTCACACGATCCTTCGCCTGCACATATAAGACGTTTAAGCATGGTTAGGGCATATTTTTGAGTAACATGGATCCTGTTTGATTACTACCATTCTTGTTTTCAAGTTCTTCACAAGCCAGGTGTCTTCATGAAAGCAGTGACTCAACCCTTTCGGGTAGAGGTCAGGTCTGCATACAAATCCCCCCTCCCCAAATCTTCATATGGGATATACTGGGCTCGTTTGGATCCCGTTTGATACAAAGAATTCTATAATTCTATGTTATGAAATATACTTCCATCAATAGGCTCAGCTACTTACCCAATATGAGCAGGTTTGTTACTATTGTATCTTGTCCAATTAGCCAATTTGTATCCCTTTTATTTATTTCTGTGTTTTCTCCTATGAAATAAGCTATATTTGTGTTGCATTCTGTAGTATTATCCTTCTTTTTTTCCTGGTTAGTTATTGATCTAAACTTCTTTCTGAATAGGCAGTGCCATCTGAAGCTTTCACGTACGTGAATGGCCAGAGGAACTATGTCCAGATTGATCACAATGATCTATACCCATATCTCCTTGTTAATATTGGATCTGGTGTAAGCATGATAAAGGTAATTTCATCATTCACTTCCAATTGTTTATCCTATTTTTCTTTACAGTTGCTATAAGTGTTCAACTAATTAGTGAGCCTTTAATGCTGTTTTTTTTTTTTTTTTTTTTTTTTTTTTTCTGAATGATACACACACACATTTAGTCTTCTCTCTTCTTTCTGTTGCTTTCTTGACTTGGCTGAAATTAATGCTTGTTGACATTGTTGAATTTTATTGTGAACTTTTAGGTTGATGGAGATGGCAAGTATGAACGAGTCAGTGGTACAAGTGTAGGTGGGGTACATTTTGGGGTTTGGGAAAGCTTTTAACAAAGTGCAAAAGGTTAGTCCAGTATGTGACATTAAAATTTCTGATTATAGGCACCAAATATTCTTTCTTTTTTTTACAAATTGCATTTTTTTGCTTCAGTTTTGATGATTTGCTGGAGATGAGTCATCAGGAAACAATAGAGTGATTGATATGCTTGTTGGAGATATTTATGGTGGTATGGACTACCTAAAGGTACCTGTGTTGATTATATATCATGTATTTTCTACTTATTTTTTCCCGAGAAGAAAGATAAATAAATTTTGGCTTCGAGTTTCTTATGTTTCTACTGCAGTCTAAGACAACCTAGAAAAAAAAAAAAAAAACTATCAAACGCCTAAATTATCACCTAAATCCATTCAAAAGAAAATTATTTTTGTTTATTTGATGTCTTCACAGGAAACACAATATTACAACCTCTCCTAATTATTATATCCTATGTGGCAATTCATGTGCAAAATTAGCCTTTCTTCTTAATAACAAATCTAATCGTGGTGAGATTGACAATACTCTCATCCTCAAAAAGATTGATGGCAATGTTATTGTTGTGCAAATATATGTAGATGATGTAATATTTGGTGCAGCTGATGTCTCTTTATGTGAAAAATTTGCAAATCTTATGAAAAGCATATATGAAATGAGTATAATGGGTGACCTAACCTACTTTCTTGGATTGCAAGTCAAACAGTCAAATGAAGCACAAGTTCACATACGCTTATAGATTGTTTTGTTTTGTAAAACATAAGATTCACATATGAATAAGCTCTCGTTGTGTTCTATGCATAATGCATGCTATGTTCGCGGGCTCTTATGGTTTTTTGTAATCCCATATTAATTTTTTGTACCATTAGTTATTGATTTTGGTCACTTTCTTGCAACTTGGGAACAGATCGGACTTTCATCGACAGCAATTGCGTCTAGCTTTGGCAAGGCGGTTTCGGAAAACAGAGAGCTAGAAGATTACAAGCCAGAAGATGTGGCAAGGTCCCTCTTAAGGATGATTTCCAACAATATAGGACAGGTGAGTCTCATAAGCTGGATTTTTGCGAGCATTAGACACATATAATTCTCTTATCGTCACATGAAAATACGTAAATTATAACCCACATGATCTTGTTTCTCACCAACGCTTTTTGAAATGTCACATACATGAAAATCACCATCTTGGATTTAAAAAAAAATCCGAGCACGGGCACAAAAATTTAACATATTATAAAAACTACAAGAGTAAATTACACTTTTGGTTCATGTGGCTGTGGTTGCCACTCACTGGCAACTCTCATCCCTCTATTGAACTAATTACAGTTTTGGTCACTGTGGTTGTTGTTGTTGTTTCACT
Organism: Centaurea solstitialis; assembly: GCA_030169165.1. Taxonomy (NCBI): domain Eukaryota; kingdom Viridiplantae; phylum Streptophyta; class Magnoliopsida; order Asterales; family Asteraceae; genus Centaurea; species Centaurea solstitialis. The sequence goes on from CM058043.1 coordinate 99,228,092, forward strand.
GCTGGCCTTAAACTAACTTACATCTGTTAACACGAGGGATGAGAGTTGATAGTGGGTGGCAACTACAAGGACCAAAAGTGAAACAAAATGACAGGCACAATGACCAAAAGTGAAACAAAATAGCAACCACAGTGACCAAAGCTCGAATTAGTTCAAAAGAACGAGAGTTGCTAATGGGTGACAACCACAGGGACCAAAAGTGTAATTTACTCAAACTACAATATAGTAAAAAATGGTATACTGGTGGTTTTTTACTGCACTTGGGTGCAACTAAAAAGCCACTTGTATACCACTTGGGTACCGTAAATGATGTCTCTTTTTAGTCCATGCAACTAATACTTAAGGTAGAATTCATTCCCATGAAATAAAATGGGTTATTGATATCTTGCGCTCTTTTTCAGATTGCATATTTGAATGCACTTCGATTTGGTCTCAAGAAAATATTCTTTGGGGGATTTTTCATACGCGGTCATGCTTACACCATGGACACAATTTCCGTGGCGGTTGATTTCTGGTAATTATAGGACGTAATGATTTTTCTAGGGTCATTTAGGTATATAACCTTAAATGAGATTTCAACTAAATCTATGACCTCTTGACCTATTAAAGAAAAAATGGCTTCATACTGGTGGATTTGGTTAAAGTCTTATTTAAGGTTATATACCTAAACATAACTATTTTTCGACCTAATGCTATGCATGCTCACGTTGTGAAAGAAAATATTGTTATGAATCAAATTTTTATGCATCCTATTAAAGAAGTTTCACGTTGTGAACCAAATACATATGAAACAATCACATTGTGAAAGAAATATATGTTAATCAATACATTAAATACTATCCTCAGATAAGAAAAACGCATGTGAAACAAAACCGTAACGTAGAAATTGTCACGAATCTCACAAAATTTGGAAGTTCTTAAATGATTAAGCCCCTATATCTACATACACACACACACACACACACACAAAAGATCACGCTTCTAATTGAAACTCATTTAAGGTAGTTTAACAAAATCACCAAGGTAGGATTGCAAGTGGATATATGAGCTTCTAATTTTTATTTTTTTCATTTCAATGACCTTATCTGACAAGCCTGTTACGTTAAACATGTCTCTGCTGTAAAACAAACCGCCCTTATAAAAACTTAGAAATGCACTAAGCCGTTTACTAAACACTTACCCGGTAACTGCTTACTGGGTCATTTCATCTTATCGAATGAACATGACTAGGATTGAGAATCTTAATTCTTATCTAATAAGAATGATGACAAGGACCAGGAGTCTTACCTGGTAAGTGAGACTAACGACTCTTGCACAGTAATCACTTACTAGATTAAAATGTTGCATATGATGCCGTTATAAAAAAAATCTTACCCGTTAAGTTAAGTGAAAGTGTTTGACTATTAATCGGTAAGCACTTACTGGGTAAGTGTTGGGTAAACAACCCCTTTTAGATCATTTTCTTAGGCTACTCGCACCCAGCTCTCCAACCCTCTCAAACCCACTCACTTTTTGAATGCCACTCATTTCCACATCAGCTTTTGGTCAACCCTCTCTTTACCCTCCCATAACCCTCTACAACACACACCCAACCCTCCCAACCCTCTCACTTTTCAATTTATTTTATTTATTTCATTTGAATTAAATAACATTAATTAAATAAAACATGTAATTAATTAATTAATAATAAGATTAATAATTAATTAACTAAAAATTAAAATTACATAATTAAATTAACTAAAAAATTAAAATTAAACATTACATAATTAAATAGAAAAACTAAAACATTAAATAAACTAAAAATTACAAGCCATATTTGGCTTTGATCTCCTCTTTTCGTTTCAAAGTATCGAAGAGCTTTTTACCCCGGAGATGGTAGTGCGGGTGGTGTAAAACTTAATGTCTTCCTCTTCTTGGGTCGTTGGTGAAGGTTCTTCCTCATCGGAAGTGTCTTCCTCTTTTACGGGTTGGTAACCGGGTACAAATTGTGGTTGATAAGGAGGAGGAAAAAATGGATTAGTCCACGAAGGAAGCGATTGATAATCGGGTGGAGGAGCTTGTGAAGAGCTCCGGGTTGATTGGGTAGTGAAGAGCTCCCGGGTTGAGGAGCTTGAGGATGACTAATTGTGATACAAAAACCTTTCGGCGAAAATTCGACATCGTAATCGGGTGGATATTGTGGAGGGAACCCGGTGTGCGTAACGTCGACTTTGAAAGAGGGCTTCGAAGGGGTCTCGGGTTCCGCCCGACGTTTACATTTCGCGCGCCGTGATGAAGATCCGAGGTTTCGATCGTTTGGACTTCATCGTTTGAAGAGTGGGAGGTTTGAAGAATTGAGGTTGTTTGTGTGAGAAAAGAGTTGAAGAATGAAGGTTGTTTGTGTGAAAAAAGAAGTTGGGTTAAATGAGTATTTATAGGAGTAAAAATTGAAAAAAAGAAAAAAGTAAAAAAAAAAATTAGATTTTTTACCGTTGAGAGAGCCGTTTGACAACGGCTCTCCCAACCCGTTTCACCATCAAGCCGCCGGTTCATCTACCCACGCACCCAAGCTCTCCAAAGCCGGCGGGTAGCGCGGGTTTAGCCGCTCCCAAGCCGAAGCCCCGGTGCGTACAGCCTTAGATGGTCGATAAGCCAAGAATACTATGGGTAATGAACATATAGGATAACCATCAATAAATGCACCCGTTTACCGTAGAATTGAGCCCCAAAACAGATCACTTTCCCGTTAGTCTTTCATATTCCCGTATTTATATACAACTTTCGTTATATATCCACTTATCTTTTCAGGTCCAAAGGCGAGGCAAAAGCAATGTTTTTGAGACACGAGGGATTCCTTGGGGCACTGGGAGCGTTCACAAACTATCAAGTCGTTGAAGAATTCCCCGATAGCATTCGTCTCGTGGGAGAAAAAACTCGCGATCCTCTTGACGGAGATTTGACCGATAATGGAGTTATCGAATGCTGTGTACAGGCCAGCAATTAAAAATTGGGCAGGAAAACACATTTGATTGTTGTTTATTATCTTTAACAAATATCAAACACATTTCTAGTATGACGATTTTAGATGAACCCATATATGTGCTATTTGAACCCCTTATATATTTATTTAAAATATAAGATGTATTTTTATATTTTTGAAAATTTAATTTGACGTAAAAGGGGTTCAAATAGCAACATCTTTCTGGTACGTAGAGAGAGGTCGAGTTGAAGCATTTAGGTATTGTATTTGGTTGTTTATGCTTTGTTTTAATCAATACAAGTTGATTGTACATTTATGCATTTGGGAAGCATACAATGATAGCGAAATTGACGTGTTCTTGAAGGTGCGTTTTCATTACCCGATAAGGGATTTGGATCTTTAAATCTTATGTAGGGATTTGGAGTTCTGGAGAATTGTTAATCTTTTGTATGTTTGGTTTGTAGGATTTGGAATGAAGTTGCATTCTATTGTTTATAAAAAATCACTAAAATCATTAAATAACCTTTCATTTAACTGATCGTTAAAATACAAATGTAGACCCACAAGTTCTCAATTCTCATCGACCCACAAGATTCTCAATTCTCGTTACTAGGGGTGAGCATGGGTCTGTTCATACTTTTTTTGGCCGAAACCAAACCATTCAGTTTTTTAAAAATCCAAAACATTTTGTTTTCGGGGTTCCAGTTTCCAGTTTAGTTTGGCTTTTAAAACCGATCCGCTTTGGGATCAGGCGATCGGACGAGGACCGAAACCGATTTTTGGCCACCTCCGGATGCCGGTAGACTTCAAAACATAGCAAAAACATTTGGGCAACCGATGAACATAGAAAGCTGTATTATCTCTTTATTGGGCCTGAAGGTGAAACTTTGGGCTTAAGCCTAATAAATTTTTTTTTTTTTTTTGTTTGTGTTCTATAAAATGGGTTGTGTTGTCTCGTTCGACAAATATCATGATATGTTGGTGTTGTATGAAAATTGATGCATATATGTGATTTATTTTTTAGAACACATTAATCTTATTTTTAAGTGCACTATGCTTTTTTTGTGTGTTGGTGGTGGTGAGAATTTCATGTGAGAGTTGTTGTAATAGAAGTGTAGAAAAAGAGAATGTATGTAAAAAAGCATTTGGTTGAGAGTATTAGAAGTTGGGGAATGTGTATGATAATATTTAATGATGTTTGGTTTTATTAGGGAATGATGATTAATTGATGATGTTTGGTTTCATACACTACAATTAATCATTAACTTCTATAAGATAATAACGAATCATTCCTTCCAATGTTGATGGGAATGAAAACTTCACCCAATTTCTCGCCTACATTCACACAGTCTTCCTCCCACCCTTAATTCCAAGTTAAATATTTAAAGTTTAGACGAACTGTAAAGATGTGTTGACATAATAAAACTCAGGGTTTGTTTTCTCAAAAAGAATCAACGTTATTATGGTGCAACACCGTCTACATCAAAGGAAGTGTAACTCGCAAAATCTTCGTCATGGTCATCACGAAACAAGTCGAATCCTGACAAGGGCCGGAAACATAACTCTAACGGCTACATGGTTCCTCCTGTTTGGTGTTTGTGCATTGATCTAAAGTTGAGGGTTGAGGTTTTGCGATTGGGTTAAAGTGATGATCACACAAACCCTCTTTCATTTTTGCTTTCGTTATAGTTTGAACAAGACACAAGAAAAAAAAAGAGCAAAGATAAAGACCGTTTTTATTAGATGTTTTTTTTTTTTTTCTCAATCATCAAATACAACAATACAAGATAACAAAAAACAATATTTTAAGTAATAATAGACATGCTCATTCTCATCCTCCAATACACTATTTTTAATTCACATTCTTTGAAATGAATCGAACTTTCCATAAATGATAAATTGATAAGAAAAAGGTTTATAAGCAATAATAAGTCTCAATTTTGAGTAATGCATTTTATATATTAAATAATGTGTGTTTTATGAGTTGGGTCTTGTCAAAAAAAGATAATGGGAGAATATTGCTCTTTGGTTGAATCCACTAAAATAAGAACTTAATTTATTAGTGGAAGCCTCTATATTGGGCTTTCATAATTTCATCTTGTTATCACATGAGAGGATTAATGTTTGCTAAATATCTTTAATTAATATTTTTATTTATTTTATAAAATTAGAAAAAGATATTTTATTATAGTCAATTACATGTGATTCTATTTTTTTAAACAACAGCTTAACTAATTGTTAGTATACGCTTCAGTTAATTAGAAAAGCCTTTTTCCAGGTTCGAACCTGGGACTTCTACTTCAAAAGGATGACCCTTCTACCAATCAGGCTAGCCCCAGTTGGCAGTTACATGCGATTCTATAATTCATCATATTTGATACACAACTAATATTAATCTATAGACATGGGGACATTTGACACGACCTAACTTGTAGGCCATTTATCAGCACACTAGTAGAATCCTCATGTGTATTACTTACTGCATGTGATATTTGTGTTTTTGATTTGATACTATTATTTGATCACATGTTATATTAAATCAGAGACGTGGAAGATCTTTGAGCGATTTAGGTTGCAGGTTAGGCTCCTTACACCATTGGATATCCTCTTATTATCATATGTAATAATTATGTTTGCGTGTTTTTATGAAATAGAGGTGCTTTCTATTTTAATCTTTGCCAACTTATATAATTTTGTAATACGTCAAATTCTAATAAAAATAAGTAATTTTTTAAAGGTGTCCAGGCCAAAGCCCGACTAATCCCCAATAATTTTGGAGGCTAAACATGACCCCACTTAAATGTCGCCAACACTCCCATCTCAGAGCTCGAACTCAGGTTTATGACTATGCCATGTCCAAGTCTTACCACTAGGCTGGAAGGTCTTCACAATAAAAATGAGCCTTGATATATTGCTTTACTAATAACGATTCGATTTTGTTATGGACTAGCAAACAAGATCAAAATTAAATTAATTACTAATATAAAAATTAGTAATTATGGAAGAGCATAACATTACTTCAATTGGAATGCTTAAGGAATCTCTCATTATTTAAACGAATAGTGCACTCAATATTAGTGGACGGAAACGCTCGTTTGAATGGTTTGATCATAATATTATATTATGAATCTAAATAATATTTTTAATACATATATAGAGAGACATCTTCAACTTGTAGAAGGTGAAACCGTACAATATCATCTAAAACCATTCGTTTTTTAGCATGTTTATTATGATTGATTCGATTAATCAATGATTAGTTGATGAATGTGAGGCGAGGATCAGTTGGACGAGTTTTGTTAGTTCTTTGTTTTTCAAATGTGAGGTCTTATGTTTAAGTTATGTTAGATTCACTTTTCTAGATTTTTTGCTTTTTAGCTTTTCTATACTTAAATCTTTTAATTTCCGATTTATTGTATTTGTTAGAAAGATCGTAGTAAGAAAACTTGATCTTGAGACCTTACATTTAAATATCAATTAACCAAGCCACCAAATCAATATTAATTTTATAAAAAATATCTTTATATATGTTTCTTATAGTAAAATGATGCAACTATTTGAAAAAAAAAAGTTACGAATACACCCCTCTGTAACTATTTGCCATACTTATATTATATTTGAGATCATTTAAAAGAATTCAGATTTTTTGAACTTTTCATACACATTTTTGTATAGTAAAACATGTACTTAATATTGATATATATTCATCTAATATTGATATTCATCTAAATTTTTTTTCATACACATTTTTTCTTGATTCAAAAATCGAATCAAATTAACATTATCTTCTTATTATAGTTTTCTACATATCTTTCAATATTTTTGTTGCAAATAACATTTGCCTATTTTAATAACATTATACAACTGGTTATTCATCTATCATCTATATATAGCTGTTAAATACAACGTCCTAGCTAACATGTTTTTCGACTTTTCATTTGATTTTTAAAAGTTATGATGGTAGGTGTTTTAGTCGCATTTTACATGTGCTCAAATTCTATGTGTATTTTAGAGTCTTATTTGCATAATTTCCTTTATATTAATGTAGTTTTACTTTTATTGTTTTTTGTTGTGTTACTTTTTTTTTAACTCAATCTATTTTTGATAAGCATCGACAAATACTTATTTTTTTTTTAAATGACAACTTTTGTCGGTTAAAAGAAATTTCGTGAATTTATTCAAAGCGTAAAGTAAGATTTGTAATGATTTACAGCTTTTGAAGGTTATTTTATTATATATAAGTAAAGATAAGATATGTTTCTTTCCTATTAAACGTGGCTTAAGGTGAATCGTGTTATGTGCTCAAAACTTAAAAGGTGAATAGTTTTTTAACTTTTGAAAATTCGTTGACCATACCCAATGGATTTGTTCAGATAAAGATTACAATTCAAGAGTTAATACCAAAATGATAAGGTTTTATTAGTTTTTAATCATATCAGTTATACTTGTCTATAAAGTTTTTATTTAAATTAACCGACTTAAGCAATCAACAACAATAAGTTATTAACTTCTAACGGACCAGTAGTGCGGTAAGTGTTCATAAAGGTTTGCTAGGGATAAAACGATGATATTAAAATTTAATCAAAGTATCGATCAAAACTTAAGAAAACTCAAACACATAGAATAATATGCATTATTATTAGAACAGTTGTGACATCTTAACATAACAAATTGGTTAGCATATTATAACGTAAAAACATAGTTCTATTTACATCTACATATGTCTCAATTATATGCATGCTTTTATATATGTGGTGGCTTGTAGTAGAGGGAAACTAATTTGTTTTTGTCTTTGCATTTTTGTGGCCAATAGGATGAAAATATAGTAGTTTGACATGATTTTATATGCAATATGCTCTATTAAGTTCCACAGTAGTATCTATTATTTGATATATCAAACATCTAGATTAATGTATGATATATAATAAGAATCAAATTAGAATACATTGCATTTTTATATAATTTCATATACAAAATGTGTCTAAATGTTTATGTAAAATCTAAATGAAGGAATTGAAATGAAATTTACTTAAAATTGAGAATATATTTGATTGGTAGGATATCAAAATGAAACATGTGAAAAATATTTTGGAACATGTTTATTACTTTGCCAAATATACCTTTAAAATTACATAAAATAACTATAAATTACTAAAAAGACCTTTAAGGCAAATAATAATAATAGTAATAGTTTGTGGGGTAATTCGATAACAAATTAACAATGGTGATGGTAGTGTGATGGCAACTAGCAACTCATTAACTTATTAGCTAACTTTTTAAAAAGCTACTTGAAAGTAGCCCTAAACAGCTTATGAGTAAAACATGCTAATGCTAAATAATTTAATAAAAAATATTTTATTAAAAATACTTAATTTATATTATTTTAAAATTATTAATTACTTAAAATATTTGAAGTTGATCAATCTTATTATTATTATATGTAATAGTAAATTTTTATTTAAATTGATGTAGATTTAAAAAAATTGTTTTAACAAAAATGAATTTATATTATATATATATATAATAATCAATTCTATAGTTTTTTTATGGGTTAGGTATATGAGAGTGTATCGAACTTGTCACGTTTTATCATTGTATGTACTTAACTTTAAAACTTACCGATTAATGTACCGAACTTGCTAAAATTGCCATTGTATGTATCCAATGACAAGTTGGATACACTTTAATGACAAGTTGGATACACTAAATGATATGTTTTTGATAAAGTTGGATACATACAATGACAATTTTAGCAAGTTCGGCACATTAATCAGTAAGTTTTAAAGTTGAGTACATACAATGATAAAACGTGACAAGTTCGATACACTCTCGAAAATGATCGAAAATGACATCCTGAATAAATAACTGAATAAATAAGCTAGTTGGTAGCTGATAGCTACAATTTTGGTCCTTGTGGTTAAGCGATTTTTTTGAAAGTGGTCCCTAAGGTTTAATAATTCAAGAAATAGTATCTGTGGTTTTAATTTTGCTTTGAAAGTGGTCCCTGGCTACTAACGACGTTAAAAGACTTCGTTAGTGCCAAGGGTATTTTCGTCCCTTCATGTTTTATCCCCTTTTTGTACTTTTCTTTTATTTTTTTATATATTGATAAAAACAATAAAACTTTAAGGACGTATATGTAATTAACTTATATATATATATATGTGTGTCTGTGTGTATCTTTGTGTGTTATATGTGTGTGTATGTTATATAGATGTATATATGTGTGTGTAGAGGAAAGTTCAATTGTGAACCACTTTTTGGTTGTGAACGTGAGGACAACCGAGAGCGCGACACGTGGCGGATGACTAGGCGCCACGTTGGCTTTGAGTGTGGTCCCCCCCTTTAATTCAATGCCCTCCCCATGAATCGCGCCTAGTCATCCGCCGTGGATTTGACGTGGCGCCTAGTCATCCGCCACGTGTCGCGCTCTCGGTTGTCCTCATGTTCACAACCAAAAAGTGGTTCACATTTGAACCCACCCCTGTGTGTGTATGTTTATATATGTTTGTATGTATGTGTATGTATATATATATACATCTGTGTTTATGTTATATATATATGTATGTATCTGTGTGAATGATATATATGTGTGTGTTTGTGTGTGTGTATGTATACATATATTTATGTGTTTGGATGAATCAACACATGGTAACCATCATGGATTTGTGATAATATACACACATATATGTATTTGTGGTGTTGATTTATTGGTAAAAATGGTTTTATTTTTAGTGTGTTTGTATGAAATGTGTTCTTGGTTGCCGGAGAAGATGAAAGAAAGTCGTCGGAGAAGATAACCGGAGACTCGCCGGAGAAGATGACCGGAGACTCGCCGGAGAAGATGATCGGAGACTCGCCGGAGAAGATGAAGGAAGTTCTTTAATTACACTTTGGTACCTAAGCTTTTAATAGTTTTGTACAAAAATAAGAAAAACAAAAAGCAATTGCAAAATGGAGACAAAAACATGGTTGGACCAAAATACCCCTGGCACTAACGAAGGTTTTTAACGTCGTTGGTGGCCAAGGACCACTTTCAAAACAAAATCCAAACCACATGTACCATTTTTTGAATTATGAAACCTTAAGGACCACTTTCAAAAAAATCAATAAACCACAGGGACCAAAATTGTAGTTTACTCATAAATATTTTATCATCAAATAATGACAAATCTTTATTAATATAATATGTTAATTATACATATTCATAAGCTAGTTTTGTCAAATATATATTGTTTATTAACTAGCTTATTAGTCAACATTCAACAACTACCTTATCAGCTACCAGCTAGCTTCTCGACTTGTTCATCAGCTGTAAGCTACCGGCTAGCTTCTCGACTTGTTTATCAACTAGCTTATCAGCTACCAACTAGCTTATTAATCAACACTCAACAGCTAACTTATCACCTACCGACTAGCTTTTCAGCTAGTTTGCCAAACATACTTCACTGTTAGCCTTAAAAAAGTTTTAATTACGAGTCTGTCTACTTGTCGGATTTTCATTAAAAACTGGGCCTCATCATCTCTCTTGGCCCAAACTCAACTACACTAACGACGTCGTTACCTTCATCCATAACTTTCAGTTTCCCCCACCTTCTTTCACCTCCTCTCTCTCTCTCTAGAAACCGTTTTCTCTCTCTACCTTCTTCTTCTTCAATCCCTACCAAATCCAAAAGCATCCCCCAATTATTATTAAACTCTAAACTATCTTAAAAGCTTAAAGCAAAAACCTAAATTCATGCTTACCTCCATTTATATATAACAACAACTCTCCACTAACAATCGATTTCACAGCAAAATTCATAGTTTCACTTGCATTCGATCGATCTCTTTGTGTGTGTTTTTATTGATTGATTCATTGATTGCTTGTGATATCGATCGCCATGGATGGAATGTACGGTTTCCATTCGACCTCTGGTTACGTGAATACGCCGGAAAACGAGTTGATTTTACCGCCGGAGAATCATCAGTCGGCCTCCGTCGTCGTCGATCAGTCGTCGTCGTACTGGCCGTATTACGGATCGGATGATTTGTTATCGGTTGCTGCTTCCGTCATATCGGATGCTGTTTCGATTCAGACGACGGCGATTACTGATCATGTTTTTCTGAGACGGCGGAGCAACCGGCCGTGTGATCGAGCTAGAAATGGCGGACTGGAGGTCGGTGATGGTGATGGTGATGAAGGTTCCGGTGATACGATCAAGGAGAGAATCGCGTCTCATCCTTCGTATTCGAAGCTGCTCGCTGCTTATATCGACTGCCGGAAGGTTTGTGAATAATTTATCTGCTTTTTTCATCGTTTTTGATCGAGATTAGAGCTTTTTCTTCTATTGCGATTGAAATTTTCGTATCTATGATCAGAAATTATCATCATCGCTGTTTGTTATACATCCGGAAGAAGGTTTTTAGAATAAACATATTGTTTTCGAAAGCGTTTTTTCATCGTTTTTGCTCGAGATTTAGAGTTTTTGTCGATGATTTTGTGTGTGTGTGTGTGTGTGTGTGTGTGAAGATCAACGCATAATATACGTTGTTTAAGTAAACCTAAATCCTTTTTTAGCTTATCGTAGTGCTTTTTCTTCTATTGCGATTGAAATTTTCGTATCTATGAAGAAATTATCATCATCGCTAGCTCCTCAGGAAGAAGGTTTTTAGAATAATTATCGTGTTTTCGAAAGCGTATTTTCATCGTTTTTGCTCGAGATTTAGAGTTTTTTTTTTCTTCTGTGAAGATCAACGCATAATATACGTTGTTCAAGTAATTAAAACCTAGATCCTTTTTTTTTAGCATATCGTAGAGCTTATCATCTATGGCGATTGAAATTTTCGTATCTATGAAGAAATTATGATTCTCGTTGTTTGTTATACAGGTAGGAGCGCCACCGGAAATAGCGTGTTTGTTAGACGATATTCTTCTCGAAAACGACGCTCGCAGACGAAGCGTAACCGCCTCTACCTGCTTAGGAATTGATCCTGAGCTCGACGATTTCATGGTTCGTTTTCTTCATTACTTTGAAAATATCGATCACTCGGTTACACACATCACGCACGCATAGTAGATTTCCAACTTGTAGCTGTATGTATGTGATTATTATGTAGGAAACCTATTTCCATGTGCTGGTGAAGTATAAATCCGATCTCGCAAGGCCGTTTGATGAAGCTGCGGTGTTTCTCGGCAACATTGAAACGCAACTCCGCAATCTCTGCAAAGGTAATATATATATATATATATATATGTATGTATGTATGTATATATAACATCTCCTTTGTCTAAACTCTCTATCATTTGGCGCATGATAGCATAAGCAAACTGCAATATGCACTTTTTTCGTGTTTGTGGTGTATACTAATCAGCTACACACTAAACGTAGTCTCTCAGTTGCCAAAGGGAGGGCCCTTATATGACTAGATATTTACATAGAAGAGAATAATTGATCAAATGAAAAGCAGTAAAAAAATAAAAAAAATCACACAGAATAGTTCTATTTATGTCATCTAGCTAGCCTGATATACAATAAATCAACTAGATTTTCATGATCAAAAAGATAGATCGAGTCGGGATCGGCCTGAAATATATGATCGGAAATCGGAATTTATGACAAAAGTATAAAGAGGGTTGTATCTAATCAAGATCTTATGGCGCATATATTTTAATATTTTTTGTACACGTCATTGAGAATATGAGTGATATAGAGATCAATTTCTGTTCCACACTTCTTGATTTTTTTTTCTGCATCGTTTAGCTGGGTACTGTGAATGAACAAGCATTATACATACATATATATATATATATACATATATATATATATATATATATATATAGGAGGTTCAAATGAGAAACATAGCTTTTTAAGAAAAGGTGAGAAGAAGTCTCAACCACTCATCGATCTCGGTCAACAAAAGCGGGTTTGACCGGTTCCCCTTTAATAATCTCTACCCTCCCCGTGATCACGTCCACCGTGAGATGAGTGGTTCACGTTTTCTTAAATTGACATGCTTCTCGTTTGAACCTTCCCATATATATATATATATATATATATATATATAGTTTTCTATTTGTTTCGGGTAGGTAATCTCATGCTTCTCCTTCAACGTACGTAGTTTAGGAGAATCAGTCATCATTTATAAGAAAGAAACAAAGAAAAGGAAGTGGTGAGATATCTGGAATAGCTAGTGGACCACTGAACAGTAGGAAACGTTTGTGTTGGAATGTTTTGTTTTCTTTTGTTTTCACTCAGCATAAGTATAAAGACATCAGTGGTTAATCCTTTGAAGTTAAAAGTGTATCTGCTACTATCTTTTTTGGCCATAGCAATAATTCAAGGGATGGAAATTTTAGCTGGTTTTGTGTACTCTTTTCAGCAGATCAATTGGGCCACTTAGAATTTTGTAGGAGAGTTCGTTTTTATTAATTTATTTTTCTTAGATCCTTCTAAGGAATTACACTGTACAGGATCTGATAAAGTTATGCTTTAGCAATTACTTGCTTATTTGAATTCGAGCAACTTGCTCAGTTTTGCTGTTATATGTAATTTTATGAGTTCAAACTTCAAATATGTTTTCTTTTTCTCCATAAATCTAGAAAAAGGAAAATAGTCTGGCACATTCACTGCTTCTCTATGATTGATGCCATCTCTTTTTATGAATAAGAAGATATAGTGATATACAATTTGTCTACTGGTCTTTTAGTTGAGGTGCATGTACCAAAAATATATTTTTAGCTTTTTCTTGTTTTTGAAGAGAAAAAGTGCCTGTATTTTGGTACAGTTTAGAAGGGACTCGCGATGCTTCAAAAGCACTTGAATCATCTGGTCGTTTTGTGTAAGTGGATTCACAAGGGAATGAACATGTGGTAGATGGTTAACCTAAAATACGAGTTAGGAGGTGTGAAATGCACACTCGTATAAGCTAGCTAGAACCTAGGATTGCCGGATGTCCCGATATATAGAGAGGGTGTCAAGGGGTCCATGGGGTAGAACTTCTTGTGGTGGTCCTTCTGGTAGGTTCAAGAGGGCAAACCCCCGAGGCTTCATTGGTGGAACTTAACACACTGTTACCCAATGATGCATCGATCTTGCTCATAACTGTTATAGAACGGTGCTCATACATTTCGGTAATCATTTACCTTTAATGGGGCTTCCATTCTCGGTTTTAATGTACGGACCTTCTCTAGGTTTATAGCTTACGATTTCTATCAAAATTGTTAAGCGTGTGATTTGAGATTATTCTTGAGCAAATCTCATGTAACTAATTAAGGGTCGAAATATTGCTGAAGGAAACAGATATTACACCATCTCAGATTTTATCCAAGTTATTGTTGTGATTTCTCACGCAACCCAACTCGATTTCTAACATAAATTTATTTACTCAAAGTTCATTCCTATTCATTAATAAACCACTCACCTGATCCCCTAGAAATTAAGTGGTTTGATTTGAACATGCAGCTTCTTTGTCAAACACTCTCTTATCATGACTAAAAGAACTTGCCTATTAGCTAGCATTTAGATCAGTTTCTAGGTCTCTAAACCTTCTAGGAGTATTTTTCTTAGTTGGGGGTTGGTGTGGGGATAATGTTGTCATTCTCATGATGCTTTATTCAACAGCTGATGCTGATAGCTAAGAAACTTAAGGTTTTGATTAGAGTTCTGCTTACGTATATAAACAATAGTTCTCTTTTGACTGGCTTATGAAATTTTTTATTTTAAAATTTTGTTTAATCAATCTGCCAGTAAATCATGGATACATTAAGCGGTGAAAGATCATGTAGAAAGTTGAGTAACAATGTGAAATGTGATAATTGGATCTGAACCCTTTATCTTTTTAATCTCTTGCCCTCCCCTGAATTGCATTTTTAGAAGGGAACTGATCCCGTGTTTCACGGTGTATCTCATCATAATGTGCATCCAATGATTGGTAAACACTTATCACGTATTACTATGTTATTCACTTTGAATAATGCATAATATTCGGTATGAATAATCCTATATTATTCAGACTGAATATGAGCCAAATAGGACACACGGCACACTCTCACTGTTCTCACGTTCGCAATCAAATTTGAGTTTCCGTTTGAAACCGACCCTAGTATTCTAATAAAATAAAGCTATTAAATGAAGTAAAATTCGAAGTGTAAGAAAGTCTGAGGACCTGTCTGATTTAAAACTGTAAAGTCTGTTGTCTGGTTATTTGTCTGAGCTTCAAGTTCCCGTAAAATATTTTCTTTGATATTGAGTGCATGGGACTGCACATTGGGAAGTGTGAAGCTGTAGTTGGTTTACTGTCAAATGAAAAGGAAAAAGAAAGAAAAATATTTTATCTTAAGAAAGTTGATTTATCTAACCCAATCTCAGAAGTACACAATTCTGTATTTCTAATTTATACTTCATCCACGTGATGGTATTATTATATAAATCGTAAAACAACTTTCCGAAAGAAGCTTATTTTAAGGTTCAATGGAGTACTTGCTGTTCCAGTTCTTTGGCCTCTAATTCCTTTCTTCTCCCATGATTTAATTATAGCTTAATTTGATCCATTTAGCAATATTTAATTTGACCAAGTACATTATGTGTGTCATGTGTGTTTACTGTTGTGCTTTATCAGCTTATAGTTTGTTTTTAATTAACTAAAAAAGTCAAAGTTGTCGCGATATAATGCTGTTTTGGTGGAGGAGATCATGCAGCCCACAACCTAATTAAGCAGCCTTTGAGGCTGAAAACCAATATTAATTATAAAGAAAGTTATTCAGATTTACGTCATTAAAAAGGCTGGTTAATTATTAGTATATATATGAAGATTGCTTAATTAAGCTTTGTTGCAACTATTATTATCTATATGGCCAAGTACAAGTTAACTTTAGCTGATGTTAACTTGTAATTATTCGCTGATAGCTTTAATTGTGCACATTGTCTATTCTCCTCACGCTTGCTTTGATAGTAATTATATCTTCTTTCACTTTTAAGATTCTTTTTAGTCCATTTTGTGCATTCAAGGAATATAATCATGTGCCATTGAAACTGTTTTAGTACCTTAGACAATGTGAGCATTCTACATGTTTGAATTCCCAGCTTGACAAAACCCTAATCTCTTGGTTCTCTAAATTTGAGCTTCTATGGATCTTCCAAGATTATTACTCTATGTCACATGTATGTTATAATAAAGCCTTATGCTTTGTTAGTGGATGAGTCTAGAACTGAACTTTTGCAACTAGTTTGCCATGCACACTGCCTTTCATATCTTAATGGATGTTAGCGTTTTAGTTGTAAGCGAATGATCATTCGAGAAGTTGAGTTAACATGAGACGCGTGAGATGGACCAATCCACAACCAATTAATGCAACCACAAGATTAGAGACCTATGGTGATGGCATGTATAGCGACGGCAAGAAATTAGTCATCCTGACGTCACTTTAGACAAATATTTTTTTTTATAAAAAATTAGTAATCATGCCATGCCATCACTTTTGACGCCAACAAATTAGTCTATGGTGACAACAAGGTAGACTCTTTGTAGCAAAATGGCTCAAATTGACCATAGTATATAGTGACAACAAGGTAGACTTTTTTGGAAAGGTGTCATGGGCTAATGCCCCAGACTAATCCAACAAATTAAAGGTGTAAGACATCAGCCCTGATAATTCAGTGGCCACAATTGTTGTGCACGCTTTGAAATAGAACCCTGAAACCTATGCAAATGGGATATTCCACCATATTCCTAGAGCCTTAACCGTTACGCTCACAACTCTTGTGTATGGGGTCTGGGGGGTTTCTTTGGGCGTAATATGGGTATTCTAGAAGGGTTTAAACGGACGGTTAGGTGGTCATGATATAGGTGATTTTAACAATTATGGTTTCTTTCTGAAGGTTTTAAATTCAGAAACTAAAAGTGAAAATCAAAAAAGTGTAGCAATATTGAACTTGAATTGATTCTCTATCTCAACATAAGAACTCTAGAATTTTATTTTTCTTAACATGGCATATGAAATCTTAAATTTTATGTTGACAACAATTAGGCAGATAGTGTAACTTCACTATTGTTGATTTCATCTGTAATTGGTGGTCAAGGTTTTTTTAAGAAGTTAAGAAATTGATAGGGAACTAAATCTTTAGCCGTATGATGTTGAAATTAAGTTTGTAGCAGCGAAATACCACCTTTCTTTCTTGACTTTGCTACTAGCAAACGTAGTTGCAACAGTAAACAATAATAATTAAAGGTATGGGGGGGGGGGGGGTGTGGTAAATTGGAAAGAGAATGTATGGATAGGGATTGGGAAGAGAGGGTGGCAAGTGGACTGGACTGAGACTGAGAATTGAGAGGAAAGATACGACTAGATGTTTGCAGATTCTCAATTATTTATTAATGTAGGGCTCACCTTCGGAACCTATGAAAAAGAGATCAGTAAGTAGGCTTGCCCGTGTGGGCAATATCAGCTTGACCGTATGTTAGGATTATCTTTTCTTTTTTAATTTTTTATTTGTTTACAAAAGCTTTAACATTTTCTCTTTATTTACGGTAGTTACAATATTTAGTTACTTTTTCTAATAAAGAAGATTAAGGCATGTTTGATAAACATAAGCTAGTTATATATATATATATATATAGGTGAAAGTTCAATTGCAAACCACCTTTTCATTGTGAACGTGAGGACAAACGAGAGCGCGACACGTGGCAATTTGAAAAAATTTCGACTTAGTTATTCAGACTGAATAAAGCGTTATTCAGACTGAATAACACTAACATGCACTCTGATGCAATTGGACGCGGGCGGGTCAGCCGCGGGTCATCCGCGGGTCAAGCGTTATTCAGTATGAATAACACTAACATACAGTTTTATTCAACTGAATATGACTTGACCCGCCGTTTCAGATTGCCACGTGTCGCGCTCTGGGCTGTCCTCACGTTCACAACGAAAGGGTGGTTTGTATTTGAACCCACCCCTATATATAATATATTTGAATGAATAAAAAGTAGCTTATAAATTAATTTTTTGATAAGTTACTTAGAGCTTAAGGTAGCTTTTTGGAGGTTTTTTGCAATTATATCTTTATTAATATCAATGATTATACCACAACTTAACATATCATTTTTGGTCATTTTACATATCCCTAAGCTAGTTTTTGTCAATCATAATTTGTTCATAATCTAGTTTATCAACTATTTTTTTGGAAACGGCAATTTATTAGCGAACACTAGCAAGACGCTAGCGCACACAAAAAGAGATTACTTCAGCCAGTTGTTACAAGACCACTCGGGCCACTTAAGACTACCTCCAAAAGAGCTTCTATGCCGTAACCAAAGAAAAACCGTAGTTTTGCACCTCGTTAGCCATTATCAGCGGGTTGAAGTTACCGTTGTTAAAGATAACGTCGTTCCTTCCCTTCCAAACAACCCAGGTGTATGCCAACCCAGGTTATCAACTATTAGCTAGCTTATCAGCTAGTTTGCCAAACATAGCCTAAGAACATAAAAATTCCGAACTAATGTTTTGCTCCAATAGTTTTCTCGAAACCATATCCAGAATAGAAAAAGTAGGAGGAAAAATGGTTTTTCTTTAAACACGAAAATAACCCCAAAAAATGATTATAATCAAAGGAAACTATCAATAAAAAACTTTGAAGATGGGAATTTAGAAATAAAATTTATTAAAAATAAGTGTAAATTCTCTTTTAAAGATTTAAATTTTGATTCTTCATGAGAATAAATTACAACTTAACTTGCCTTAAATTATCCTTGTATGTATAATAATAATTTTCTTATGTATGTAATTTCAGCAAGAAGAATTGATATAAATACTAGGTAATTAGCAACAGCAATCTCCTTGTGAGATTTAAACAATATTTATCTTCTATCATAATTATCTTATGTATATTT
This sequence comes from Centaurea solstitialis, assembly GCA_030169165.1. NCBI lineage: Eukaryota > Viridiplantae > Streptophyta > Magnoliopsida > Asterales > Asteraceae > Centaurea > Centaurea solstitialis. The sequence goes on from CM058043.1 coordinate 99,246,918, forward strand.
AACCACAGTTGTTAAAATTGTTTACCTGGCAATAAGCAATCGAGTAAGCAATTTCCAATTGTAGATGGTCTGAAAATCTTTCAAAGGAATAAAAGAGTATGTTCACTTCTTTAAAAATAATGTTCATAGCATATAACATTATTCATTGCCACTTGTCTGTAATATTATTTTATTATATTTGCATGGTTCATGTTATAAATGCATAATATAAACTTGTATGTTATTGCAGCACGTTAGCATCACTATCACACAATTAATTCCAAAATTCATAGTAAAAAAGTAGTTCATTAAGGACCCATTAGGTGGAAATTCAGCATCATCAGGAAGTACTTGGTCCAAAGTACAAATGATACCAAAATGGTATAATATGATTAATCAAACCTCTCTTAAATCGAGTTTTATCTGCTAGCTAGGTAGACACAACTATCTTCAATAGGCATTTTCAAGCCATGTCAAGTAAAGAGTGCAAATTCTGATACCATCGAATAATTACTATTAAGAAATTTGATGATACTATCATACAACATGATATCTTAAATTGTAGTATTAATTTTTTATAGCTCTCTATATCACATATCTCAAAATCCAGCACTTTTTATATTTTCCTTGTTTTGATTTAGCTTTAGGAGCTTTGTTTAGCAACACCCTGTTGTCACATTTGTTAGATGATGTTAGTGATTTATTTGTTTATTTTTTGAAAGGGTGTCCGGGCAAAAGCCCAACTAATCCCCGGCAATTTTGGGGGCTAAACATGGCCCCACTTAAATGTCTCCAAACATGCACACGAGAAGGCTCTAATTAACTCGGTTAGAGCGCTATGAACCCCCGAGCGATAACCAATCCGCCACAAGACTGTTGAATTGTTGTCTGATAGAACTGCCCCGTTTCCATTTGCATCTCTTAAAAATGGCAATTTAAGACATGTTGGTGATTATGTGTTATCTAATCTAGTCATTTAGTCAAGATTATATAGTGTGAGACAAGTTGAGTTTAGTATTGGCTACAATTCGAGTTAGAAGGTGCGGAGCACACACTCGGATAATCTAATATGAACTCGGAAACAGAGGGTTTGAGGGTAGCACCCCGGGGGTTGCAAGGGCAATTTTCTAAGTAAAATGAATCATCACATCTTTTCCTAACAGATGCGATTTTTTTCAACTGATGTAAAGTTTCCCTCCTTAATTAACCAGATTAACTGTTACTTTTTAAAAAAGGTGAATTTGTGGTGTTTATATATATATATATTATACCAAGTTTGATATTTGAGACGATACACACGAAAAAATATACACTGTTCTGAAATCTAAATTGAATTGTTGCATTATGCCAAATCTAAATTCGTGTAACCCGAAGTTATATGGTCGAATTGCATATTCTAGAAAGCGTCCCATACACGATCCCTTCAATTATCCAAGTTTTTATTGATATTCCGAATCCCTAATTTCTAACCGTATAATAGTCAAATTGATTTAACTTTTTTGATCTGAATTGTCTTAGTCATCATATCATAATTGAGTTGAAATTTTATCTATTCTTTTGTCTATATTTACATCATGTAATGCCATAATATGTGAAAAGGAATACCCCGGATACAACGGGTGGTCTAAAGAACTTTCACATGGACTTCCGTGGTTTCCGCTGCCTGTTTTTTCTGCTTTTATGTTTTTTGTGTGTGTTCTGCAATCAATGCACCCCCAACCACCTCCACACACCTCTTCCCCACCGTCACTATCATACACTCGCACGTATCTGATATCTTACAGGCATTGCTTTGAATTATGGTGGTGGTGAGTGACCAACTTAGAAGTTACTTCCGGGCTATATGTTACTGTTGTGGTTAAACGTGTCGATTTTTTAGTTCAACCTTTTTGGGCTTTTGAAGTGGTGGTGGGACCTACCTGTTACTGTTTAGGATCGAGACATGCGAATCGGACAGGATTTGCTCAGGTGCACTGTTTTGGTGTTATTCTACTGTTTTTACATATAATTAATAAATAAAACACACATGAGACCAGAAAAAATCTTACATTTCTTTCTTTTCCATGAAACATGCAAAAGTAAGTGGTAGGATGTGCATACAACTTGTTGTTTTCCAGTTTCATTAGTGCTAACGTCGGTCATGTATGTATGTATATGTGTATATATAGCTTTCATATATTATTTCTCTTTTATATATATTTTGAAACCTCGTTTTTTTATTACTTAAAGAGATTAATCTAATGGGGTTCTACATAATCTCATAATTCTCTTGTAAGGCCATGCGTAGCATGGGCGGGTTCGAGCTGGCTGTGGTATGCGGTCAGCGGGTTGGGAGGGCGGGTAGGGGAGCGGTTATGGGATGACGTCCAACCCATCTCTCTCTCTTCTTCTTTCTCTTTCTTCTATATTATATTTAAAATGATAAAAAATGTCAAGAGTATGAGAGTATGAAATGTTGGTGGTACGGAACTTGAGCGTAAGATGAGGGCATGCGGGTATGTATATGTATGTAGAGTTGAGTTCATACGAGAATGCTAACTATTTAAGAATTTTGTTTTACACAAATTTACTAATAATAAAACTTATTTATTGGTGCCAAGTTTTTCTTGTTTAAATACCTAGGTTATGAATGTATATGTACGTAGAGGTGAGTTCATACACGAATGCTAACTATTTAAGTTTTAACTTTGGCTTAAATACCTAGGTTATGTATGTAGAGCTGAGTTCAAACGAAACACTAATTATTTAAGTAAACAAGAAAAACTTGGTCAATGTACAAACTCATGTATGATTCACGCTAACTAGCCACAAAAGGACCGAGTCCGTGTCTGGCCCGCCATGACGTTGTTTATTCGAACTCGTGGTCGTGTGTGACACTTGGTCGCAAATGAGGCTTGGCCCCTTTTTACGGGATCTTAGGTCAAAACTATTAAGGCTTAATTTGAATAATATTTTTCTCTTCCCAATTACAGAAAAATTATTCTAGTTGGACCATCATTCTATGTTAGACGAATTCTCAAATTGTTTTCTAGATCAGTTTTTTAGAGTTATCAACAAAAAATCGTATACGGATGTATATGCATCTGGTTTTGCTCTATGGATCAGATCTTCATATAAGTTACCCTTTGACTCTAATCTGATTTATATAAGTGGTCCTTTTGTTGAGGTGGATCGTTGTAGACTATTGCTACAACACCTGACCATGTTAAATTTAGGTGTCTAGTTTCTTTTTTCTTACATACCATAGCTATATGTTATACATTCGTATTAATTAGTCGGTTGTTTATATTAATCGAAAGCTTTTACCGTTTCCACAGGCTTTCGAGAGGCCTGGACTCCCCTAAAATTGGTTTCCTGATATTGCCAATTCACTAGAAAACATAATGCCTAAACTGATAGCCAACAACTTTATATACACCAACCCAGTCCACCCATGTTCTTTACCGACTACACTTAGGGGCTGTTTGTTCTTAAAAAGAAATACCTCTTAAAATCTCTAAAGTTTGAAAATTAAGAGGTTTGTTGACTTAGGCCTGTTTGTTTTATTTTGAAGAAAAGGTCTGAAGATCTCTTACTGCCTTCTAAAATTTTAAAATGTATACCATCCACCTCTTATATTTTAGATGTGAAATAAAACTTCAAACTTTAAACCTCTTGAAAAACAAACCGACACCTTTCTAATACTCTCCTACCACTATTGACCAGTTGACTTCTATATCCAAGGTATAACACTATATTTGTGTATGCGTACCTGTTAATGCTATTACATTGTCCATGGTTGGTTTGTTGTGATTGGATCGTCGTGTGCTTAATGCTACACGTTATTTGTGCTATTTGGGGTGTTCGCATTTGGGTTCGTGGTTCGGGTTTGTTACTTGGGAACATGGAGAAACATAAAGAAGCCCAAGGCCAACCTGGAAAGTCGGGCTTTGTGAGAAGGCCTGGCCCGACCTTTTTCAATTTCAAAGTCTGGACCTTTTTTTCTCAATGAAAACTTCGGTTGGATTTAATGCTCTAGAGCCTTTGTATATAATTGAATCTTAATTTTTACATTTTCAATCTATATTTTGATCTAATTAAAGGGTATAAATAGCCTCCTCCAATAAGATTACTCTATGAATAATTGTGCAACAATGTTAGAATAAAGTGTAGCAATTATGAAAAGTGCATGAAAGCATTGTGGGTGTAAGTTTTTGTGCCCTACTGACACATTGATTTGATGGTGGGGTATCCAAATGTAGGCCCCCATCACTTGGTCTTCGTACATACTGACATTGAAACGACCAAACGAAGAGTCGTCCTTCCCTCCAAATGCACCATTATCATCATTATCGACGTCCTTTTCCACTATTTCACGAAGAGACGTACAAAATCCTATATATTAACATTGGCGAAGATTCAAATGAGAAGCATGTCAATTTAAGAAAACGTGAGGAGTAATCTCAGCCACTCATCTCGCGGTTACGGTAGACGTGATCATGGAGGATTGACGCGATTCATAGGAGGGTAGAGAGTATTAAAGGGGACCGGTCAAAGCCGTCTTTGTTAACTGAGATGAGTGGCTGAGAATGAGATTGCTCCACGTTTTCTTAAATTGATATATTTCTCGTTTGAACCTCCCTTTATTAACATTATGGTAAAGGGGTTGGGTAAAATGCATTTTTTAAGTTTTACTTTTCTAGAATGTGCATATTGGAAATGTGATATATGATACTCAAAGTTTTCCTTTTGAAGCTATTCTTATGATTTTATATATTCTGTTCGGATTCTAAATGCAGTATGACTTATGAGGTATTCCTTCATTCCCTGGTTGATGATATGACATTAGGTAGTTCATAGTTGTAGAGAAGATAAGAGATAATGCCACATCTGACTCTAATTCTTTGTTAAGTTCAAATTGAAATAAACATGTGTTATGGCAAATGATTCTAATTCTTTGTTAAGTTCAAATTGAAATAAACATGTGTTATGGCAAATGATCATGTGAGAAGTTGAGGTTAACGTAAGAAGCAATAGATATGGATCTGAACCGCTGGTCACTTTTAATCTTATGTTGTCCTATGAATTGCATATTAAAAGGGAATTGATTCGGTGCATCTTATCTCACCGGAACCCAAAGCCCTTGACTTATTGTGTTACAGGATGATGGGTGGATGAAAATGAATGTTTGGATAAAAGGGTATTGGATTCCGATATAGATACACATATGTGTGTACCAGGTTACCCCTTAAGTACACATGCCATTTCATCGAAGCTACGCCATCTATAAGATTCTCGTTAATTGTCATAGCCTTTTAGGCACCGTAATCCAGAACGAAAATAGACATTAAGTACAACTTGTTACGATGAATATATAATGATAATTCTATTGCCACCCGATGTCATGCTGAAGCTTGCATGATAATGCGGCTATTAACACTTTTTTCACATGTTAGTGTTTCATGTTGTTTGTTTGTGTATTAGTACACCCATTACAAGTTAGTAGTTATTAGCAACTAATAATTAATGAATCATCCAACTACTGAACTTCAGAAATTAAGCATTGCATATATGATTATATAATATAAAGTGATATTTAGTTGATTGTTTAGATGAAGGCGGTAACGTTTCATCGGAAGAAGAATTTAGTGGAGGAGAGACGGATAACACGCAGATAAGCCAAGAACTGAAGCATACGCTGTTGCGAAAATTTGGCGGTCGTATAGGATCGCTAAAGCAGGAGTTTACTAAAAAGAAGAAGAAAGGGAAGCTCCCAAAGGAGGCAAGGCAAAAGTTGCTTGAATGGTGGAATTCACATAATAAATGGCCTTACCCAACTGTAAGTATATATCATCACCCTTGTAGATATATCCTCTCATTTTCCCTTCTCATTTCATGACATTCTTGCAACTAAAGTTTCATGCAAAAGCCACTCATCCTCTAGCTAAAATACAGAAAATTAAGGTTTTATTTTTTGGTTTGCTTCAATAAATTATCTATAGATCCTTTAAAATAGAAAAAACAAGATAAACTTCAAGTTCACTAAATCCGCTAAAACTTTTTGTGTGAATAGAGAAATTTACTATTTATTCATTCCTACAAGTGAAATTGACTTATAATTAAATTATATAATTAAATTGTTTTGAAAATTGTTTGGATAATAAATTTATAAAAATTTAATAATATAATCAATAATGAAATTTCGAAAGTAAATACATTGATGGAGCTAAATGTAATTTCTTTAAAATATTTTGAATTTTAAATCTCTATTTTTTTTAAAAAAAAACTACAAAGAAATGGAGATGATGTAAAATTTTAAAGCTGCCCCAAGACTAGCTTTTAGTTGGCAAAAAGGAAAGAAATGTTTATGTGGCTATTTAAAGCATCCATAATGCATAAGTTATTCAATGATTTCTACCAACTTTTTTTTGTTATCAAAAACCTATTTTTAACTTTCCTTTCACTGCAAACCTTTTTTCATCTAACTTTTTCAATCAAAAAGCTTTTGTAATAACCATTTAGTTTACACCAACACTTTTATATAAATGTTTTTTTACCCCAATGCATAAAGTCTTTTGAAAAGCTTTTTAGGCTACCCACACCAAACCCTCCCAACCCTCTCACTTTTTAATGCACATCAGCTGACACATCAGTTTTTTCCCAACCCTCCCATAACCCTCTACAACTCTTACCCAACCCTCTCAACCCTCTCACACACAACACAAACATAGCAGCTTCATGCCACCGCCAAGGCCGCCAGCCCGCCGGGTACCATGGGGTCGCACCCAACTCGCCGGGCTTTTTGAAGCTGGCGGGCATACCGATGGAGCCCGACAACATTGGTGCGTGCAGCCCGACGTTTAGCTTAATGAACTCTCTAGTTGTTTTTTCTTTTAAGTTATGGTTCTAATTGAAAACCTTTTTTATTTTAGGAGTATATGATATGAGATAAAAGAGTAGTATCTAACGATTAATATAACTGGTTTTGCCAATGACATGTAGCTCAATTGGTAATGGTTGGGTGGTAGGTTTGCACAATATCAAATGGTCTTGGATTCGAGCCCAAGACACCCCTATAGCCACTACCGTTGAGTGAGTCATGAATGTCTCCACATTACCAAATTGACAGTAGATTATGGTCGGTTGGGGTTGCTAGTATAAACCTTTTTTGAACGACGGCTTAATTAGTTGATAGTAAACACCTAGTTAGATTAGAAACGCCTCTGACTAGGTTTGAACTTGGGACTTCTAAGAGGGTGACCTCTCTACCAACCAGGCTAGCCCCAATCTTTTGCACAATATAACTGGGTTTTGTTTCTTCTTTATGGGGCTGGGGAAAAATAATAAACGTAAATGTAAATGCAGGAAGGTGATAAGATATCGTTGGCAGAAACAACAGGATTAGATCCGAAACAAATTAACAACTGGTTTATAAACCAAAGGAAGAGGCATTGGAAACCATCGGAAAGCATGCAGTTAGCCGTAATGGGTGCTCTTCCTGGGCAGCATCTTTACGATGATTAAAATAGCTTACATGCGCATGTATATATACATACATATTTTCTCCCAGCTAAACTGTATCTAATAACAAACTGCAATACTTCAATGAGTATGATACAAACTACCGCCACTTTATTAATCATGTTAATTTTCCTTATGCGTATCTTCCCATGCTTGTTTACATTTGCCATATTGTGAATTGTCTACAATATTGCTACGTGGTTATGTTTGGAAAACTAGACATCCGTTGGTTAATAAACTAGTTGTTAGCTGATAAATTAATCATATTTGGTAAAAACTAATGTCTAAGCTATATGATGATCTCAAATTGGTTCTCCCAATGAAAATTTACCATGAAACACATCAAAATAGAAGTGAGCAAGTTTGTGGAGAATTACGGCTAGTTGTCAACTATCAAAGGGTGTTAGCTCAGTTCGATAGGTAACATCCCTGGGGGGTGTGTGATGAAAGCCACACTACCAGTGTTCGAATCCCACGGGTGACATTTCTGAGATATCCAGACTTTGGATCTGGTCCTTCGGGACGGGTTCGGTGCCGGTATGGGAGGATCCAGTCAATGGGATCCACTTCCTGCCGGTCGGGTTCAATCATAGGTTGGGCCGGGTCGCAACAAATTAGTGGGATTGCCCAATTGGATGCTCGTGACCGTTGGAGCATGTGTGTGTGTTAACTTGTTGTTCAAAAAGAAGAAGTTGTGAACTACCAACTTCTCAATTGGCGAATGATGAATCAACAAAGAAGTGAGCAAGTTTGCAAGAAAAGAACTTTCCAGTCTAACTTGGCTAATAGGATATTTTTGTTAAACTTATAAACATACTCAAGTTTCACTTGGATTTAAACTTGATTATGTTTATAAGTTCATTATTTTGTCAACTACGAACTCCTCAATTGACAAATTGAGGCTAGTTGTAACAAAAATATGCATCAACAAAGAAGTGAGCAAGTTAGTCATTGGTAAATGCAAGGGTACTGTCAAAGTTCGATCTTACGGCAGGATTTTGGCAAAATGTTCTAAAAAGATGTTAAACATAATCAAGTTTAACTTGGAGTTTCAAAGGTGAACCATACTTGTACGATTCACCACATCCCCACCTCACCCATAGCCATGCCCCACTACATTGATGATCGGCCCGTCCTATTAGTTGTTAACGGTCATAGTCTGCCGAATCAAGATTGGTACAGATTAATTCAAACATTTACCAAACTGCATTTCACTAGGCATTTACTAACCGGGTTTTTGGTTCTTCTGAACTAGTCTCCCTTCTCTAATTGACCAATCTAATTCATAGATTCCATTGGATCGAATATCCAATAATAATTTAATTGGATTGGATCTAATGTCGGATATTAATCGGATTGGATTAGGTGACAAAATCCAACATCCATCAGATGATTGAATTGGATCGGATCCACCTAAATCCATTGGATTTCAACCCTGAACACCATAAGAATTACTACTACAATCACGGGATAGAACTTCAAAACAAGGTAAGAAATCAATTTTATCCTCTTCCCAGCCCAAAATAAATGTCCACAACGAAAGTCACACACAGTTCTACGAACGTGCAACTATTACACCTTTCTAATTAATTGAACGACATTTTTACCCCTAACAATAAAAAAAGAGAAATTTTGTAGATCTCTCAATTAAGGGCAGACCGAGAAAATGAACCCTTAATTTTTTGAAATCAGAATTATTTGAAACAAACAAACTAAAATAGAAATGTGGACACTTGTTTTGAGATAGATGGTGTATACAATACAACTATGCAACACTCTATAAATTTACAAGGATCAAAATTTGCTAAATATACAAACTTACAACTAAGAAACCATAACTACCTTTTTCTAGTTGCTGAACCTCCTTTTCACCTCTAATCATCAAGATCTATCCCATTTCTTGTTCCCATTGGAACCTACACAATGCATCCATAACTTCTTTCTACACACCATATTTTCTAAGGGAAGTTATATAAAATAGCCATTTTCAAGGTTGATTTCATATTTTATTCCTTACAAAAATAGCCCTAGATCTGCAATATCAAGTCCAAAATTACAGGCATGGGTACAAAATGTATTTTTTTAGACATGGGTAAAATATGTAAATTTTCGAACTCCGGGGGCAAGTTTGAAATTGCAGACATGGGTCGAGATTGAAAATATTTTTTTGTTTTTTAGTTGGATCCACAATTGCGGACCTAGCGCTACTTCTATAAAGAGGGAGAGAAATGCCTAAAAGGCGAAACCATTCCTTGAAAAATACTATTTTACTTAATTTGAGATACCATAAATACCCTTCACCTGATACTCTTACACCCTCCGGTTTTCCTAAATCCTAAACAAATGGCGGGTGATACCTCGGGTAGAAACCTATAAACATTATTGTGTTACCTCGGGTAGAAATGGCTATGGGAAACGGTGGCAACTGAGCCTAAATCATCGTCATCTTGGCAAAGCCGTAGCTTAACATCCAACTCGTTGATTTTGTAATCATCGATAAACGGGGGAGTAGAGGGTGGTGGTAAGGGTTCATCGTCTTTTACTAGCATTTTTAGTACCATCGATATGGATGGTCTTAATGATGGGGCTTCTTGGGCGCATAGGAGGCCTACATGTACCACTTTTAACGCATCTTTTTTGAAGTTGCGGTTGGGGTAAGTGTGAAACATTAAGTTCGGATCGAGGATTTCTTCCACTGTACCTTCTTGGAAATGCTTCCATGCCTGTTTTAACCAAAAACTATCAATGTTGAATCATGTAGACCCGTTAAAAAAACGGGTTTGGACTACCATTCTTGAATAAATGGGCGGGCTTGGCCTGATTTGTTGAAATTTATAGATGGGCATGGATGATGTTGAATTTTTTGGGTACGGTCCTGCCGGTTAATGTTTTTATAATTAATTAAAATTGAATATTTTGGGGTGTATTTGGTAATCAAATACTCCTTCCATCCCAAAAATAAATGTGCATAATGAACAAATGGGAAACATTTAAAAGTTTGTGTTGATATTACACTTTTTAGTAAACTATATGACAATTTTATTCTTCATAATACATGAAGAAATGAACTACTTCATCTCATTATTAATGGTAGAATTGGAAACAAAGAGGAGACTTATTTTGGAATAACTAAAATAGACATATGAATTCTTATTTTGGGACAGATGCAATAGTGTTTTTTGAAAAGTTCATTGTCACAGCAACAATTCTAGGTAGCAAAAATTTACATTTCAAAGCCACCAAGAGCATCTCCAACAGATTCTTGAAAATCTCCAAATTCAGAAAATTTCCCAAAAATGATTACCATGAGAGACAATTTTTTACATTATATTTATTAAAATGTACTGAATATTTTAATAATATAATGAATGTTGTAATCTCCAAAGCAGAGAAACTGTTGGAATTGAATGCAATACTTTTTGGAGATTTTGAATTTTGATTCTCCATTCTGGAAAAAAAAAATAGAGAATCTGTTGGAGATGATCCGATAGTCCAAGCCTTTAGCAAATGGAAAGTGGGCTCATTTAGTTAGTTTCTGTTTTTGAAAATTTTACTTTGTTTATGTTTTCTTTGATGAAATCTTTATTTGCAAAATAATTTTTAAGAATAATAAAGATGGGATGAAGTTTTATACTTACAATTGATGCTAAGCTGTCTGAGTATTCTGAATTTTTGCCTCTGTTGTTTTGTATTCCAGTAACTACCTCCAGCAACAGAACACCGTAGCTGTACACATCTGCCTTTTCGGATAACTGACCAAGTGCCAAGTACTCTGGAGCCATATATCCACTGGTAAAATTAAACAGTTAAATTGCATCAGATTCTATTTTCATTTGGTTATTTTAAAGCATATTTGAAGATAATGTGAATAAACAAGACTTTCCAATCTTTTTGGAGGCCCTGTACACCTACAGCTTTTGATTACAATGCAAAATGAGATAACAAAGATACATATATAGAGGGATGATCAAACAAGAACGTACATATTTAAAAGAACACGAGAACCATTCATGTACAAAATCATAATGATTCATGCAACTTTGCAAGTCGTAATGATTCGCCACCGTGGCTTTTTCGTAAGTTAATGCAAAATCATATTTGATTTTGTTGGTTCGTGTTCTTTTAATTGTTCTCGTTTGAACCCAACTATATATATGTATGTATATATACATACATATAGGGTCAGGTTCAAGGGAAAACCTCAAAAAAGGAAAACTAAGAACACCCTCATATCCCTTCATCTGGATCGTATGCACTTGTAAATAGAAGTAATTTATAATATGCACACGCTTATAAAACCAAAAAACAACTTCATTTACTTAGGGTCCAAATGAAATGCTACGAGGGTGTTCCTCAGTTTTCCATTTATACTCTCTCTCTCTCTCTCTCTCTCTCCCTCTCTCTCCTCTCCTCTCTCTATATATATGTATATATATATATATATTAATTATAGACTTGATAATGTGGCATATTATTTGTCTTATGATAGAAGTAAATGAGGCACGAAGATAGGCTACAGATTTTAATTGGCCTCAAAAACTTTTGGACGTGTTCACAATCACACATTTAACATGCCAACGAACAACCCAGTGAATAAAGCATCCTTTGATCCATTCAGCAATCAGAAAGTAAAACAAAGCCACCAAACATGGGTACTTACAGAGTTCCTGCAACGACAGTGCTGATGTGACTCATATCTCCTTGAAAAGATCTGGCCAAGCCAAAATCAGCTATCTTAGCGCGAAGCCTCGAGTCCAACAGGATATTGGCAGCTTTAATATCCCTATGAATGATCCGAACCTTGGTGTTTTCGTGAAGGTAGACCAGACCTTCGGTTGTGCCAATGATGATCTCAAATCTCTTCTCCCAGTTTAGTTCCTTACCTTTTATTGGATCTGTAATAGTTCATAAGGCCAATTCAGTCAATTTCATGAATAGAGAATTCTTGTGAGAAGATACAATCTGAAGGATAGATGAAGTTGCAGACATGATGTTTACTCAAGGCTATATTTGGCAAACTAAGGTCCTGTTTGGTTTGCATAATTGGATTGGATTGGATTTTGAGGGATTTGGAATTGAATTCCATTCCAATCCCATGTTTGATTTGAAGGATGGCATGGATTTGAAATCCAGTAAACATAGGAGAGGGATTTGGATTTGAATTCCATTCCAATCCCATGTTTGGTTTGAAGTATCTCTTGGATCTGAAATCCCACAAACATAGGAGAGGGATATGGAATTAATTTTAATTCTGATCCCATGTTTGGCTTGAACGATTGTCTGGATTTTAAATCCTACCAACATAGGATTTTGAAATCCCATGGGGTTGGTTGGTAATTTTTCGTAGGACTCGTATGTAATAATGGTTTAAAACATGGCAAAAACATTTGTTTCGTAATAATCAAAAATAAGAAGGTAATTTAATTATTTTTTTATATTTTTTTGTTAAATTTTTTGCAAACAATGAAATTCAATTCCATTCCAAATCCTACAAACCGAACACATCAAAGAATCCAAATCCCTCCAATTCCAAACCCTTTCACGAAATTCAAATCCCTCAAAATCATTCCATCAAACCAAATGCCCCCTAACTGAAAAGCTAGTTGTTTAGGTGGATAAAGCTAGTTGCTGGTTCATAAGGTAGTTATTACTTGTTAGCTAATAAATTAGTCAATGTTTTGGTACAAAGAACTAGCTAGATGATGATGGAAAATGACCTAAAAAGACATGTTAAAAAAATTAGTTGAAAAAATAAGCTAGCTTTTTTTTGGAAGGTGGCCTAGGCGTCCTGCCAAATTATAGCTTTAAGACATCATCTTGTGGACGCCTGGAAATGAATCCTAGGGGATATTCTACCACATCGCCCTAAGCCTATTGTTGGCAAATATGAAAGGGAAAAAAAGCTAAATCTAGTTTTGACGATTGTTCTAAATTATTGTGCTTACCAAAGATGAAGCGATCGAGGCTCATATTAGGCATATACTCGTATACAAGAAAACTTTCAGGCCCTGAACAGCTGCATCCTAACAGCCTGACCAGGTTTTTGTGTTCAACACTGCTGATCATGTTAACTTCATTATAGAAATCAGCTGCTCTGAATTTGTTGTTCAAGAAAAGCCTCTTGACAGCAATCTCTCTTCCATCTGGAAGAGTACCCTGACAAATTTCCAAATACATTATGAAGTGGTTAAAATTAATACTTGATAGCTGAACTGAATATAAGAATTGTTGAGTTGGGTTGGGTTCCGTGAGAAGTCCAAATTAGGTGAGAAGCGTGAGAAGTGGTTATCAACCGTTGGATGAGAATGGGCGGACATTAGGATGAGATGCACCGGTGATGCAACCAGATCAATTCCCTTTTAAGCCGCAATTCATAAGAGGGTATTTGATTAAAAGTGATCAACGGGTTAAAAGTACTTCTCACCAAAAATGGCATGTCTCACATGATCCCATGCCCTGTTGAGTTTACGTTAAATAAAAACTGACATAAATAATGTATCGTCAAAAGTTACTACCTTGTAAACAGTCCCGAATCCTCCTTGCCCAAGCTTATTGGCATCATCCCAACAGCCTGTGGCTTTCTCAATAGTGGAGTATTTGAAATTCAAGCTACTGTCGGTAAGAATCTTCACCAGTTTCTTGGCATCATAAGAACCTGGGACATTATCATTGGTGAGATTAACGATTCAGCAGATTACTTATGTATGTAGGACTAAAGCATGATTTCTTCTTAGTGACTGGAAAGCTAGTCAAGATTGTTTAACAATGGTTTGTACCTGTTCTCTTCTTTTCTATACGTCTCGTCTCCAGATATATAAAGCAATCAACAGCACAACCACGAGAATCAACATAGAACTACCAACAGATGTGATAATCGCTATCATCCTCCCTGCAAATCCAATTACTAAATTAGCACATGTTTAAACAATCTGCAGTAGTCATTCATATGAAACTGTATAAGGGTCTGTTGATTGGTTTTCCATTAAGTCCTGTATGCATAAAATTGTTTGTGTGGATTAATCTATTGGTATAGATTGCGAAAGTTTTTGTTTGGGAGGATTTTTTATTTATGGAAAGAACGCGTTTTTAATTGGGAGGGGCAAGTTTGGGAAAAACTTGGCTTTCTGCATAAAGCTCCCCCCAGAAGCTTACTGAATAAGCCAGTTTAGTTTCTATATCGTTAAGCCACTACCAAACAGTCATGCTATAGCTTCCCGAATAACTGTGAGTCCATTAAGCTCATTAAGCTGCTAACAAAGAAACCCTTAACTGACGTAATTTCTACCACCCGAATTTGTGACAAGTATTCCAACATTCCTTGCTTGAGATAATCTTTTTGGAAATTACCTACTACTAATAGTGCTTAACAAGTTGAACAATGGTATCAAGTTCCTAAAATTATCATTTTTTTGTGAAGATCAACTCATTGTTACCTCTATTTCTGCTTCTGGTTGGCACAGGGTTGAGAAAATTGGTATCTGAATACCTCATGAAACATCCGGTGTTCAATGCACGCCCCTCGGACCAAGGCAAGCAACCCAATATTGAGTCAGATGCACTCTCTAAACAAGCCCTACAAGAACTTGCATTCAATGTCCTCCAGCATTCAGCCAACACATAAGCCGACTCATTTACGGTCCCGGTCGGCCTTACTTCTTCTCTTGCAAAGTATTCACCGTTAGTCAATGCACCCGTCACAGCGTTTTGCACAGCCTGCCTTGCTGAATTTTGAAACACACTTCCCTTCCTCGTGGTATTCCCACAAATAGTGGTATCGTTAGGTCCAGAGTACTCCTCGAAGAAGCTGTAGTTCTGGAACCTCATAAAGCAGCCATCGAGATAAACTCTAGCACCATTATTAGGAAAGCAGACGGGAAGAGAATAATGTGCCGAGTCATAGCATAAGATGCAGTCGTTCGTAGAAAGATCACCATAGCATTGAACAAGTCCATAATTACTATCAGGCCCTGTGCCTGAATTTGCTGTTCCAAAACGTGAATCTTGTATTTGGGTGCCAATCTTTTCTGTTGTTTGTATAAAGTTTAAGCTGAACTCTATCTGATTGATCTCTGGCTGATTATTACATAACGTATAGATGATCTGGTTTCTAGGAACCCCCTCTGATCTATTTACTGCAAGTAAAATTATGACAAGATTGATAAGAACACATGTCGTCTCTTCTGATGATCTCTTCATCCTCGTTGAAGTAAATTGAACTCGATCCAGTGGCTTGATTATGAGAATATCCTGTATGCAATTGCCTCTTCATCTGCAGACTGAATTTGGTCTTGTTGCTACGGTGGCTTTTTTCTGGTAGTGAGGCTGTTCAAAAAGCAATTTGTGCATCAGAAAAAATACTTTGAGTAGAAGCAAATATATATTGATAGTGAGACAACTTCCCTTTGCACGCATTAATTGCAACATTCCTAGATGTGGAAATCTCAACTAAAAATGAACCTTTACACCTAATCATGAATTGACTAGTTGATGTTGCTCATCAATGGTTCCATCTCTTTTTCGTTATCAAATAACAATTTAAACATCGAAAACAAATAATTTGACAAACTTATTATATATAAACACTGCTTGAATGAGACATGAAACTGAATAGATTAACCATGTCAGATTTATAATCAGATGATACAAACTCGATCAAAATCAAATTTGAAATCGAACAAATATCAATCTACAGGCCTAGATATATGGCGGAAGAACGATGCAAACAGCATTAGTAAGTTGAAACCAAAAGTAAGCGAGAAAAAAACATTAAGATGATCTCGGTTTTCAAATTAGCTACAATAATCGTATATATCAAGCCTTGATTATGGTTTAACCTTCAAATCAGACGCATTAGTAGACAAAATAGATAAAACAAGAAGGAATGCAAAATCAAAAACCGATTCCAGTAAACAATCAGCTACACCGAAGCTAAGAAATCACCTAGAAGTTCGAATCCTCACCATTTGTGGCAGATTGAGGTTGAATTGAGAGCAAATTGTGGTACTTCAAATCAAAAGTAAGCGAGAAAACACGGTAAGATGATATCAAAATTCAAATTAACTACAGTATTTGTATATATCAAGCTTTGATTACGGTTTAACATTCAAATCAGACGCATTAGCGTAAAAAATACGATAAAACAAAAACCGATTCTAGTAAACAATCAGCTATACCGAATCGAAGAAATCAGCTACACTAATCGTATATATCAAGCTTTGGTTACGGTTCAACATCCAAATCAGACCATTAGCACACAAAATACGATAAAAACAACAAGGAATTCAAAATCAAAACCGATTCCAGTAAACAATCATCTCTACAGAATCGAAGAAATCATCTGGAAGTTCGAATCCTTACGAGGCAGTTTGTATATAAAATTGTGTTCAAATAAAGCCGATTATAAGCAATTTCAAATCAAAAGCAAGTGAGAAAACACAATTTCAAATCAGCTACAATAATTTTACATATCAAGCCTCGATTACCGTTCAACATTCAAATCACACGATTCGCACACAAAAAACGATAAAACAACAAGCAATTCAAAATCAAAATCCGATTCCAGCAAACAATCATCTCTACAGAATCAAAGAAATCATCTGGAAGTTCGAAATCCTTACCATTAGTATCAGTTTCAGGTGGAATTGAGAGCAAATTGTGGCAGTTTAAGGTAAAACAACGAAATACAAGCAAGTTCAAATCAAAAGAAAGCGAGAAAACACGGTGTTATGATCTCAATTTTCAAATTAGCTACAATAATTACAGTTTAACACTCAAATCGACGGATTAGCACACAAAATACAATAAAACAACAAGGAATTCAAAATCAAAAACCGATTCCAGTAAAACAATCAGCTATACCGAATCGAAGAAATCAGCTACGCTAATCGCATACATCAAGCCGTGATTACGGTTTAAACTTCAAATCAGACGCATTAGCACGCAAAATACAACAAAACAACGACGAATTCAACATCAAATCCGATTCCAGCAAACAATCAGCTATACAGAATCGAAGAAATCAAACATTAAGATGATATCAAATTTCAAGTTAGCTACAATAATTGTACATATCAAGCTTTGATTACGGTTTAACATTCAAATCACACGATTCGCACACAAAAAACGATAAAAACAACAACGAATTCAAAATCAAAAACCGATTCCAGTAAACAATCATCTCTACCGAATCGAAGAAATCAAACATTAAGATGATATCAAATTTCAAATTAGCTACAATAATTGCATATATCAAGCCTCGATTACGGTTCAACATTCAAATCAGACGCATTAGCACACAAAATACGATAAAACTACAACGAATTCAACATCAAAAACCGATTCCAGTAAAACAATCATCTCTACCGAATCGAAGAAATCAAACATTAAGATGATATCAAATTTCAAATTAGCTACAAAATACGATAAAAGCAACGACGAATTCAAAATCAAAAACCGATTTCAGCTAACAATCATCTCTACAGAATCGAAGAAATCATCTAGAAGTTCGAAATCCTTACCATTTTAGGCAGTTTTGAGATGAAATTGAGAGCAAATCGTTGTTCACATGTGAATGATGGAATAATGGAAAGAGGAGGAATGAAAAATGGTTGATGATGTTGAATGGAAGGACGGCTGGGTGAAGGTATTGGAGAAGAGTCTACTCCTACTACTCAAAACGGTTGTTGGTTCTGACGCTATTTTGACCTGTGGGCCCCTTTTTAACACGGCCCCATTTTTTATTTATTTGGTAAAAAGCCATTTTTTAGTCCATTTTGCATAAATTCAACCTCAATAATTCTGATTATTTTGGCTTATATTTTTATTTTATTGTAATGTATTTAATATTTTAGAGTAAATTACATATTTGGTCCCTGTGGTTTGGTGGTTTTAACACTCTGGGTCCCTAAATTGAAATAATTATGGATTGGGTCCCTGTGGTATACGTTTTATAACGCTCTGGGTCACGCCGTTTAACTAAGAGCCGTTAAGCCCATCATGTGCATGTCACATGATGGGCATTTTAGTCATTTTACATTACAGGGACCAAGTATGTTATTTAATTTTCAGGGACCGAATATGTGATTCACTTCATCTTCCCCAAATCCCCAATTAACTTCATCTTCCCCAATTGCCACCATCACCAAACACCCATACCCACATCCACCACCCACATCTACCAACACCACCCACATCCACCACCACCAATACCAACCAACACCCACCACCACCACCACTTACCAATTACCAATTACCAACACCACCACTACCCACTTTATCCACCACCATCACCACCACCTACTACCCACTTTATCCACCACCACCCACTTACCTACCACCAACACCCACTTACTTACCACTAACACCACTACTACCCACTTTATGAACCATGCAACACCACCACTACTACCCACTTTATGAACCATCCAACACCACCACTACTACCCACTTTATCAACCACCTAACACCACCACTACTACCACCACCACCAACAACAACATTGCTAAATCAAAATCCCCAAATCAAAAACCCAAATCAAATTTAGGAACCCTAACTCAAAATCCCCAAATCAACCATTATGAAAAACATCGAAACATCTGAAGTCAATTAATCTTGATTTACATAACCACTTGAATCAATCATCCTAGGGAGGTGCAGATCTGGAAAAAACCGCCCAGATTGAGGAAGACGAGGACGGTGGTGGTGGCGGTCGACGAGGGCGGTGGTGGTGGGCGTCGACGAGGGCGGCGGCGGTGGGCGTCGACGAGGGCGGCGGCGGTGGGCGTCGACGAGGGCGGCGGCGTGGGCGTCGACGAGGGCGGCGGCGTGGGCGTCGACGAGGGCGGCGGCGGTGGGCGTCGACGAGGGCGGCGGCGGTGGGCGTTGACGTTGGTATTGGCGGGGCGGCGGCGGTGGGCGTCGACGAGGGCGGCGGTGGGCGTTGACGGGAGAAACCGGCGTCGGCGGTGGCAGGAGAAACCGGCGTCGGTGGTGTAGGAGAAACCGGCGTCGGTGGTGGAGATACCGGCGTCGGTGGTGGCGGGAGAAACCGGTGTCGGTGGTGGCGAAAGAAACCGGTGTCGGTGGTGGTGGCGGAAGAAACCGACGTCGGTGGTGGCGGGAAAAACCGTCGTGGGTGGTGGCGGGAGAAACCGGCGTCGTCGACAGTGGTGGTGGAGGAGAGTGGTGGTGAAGATGAATGGGTAGAGGAGGAGGAGGGTGGTGGTGGTGAAGATGAAAGGTTGGGTAAGGACTCTGGAGTAAGGCATGGCATATAGGAATGAGATATTTTATATTGTTTTTTTTTTTTCTTTTCTTTTTATTAACATATAATAGGGTTAATTACATTTTTGGTCCCTGTAATTTAATTCAAAATTAAAAGATAAGTAAAATGACTAAACTACCCATCATGTGCCGTGCACATGATGGGACTAACGGCGCAAAGATGGACGGTGTTTGTCAGAGGGACCAAAAGCGTTATAAAACGCATACCACAGGGACCCAATCCATAATTATTTCAATTTAGGGACCCAGAGTGTTAAAACCACCAAACCACAGGGACCAAATATGTAATTTACTCAATATTTTATGATGATGGCTTCAGAGAACAATTGTCTCAAAAGTACAACTTCATATGAAAAAAAAAAAAGATAAATATAATAAAATTTATAAATTATTATGTTTTTTAGTCGTTTAAAAATACTTTTAACATTTTCGAGCTATTTTCCTTCAAAAATCTTTAAAAATACCTACGAAATTGAAAAAATATATATATTTAGAGATATTTCATTTAGTGGGTTGAAATGTTCCAAATTAAAAACTATTTGATTGAATTGAAACTCAAATATATTTGTGGGTTGAAATCACTAAATTAAAAACATTTGATTAAATTGAAATTCACTATTTTTTATGATTGATATTTGCTAAATTAATTAAAACGGTTGATTGATATCCGCTACATTTCATGGCATCTTCACTAAACATGGCAATTCAAACATTTTTTACGGTGATTACGGAAAAAAAAAAAACAAGTTAAAACTTTGTATATGAACTAAAACAATTTCGCTATTTCTCAAGGCATTGTAGATGTATATTAAAGTAAATTGTTTCAGCAAAGTAAGGCACGCAATTTGTGTGAAAGAGTGGTGTTCAATATATGTGACGTATATACTTGTAAAATGATCATGTTTTCTGTTTCAAAATAAGAATATTTGTCTTTTTCATGCACAATGAATGTGTTGTATAAATCATGTGAGCTAAAAATAACCAAAAGATACCAATACCAAGGTTTTGAAAGAAAAAAAATAAACAACTATATCTTCTTCACGTCATCTTTAAGAATGGAGTAAAGTACATGTTTCATCTCTATGGTTAGGTGTTTTCAATGGTATTATCCCTTTTTACGAAAATTCAGTAGGGCGAGTGTTTATGGTTTCGGTTTTCAAAGACATGCATACCTACTGTTGCATTATTTTAATGAATTGAGTCTATATAGTTACACTTTTTTGATAAGTTTGTTTCTAAATAAATCAACAACTTGGGACACTATCTAATAATTTTTTTGAAAGAATGGACAGGAATCATTAGAGACATATAAATCCAAGTACCTATTGATGAAATTTATCATTAAAAAGGTTAAAGTTTAAATTAAATATGTCGTTATAAGAGTGTGTGCTCTGCAATAAAATAGTTTATAAGAAAAAAGGTATGTTTATAAACTAAAATCAGCATCTTAGTTTTTTCAAATTTAGTGTAATTTTTAGCAATAAAAAAATATTATGATTTTATAAAAATATGAAAAGCATTTTAAATGAAAATTCAGCATGTTTAGCATACCTTTTGAGAATTGTAATTACTTTTTAGTAAATATTTTAAAACATTAAATATGTTTTCTTCTAACTTTTTGTTAGTTTAATGAATTTCGGGTCCCTTTGGCGAGAGTAATGGCTTTGTCGAAGCTCTTTACCTACATAATGCCTTATTAACGTTTATAAAAAACATAAATATATTTTATTGCCAATTCTTTTCGAAAAACATTGCAATTTCAGTTTCCATGAATAGAAAAAATACAGTTTTTGAGTTTGTTGAAAGGTTTAACAAAACTATTTTTTTGTGCATTTATTTCATACAAGTTAAAATAATATTGTTTTGATTCATATCCTTGAAAGTAAAATATATTTTTGGCAAGATTTTTCATTATTTTTATATTTACTTATTCTTATTGTTAAGTCTTGCTATTGGTCACTAGTAACATATCCACTTGATATTAACACATTGTAAGATAATGCTTATGTGTAGTTCAGTATATAAGATGTTTTATAATCAAAACAAAATGAAAAAAAATTATGGACCAAAACTAATTTTACTACTACTTGATGTTCTGGTATAATAATAAGCAATATAATTGATCAACATCATATATAATAAGCTATATAATTAAGCAACATCATATACTATATGCGAAAAACATCTCTAGTAGTTTTTTTTAATTGAGAATTTCGACAATTTTTTATTATTGTAATTTTCAGATGAAAACATGTTAGAGTTGAATACAAGTTCTTTTTAATACTTTAAATTTTGGTTCTCCATTATCTATAAATTTTGAAAAATATGTAGGATAATTGACAAAAATAGAGATTAAAAGCAAAATCTTACTCTAGCATATTTTTCAAAATAGATAAATCATAAGCTTATAATTCTTTAAACTTATAGAACGCTTCAAAAATAATTACTATAAAAGATATATAAGTTTTATTATATTTTCATCAATACAAAATATTGATTTTAGAACTTATAAGAGAGAAAAATATCTTATTACATAAGTATGTTTTTGATATCTTAAATAAAAAAGTTTATTGCATTTAAATGTAATTTCTTTTAAGATTTTAATTTTTGAAAATACATTAAGAAATATAAAAAGTATATTTTTGTTTTTAAATTACCTTGAAAGTGACTGCTTCTAAATTTTGTTTGGTCTTGTATCTTGTACTTTAGTTAATGTTTGGTAGCTTGAGTCACATTTACTTAAAAATTAAATCAAATAGTTTTGGTTTGTAAAGTTGAATATAAATTAAAGTCAGAGAAAATTGTCTATATAGATATAAACAAAAAATTCAGATCCTGAGCAATTATTTTGAGCATAGAAAATTGTATTTTTGTTTCAATATATTTATCTAAGGAAGTGTCATAGAAACATCAAGTCAAATAAAGGGTTTATTTTTGAAACACCATCACAACAATTAAACACACCTTATTGATATAGAGAAAACAAAAAAATTCTCATTTTAAATAGTGTTTTTCAAAAAAATTTAATTAATAACCCATGAAAATTTCCATTCTAAATTGTTAAGTTCATTATTATTTTTTAACAAATAAATCATTGAATTTTTAAAATACGTTAATCCAACATCCTTTAATCTAAAGAGGTTCTCGGCTAATACAATTAAAAAAACATAAATTTAGTTTTATGGTTTCCAAACTTTACACCATTGAAACCCCAATGTGACGTCATTGTCTATTATTTGTATCACACAACATTGTTTGTTGGCCCCCTATGGGTCACTTATTTTTGAATTTTTATTTTTTGGTCTTTTAATAATATATATGTTCGAGCGATTTAATGGACCAAATATAATAGTCAGGAGGAGAGAAATAGATGTGGGGCCAACAACAACGATAGGGAAGGAGTGGATTGCGGATGGATATGGAGACGATGGATTGCAGACAACAATTGGGCGGCAATGGGTGATGAGTGGGAGTGATGGAATTGCGTGTGAGGGGTTTAGGAACAATATAACCATTTTTTGATTTAAAATATTGTCTAGCTAGCTATAGGTAGTTTTTTGAGTTAAAAAGATGCAAATAATCCAATTTTGATGGTTTAAAAACTTAGTTATTTAAAATGAAAAGGTTCTATGGTTTATTTATAAGTAATAAAATTTAAAAATTTAATCATTCAAAATAAAATAAAATTATTTATATATTAAAAATCAAAAGTTTTATTATTAAAAATGAAAAAAGTTAGCTAGGTATTTCTTTAACTTTTCATTCTAATAAATAAATAAATAAAAGTCGTTGGTCTCTTGAGAAATGGATCAACAAAATTACATAATTTAAAATGCAATTCAATATTTGTCTTATTTTGTGGTCAATAGTTGACAATTAATCCTTTTCATTGTCCTGTATATCTTAGTTGACCAATCCTAAATTAGAGTAATATAGAACTATTATTTATTTACCTTTTTACATGGATTCCCATATATTGATATTGAAACATAAGTTATAAAATCAAAATCTCTTGATCACTATCAAACAAACCAACTATATTGCATTGGGAGATAAGATACGATGTTAAGGGGTTGTTTGTTTTTAAAAAAATACCTCTTAAAACCTCCTAAATCTGAAAATTAAGAGGTTTTACTTTTAAGAAAATCTTTAAAAATTTCTTACCGTCCTCTTTAATCTCAAGAAGTGTACTCGAGCCTCTTAAAGAAACGACATCTAAGTGTATTCAAAACTAGAAATTCAAAAGGTTAAACAATTGTAATTTTTTAGTCATTAACTGTCACTTTAAAAAATTGTGATTATGCTATAGTATCAAACATATAAAAAAATATAGATGTTACGGTCAAATAATAACAAACTTATAACTATAGTTAGAAGAATTAGTAGTCTTAGATTATCTATCAAACTTTTCTAGAATAATGTTTCTAGTGGAAACATAATATAAAATTACAAATTAAAGTAAGTTCACATTTACAATATAGATTATAATCGACTTATAAAGTTAGTGAATCACATCCATACACTTGTCCTATTTAAAGTAGTGATTTATAGATGTTTAAAGACCTTTCTAAGACACCTTAAACTAAAATAAAGGCTTTGCTCATAAGTTATAGAAAAATAATATTTAAAGATTGCAAAATTTTATACAAATCAATAAGCAATATGTACAATTATAATATGTCATTCCATTAAAAAAGATTAGATGCATTGATTTTTAAAGTCAATATTTGTGGGGAGTTGTTGGTATTTTTTTAATCTTCACTTTATGCCATCATTATAATTATTTTTTTCTAATTAAGTTTGACACGTCATAATATTAAAAACCTTTTATAGTATCCTTAATATAAAAAGAACATCTATTTCTCATTCTTACGACGAACTCGTGCTATTTGAATACCTAAATTTCTTTATCAGCTTCGTATTTGCTTTTGTCAAAATAAGACAAATTCTTGTATATTTTTTATTGCAATATATAAATGGAGAAGAAGTAAAAAATAAATTCTTGGATGTTTTTGTTGGGGGTTTCCAATACTAATATTTGGATGTGTAAAAAGAAACATTAATTATTATTTTTGAAGTGAATTTCAATGTTGGTTCGAAGGGTTTGTCGAAAATACTACTTTCTATTTTTATAATTTTGAAATTACAAAATCGTCTTCATAATTTTAAAAAAAGTTTGAACCTAATTCCTCATAACGACCGTTAAGAATTCCGGTAAGTAAAAAACCAATTTCATAATTTTACCGATTTTTTTCCTTTATTGAATCAAAAACTACAAACACCATAATCGCAATCAATTTTGAATAGGTAAAAGGTAAAAAGAGTCAATAAAAGAACAAAAATGTCGCTCATTCAACATAATTTTTTTTAACAACTATTAGTGAGTGGTATCAAATTTCGACGTTTTTGTAAATTACATTAGTATTTTTGTGATTTCAAAATTGCATGGACAAAAATTGTTATTTTCCAAAAATCACAAGAACCAAATCTATACTTTACTCTTATTTTTTCTTTAATTTTGAGAAAAGACATGGAAATGGTGTACAAGAAAGAAGAACTCCAATATGCATATTATATAAAAAATTTAGAAGTATAGAAAAAGTTTGCTTAATTATTTAAAATTCTTCTTTAAAATAAAGAAAATAGGGGATTTTAACAAAAATCTTCATATTTAGAAGAAAGGGGGGAACATATATGTACACATTGGAGATGTTCTAATTACTCATTCTAAAAGTTTAGTCCATATTAAATTAACTAAATGTTTAAATAATATAATTCTTGATGATAAAAAACTAATTTAATTGATTTAGATAAGACTATACCTCATAAAAATATCTAGTGATGTCATATCTAATAATGTCAAACACGAAACATTTTATCGGTAATTGTATTGTAAATTATATAATCTATACATTTAGCAGGCGACCCGCTTCGACCCACACCCAACAACCCGCACCGCCCGATCCATGCTCCAACTTCCTTTTAATCCTATATTTATTTCTAAATTTACATACTAACCCCTGAAGTTATAACATTTATTTATTTTATATCTTTTACTTTTCAATATTTCATTCCACGTTTTAATCATATATCGTATATTAGCTAAAATATATTAAAGAATTACGTTTTAATTTTAACAAATTATGTCATTATAATCGTATCGTCGATACGATCGAAATGAGCCTAATATTGAATATTTTTTGATGTAATTATTTTATTATATAATATATATATATATATATTACGATTATGCGAAACCATATAATCCTATACCCATTTTCAAATTTACATATTAGCCTTCTAAACTTATAATATTTATTCACTTTATATCTTTTTTTACTTTTCAATATTTCATTTTATGTTTTAGTCATATATAAAATATGTTAAAAAATACATTTTTAACTTAAACAAATTACGCCATTATAACCATATCGTCGATACGATCAAAATGAGTCTAATATTGAATATTTTTTGATGTAATTATTTTATTATATACTATATATAGTACGATTATATGAAGCCAAAACACCGTTCATTAACAGTAGCTACCGACATTTGGAGAAATTACATTTTAGCCTCTTAAACTTATAATATTTATTCAATTTATATCTTTTAGTTTTCTATATTTCATTTTGCGTTTTAGTCATTATCGTATATTGGTTGAAATATGTTAAAGTGTCGGTACCTGTTATTCATGAACAGTCTTTTGAGTTCCTGGTAATTGTTAGTATTATTAAAATCTCCTAATTTTTTTTTGATTTCTTGATTTCTTAATTTTTTTCATTTATTTTATTAAACCTTTCGTATAACAACATTTGTACAAACTTTATGTTTCATATAAATTCATGTTAGTACTTACGATCAAATCTACCACAGTTTATAACTCGGCGAAGCCCGAGCTCTTAATAGGTAACTTCCTCTAAAGTATTATTTACAACAACAGACTTTTACAATATTAACAAAACTCCCCGCAGTGAAGCGCGGGCAAATCCCCTCGTTATGATACAATTAGAGGGTAATATGGATTATATATGGCTTAGTGGTTTAAAAGAAATTCAAAATAATCCAACTTTTTTGAAAAGTAAAACCCAAATCAAGGCAACTTTTACTAGTTGGATTAGGTTGGCAACTTAGTGGAATAGTGGGTTAATACTCAAAAGTTGGTACATATATATAATGAATTAATTTAAGAAAGACAAAAAAAAATTGAAAAACCATAAATTTTTAGAAATCATTTATCAAATATTTATTGGGTAAGTGCATATTTGTAAGAACATTATCTTACTTATCTTTTCGTATAACATATTCGACCATCAAAATAGATTGTTGGTAATTGTCTTCACCTCGATAAACGCTTACTGGGTAAAAGTCATTTTCCTCACTTAGCGAATAGGACTTTTGATCATTATTATGGAGTTTTACCAGGTAAGATTTTCGATGGTTTTATCATCAATTGATAATAATCGTAAGATAAGTTATACCAATAACATTTATCCGTATAATAATTTAGTGAATGATCCTTCAATTCAATGATACAAGAAATTACCCAAAAAGTATTACAACTATTAAACATAATTTGATTACTATAATTCAATTTTCTTTTTTTAATTTTGATGAAGGTTGAGACTTGAGATTGTGAAATGTGAAATGGAGACCAATAGGAAGTTGTACCTTTGGGCATGAGCAAGAATTGACAAGCTCTAATTGTGGGTTGTTGGATAGGTGCTTCCACTTTCCACTTCATATGATTAAGAGTAATTTACGAAAATGGTCCCTGTGGTTTGACAAAAATAACGGATTTGGTCCCTAGAATTTAAAAAATACAGATTTGCCACCGTAGTATGTGATTTCGTCCGGTTTTGGTCCCCGATGCTAACACCGTTAATAGAGTCTCCGTTAGACACACCCACGTGCAGGGCACATGAGGGTAACTTCGTCATTTCAATATTTTTATTAATTTTTTATATTTTTTAAACAATAGGGACTAAATCTGAAAATTCAAAGCCATCTTATATTCTAGGGTTAGAAACCAGATGTGCAGACTCTTCATGTAAACCTACCGCCAAGTCGCCGGTGACTCTCTCCGGCAGCAGCTTCATCCTGGCGTCGCCACTTTCCACCGACGGTGGCGCCACCTTCCACCGACTGTAACGCTTGCCTACCGGAGGCCTATTCTCTGCATCGCTACTTGTGAACTCATCGGAGGGGGACAAATCCACGTGTGCCAACCTCCTGCACAGTTGCCGCTACCACCACCCGGCACAACACCATCGGCGCACAATTGCAAAGGCCACCACCAGGGCACGAGACCATCGACACATATCATCCTTGTAATAGGGTTAGGGTACAACACAAATCATCCTCAGGTAGGTGTGTGCGATTTCACCTACGGGGTTATTGTTTCTGGTTTCAATTTATATCATCGACGAGTTAGGGTTTTTGGTTCTTCTCCCTCTCCCTCTATAACAACCCGCACACAGATCTGGGTTCTTCTATCTCTCTTAGATCTGGATTCTTGTGGATTTGAATGAATTTTGAGATCTGATTATTCTTGTTGGACGATTTTTTGGAATTTGATTTATATACTTAGATTTATGGTTTTTGATTTAGGCTTTTTTTTCATTATTTACATTAGTGGTTTTCAATTTTGATTAAGATTTGTAGAATTTTGATCTAGGTTCTTCCTTTATTCTTAACTTACTTAGATTTGGGTTCTCCCTTTCCCTCTATGTTGAAATGATAAAACAAGATGAATATTAGATGAAGAAGAAGATTGATCTTCATTGTTCTTTCATAAAATAAGAAAAATAATATGAAAAATACTAAAACAGAAGAAAATGGTAAAATGACGAAATTACCCCCATGTGGCTTGCACATGGGTGTGTCTAACGGAGGCTCTATTAACGGTGTTAGCATCAGGGACCAAAACCGGACGAAATCACATACTACGGTGGCAAATCTGTATTTTTTAAATTCTAGGGACCAAATTCGTTATTTTTGTCCAACCACAGGGACCAAAAGTGTAGTTTACTCTATGATTAATTAATATTAAATATCTACAACTCAATTTTATTTCGTTTCTTTTTTTAGTTTTTGAGTTGAT
The DNA here is from genome assembly GCA_030169165.1 of Centaurea solstitialis. Classification (NCBI taxonomy): domain Eukaryota; kingdom Viridiplantae; phylum Streptophyta; class Magnoliopsida; order Asterales; family Asteraceae; genus Centaurea; species Centaurea solstitialis. Next base: position 99,275,782 of record CM058043.1, read on the forward strand.
TAATTTAAGGTTGAATTGTCGACTTATTGATTTTTTGTGCAAACCTAAACTAAAACATACATGGAAGTTGAATTGGGTCTAATTTAATTTTAGGTTTATAAAAATAGTTAATTGAAAGTCATCTAGCTGAAATTTTAAGACATAAATTAAAATAACTTAAAATGCATATTTAGGATTTAGATGGCCATTGATGAAATACAGTGGTCTTATTTGATAAACATGAAAAATATATCACGACAACTTTTTTATATTACATGTACACACTTGTAATTATGTCGTTTATTCAAACAAAGAGTTAACATTTTAAGGTAGATTAAATGCATAGTGGGACACCTTTAAGGTAGATTAAAAGTGTATAAAAATTTGTTATGTGTTCTTTTAGTCCAATTTCACCATTTTCAGTTTTAATCATTTTTTGGTTATTTAATTGATTTCGGTGTACATTTTTTGGTTGATACAAAACCGTTTTAATAGACCATAATTTTACTCAATAAAGTAAGTTATAGTATCAAATCTTACCGATAAGCATTTACTATCTTATTTAAGGTAAATAATATGACAAGTACTTAAAGAGTAAATGTTTAGTAACAACATCTACCTTTAAAATATATTAGAAATCTATCATAATATTAGCTTAGATGATAAATAAACTAAAAAACACGTGCTAAATATAATAAATCGGTATATTGGTAGGTATGTATCCAACCAACATTGATTGCAAAAATGACTATAGAGACAATGCCTTTAGTCATAAGAAATCGGTCCATACTTTTAGGCCCATGGACCCAAGTCGAGTTACAAAAAGGCATTTAAACCAACAAAGTTTTTTTCTTTTTGGAATTTATTCTAATTATTAGTTTTTTTTTAAGGAATGACGGCATCAAACCAACGAACGACTATCACGAATACACACGTATACACGCCTCCCTGCCCGCATATTGGCCATTCACGAGCACCCCACTAATTCGCCGGTGTCCCGGCCCAGCTTACGCTGGACCTACAGTCCAACCACAGTCTTTGACTGGACGGGGGAGGGGGGGGGGGGTCTATGATTGGACCATCCCAAGGATTGGGTACTCCTCATGCCTTCAAATTGGCTCTCTTTATATTCGAACTTGGGTAAACTGAGATGTCATCCCATAAAACAACTTGCAAACAAGCACTAAAAAGTTGAACATCGAGCATTTGACATCTCATTGTCGAATGACATAACGTGATGAACCAACAAAGTATAGCGATAAGGAAATAAACCAATTCAAACATTTTTTTTAATAAAAGTCTATTTCGAAATAAGTAATCCCAAACACCCCTTAATATAAAATTCATCTAAAAATAAGAATTTAATTTGAACAAATGACTAAGGCATTGTTTAATAAACACAAAGTAGCTTATAAGATAGCTTATTTCTTATGTACATGTTTGGATAAACAAAAAATAACTTATAAGCTAGCTCTTTTATAAGCTTCGAAGTAGTTTTTTTTTTCAACTATAACAAATCATGTCTAGCTCAATTGGTTTTCCCAAGGGTGGTAACATCTTGGGGAGGGGGGGTGTGGATGGCATTTTAGTCTACCCAGGTTTGAATCCAAAAAGAGTCGATTTGAAGGCACAAGGAGTACCTAGTTATTGGGCTAGTCCAGTCATAGACTGAGTTGCCCCCAGCCCAGTTAAAGACTGTGGTTGGGCTCTAGATCCAACGTAAGTTGGGCCGAGACAGTGACGGATTAATGGACTTCCCTTAAATGTCCAATACTGCCGGGGAGGCGTGCGTATGTGTGCTCGTGGTAGTCGTTCATTGGTATTTTTTTTTGAATCACTATTGACAACTATGCTATAAGCTAGTTTTTTTTAAGGGTTAAGTACATGGTAGTGTATCGAACTTGTCACGTTTTATCATTGTATGTACTTAACTTTAAAACTTACCGATTAATGTACCAAACTTGCTAAAATTGTCATTTAATGGATTTCATGACAAGTTGGATACACTTTCGTGACAAGTTAGATACATTAAATGGTAGGTTTTTGATAATGTTGGATACATACAATGACAATTTTAATAGGTTCGGTACATTAATCGGTAATTTTTAAAGTTGAGTACATACAATGATAAAACGTGACAAGTTCGATACAGTCCCATGTACTTAATCCTTTTTTTAATTGCCAATTGGCTTGTGGCCCAACGGCATTTAAAGGGGTGTTAAGGTGTCCTTTCTCTTATGGATGTGGGTTCGAGTCATGAACAGCGGTGTAGATTTAAGACTAAGATTAGTTAGATGTGTGTATTCTGCCGTTTTCAAATAAAAATTATTTTTTTAATTTATATCGGGTGGGGTCCCATTCTCAAAAGAAACGTTATCCAAAAACTTATCTAAGACAGATTCCACCATGCCAGAGAAATGTCTCTGCTTCACTTGTCATTTGCTCCGGTGGCCGGAAACACCACACGCCGCCACCGGATTTCCTCCTCCTCTTCCTCCTCCGGCGACCGCCAGGCTCTTTTTAGCCGCATCGCTCCTGTTTACGATAACGTACGCCATAATTCTTCTTTCTTATTTTTTTTTTATTATTAATCCCAATTTTGTCAAAAATTTAATTTCCTAACGTTAATATCCAACTTTATTCAACAGCTGAATGATGTATTCAGCTTAGGGCAACATCGGATATGGAAACGAATGGCGGTTAGTTGGAGCGGGTAAACCATTAAGCCCACCCAAACTCTTTTCAAATTCATGATTTCTAATTCTCCCCCAAAGTTATGTGTATAATGTGTTGTGGAATTAGGAGTAATAATAATAATAATAGAGGTGGGTTCATACGAGAATGATGTGAATTTAAGAAAACGTGAGGACGATGATTCTCAGCCACGCATTTTCGGTTACGCGATCACGAGGGTGACCCGGTCAAAACTGCCTTTATTGACTGACCGGATGAGTGGTTGAGAATCGTCCTCGCGTTTTGTTAAAAAGTTATCGTTCTCGCATGAACCTTTCTCAATAATAATATGTGTGTGTGTGTTGTGTTCTAGAATCTGAATGCAAGTATCAAAGGGTGTTAGCTGAGTGGATAGGTAACATCCCTGGGTGTGTGGAGGTGTAAGTCACACTACCAGGGTTTGATTTCCACGGGTGACACTTATGAGATAACCAGACTTTGGATCTGGTCCTTTGGGGCCGGTATGGGAGGATCGAGTCTATGGGGTCCACTTCCCTAGTGGTCGGGTTCAACCATAGGTTGGGTTCGGGTCACAGCTACTTAGTGGGATTTCCCAATTGGAGGCTCGATACTGCTGGAGCGTGTGTGTTATCTTTTTTTTGGAAGGGTGTCCGGGCCAAAGCCCGACTAATCCCCGGCAATTTCGGGGGCTAAACATGGCCCCACTTAAATGTCCCCAGGCATGTGCACGGGAAGGCTGGAACTCGGTTAGGGCGCTATGAACCCCCCGAGCGCTAACCAATCCGCCTCAACACTGGGGTGTGTGTGTTATCTTGCCGTTCAAAAAAATAAAATCTGAATGCAAGTATTTGATGTGTGTGTGTGTGTTTGAATATTAGGGCAAAAGAAGGGAGCAATGTGTTGGATTTGTGTTGTGGAAGTGGAGATTTGGCATTTCTCTTGTGTGAGAAGGTTGGAATCCATGGCCAGGTTGGTTGTTGTTATTCACATTTTCCCCCTTTCTGCATTCACTTATTATGCCACACAAACAAGCCCAATATCATCAAATGGATTGCACAATTTTCAGGTTACTGGCCTTGATTTCTCAAGAGAGCAACTAATGGTGGCTTCATCTCGGCAGAAATCACGCTCGAAAGCCTGCTACCGTAACCTTAAGTGAGAGTACATATTGTGTTGGAAACCGAGAACTTGTATGTTTCTTTGGCTTATTGTTGATTTTTGTTTATAGGTGGGTGGAAGGCGATGCGGTTGATTTGCCATTTCCCGACTGCCATTTTGATGCAATTACGATGGGTTATGGGCTACGGAATGTGATTGACAAATATAAAGCAATGAAGGAGGTGCATCGAGTTCTAAAACCAGGGTCTAAAGCATCAATCCTTGACTTCAACAAAAGCACCGATGAATTTAGGACATCTTTTCAGGTTTGTTTTTCATAACAGATATCGGTTGGTTTGCATGAATGGTTATAAAAACATGATTAGTGTCCATTTTGCTTGCGGTAATGCAATGACTTAATGCAACTTATTTTGGTAATGATTCAGCTAGTCAATTTGCTTGCGGTAATGCGACATTTATACGTCTTAAGGATTTTTGTGCAGGGGTTGATGATAGATAACATAATTGTACCTGTAGCAGCTAGTTATGGTCTTTCTGAAGAGTATCAATATCTTAAGAGGTCAATTCAAGAATTTTTAACAGGTTGGATCTTATTGTAACATCTCCTTATATTCTATAGAAAGGATAAAATATTTGCTTCAATTCATATGTATTATTTCCCCTTGTGGGCCCTATCATTGTTTTTTCTTATACCTGAAATCACAACTACAAAATGGAACGTAATTTGATGGCATTTGCCCACGCGTTTGGTTGGTAGGAATTCAATTCCTTCACTTAAGTCAAGGAATGATGGATTCCTTAAATTGTGGAATTCAATGGAATTCAAAGGATTCCATCCGGTTCATTCCGCGACCCAAACATCACTAAGGAATTTGGTCAAAGGAATCTGTCATTCCAATTCCATCAAATTCCTTTGAATTCCGCAAACCAAACAACCCTCTTGGGAGATTTACCACCAGAATGTGGGTGAAGCCTACAGTCACGGCTTGTCATGGGATTAGTCTCGGATCACCCATTTCCTACTTTTTTTTTTCTTCCACGTATTGGCTTCTTTTTCATGACGTATAAATGGGATCCACAAAATGAAAATTTTTAACCGGTGAATATTTTAGTCCTCGTGTATGCTCACTTGTGAATGTTTCTTCACCGAATAGGAGAGGAGTTGGAGCATCTTGCTTTAGAAGCAGGGTTTTCAAGTGCTAAACATTTCGAAGTTGGTGGAGGATTGATGGGCAACTTGGTTGCTACACGATAAAAGTATCATACGAGGAGATGTAAACATCGCCAACAATGGTTTTCGTAACAAAAGGTTCAAAACCTTACTTGCTTCTAAAACTCCAATTGCTTCATTCATGGACATTGTGTTTTCATAAGCTTGTTATATGTATGTTTCTTAGCTACAATAATTTTGTATCCTTCTCTTTCATTATTCAATAATACACAATATAGCCAAACTAAACTAGCCCAACATGAGTCTTTGGTAAAATGACCTTTGTCAAGTTTTTTCAATGGTATATTTAGGTGTATAACTTTGATTTAAGATTTTAGGTTAAATTCACGACCTTCTGATAGGTTTGAGAAATTCACTACTTACAAAGAATGCGTAGAACCGTTGTGCCTTGGATTTGAAACACTTGTGTTTTAGGAGATCCATTTAGCTAAAATGAAACCCACAAATATATTTACGTGAGATTTTAATTAAATCCATGACCTTCTCATCATGAGTGTGAAGCCATTTTTTCTTGAACTAAAATCATCAAAGGTCATATATCTAAAAATATCCCTATTTCTATACACAACAATATAATTCACAAAAAAATAAGATATACATTCTACCTAACAAGATACATAAATTCCTTCGGAGAATGTTGGTGAGAAAAATGTTACGTGATGAAGTTGTTACCTTGGGTAGAAATGACTGTGGGAAATTGTAGCAAGCGAAGAAGACGAATCTTCGCGGTTATGGTGCTTAAGCAAGTTTTGAGTGATCTCGTTGAGTTCCATGGTTTTATCGTCGATAAAAGGGGGATTAGAAGGGGGAGGTAAGGGTTCGTCATCCTTTGCTAGCATTTTTAGTACCATTGACATTGGTGGTCTTAAAGATGGAGCTTCTTGAGTGCAAAGAAGGCCTACATGTACCGCTTTTAAGGCTTCTTTCCGGAAATTGCTGGTGGATAATTATGCATCATTAGGTTTGGATCGAAGATTTCCTCCACTGTACCTTGCTGGAAATGCTTCCATGCCTGTTTTCAGCCAAATAAGACAGTAGAAAGAGTTAAAATTTTGGATTAATTCAAATTTGTTTGATTACTCCCTTAAGAGGGGGTTCAGTGGAAAATCTCAAAAAAAGGGAAAACCGAGGAACACCCACGTATCCCTCCATCTGAACTGTTGCACTTGTGCATATCAGTAAATTAAGTTATTTTTTGGGTTTTATGCACTTGTGCATATTACAAATTACATCTATGATCATTAGAGCTGGTTTCCAGTAAGAATAGTAGTTATCGTGAGATAGAAAAATTCATTACTCCTTATATTACTAAGGGTAAAATTGTCATTTAGTTAATTAGAAAGGTCTAATAACTACACCTCTCTAAATTTTTGTGCCATTTTCATAGTGGGCATTTATTTTGGAATGGAGGGAGTTTAAGATGAAGTTTGTATACTTACGGTAGCCACTAAGCTTTCGGTATATTCGGTGGTTTTGCTTCTGTTGTTTTCAATTCCAGTGACCACCTCCAGTACTAACACACCAAAGCTGTAGACATCCGCCTTCTCGGTTAACTGGCCATGGGCTAAGTACTCTGGGGCCATATATCCTCTGGTGAAATTGAAATAAAAGAAGACAAAATTAGCAGATCATTTAGAAGGGGTTGGTTCTAATAAGAAAGTTAAAAAGCATGAGAAGGTAATAAAAGAAGGTTAAGGGAAATTTCATATGTGAATCATTGAAAAAATACGAACAAAATCTATTTGAAAATGTATATGTGAATAGACGTTACAGAGTTTTCAACTATTCATGTAGGTTCACAGAATCGGCATTGATACCATTTGTAACACCCCAAAGCCCAAAGCAACATGTTGACCAATAACCTCAAATCCAACTTAAAACCATGGTGAAAATTTGAGGCTTATTAGGAGCTCATAAATCCATTTTTTTTATCCATGTGGGACGAGTTGTTACAGGTAGGTCGAAAAGGTGACCAGAGTATGGTACTTACAGAGTTCCTGCAATAGCGGTGCTAATGTGACTCTTATCATCTTGAAAAGACCTAGCCAACCCGAAGTCCGCTATCTTAGCACGAAGCCTCAAGTCTAATAAGATATTAGCCGCTTTATATCCCTGTGAATAATCCGGCTTTTGGTATTCTCATGAAGGTAGACCAGGCCTTCTGCCGTACCAATGATGATCTCAAATCTCTTCTCCCAGTTTAGGTCCTTGCCTTTTGTTGCATCTGTAGATGTTTACATATTCATATATTTATATATAATATCAAGCTTTTAGCTTCATGATTTCAGAATCATCGGAAACTTTTTAGCTTACCAAAAATGAAGATGTCGAGACTCATGTTGGGTAGATATTCGTATACGAGAATGCTTTCGGGTCCTGAACAGCTGCATCCAGCAGCCTCACAGGTTTTTGTGTTCAACGCTACTAATAATGTTAACTTCATTATAGAAATCTGCTGCTCTGAATTTGTTGTTGAAGTAGAGTCTCTTCACGGCTATTTCTCGTCCATCCGAAAGAACCCCCTGAGAGAAATGTCATCGTGGAAATTAGAAAAAACTTATACCTTAAAGAGTTTATCTGAATTGGATGTGGTTGTACTGGTACGAGGAACAGGACATGACAAGACAAAACAAAAGACTGAGTAGGACAAATGACATTCTTTTTCGTGCCGACCAAATAGGTGGAACAAAAGATCACGGAGTTGATACATGATAGGTAAATTACTAAACTACCCATGTCAAATTAAACACTAAAATTTTGTTAACTTTTCACTCGTTCTGTCAAGTCTTGTCTAGTCCTGTTTGCATACCAAAGCACTTCTAATAGTTATACCTTGTAGACGGTCCCGAATCCTCCTTGTCCTAGCTTATTGGACTCATCCCAATTATTTGTTGCTTTTTCAAGAGTCGAGTATTTGAAGTTCAAGCTACTATCGATAAGTATCTTTGCTAGTTTCTCGGGATCATAAGAACCTGAAACATTAAGCAATCATTAGCTTCTTGCAACATATGTACGGATTACGTAGAAAGTTTACATGCTTCAAGCATGCACAAGGCCAAAACTATTTCGGGCTCGGGCCTCCTAAGCCCGTTTTCAATGAGCAGAAAAAAGGCCCGGGCCGCGCTGGGCCTCGGTTTTGGTGGATATCCATAACCGGGCCGGGTTCATTTGACCACCTCTAATTCTCTAGTTTAAATGGTGTAGAATGGTTTATACCTTTTCTCCTCTGCTGTATATATCTTCGATTCCTGATGTATAAAACAATCATGGAAGCAACCGTGAAAACCAGCAGAGAACTCACAACGGATACGACAATAATTATGATCTTTCCTGCAAAAGCCATATATACACACATAAGGGCGCATTATTTACTATAGCATGAACATTCAGTCTGAATAATCCTGTATTATACACATAGGACTGAATAATATAGCATTCAGTCTAAATGCTATATTATTCACCATGAATAAAGCATGAACATTCAATCTGAATAATCCTGTATTATTCAGACCGAATGTGACACATGACGCATTCTCGGCTGTCCTCATGCTATTATATAGATGATTTCATTAGAAAAATCTCTATATTTTGATTCAATTCTGTTCTTGTTTACCTCTATTGCTGCTGCTGTTTGTGGCCGGTAGAGGATTAAGAAAATTGGTGTCGGAATACCTCACGAAGCATCCCGTATTCAACGCCCGGCCCTCGGACCACGGCAAGCATCTCGATATCGATGCCGATGCGTTCTCCAAGCACGCCCTACACGAGCTCGGACTTAAAGTCTTCCAACATTCGGCCAACACATACACCGACTTACTCTCCGCCGGCACTAACACCTCCTCCCTAGCGAAATAATCCCCGTTTCTTAATGCATTCGATATTGCATTCGACACCGCCCGCCGTGTCGAATCCCCAAACAATCCACTGTTTCTCGTCGTATTCCCGCAAACGGCCGTGTCGTTGGGGCCTGTGTACTCCTCGAAGAAGCTGTAGTTCTGGAGCCGCATAAAGCAGCCATCGAGGTAGATCCTCCCCCCGACTCTCGGAAAGCAGCCGGGGAGCACGGTTCGGGCCTCCGCGTAGCACAAGATGCAGTCTTCGGACGAGAGATCGCTGTAGCATTCGGCGATCGCGTGGTTGTTGTCGACCCCGGCGCCCACGGTGGCGGTTGCGTTGTGCGAGGTTCGCATCGCGGTGCTGATGATTTCCATCGTTCGGATGAAGTTTTGGACGAAAACCGATTGGTTGTACTCCAAGGTGGAGTCGCAATACGTGCTTATGATCTGGGCTCTGGCATCGCCCTCGGATCTCGATACGAGTAGCGCGGTTATGATCGCGGCGATGAGGATTAAATTTGCATGTGTTGATTTCTCCATCTTGTAGTAAATCAAATCTGTACACTGAAAAAGTTGAGAATTTGAAGTCACCTAATGGGTTGCTTTCATGTTTATACATAGGAAATTAATGCAATACTAAGCACCATAAGTCCATAACCAGTTAACAATTGGGTTGTGTAAAGAATCAGGGACGTAGTGGAAATCTCATATATTTTGGGTTTAAGGCTATGTTTGGCAAGCGTAGCTTATAAGCTAGCTGGTAGCTGATAAGCTAGGGATAGCTGATAAGCTAGCTGTTGATTGATAAGCTTGCTAGTAGCTGATAAGCTAGCTGTTGAACAAATTATGTTTGGCAAAAACTAGCTTATGAGTATGTAAAATGACCAAAAAGGGTATATTTGAATTTAATAATTAATATTAATAAGGGTATAATTGGAAAAAGCTACAATAAGCTCCTCATAAGCTACTCAAAGTAGCGTTTTAAAAAGCTAGCTTATCAGCTAGCTTCCTGGTACATGTTTGGATGGACTAGCTTATAAGCTAGCTTATGCTTGCCAAACAAAGCCTAAATCCAGTCATTGCCAAAACCCCTAAGCCAGCTTCAAGCTACTTGTGGCCGTCTAAGGGTTTAACCGGTGTGGGTAAATTGACCCGCATGCCCATGATTAGTAAAAAAAAGTACGATGCTTACTATTATTCACCACATTCAAAAATACGAATATATACCACTTCTCACGATTCTCACAAAAATCTTTATTCTCATGTGAATCAAAATCTATTATAATTGGATCAATCTTCTATAGAAAACTAGTCTTTTTTAATGATCTTTTAAAATCTAAGAAATACAGGGAGGGAGGTAAGGGCTGTTTACCAAAATGCTTACCCGATAAACGCTTATCGGTAAAAGTTGACACACTACCTTGCATTACGAGGTAAGGTTATAGTCACCACAATGGTATGGTATACAATAATTTACCCCCTAAGTGCTTACCTAGGTAAGGGTTGTCGCCCTCACTTACCAGGCAAGACTCTTACCAGGTAAGATTCTCAGCTCTTGCACCGTTAGGGTATATGCCCCGGTAAGAACTTACCGGCTAAATATTTAGGGGTCATTTATCAAACGCTTACCGGGTTAGCGCTTACCTGCAAGGATATTACCCTAACTTACCTTAACGTATAACATTCTCGGCCATTAAAACTGATGTTAGGTAAGCGTCTTCAGTCTGGTAAGTGTTTACCAGGTAAGAGTCATTTCCATCGCTTACTAGGTAAGGCTCTCGATCCTTGTCATGGCTCTTATTGGTAAGTGATACCATTAAGCACTTATCCCGTAAGTGATAAGTGTTTAGTAAATAAGATTAACCCAGACGAAGGGTTTAAATGTGCGAAATTGTTTGCAATTTCAAGAGATGGGAAAAGAAGAAATTATAAAAAGTGAGAGGCCTAACTTCTTTCTATAACCAAACATCGTGATACAAATCCAATTAGAAAACAAGTACGAAATCTATAAAGTTCAATGAAAAAGAGGCATTTAAAGGCCTTCCTAAATAGAATCTTTAATGTCGGTTGGCTTTTATAAAGAATTTAATGTTTAAAAAAAGAAAACTTCAATGAAACTAACTAATTTCCTAACTGCCCTACCTAAGAAAATGCTGGAGAGACGTTTTATTTTTCTGGAAGGGTGTTCGGGTCAAAGCTCGACAAATCCCGGTAATTTTGGGGGCTAAACATGACCCCACTTAAATGTTTTCAGATATGCGCACGAAAAAGGCTGGAACTCGATTAGGGCGCTATAAACCTCCCTTGCGATAACCAATCCGCCACAGCACAGTTGACTAGAGACGTTTTATTGGTGTTTGTTTGAGATTTAATGGGTTAAATGAATTAAAAATGAAACCAGATAAAATTAATATTTTTTTTTTATTATGGTTGAATGGTTCAAAGAGTTGAAATATATGCAATATTATTTTTTGTATAATAAAAGGGTAAAACGTGGTTCATGTATCTTCTATTTATGAGAGCATATATGAGTAAAAAAGATAATTTGAAAATTAAACTAAGGCTTTGTTTGGCGAGCATAAGCTAGCTTATAAGCTAGTCCATTCAAACATGTACCAGGAAGCTAGCTTATCAGCTAGCTTATAAGCTAGCTTTTTGAAACGCTACTTTGAGTAGCTTATGAGGAGCTTATTGTAGCTTTTTCCAATTATACCCTTATTAATATTAATTATTAAATTCAAATATACCCTTTTTGGTCATTTTACATACTCATAAGCTAGTTTTTGTCAAACATAATTTGTTCAATAGCTAGCTTATCAGCTACTAGCAAGCTTATCAATCAACAGCTAGCTTATCAGCTATCCGCTAGTTTATCAGCTACCAGCTAGCTTATAAGCTACGCTTGCCAAACATAGCCAAAAACTATGAAAGAAGACCAAATGGACAATTATGGCAATCTGATCACCTAAAAATCGACTTTTAACAGAAATTGATTTTCTCTTTCATCTCGATATTCACGTTTACCTTCAAATTTTAGAATGTTCATTTTTCTTTAATACATCTATTAAAAATTCAAAACTTTCTAATCAAGTAATAAATAGAAATAAAAGAATTTGAAATTCGAAAAATAACTTAATTAATATATGTTTAGTTATTTGAAATACTCGTATATGGGGCCAGGTTTAAATGTTAACTTAAATTTGATTATGAACGTAGGATAGTCGAGAGCATACCATGTATCTTATTCGATTCATATTCATACCGACTATCATGTATTATTTAAGGCGAACAATATAGTATTCAGACTGAATAATACTAAATGTTGTATTTATTCAGTCTGAATATTGTATTATCCATCTTGAATAATGCAAAACATTCGGTCTAAATAATCGTATATAATTTAGACTGAATATGTCACGTGATGCGATCTCAATAATCCTCATGTTCGTAATGAAAATGAGTTTTCATTTAAGTTTTCCTCCCTATACCGTGATGACTACAAAAACAATTATTCTAAGATACTATTTTATATAAACTTTTTTACTTAAAAGCTAAAATTTTATATATCAATGTTTCTTTAATGGCAAATTATAAGTTATAACACACCCGACTAACCCATTTATAAAATCTACTTCTAAATATATACCACTGTTTATGATGGGACTCGTACGCAAAAACACAAAGAAAGAGAAACACTTTATAAACACTTTAAATATCGTTGGGTTAGGCCATCTCCAATCGTACTCCAAATCTCCAATTTTACAGATTTTGGTCATTCCAACAGGCCGGTAAACCAAAAGTGATTTTGCCATCCATTGATTTCACACTGCAAATATGGTGTGAGAATTTCACACATCAAACCTATGGCCACACCACTAAACTATTAAAAAAACTAATATAATCATCTAATTTATATATACTTCATTTTTCAATTAACTATTAATTTTTAAAAGATGTTCTTTAATATTAAATTTTAAGTATAATAATCTGCTTGAATTATCCATTCTTTATATAAAATATACTAGTTGAAAATTTTATTCCTTTTATTTTAGGAAATTTCGTTAATTAATAAATTATTAATGTAAATTTAACTATAACATTATTATTATGATGTTTATATACAAATTGTAATTATTATACCTAAATATATGTAAAATATGTTATTTTAATATATTTCAAGAATTTTGGTGTTTCTTTTGGAGTATGATTGGAGTTGGGAATATTTTTGGTGTAAGAAAACCCATCATTTTTAGTGTTATTGATGTTTTTTTTAGTGTTACCGTTGGAGTTGGTTTTATAAACACTATGACATCGATAATTTAGAGGTATATCTTCCCAAAAATAGACAAACGCACATATGGTATGTTTGGCAAGCGTAGCTTATAAGCTAGCTGGTAGCTGGTAAGCTAGCAGATAGCTGATAAGCTAGCTGTTGATTGATAAGCTTGCTAGTAGCTGATAAGCTTGCTAGTAGCTGATAAGCTAGCTGTTGAACAAATTATGTTTGGCAAAAACTAGCTTATGAGTATGTAAAATGGCCAAAAAAGGTATATTTGAGTTTAATAATTAATATTTATAAGGGTATAATTGGAAAAAGCTACAATAAGTTCCTCATAAGCTACTCAAAGTAGCGTTTCAAAAAGCTAGCTTATAAGCTAGCTTCCTTGTACATGTTTGGATGGACTAGCTTATAAGCTAGCTTATCAGCTAGCTTATGCTTGCCAAACAAAGCCATAGTCTCATTATTTTCTTATTCTTGTTTTTTTCTTTTCCTTTTTCTAATGTGGGCCTGGTTATATAAATATTACACGTTACATTTTAAGTTTTTTCAACCACCTCTGCGGTGCCCATTTTCAAAAGGTTCCGGGCCCATCTAGCCTACAAAATTCTATCCTATGAAAGATAAGAAACGAAATAAAATTAAAAAACGTTAAAAGACTAAATATCAAATTAAATGCAATAATGCCATTGCCATTAAACAACATTTATAACATTATATTAGATTGTTCTTTCTTAGATAATCTAAGGCTATGTTTGGCAAGCGTAGCTTATAAGCTAGCTGGTAGCTGATAAGCTAGCTGTTGATTGATAAGTTTGCTAGTAGCTGATAAGCTAGCTGTTGAACAAATTATGTTTGGCAAAAACTAGCTTATAAGTATGTAAAATGACCAAAAAGGGTATATTTAAATTTAATAATTAATATTAATAAGGGTATAATTGGAAAAGGCTACAATAAGCTCCTCATAAGCTACTCAAAGTAGCGTTTCAAAAAGCTAGCTTCCTGGTACATGTTTGGATGGACTAGCTTATAAGCTAGCTTATCAGCTAACTTATAAGCTAGCTTATGCTTGCCAAACACAACCTAAATACTAGTTATTTTTAACTATTTAATTGGACTTATCCTGTCATTTTTGATTAAAAAAATGGTTCACGTTTACAAACTTTTCTCCTTCCATAGTAGTATGTATACTTTTAGTAAGGCATCGATTCGTAAAACTACAGTAGCTTATAAATCACCTTATAAATCAGGTACATATTTGGATGAACCATAAGTTATCTTTTTGAAAAACTATTTTCACTAACAATTTGGTGATTTATGGGACTTATTATTTTTTTATATTCCAAATATATTCTTGCTACTTTTTACGCTTCTAATTTTTAAAAATGTCTTTTTTTGTTATTTTACAGTCATAACCTATCTTATCAGCTAGTATTTATCAAACACAACTTATCCATCAACTAACTTATCGTCCAGTTTACCAAACACAACCTAAGTATTTAAGAATTTACAATGACAAGTATAACTCTGCGTTAATTTCTCATTATAGCAAGTAATCCTACATCCCTACCAAAAACCTCCTTTTCTCAAGATTTAAACCATAAAATAACCATAATTAAAATAATAATTAAATTGATTCTCTCTATGTATAAACAATTTTAACGAATCAATGGCATATAGTTGACTAGTTCATCATGATAACAAAATCAAAACGGTAACATCTAACTAAAAAACTCGATGATAGTAACAAAAGTAGAATAACTTCAGATTAAAATTCATATCTTAAGATATGATAAAATGCAATAAACTTAACAATAAGTCTGTTTTAACCAAGGTTCCAAATAGCGTGAGGCGTGGCGTGGCGGCAACGCCAAGCCTCGAGCCTTGAAAGCCATGGCGAGGTTATGGCGTTCTTCAAGGCGTGACTTATGGCGGCAGATCTCTATATCATACATAATATTATATGCATAAACATATGTTTTCTTACTATTACCCATTGAAAAAATATAATAAACAGTTTAAAGTAAGTTATACATAAAAAACTAACAATTACGACATTAAAAATATAAGTTAAATGAAATTATTGTGTTACAAAAACCGCGCAGTACGCCATGGCGTGCCTCAGGCGTAACGTGGCGTGAGACACAAGCCTTAAGCCACGGCGCGCCATGGCGGCTGTTGCGGCGAGCTTTTTCGAACATTGGTTTTAACCTTATCATAATCAATTCATCATCTTGATGAACTTAATGATCAATTTGCGGAGAAATATAAGATATTTCAAGGCATTTGATGAACTTAATGATCAATTTTGATTCGATAAACCGTAGAGTTTCTTAGTTCTAATAATCTAATCTAATCAAACTAACAAATCGTTTCCATAATAATCAAGCTTTAATTAAATCTCGTAACTAATAATCAAATTCGTAATCGCTCGTGCAAATGACTTTATGAACAACATAAAAATCATGTCTAGCTCAGTTGGTCTTTCCTAAGGGCGGTAACATCGTGGGAGGGGCTGTGGATGGTATTCCAATCTATTCTGGTTCAAATCCAGTCAATTTGAGGACATGAGGATCTAGTCATAGACTGGGCTTCCCCCAGCCCGGTCAAAGACTATGGTTGAACTCTAACTCCAGCGTCAGCTAGGTTGGGACAGCGGCGGATTAGTGGGCTGCCCGTGGATGCCGATACCGCCAGGTAGGCGTGCGTGCGTGTGTTCGTGGTAGTCGTTCGTTGGTTCGATGCTGCTATTCCTTAAAAAAAACGACTTCACGAACAACATAGAATCGAGATTCATCGATCAAAACACGAAAACGCGATCATTATCAACATGAAAATAGCTCTAATCTCGCTAGAAAGAAGAAGAATTTAGTTTTAGATCGAAGAACATACCTTTTGAGTTAATCTAACTGCATTTGAACGACGAAATCCAGCTCCGAAAAGGCGGATTTGGATTGAAATTTCGTTCGATCGTCTTCAATTCGTTCTTCGTCTGAATTGAGATATAGGAGGTTGGAGAGTAGGTGACGTCTTTTGTAGATATAGAATCTGTATGTATATATTATATATATATATATCTCTATCTGTCTGTCTGTATAACTATATATTCAAACTCACCTGTATATGATGGCGGCGAATGGAGAAAGTCTATGGACTCTCTGTACGGTCAATAATTTGTGCTTTCTAGAATTTTCTAAATTCTTTCAAGAATATATTATATTTCTATACCCGTGTGGTTTGTTAAAAGTTTCTATTTTAGTCCCTATAATTTTTATATTATGAACTTTCGTCTATATAGTATATTAGTTTATTATTATTTTTATACTTTTTATTGAAATTTGGTTTATTTTTTTATCCTTGTGATTTATAATTGGTTTATATTTTAAAATCTATTTCTTTTTGGGGGTCCCTCATGTTTTACTTGTAGTAATTAGCATCAAGCCATTAATGGAAAAAATAGAAATATGTTGTAAACTATAAGTAAGAAAACTATCTTTTTAAAACTATAGAGATGAGTGTCTTTATAAATACGAATGAATATAAACATTTATGGCTCTTAAGAACATAGCTTTTCCAAAATATAGAAAATAATTGATCTTGAGCCCTTATTTTGCTCCATCAACTTATTTGTCTAAAACAATTCAGGACTAATCTCTTGTCCTGTCTAATTATGTTTTGTTTTAAGCATATAGTGTTTATATACGACAAATGCAATAAATAAACTCAGACACCCTCCTCGTTTTTTGTGAGGTTTGACTCCCTAACCTCCCAAAAAGCCTAAGACTCCAATTATATTTGAGTGTCAAATGCTATCACAGGGAACTTGCTTTCAAGGAGAGCAATGTAAATAGCATTTTTTTTTCCGGGTACACTTAGAGCCCGAGGCCACCTGCAGAGGGGGTACTCGAATTGAACTCACAACTTATCTTGTATCAGAACAAAGTTGTCTTAGGGGCCGTTTACTTGCTCTAACCGAGTAAGTGCTGGCTCGGGTAAGAGTGCTGACCCGGATAAGTGCTGACTTGAACAAGTGTTGTTTGGGTTAGAGTGTTTACCAAGTATTTTTGGAAGTGCTTACCGACCAAAAAATTACCATTTTAACCTTTTTACAATTATATATTATAAAATATGATTATTTTTATTATTTATCGGTTAATGAAAGAAAAAAAATTCACACCTAAAACAATTACTTGTTAATATTATATTCCATTTTATTTGTTTAATTACCGAATTAGATGATAAAATACAATTTCCATAAAAACTGATTCATTATCTTTTATTCAAAAATAATTAAATACTATTTTCTTTCACTATTTTCAACGCAGATATATACGTATATATAATATCTATTATATAAAACTCAACCAAAAATTACCCAGTAAACAAATCTCATCCATCCTTATCCATCCATATGCACCATCACATTTCCCAAAAACCCATCAAAATTTCTACTTCTTTCATCTAGGTTTACAAAAATGTTCTACATTCTTCTCATCTTCATCTATTTTCACAATACATTCTCCAAAATCCCATCAAAATTTCTGCTCTTTTTCATCTTCATTCTTGATTCTCCAGTAGTGGTGATCGGTTTTTGAAGAATTTGTTCGACTTTCTACACCACATAACAAGAAAGGAGGCTTTACCATAATCAGCTACTCTTCTCTATTACCTCTTACCATTTGTATCTTCACTCATCCTCAAAATCCATTTCTTTTTTCATCTTTCCCCCCAAAATGAGCACTTATCCACACCATCTCCTCTATTCTTCTCTGTGCCCATTAATCGCTCCTTTTTTTCTTTCTTTTAGGGTTTGTGGGTTTTAAATTATCTTAAAGAAAAGATTGGGGATTTAAATATTTTTTCCTAGGGCATTTTAATGGGTTTACTGTGCAAATTTTGGAAAGGGCAAGGTTTGGAAATGTGAAAACTGACTCGGGTAAGTAGCATTTTAGAACTGGCTGGATCAGATCTCGGTCAGTAGTTGGGTCAGTTTTCGGTCAGCAATTCTACCTTGGTAAACACACTGACTGCTGACCGAGTCAGTGTTGCTGACCGAGTTGGACTGGTCAGCACCAAGTAAACAGCCCCTTACTCTTTTACCAACTGAAAGAGACTCTTTCATGAATCATTGTTTCAATGTTGAGAAATCTTTTTATACAAATGATTTAATTCCAATTTCTCAAGTATTAGGTAGGAAAATGATAGAAAGTTAAGTAGGTGTAACTGCTTTATAATTTTCTTACTTATAGTCATTTACAGTAATATAAAATAATAGATTAAAGAAACTTTCACCCCTGTAATGGCATTCAAACACCACATAATGACATAATAATTGACATAAAAGACTAAAAAGAGTACACTGGCAAGCAAATAAGTTTTCAACTTAGTGGCCCATGCCCATATAACTAGCCTACAAACATTACTTATTTTAGAAGCTCCTTCATTTGACATTTTGATCCAAAGAACAAACTAAAGCCCATATAATACATAATAATACAAAAAAATGTCTCTTTATTACAAGTCCTCAAAAACATGGCCAGTACACTACCCCTTTCTACTAATTGAAAAAATCTAGAAAAAGAAAACTAGAAAAGTCTTAAAGGGTAGTTATGGGATACCAACAACTTAAACGTTTAAATACAATAAATAAAATCTTAAACGTGAAAAAAAAAACTACAAAAAATCTTAAACGTGAAAAAATCTAGAAAAATCTTAAACCTTTAAATACAATAAATAAAAACTTAGAAACTTCGAAAAATAACATGTAACAACTCATCCTATAAAAATACAACAGTACATTTGTGAGCTCCTTATAAAAGCTTAACATTGTGGGTTACCAACAACTTCCACCATGGTTTTAACTTGAACCGGTAGTTATGGGGTCCACCACTCCACCTACTACTTTGGGCCATTTGGCCCTCTGGGTCACCGAGATTTTATTCCGTTGATTTGATTTCATAATACGTTATTAACAAGTGTTACCTCGGGAAGAAATGGCTATGGGAAACGGTGGCAACTGAACCAGAATCGTCACCGCTTTGGTAATACCGAAACTTGTCCGTGAAGTCGTTGAGTTCCATGGTTTTTTCGTCGATAAACGGGGGATTAGAAGGGGAAGGTAAGGGTTCATCTTCCTTTGCCAACATTTTTAAGACCGTCGACATCGATGGTCTTAAAGATGGAGCTTCTTGAGTGCAAAGAAGTCCAACTTGTATCACTTTTATGGCTTCTTTATGGAAATTGGTATTGGGATAAATATGCATCATTAGATTTGGATCAAAGATTTCCTCCACTCTATCTTGCTGGAAATGGTTCCAAGCCTGTTTCATACAAAAATAGCACAAAATACAATTATTTTCATTTTTAAATTTACAAATGTTTTAATAGCACAATCAATATGATGATTTTAGGTAAGAAAATAATGATTGAGACTCTAATTAAGGGGTCGTTTACTCAAACATTTACCAGTAAGAGTCAGCATTCCAACTTACTTTACTTGGTAAGATTGTAGCCCATTAAAACAGTATCGTATGCAACAATTTATCCAGTAAACCCTTACTGGATAAGATTTTTCATAGTTATCATCCCTCTTACTGGATAAGATTCGGTAAGGTAAATGACTGAATAAAATTGTGTACTTACAATAGATACCAAGCTGTCGGTATATTCAACCATTTTGCTTCGATTGTTTTCCATTCCGGTGACCACCTCCAGTATTAACACACCAAAGCTATAGACATCTGCCTTTTCGGTTAACTGACCATGGGCTAAGTACTCCGGGGCCATATATCCACTGGTGAAATTGAAATAAGAACAAAAAATCAGCATATCATTTAGTCCTATTTGATCTAAAGAAAAACCAGAAAAGAAGATGCTAAAAGAAGTGTTTTTTACTATGTTGCATGATTATTTGAATAATAAAGCTTCAATTTTGGTCTATGATGTTCATCTGAAAATGGAAACTAAACTTCAATAAGTCAAGTTTTCATCTTCTAGATAAGAACTTTGTTTTGAAAATGGGATCTAACTACTAACGCCGTAAAACATGTCCCTTAGAACCACGGGTACAATGTCCGTTGTTCTTATTTTTGTAAAAAGAATCAAAATATAAGAAAATAAGAAGGAAAAAAACACGAAAAATATGGTTGGACATTTTTAACGGTGTTGGTGGTTAGGTCCCATTTTTAAAACATATCCGAAAGACAAAAACCTTGACTTATTGAGGTTTAGGTCTCATTTTCAATTACTTCACCAAATCTTGGAGACCAAAATTAAATTTTAGTATTACTTTAACTTGCAAAAGGATTTCACCATATGGTCTGTTTCTAGCTGATGTAGGAGTCGAAGACTTACAGTGTTCCAGCAATAGCGGTGCTGATGTGGCTCTTATCGTCTTGAAACGACCTAGCCAACCCGAAATCAGCTATTTTAGCACGAAGCCTCAAGTCTAACAAGATATTAGCCGCTTTAATATCCCTATGAATAATCCGGCTTTTGGTATTCTCATGAAGGTAAACCAGGCCTTCTGCTGTACCAATGATGATCTCAAATCTCTTCTCCCAGTTTAGGACCTTGCCTTTTGTTGCATCTGTACATATTTACAAATTCATATATAGTATCAACTATCAAATCGTTATAGATGCATGATCTCAGATATCGTTGGATGGATAGATGATTAAGGAACGAGTGATTGAAAAGTTTTAGAAATGTACCAAAAATGAAGCGGTCGAGGCTCATGTTGGGTAGATATTCATATACAAGAATACTTTCGGGTCCTGCACAGCTGCATCCTAACAGCCTCACCAGGTTTTTGTGTTCAACGCTGCTGATCATGTTAACTTCGTTATAGAAATCAGCTGCTCGAAATTTGTTGTTGAAGAAGAGCCTCTTCACAGCTATTTCTCTTCCATCTGAAAGAACCCCCTGAAGGAAATTTCATAAGTTAGACATTAGTTATACGAATGGGTCAACTGAAAAACCGAAAAAAGATCATCCGGGAAAGAATTCGGTTTATAGGTTTATGAAACGGGGAGACTATTTGTACCCCTACATGCTAAAATCCTCCTCACACACATCAACATCAATATCTACTTTTTACATTTATGATGTATGATGTGACTCGATGTTGACCTATATAAGGTGCAAATAGCATTGTCCGAAATAAAATGCATAGAAAATGGAAAACTGATATGACATGGGAGAGAGAAAACCAACACAACAATACATTACCCGCATATGATCTAAGACCGTATCCAATAGAACCAAATCTGACATCAAATACCAAATTTTAACATCGTATCACTCTGCAACGGTGACACCAATGCTTACACTAAATTTGGTGTAATGAATAATAACGACTCACGTTTGATGCAATGCTAAATTTTACACTAATCAGAGAAGATAAAAAAAGGAATATACTTATAATCTTTCATTTTGGTTAAAGATATTATTTTTTGTATTAAATTTTACGTTGTTTTTTATGGATTTGGTGTTACGCATTGGAAGATGTCCTAAGGTAGTACCTTGTAGACCGTCCCAAATCCTCCTTGTCCGAGCTTATTGCAGTCATCCCATTTTCCAGTGGCTTTCTCAAGAGTGGAGTATTTGAAGTTCAAGCTACTATCATTAAGCATCTTTCCCAGTTTCTTGGCATCATAATAACCTGAAATTCCACAGATAATTATATCTCTTGTTAATAAGATGTTGTTTACCACTGAGTTATACTATAATTTGTCGAGATTAGTCCGGACATACACGACACCCTTTCAAAAAAAGTTGTTGTTTTACTAAAAGATTATTAGAGCATCTCCAAAAGCTATGCTAAAATGAAAAAAGAAAAAAAGATTTTAGCAATTTTTTGATCCAAACAGCTATGCTATCTTGTATGCTAAAATAGAAAAGAGATGATAAAAATCTCTAAGTTTAGAGAAATCTCTAAAAGCTATTAGAAGAGAGAAAAACATTATTTTATTCATTTTTCTACCAATAGAGAACATTAAAGTTACATGTGTAGGAAGGAGAGAAAAACTAACATTTTTTTTTTCCACCAATAAAAGAAATGAAATAAAAAATCTTGGTTGCTAAAATAGCATAGTTGTTGGAGATGAATTAATGAATTTTTTTTAGAAATTCCAACTTTTCATACTCTATTTTAGAAAAAATATAGCATAACTCTTGGAGATGCTCTTAGATGTCATTTTTATCTTACCAGGTGAGCATGACAACTGACAAGGAGTCAAAGGACCATTGTGTAATTTAGGGAAAAGACTCTTTATCCAATAAGCGCGAATTAGGTAAAAAAACACTTACCAACAATCTAATCTTAATGACCAAGAATGTTATGCCGATTGCCGAGAAGTGCTTACCCGATAAGATTTTGGTAAAATTTATCATGTTCATGTATTATATTGGGGGCCTTCTAAGTTCTAAAACAAGATCCAAATGGTGTATAATAATGGCTTATATATATATATATATATACCTTTTCTCTTATTCAGTATATATCTCCGTTTCCAGATATATATGACAATCATCAAAGCAACTGCCAAAACGGTAACAGAACTAACAACGGAAACAACAATAGCTATTATCTTTCCTGCAAAACCCACAAACAAGAAAATCATTATATTTGAAATTATAGATAGTTTGAAACTAAAAAGTTTCATGTTATTATTAATTTTACAAATTAAAACAACAAAAATGTTTAATTTGATATAATGAGGTCATATTTGTTTATAATCTATTCTGGAATATATTTGAAAGAAATCTTGTGGATAACATCTTGGGCTGTATACAAGCACAAGTGAAATTGGGCCATAAATTTTTTAAAAAGGCCTGTTTAAAAAACTCATATTTAACATGCTAATAGACGGTCCAGAACTCCAAATCGAAATTTAGATTCGCTAGATGTTGAAATTGACCTCCTAGCCATTTCTTTCCCGTTTTTACAAAAATAGCCATCAATTCCGTGATTCCAAATTCGTGATCACGGATTTGGACCAACTTTGTAAGAAATTTTCAACACATGGGGTCACTCCGTGATATTGTGTAAAAATAGGTCAAAGGAGTCAAAATCATGGATTTGTAAATCCATGATATAGCAAAATCACGGATTCGTGAATCCATGATAGAGCAAAATAGCAAAATCACAGTCACAGATTCGTGACTCCTCGATATAGCAAAATCACGGATTTACCTCCTGATGTTGAAATTTTCTTACAAAATTGGTCCAAATCCGTGATCACGAATTTATTATCACGGAATTGATGGCTATTTTCGTAAAAACGGGAGAGAAATGGCTAGAAGGTCAATTTCAGCATGTATTTGGGCCATTTTGGCCAAATTCCCGATACCATGTGATAAGAGTTTACCCTCCATAAAGCCCCTCAGAGTTCGTTAGTTAAAGCGTCGACTTACTAAAATTAGAGATACACAAAAAGCCCTGTCTTCGGCCGAAAAAGATGTGGGCCCGATGAACACAAAGATTCCTCAAAAAGATCAGGCCGAATTTCGGGTCTCAAACCCGGACACCCGGGTCTGAGAAAGGCCCAAAAGGGCACATTTAAAGCCCAGTTTTTGCAACCCGGTGCAAAACCCGGAAAAGCCCGAGTTAAGCCCGTCAAAAAGTATCTATAGAAAAGAGGAATAACCTCTATAGTTTGATTCAATATAATGAGCATTACCTCTATGGTTTGGGCTGCTTGTGGTTGGCAGAGGATTGAGAAAATTGGTGTCCGAATACCTCATGTAACATCCCGTGTTCAACGCCCGGCCCTCGGACCACGGCAAGCATTTCGATATCGATGCAGACGCATTCTCCAAACACGCCCGACACGAGCCCGGACTCAAAGTCAACCAGCAATTCGCCAACACATAAACCGTCTTATTACTACCCGCCACCACCATCTCTTTCCTCGCAAAAAGGTCTCGGCTTCTCGGCGCCTCCGTTACCGCCTCGGCCACCGCCCGCCTAACCGATTCCCGATACCGTTCACCGTGCTTGGTCGCATTCCCGCAAACGTAAGTGTCGTTGGGCCCCGTATACTGATCGAAGAACGTGTAATTCTGGACGCGCATAAAACACCCGTCGAGATAAATCCGACCACCGTTGTTCGGAAAGCAACTCGGAAGAACCGTCCGGGCTTCGGCGTAGCATAAAATGCAGTCGTCTCTAGTGAGATCGCCGTAGCATTGAGCCATCCCGACGTTGCTATCGGGCCCGGTGCCCGTGACTGCGGTTCCGTTATGTGAAGTTCGCATTTGGGACGCGATCACTTGCATTGTTTGGACGAAATTCGGGATGAATAACGTTTGGTTGTTCTCTCGTTGGTTATCGCACGACATTTTGATGATTCGGGATCTCGCATCGGCCTCTGATCTCGATACGAGTAGTAGGATTACGATCGAAATGATGAGTATTGAAGCTGTATGTGTTGATCTCTCCATCTTCTGGTAAGTAGTAAGGCTGTTTCAAGAAGGGAAATTGGTAGGAAGTTTAAGTCTTTAAGAACATTCATTATGAATTAAGAAGTATGACCCATCTGAACATAAATGCGAAAAGAAAATATTGGTACGTTATTGGCCCAGATTCTGGAGTGTGTACTGTGTGTGTGTGTGTAAGTGTGTGAAAAGTGAAATCCATTCCCATTTGATGCAAAACTTGTAAGGGAATAGTGGAGTTTGATGGGGCTGGTAGATTTAATGTACTGGCTCTGGCGGATAAAAATCACATGTGCTAAATTTTCATGTACCATTCATGTCCATCAATCAGATAAATACACGTTATTATAGACAAAATGTAAAGTAAAATAAAATAAATCTGAAACGTATAAAAATATGAGTTGTCATCAATTTATTGGATGGATACGATTGACACAGACAAATTTGATACATATGATTTCTATCCGGCTCTGGCCGCTTGCCTGTTTGAAGAATGAGCTGGTAATTCATAGGTCCTAAGGTTCCCGATAAAGGGAACCTTAGGGAAGAACGTAAGAGACAAATTTGGCAGAATAACAGGCAATCGACTTCATCATCCCCGGTTATTCAAGAATAACAAGCCATTGGGGATTTTCCTGTTGTTTTTCAACTGGATTAGTCGAGGTGCCCGTAATGGCATAATCTAGTTGGATACCAATGGTAAAAGAAAAAAGGGAAAGGCAAAATGATATAGATTCAACAACTATTGGGTATAAAATAAAATAAAGTAAAACCATATGGTGTGAAATTTGGGAAATCATGAGCATTTTAATACCCGGAATTGGCTCATTTTGTTATGTAGTAGATGGGTTTATTTTCATTTTTTTGTAGGTAGCAAATAAAGTCAACAACAAACACCTTCCCTCATTGATTATAATGAGTATGGTTGTGTTCCTTAAAGAATTTTCACCTCATCATGAACTTTGTAAATAATAAACATGGGATATGTTGAATCATATCCATTTACTGAGGGACCGTTTACTAAACACTTATCTGGGTAAGGACTTACCAAGTCATGTTACCTTACCTAAAGCAATGACAATGAAAGATCTTACCTAAAGAGCGAAGGCAAGGATAAGAGTATTACCCGGTAAGTGAAGCATCGTCAAACTTTACCACGGTTAGCACTTACCGGTAAATTGTCGCATACGTTACCGTTTTTGTGAGCTAATATCTTACCCGGTAAGTAAGAAGTAATGTTGAATTTTGTTGGTAAACACTTACTCAGATAAGCGTTTGGTAAATGGGGTGTGGTGTACTACTTTTGGAAGAAAGTAGATGAAAATTTGATGAATAAAAGATAAAGACATTTAGCGCATGGATAAATATTGAAAAATTGGGACGACAAATCATCTGTATTTGAAAGTTTATGCATGATGACAATTAATCATGTGAAAAAAGGGGAGTTAAAGTTAAGAATGGTATTATTGATTACTTTTAAATTTATCTTAGTTATGAATTATGCCTTTATATATGATCAGACGTACCTTAACATTTTTTGAATTTAATATTATATTAAAACTATTACCCAATTTTTTGTTTATATTATCAATATATATATATATATATATATACGTTAATTTTAATTTGTAATAGCAATTATAAAATTGTTGTATTCGATTTATTGTTGACTAGATATATTGAAATATAGAAAAATAATAATAACAACAACAATATAAAAATAATTGATATATTTAATATTATATGGAAAATAATCAATGATCAATAACAATATATAATAACTAAGGGCATGATATGAAAAGGTGGAACAAAATTTCAAAGTTTGTTGAAATGTAGTTGTTGAAAACCAATTTATTAACCAGCTTATAGTGAATCAAATGAAATATTTTCAACAACCTTAAAATTTAAGCTAAACTATAATCGTCAAAAACATGAT
This sequence comes from Centaurea solstitialis, assembly GCA_030169165.1. Lineage (NCBI taxonomy): Eukaryota > Viridiplantae > Streptophyta > Magnoliopsida > Asterales > Asteraceae > Centaurea > Centaurea solstitialis. The sequence continues at coordinate 99,302,295 of CM058043.1, forward strand.
CAAAATCAATGATAAAAATATTAACTTGTTTTATTTTTAATTTATACGGTTGGATAAATTTTATATTATATTAATATGTTTATTCATATATTTATAATTATAATCAAATTAATCATATATGGTTAAGGATAAGAAGAATAATGCAAAAATAATTTAACAAAAAAAGAAGTCAAGTTTCAACCATTGTTGATAACTTATAGCATATCTCTAATTAAAAAGTCAATTAAGAAAATTTGAGTTGGGTTTACGTCTATTTAAACAAAGATAATATAGATAGAATATGCATCAATTCGTCTCTCCTTTTCTGTGAAATAAAGGACAAAGAGCGTATTGAATTTCGAGGGCTTTCTCCTTTTTTTCAGGATTCTTTATATAACCCGTTATCGTCTATGAGTTTAATACAAACGTTAGTTGTTTCTAATCATCGAAACTCAAATTGGATCATAAGGACAATAAACGGATGTTTAGACCACAAACTCTTAAAAAGAAGATAACTAAATGGAATTTGAATTCCATGGTAGCATTGTAAGTTTAAATAACTAATGAACTTGCTTGAAAAGCAACCTACCAAAAATCATATAAAATAGACCAAAAAACGTGAACTTCTCTTTCAGTCATTGCAATTTGCAAAGAATATTTTTGTTTTGTTTAAATTATAAAAAAACAATGCACAATAAGCAAATGCATGAACACAAAATACACTATAATGATTTTAAATACAAGATGCGTTTTCTTCTTCTTCAATTTTACCTTTAAAAAAAGAGTGACGCAAAATACAAACCGTTGACTCGATCGTTTGAAAAGAGCATGACATGTACTAAATAAATATAGAGTTATACATTACCCAATCTATAAATATTTTATCAATATAATTAATATTAGAATCTTTAAAATAGAATAATTATAACTTGTTGTAATTTTTTTACCAACTTTAATTTTTAATTATCTATTTTAAAAAATTAAAAATCTCTAACAACTATGTTATAATTCGTCTAAAATAAAGTATCTAAAAAATTTTATCTAACTTTAACAACTACTAAGTTTTAAAAATTTAAACATTATTTATATTATTAAAAAAATATATGAATCTATCATACTAATACTTATAAAAAAATTGCAATACATTATTTAACTTCTTTAGTGAAAACAATTAAAATAACATATTACCCTATTCAATATCAAGTTTCAAGATTTCTTTAGTTACAGAGATTTACTCTTTTCCTTTTGACCTTTTTCTATTTTAACATATGCTTTATTATAGCTAATGAAGCATAAAAAAAGGTGTCGTTATCTAGACCCCCTCTAGCCTTTGACCCAGCATACAGTACGTCTCATCTATGCACACATATAAATCTATCCATTCCCCTCATAGGGGAGTCCATTTCTAATTCCCTAAAAAAGGCCGTAGACTCAATTTAACATAGCCTGCAAAGGTGATTTTATAGAATATCTGATTAAGATGTCTTAAATATCTATTTCCGGTACAATAAAAGTGGGATACACTGATATAAAAATATCCAACGAAGATGATCTATTTATCTAAGTATCTATTTCTATTACAATAATTAACTTTATGATACAAAAATATCATCATTGATCTATGGCATGTGGAAGTATTATCCTTATGTGTTATCATATTTGATGTAAACTGAAATTGAATGCGTGGGACTACTAGATACAAATAAGTGATTCACGCTATGTATAAAGCTGTGGACAACATTTCAAAATCAGAATACATTAAACCCACACTCCAACTACCTTCTATGACTTTCAAAGGGTTATGTGTGGGCCATGTGTTGACATTTAGGCATCAATTATGTGAGCTGTGCAAAGGTCTAAATAAATAGAATATGCAAAGTAAACTCTCTAAAGCTACTAGTTGAATTTCGTTTTCACATTTAGAAAGAAACATATAGTCATATACAATATTATGTTCAATAATTATGTTATCATTCATTTTAAAAATGAAGTATTAAAACTTAGGTTTGTGTTTGGCATAAATGAGCTAGCCTATAAGCTAGGCTATGTTTGACAAGCGTAGCTTATAAGCTAATTGGTAGCTGACAAGCGTAGCTTATAAGCTAGTTGGTAGCTGATAAGCTAGCGGATAGCTGATAAGCTAGCTGTTGATTGATAAGCTTGCTAGTAGCTGATAAGCTAGCTGTTGAACAAATTATGTTTGGCAAAAACTAGCTTATGAGTATGTAAAATGACCAAAAAGGGTATATTTGAATTTAATAATTAATATTAATAAGGGTATAATTGGAAAAAGCTACAATAAGCTCCTCATAAGCTACTCAAAGTAGCGTTTCAAAAAGCTAGCTTATAAGCTAGCTTCCTGGTACATGTTTGGATGGACTAGCTTATAAGCTAGCTTATGCTTGCCAAACACAGCCCTAGTCTATTGAAACGCTACTTGGAGTAGCGTTTTGAGAGTTTTTTTATAGAGTTCTCCAATTATACCCTTATTAATATTAATTATTAAATTCAAATATATATTTTTTTGGTCATTTTACATACTCATAAGTTAGTTTTTACCAAACATAATTTGTTCATAAGCTAGCTTATCCCTGCTAGCTAGCTTATCAGCTATTTAGCCACACATAGCCTTAGAATTTCTAAAATAACTATATTCAACACTAACAACTATATTAGGTCATCCTTAACCGTACCCCTCACACCCCTCATACCTGCTGCCACCTCAGCGCCACATCAGCTTTACCAACACCTTACCAACACCATACCATATCATCCTTAACCGTACCAATTCCATACCTCTCTAAATAATTAATTAAAAAAATAATAAAATAATAAAAGAAGAGAGAGAAAGAAGAGAGAGATAGAGAGAAAGGTGGGGTGGGGTGGGTAAACAATCTGGCACCACCATGCCGTTCCATTTGGTACCGGTTTGGTACCGATTCACCATTTATGGTGTTACCGGCGGTATGTTGCTTGGTATCGAGCCTTTAAGGATGACCTTATTTTAACATTTTTAACATTAAATATGTATTATATTATTAAATACATGTAATAAAATATTGTTTTTCTCTACTAAACACTTAATATAATGTATTCTATATGTGAGGAAAAATCAAACATTATTTTATTTTCTTAAATATGGAGTTTTACTGTTTTAGAGATTTCTACACCTTGTTGACTTGTTGTTGGAGAGATACGACTAACACCAAAGGTCTTTTTTCTCTTAAGAAAGATGAATGAATGTTAGAAAATAAAATATATATTCAGATATATAAAAGATTTTAGTTAAAATTATATCTTCACGAGATGATGAATTTAATCAGAATCTCATTTGACGTTATAAATTGATAGAGATGCATGAAATGAACTGGATGATAGGTTCCATTTTTCTTTCAATTAATGAATAAACAATGGAATTCCATAGGTCTCAACAAATCAATATATATATATATATATTCAATTCTATCATAAATTTCTTCGGTTTCTTAGCAGTTTCAAATAAAATCAAAATGATTCAATATCTCTCCCTAAATCGATCTCGAAGAATCAATAAATGGAAGTGTTTGGTGATTGATCCATCATCAATGAAAACAGTAAAATCTAACTAAAACCTCATCATTAACTATATGTTTGGCCAACTAGGTAGCTGGTGACTGTAAGCTAGCTGATGAATAAGTTACGTTTGACAAAAACTAGATGATAAAGTAGCTTATGACTATAAAATGACAAAAAAGAAATATTTAAAAATTAGTACTATAAAACTTAGCAAGGGTATATTTGGAATAAAAAACGAAAAGTCCCATAAGACCATCCGTTGTGACCTTCGGGTAAGCCAACGGGTACCCTTCGGTTTCACTCAAGCCGACGGATAAGGAATGAACACCGCCGTGGGTGTCCATCGGGTACGCGTCCATCAGTTCTCCCAAGCCGACGCCCTACCCACTTTCTCTCTCTTCTTTCTCTCTATCTCTCTCCTCTTTCTTTTTTTGTTTTTTTATTTAAAAATGTGTATAAGATTGGGTTGGGTATTGGGTCGACAGTGGATGAATTGAGTAGTTTTAGGTAATATAGTGGAAAGCTGATGTGGCGCTGATGTGGCAGTTGAAACCATTGGGTTGCAGTGGGTCGACAGTGGATGGCCTAAGGCACCAAAAGGTTAGTGGGAGTAGCTTTTCAAAAAGCTAGCTTATGGTCCATCCAAACACGTACCTGACTTATAAGTTAACTTATTTTTACCAAACACCGCCTAACATCATGAAAACCATGCTTCCATTAAAAATAATAATTGATAAAACAATTATTTCAAATGTGAATTCATGACTTTCAGCTGCAATTGAATAGAGAAATCTAGCAACAAAATCAAAATCTTATATAACGAAGATTGTTTTATGAAAAGAAGTGTTGGAAAATTTAGTATAAGAATCAACTGCAATGTGATTTTGAAGAATTCTGTAGTTCTGATTCCATTAGACTAATAACTTTCAATCTCAAATCAAATTCGTTCACTCGTTGTTATCGCTAATCCAAAAAACGATTCTAATCTAATCCAATACTACTAATTAAACAGTTAACGATCTACAATCAATTCATAATCAATACCTATAATCACGCAATAAATTCAATCAAATAGAAAACAAAAACGAATTAATAGCTTCAGATCGAACTTCATACCTTTTTTCACTACATTCGGATCATGAAATGATGAAATCTACTCCAATTTGCAGATGAAAAAATGAAATTTCTCGTTTCTTCTTCAAATTTATAGTCTTCTGGATCAATTATAGAACAATGAAGGTAGGTGATAGCTTGAATATAGAAGATCTGTGAGTAAATTTAGTCAATGAGAAGGAGAAAGTGGAAGATTAATCGATGAAAGCGATAATGGAAGACGATGCAAGAGAAGATTTGACTTTCAGGTATATATACATACATAACGCAACGCATATGGTTGAAATGCGAGGTTTATGGGATCGTGAATTTTTTTGTGGGACCCTCTCTCCAAGATTTATATATATATATATATAGGGGTGGGTTCAAATGTGAACCACTTTTTGGTTGTGAACGTGAGGACAACCGAGAGCACGACACGTGGTGGATGACTAGGCGCCACGTCAGATCTACGGCGGATGACTAGGCGCGATTCATGGGGAGGGCATTGAATTAAAGGGGGGACCACACTCAAAGCCGACGTGGCGCCTAGTCATCCGCCACGTGTCGAGCTCTCGGCTGTCCTCACGTTCACAACCAAAAAGTGGTTCACATTTGAACTTTCCTCTATATATATATATATATATATATATATAGGAGAATAATCAAATAAAAACCACTTTTTTTGTAAAAACCCGTAAAAACCGACTAAAAAATAATTTTTTTTACGATTTTTTTTATCAAATACTATGATATTAACTATTGCTACACATATATTTTTTTTCATAATGTAATTATCATCCATGAAAAAATAAAATTTTTATTCATATTATGAATCGAAAATATACAACATTTGTATTCATATTATGAAACAAATTCATGGACGATATTCATCTTATGAAAAAAAATATATGTGAAACAATATATCAATTCTAACATTTGATGGAAAAAATTCATAAAAAAAATTATTTTTTAATCGGTTTTTACGGGTTTTTACAAAAAAAGTGGTTTTTACAGGAAGGCTCCTCTATATATATATTATATATATATATATATTTTCATTTTTAGTTTTAGTAGAATTACAAGTGTGGTCCTTTGAAGTATACTTTTGGTATGCGGTTTTCGCTCGTTTTAGAGGTTATTTTGCGCTATTCGTCTAGGATGGGATCATGTTTGGCTTCCGACTGTTAGGCATCGCATGCTACTTGCACGTGTCTATGGTTTTTTGGTCCGTGTGGTTTGTTGTTTTTTTCTCACTTTTGGTCTTTATAAATTTTTTATTGTAAGAAAAAACCCTATGGTAAGCAAAGGTATTCGGTGTTGGTATCTGAGAAGTAACACCGTTAGGTGTCTATGTTAAGTCCCCTCTACAGGAACCAAAAATGCAATTTACTTTTTTTTATTATTATACAATTTATTTAAAAATATAATAATAATTATTTGAACTCTGGCATCCTTCACCTTTAGCGTCTTTCCCGTCACTCCATCGACACCGGTTCCATTTCTCTCCCCCCCTAACTTTGTGTCTCTCATTCACTCCCCTCTTAGAAATTTTTGCATCTGCCTTCCCACCCCCTCATCAGATAAAAATTTGAGTGCATATGGCATCAAGGGAGTTCGATTGATAGGTTGCAAACAATTTAGGGTTCAATGTTAAGGTGGTTGCATTGCATCGAGGATTTGCAAAGATTGAGGTTTTTAGTAGATTAAGTTTGCAAAGATTACGTTCTTAAGTAGATTAGAGATTTGCAGAGATCGGTGCTTTTTACTTCACGGTTTTTGGTTTGGATTTTTTCGTGTTGGATGGACAGAGCTGCGTGGATGGGATGAAGGTTGGCGGTTGTTGGTGCATAGAAAGGGAGTGGAGGAGATGGATGTGAACGAGGGAGTCGGAGATGGAGGTTGCTTTGCTGGAGTAGAGAGGAGAGTAGTCAAGAGTTTATGGAGTCATGAGAGAGAGAGAGGGGAGAGAGAGAGAGAGGAGGAAGAGAGAGAGAGGAGAGAGAGAGAGAGAGGAGAGAGAGAGGAGAAGGTGGAGAGAGGGGAGAGAGGAGAGGAGAGAGAGAGGAGAGAGATGGAGAACCAGATTCAATCGATCCGGGAACCAGAAGCATGTCATGACAAGGAACCGGTGAGGGTAGACGTTTTGTTGATAAGGATTAGAGTTGTAGCTAGTTGGTGCGGGGGAACGAAATTTTAGAGATTTGGGGGAAATTAGAATGGATTTACCGACGGTGGAGGTGGTCGGTAGCCGGTAGGCTCATGAAACAAATAGTTTGAGTTTTTACAGCTTTGGTCTCTGTATTTGTCATTGGTAAAAAGACCATTATGCCCTCATTTGCAATACACATGGGAGAACTTAAAAAAGGCATCTAATGGTGTTATTTATCATGGACCAAAACCGAACTCTTTTGCATACCATAAGTTTTTCTTGCAATAAAAATTTTATGGGGACTAATGGTGAGAAACATTGTAGTAGCATTAAAAACAAAAAAGTTATGATATTTTTCTCTTTAACCCCACATTAAAACACTTAGAAAACTAGATTTCACAAACCTTAATCTCTAGGTGTCAAAAAGTTGACCTATATAATCTTGCATATAATTATATATAGAGAAATTAAGGATCAGGTTCAAATGAAACTCATATCTCATTATGAACGTGAGGACAACCAATAGTGCATCACGTGACAATAATACATGATTATTCAGGCTGAAATATGTCATGTGACGTCTCGACTGTTCTCATGTTTGCAAGAAATTTTTTTCTTTACAACCGAACTTTCATCTAAAGATTAATAGTTTAACATAACAAGTTATATATGGGTGTCAAATTTATAATTTAGTTATTAATTTACTTCACAACATTTTTGTATTAATTAACTTCTGTAATTGTCAATTATAATTTTAGCGAAGTTCTTTTTAAACAAATTATTTCATTTTATTATAAAATTTAATTATATATTATAATTATTATATTTTTATAAAATAATATAATAATAAATACATATATTATTTATTATTATTATTAAAAATGTTTTATTTTTTCATACAGTTAGGGTGTGTTTAGTTGTGGAAAAATTTCCGGTTTTCTAGAAAAACTTTTCATGAAAAATGAAAATTTAGAAAACTTGTTTAGTTGATTCAATTTAGAAAAAATTTTCCAAGAAAACAAAATTTTCATTTTCAAAATTTACACTTGAATTAGAAAACTAATTTTTATAGTTTTCCAATTCTCATTTTCATTTCCATTTTCAATTGTCGTCCCTTTCTCGTCTCCGGCCACCGCCACCAGCCACCGCCACCAGCCACCGCCATCGCCGCTCGCCACCACCGCCGTCGTCACGCTACCGTCGTCCCCTTCTCGTTGCCGCGACCACCGTCGCCGCCATCGCCGCCGCCGCCCCACCGCCATGACCACCCTCTCACCACCGCCCTACCGCCGCTGCCACCCACCACCACCATCGCCATCGCTGCCGAGGCCTCCAAGGCCACCGCCATCGCCGCCAAGGCCACCGCCACCATCGCCATCGCCGTCAAGGCCTCCAAGGCCACTGCCGTCACCGCCGAGGCCACCGAAGCCACCGCCGAGGCCACCGAAGCCACCGCCGAGGCCACCGCCACCATCGTCATCGCCGTCGAGGCCACCGCCACCACCATCGAGGCAGCCGAGGCCACCGCCACCACCGCGGCGGCTCGCGCCACCACCGCCGAGGCCACCGCCGCCTCCGCCTTGGCTACCGCCGAGCCCACCGCCTCCGCTGCCGCCGCCGTTGTGACCACCGTCACCGCTGCCGTTGCAATATTTGGAAAAATAGAAAATGAAAAGTGATGAAAAATGCACAACTAAACGAGTTTTCTAATTTTCTAAAAATGAAAACTCCATGATTTCAAGTAAACAAGTTTTCTAAAATTTTCCTAGAAAACTGAAAATGAAAAATCAACTCCATTTTCTGTTTTCATTTTCTTGGAAAACAAAAACAGTTTTCCCCAACTAAACACAACCTTAGAGTTGATATTTTTAATGTTTACGAGCTTATTATTTTTAGTGATTTTAATAAACTTGTTCTCAATGCTTAGGTTTATAATCTAAAATAACCTGCCAAAATGCAAATCACAATATGTAAATAGGGATATATCCAGAGGTTTATATGTAAAATTTTCCTAAAATTTTACATATTTATTTATAAATATTTTACTAAATTTATTTTAAAAAATAACTTCTTCAATTTAAATGATTAATATTATTAATTATTTGATTGTTAATTAAATATTGGACTTGTTTGACAGGAGTGCTTTGCAACGTTGAATATTTGATCTTGGAAGTGGGCCCCTCAAGTTTACTTTGGAGTCTTGCTCTTGGCAATTTGGCATAATGGAATGGTCAAAAAGTCTTCATGATCAATAGTTTGTGCTTCTAGAACTTATTTTAAGACAATTTTTATATATCTCATAAAATCTTTTTACCCGTAAAATTAATAGTCCTATAAACGTTTAAGTAATTCTAACACAAGCGGACTTAGCCTAGTGCATATGGTGGTAAGTATTATCGTTTTATTCCTCGGTCATAGTGTAGAAAGCTACAGAGCTATGAAAGGTACTATCGACTATCGTATTAATTTGTTGTGTGTCATTATATATATTTTGAACTGCGATAATAACACAACTCTTTCTTAGTAGAGTTATTTGGTTTCTTGCTTTTCAAACTTGAGGTCTTTAGGTTCAAGTCATGTTGAAGTCATTTTTACTAGATTTTAGTTTTAATTTCATATTTATTGTGTTTATAAAAAAAATGCATTTAGATTTGTGGAAAATAATTCTATATACGTTTCTTATAGTCAAATTGCGCCACCATTTGAAAAAATTACAGATCCACCCCTGAATTCTAATAGTTCTTAAATAAACGGTGACATCTAATGTACAAATCTAAAACCTTATCAGCTAAGTTACAAAGTGAATCACTTGGATTATGGAGCACTGACAAATGACAAAAGCTCATGAAATGCTTTGGAAATCTCATCTTTCTCACATTCAAATCTAAGCTATCAAAGCCCTTGTAACCATGGAGCTTTATCTGCGATGACCTCGGGTCATTCGTCCTTGCCCAAAACATTTAGTCGAGAAAAAACCTTACCTAAATGGTTTTTTCACATTCTTTTAAACATTCTTTTAAGATACTTTAATTTAGTTGGTAGATATCATCATTAAAAGCATTCAACTTTTAAACAAAATTATAGGAAAAACTTTAAAAAAAACTAATATTAGAAGACGACCACACCTAATTTTATTCAGATATGATAATTCAAAAACCCAATCACTGTACTGTACTTGTACAATGGTTTGGAAATTACTATAAATAATATTTAGTGACAACTACTATACAATAAGAAATAAGTATTTGATAACAATACGAAAAGGTGTGAAGTTTGATAGGATCATCGCTAATGATCAATGGTAACTCATAGATATGAATCTTAATAGCTACATGAAATTAACATGACAAGATCTCCTATAAATGACCAACGATAAGTTACATATTAATTTTATGTTTTAAAAGATCTAAAATTTTGATTTGCATATCTATTAAATAATTGCATACATATTTGTATAGTCGTATCATGTATGTACTATTAGTACTATATGTAGATGGATGGAAAATTTTAGAGTAGATTATGCATTTGACCCTTAAAGTTTGTATTTTGTTGTAGATTTGCTTATTTATATTTATCATTAACACTTATGAAATAGATGGTTTCTAAACTATTATAATGTTTAGTGTTTTTGTATAAACGTGTCCTATATATTTTAGGGGTTAGGTTTTGATGCATAACATGAGAAGGGGTTATTAAATCCTTAGATTAGAAGTAAATATACATTAGAATGAAATACACTAAGATAATATACAACAGATCAATTTTTTTATAAAGTATAATTTAAAAAAGGACATAAAAAGTAATTTTCAGTTTAATCTTCGGAGCATCCACAATGGAGGTTCTTTTTGAGTTTTTTCTTGGGGTTTTTACAAGAACCTCCATTGTGGGACATAGGTTTTTACTTAGTCACATGTTTTAATTAGAACCCAGGTGCTTGAACAAGAACCCAGATTCTTGTAATACTTTTCTTTTTTGTTACATACTAATTTACATAAATAAAAATAATAGTGTAAATAAGAAAATGAATATGAGGTTTTTGTAAGAACCTCCATTGTAGAGTTTTAAAGAGGTTATTCCTTTATTGAGATGACAATGGTATGACATGAAAAAATATGACAAGTAATGTTTTTAAAGATTTTACCAGTATGGATGCTCTTAACTTGTTACAAAATCTTTCACCATTATATTGAGGGATTATTTGATATTATTAGTCACATGGGTAGATTCTTGTATCCATGACCATAATTAGGGGCAGGATTTGTGCACTTATGTCATCCCAAAACAGCTAATCCTAAACTTTATTTTATTTGATAAAAAATCAGACCAATTAATGTGTTGAATTCACATTTGATACCCTCAAAAGTCAACATGGTCTGCTGTTAACAGTTATTTTTCTTTTTGTTTATTAAACGAGGTTTTGGTCCCGCGTTGCAGGGAGATGGAAAGTTATAAAAATATAACGACATAAATCAACAAAAAACAGTTGAAATGTAACATAAATCAATTGGACAACTATGATTCAAGCAGATTAACCTAGAAAAGAAAATCTCATTAGAAAATATAAAATTGAAATCGGATTAATGTAACTTTTGGCGTGCTCAATAACTTTGGTTAGCTATACCGATTAAAATAAAGATTAAATCTTCGAAATAAAATAATGATTAAGTCTTTTGAAATAAATAATGATGAAGTCGTTAGAATTAAGACATGTTCTTTTAACAATCAAGTCTTTAAGCATTATATAATGGCATGGATAGTAAATATTTAAAATATTTTTATATAGTATATATTAAATAAAAAATCATAATTAAATCCAAAATTACTCAATATTTGACTTATTTGAAAGGTGTTGAAGAGACGATTATAACGATGTAACTTGTTAAAAATAAAACGTATTTTTAACGCATTTTAATCAAAATATAGTTATATGTGTTAATATAATAAAAATGTAAAATAAAATATTGAAAAACTAAAATATATAAACTAAATAACTACAAGACTATAAGGATATAAAATGTAAATTTTAGAATGATATTTTTTTGTGTTTTTTTTATTGTTTATTTTATTTTTATACACTATTCTTAGGAATAGTAAAAAGAAGTTGCTAAATGTTAGGATTTTAAATTTAAATGTTATTTTTTTTTATTATCATAGAGATAAGTATCAAAACAATATAATTTGCACACATCATCAAGTTTCGATCAACATTTCAACTCTTTGAAACTAATATGTGATAGGTTACATAATAAATGTTTATTTGTTGGGTTATTACGAAAAAGTTATGGCTTTTGATCTTGTATTTATAGATCATGTTTAGAAACTTTTCTTTTTTCATCCGTCCGCAATTTGCTGATTTTGTAAAACCATGAAAAAAATGATAAAGAAACCAAATTATAAGGAGATAAATGACTATTTTCTAAATAAATGTTTTCTTACAAAATATAACTAAAACTGACTGGTTTGAGTCTTTGTATATAGTTGATATGCAATTTTGTCGTTTTTAATTTGAAAACTTCAATACTAGAATGTCAACCTACGGACCATATTGTCATTGACGGTTGAAGTAGACGATATGATTCTAAGATATGGTCCGAAATATTCCACTACTTGTGCTATGGGATAAAATGTTACCATCAAAAAGGAGTCAAGTAAACTCATTTACTTTGAATTTCATAATCATTTAATATATTTTTCCTAAACCACAAGGTTGTGACATACTGGTTAAGGCTTATGGAGGAAGTGGCTAGTAACTCTTCTACTCGATGTTCGAATTCAGACACTTCTAGATTGTGACCACTGGGAATTAACTCAGGGCAGCATGCTTTAGCTGTCGGTGAACCTTGCCGGGATTAGCGGAGCAAAGCTTCAGATACCCTTTCAAGTTATTTTTTTTCCTATACATATATGAGATGAATAGGGAAATCTAAAATAAATAAATTTACGTAACTCTTTCTTAAGAGCATTTTCAAATTTCAACAAATTTGTTATATTTTCAAATTTTTTTTTTTTAAATCAAAGGTTTTTTCCATTATCTTTTTTCCCCTCTAATTAAGAAGAGAATTTAATATTATTTGAACAACCTTTTCCATAAACTCAATTTTTATTATAACATAGTTGTTAGGTATGATTATAGTACATATAATAAGAATATGTATATTAATGGAGTAATCCAACAAATCTTTCATTTAAGGCAATTTTTTATTTCATTCACATATATAATCTCCATCCCTAACTTTTTTAAAAATTCTTTAATAACCAAAACCAAACTTAAAATATTTCTTTTTATTATCACTGTTTGTTTAATGTTTCATCAAATAAAATAGATTTTTGTTCAATTTATGACAATAGGAAATATATAAAAATTACTACCTCGTCCCAAAATTATTGTCCAGTTTTGACTTTTGAAAGTCTTTCTTTTGCGACTTTGACCTTAAATATTTTGTTTGTGCTACATAATACTTGATGAAAGTTATACCAATAAAAATACATTAAAAACACAACCCATTCATATATTTTGCATCAACTATTATATAACAAAAATAAAAATATTTAAGGTCAAAGTCGAAAAAGAAAGACTTCCAGAAGTCAAAACTGGACAATAATTGTGGGACGGAGGGAGTAATTTATATCATGATAGTATAACAACAGTTAAAAAGTAAGCGACCAATTCAATAGTAGACTTCTTTGAAAACGTGGACCGATTGGGAAGGCGTTTAAATTGGATATTTTTATTTCTTTCTCTTTTTGTTGTTTATATAAATTATAAAGCCAGTTTAATGTAAAATACACTCACGAAGTAAGGTCATCCTCAATGGTACCAATAGTACCAGCTGTCATCTCAGTGCCACATCAGTTTTCACTATTTTACCAACATCATACCAATTCATCTACAATTCTACACCATACCAATTATATATCAATCTAATTAATTAATTAAAAAACTAAAAGAAAAAGAAAAGAAAAGAAAGAAAGAGAGATAGAGAGAAAGGAGATAGAGGGTGGGGTGGGGTGGGGTGGGGTGGGTAGTCTTCATAACCGGCATTGGGGTGCCATACCGGCTACCGTGCCGGTCACCCTCGGCGGTGTTGCCGGGGTACCGCACCGGTACCGGTCGCGTACCACTCCCGGCCGCAGATGGCCTAATCCATCTATCATTCTATTGTAGTGGTGGCCATTTGGGTCTGTCCGATATGGTCGGTTAACTCTTTACTTAATCAAAATCCTTAACTGGTTAATTTTTATTTGCGTTTTCTGCATAACTGATTATAACTGGTCCGAAACCGGTTATGTAACCAGTCCTTAACCGGTTATAACCATAACTTGTATTTTTCAAAAAAGTTAGTTGTTTTATAGCCGTTAGATATGATCTTTTTTGGGTTTTATCATGCATGACCATTTTTATTTGCATTTTAACCTCCCAAACACACTATAATAAGTTGTGTGGTGTATGGGTTTAGATACAAAGTTACAAAACGCAAAAAATGCAAACGCAGTTCTCGCTATAATTTGTTATCTCGACTCGTATTCACTATAATTTCATGTCCCTCGTTGATGTAATAATAACATCAGCCGATTACTACCCTAAACCCATCTAATCGTAACTGATCCTTAATCGATTAACCAAAACACTCTTATTAACTAGTCTGAGCTCAATTTTTGGCCACCATTATCCTATTGTCATTGGTTGCACAATATGCAGTTAATTAGGCCTTTGGGCCTATGTTCTTTGGATGGGCCCAATATCTATCAAGGTTCTTTTTATCAGTATCATATATATTTCATTCACAACTAAATAATATAGAGGGTTAACATGATAGTTTATTGTTATTTAAATTGGTTATTTCGTATTTTATTATGCACTAAATCATATTTAGTTTCTCAACATTTTACACTAAACCACCGTTTTGAGCTTTAAGCCATTTTACATCAAACTACTCAGCAACTATCAAGCACTCCCCGAGTGTTAACCAATTATAATTAAGATTGGGTTTGGTGAGAAATGAAATTATCACGAGAGAAGTAAGAACTTATCTCCACCTATAGTGTACCAACATGAGATGCACCGATTAATCCCTTATCAAGCACAAGTGCACAACTCCTAATTAGAGTTTGACATTAAAAGTGATCAATAGTTCAGATCATTTCTTACGTTTCTCATCTTAACTTTTTTTCCCTCACACAATCTTTAACCTTGTAATTAGTACGTAAATATTTATTATTAACAACGGTACCTGCAACAAAGGCTTTTATAATTTGCCCAATCATTTTCAACTTACTAGATTAGAGGGTGTTTGCGATTGCTTATTTGAAGTGTTTATTGGCTTATTGACTTATTTATTGTGGGGAAGAAGATAAGTTATTTCGAGTGTTTGAATGGGCTAAAAATAGAAGTGCTTATAGTTTATCCAAGTAGGAGATAAGTCATTTTTGAGTTGTCATTTCATTTTAACTCACAGATAATCTTGTACTCTATCCACTTTGGAGAATTTGTGGGATAACAAATATGCCTATAATCACTGTTTTTCTCCATCTTGGAGAATCTGTTGGAGATGTTATAACCAAATGTATTTGGCACCAATTAAGTGATACCAACTTTTTTTGGTTGGTATACTATTGATACATTTTATATACCAACTCCAAGTTACACAAATTAGAACTTATCATTTTGTTCAAAACTTAAGTTTCTAGGTAACACATATTATGTGTAGGGGTTATCAATTACAAGGAATAAAACTTGTGAACCTTAAATGTCTAAACAAAATAGTTAAACTTTCAATATCTGATAATCAATACATAAACAATGCAAAAAATATTAATATGTTTTATAAATCAGTCGGTACCGTACTGTCACCGAAGTACTCGATTTCCAATATTGCATATCAACCTAGTTTGTATACATGGTATACTATAATTGATACTATTGGTACATATATGTACAATCAGTATCTTGAAACACAAAAAAATATAAAAAAAGGAAACAATACAATTTTACTTCATTAAAGTTTAGTGAGAATTCACACTAGATCTCAAGTATATGTTAAGTAAAGTGGTGACAGATAACTTGCAACGATTGTTCAATGCATAATCTTTTGGTCCCTTTTGAAGCAAAAGTTTATTTTTGTCAAATTAATTTGCGTTCAATCGTAAGGCTTTTTCATTAATTTCTTAATCATTGGATTTTAAACCTATCATAGGCTAATCATTATATTTATCAATATTATCAAAAAGTTAGAATAAATAATAACGGCAATGATATTTGCACCTTATTTAATATAAAAATATAGGTTAAGTCACCTGCATACCCTCTTGTTAATTGTTACTGTAGAATTACCTGTAATTTTGTATGTCATCTAACTATTTTTTTATTCTTGTATTTTAAAATTGTTCACGTTTTAACCTTCGTCTTAATAATAAGTAAAGTTAATTACTTAATTGGGTTGTAAATATTTTACCATAAATGTACGTGGTGGCTACTTTTAGTATAATGGCTTTTTGAATTGTATTATATAATACAAGTCTTGTTGCATAAGTTATAAAAGTTGAATGACCATTTTGATTTTTAAAACTATATGATAAAATAAATGGAGTCTTCCTGAAGAAAGAATCTTGGATCCATCAATAAATTCAAACATATTTGAAAAGTTGCACAGACCCACATACTTTATTTTACAGACTCGATTTGCTACTCATATATATGACATCCATAATTTAATTAAATAATAACTTTTTTTTATGGATATCTGAAACTTTGTTCCGACTAATTTTGGCAAAGTTTACCGACAGCTAAAGCATGCTGCCTTAAGTTAATCCCCAGTGACCACAATCTGGAAGCGTCTGGATTCGAACCTGGGGTAGAAAGGTTGACTAGTCACTTCCCCAACAGGCCTTAACCAGTACACCACAACCTTGTGGTTAATTAACCAATAACTTTGTCCCATGGTTAAGGCTATATTTAACAAAAATAAGCTAGCTTATAAGCTACTACATGTTTGGATGGATCATAAGCTAACTAATAAACTAGCTTATTGAAATACTAGTTGGAGTAGTGTTTCAAAAGCTTTTATAGCCCTTTTCAATTATACTCTTATTAATATTAATTATTATATTTTAAGACACCTCTTTTGGTCATTTTACATACTAATAAGTTAGTTTTTGTTAAACAAAATTTATTCATAAACTAGCTTATTAGTCAACAGTTAGCTACTCAACTTGTTTGCCAAACACAACCTAACGTTCAAATGTCAAAGACTCATGTCAAAGTAATAGATGAATTACTATAAATGGATTAACATGATTAACTAGGAAAAGAATTATTTGATTCATGAAACGTAAATTATGTTTTATTTAATAAAACATTACACACATCGAATCAACAACTCAACATAATTTTTGTTCATAAATTAGTGAATCTGTTTTAGAAAACTTTAATTTCTAGGAATCAAAATTTAACTAACTTTGATTTTATTTTTGTTTTAAAAAACATAGATTTAGTAATCACATAATTATTTAAATCAAAAACTTGAAATTTAGTTGATTATTTCTCTAAAATAGATACTTAAAATATAAACAAAGACAAAGTTACAAAAATGTTATAATTTTCACTTTACAAATTAATTTGGATGAATAAACATGTGCCACAAATAAAGTGGAAAATGAAACACAAGGTACCCCTTTAGTTTCTTTTTTCTCAACTTCCATCTGAAAGATATTTTCTAATAAGAAAAAAGAAATCCAAGATGTACATATTATTATCTTTAGGGGGTTTATTGAAAGTGTTTTCAAAGTAGGAGGGCTATTCTTTACCTTTGATATAAGTTAGGATATAAATATCAACTGAAATCATGGGGCCCACCGAGCCGAGCCACTTTTGGCAAGTCTCTCTTTCTTCAAGCATCTCACACGTGATAAAGCTTGATTATCCGTGTCGACTAATCGTGCATGCGCCGCAAGCCGACACGTGTCCTAATCGTTTAATTACGTAGAAGTTACATAATCTCCCCCTTGATTTTGGCATGATAAGCATTATGCGGCCCTATTGTTCAATAAATTACAATCACACCCATCTATTTTCTTCAAAAGAGAGTGGTAGGCTGGTAGCTTTGATGGATTTAATCAAGAAACAAACATTCTAGAAATGCTAACCAAGTGACACACTGGGGCCATGGGTCATGAAAGAGGCATCTCCCGCAACGCAAGCAGCATTGTTCGCCACCACCCGAGAAGCAAAAGATTATAGAGTCCAGGCTGAAAATACATGCATAGATAGTGGTCTAATGACAAGGCCGACGACGGAAGCTCAGGACGGAGCCGTATGATGCGGAAGTCTAGATTAGTTTAGTCAAGGGCGCTGTGAACTGTAATTGTGAAAAGGTTGGAAGATCTGGCCAAAGAAGGTGATAGCCTACATACACTAAAATCATATTCGTAGTGTTTTTAACATCTAACCCCATGTTCATGGACTAACGAATTTTGCTTCCTCCCCTGAGCTACTCATCATCATTCTTTTATATCACATTCCATCATCTCCATTCCATGCAGGAAATGTCGAACAATGATTTACACAGTAGCGGAACTCAAACGCCAACTATTTAAAATAATGTAGGTAGATTTTCTTACACTTATGTCTGAAGTTTCCACAATCATTTTCAACGATCCTCCTGTAACCTAACCCTTTTTGATGAAAACCACCCATTTGCTTGATAGTGACTTAAGCTTATAGATCTACCACTAGTTTTAGTATTGTCTTCATCATAACATTCAACAAGAAACACCATAAAAGGGGACTTGTCCCTGTAGGCAAATGCATGACACATACCTATATATAGAACAAGTCATGCAACAACGGAGACCATTTTGAAAATATCCAAAACACAAAGGTGTTCTCAGTCAATTAACATAAATAAAGGGCTATTTTTGATACATTGATTTGCGAAATCTTTTTTCCCCCAAATTTCGAAGCTCCTGTTAACCGCAATCTAAAACACTACTCTCCACACTCTCTTCAACGTCCATCACCCATATCCATTTTTCGAGATATATACACCTTTGCATATATATATATATCCCTAAAATCTCTGATCAAAGGTAAGATTTCAACAAATTTCAGACAAAATTCATCGCTTAATTCCATCATTCAACACTTATTCATCCACTTAAACCGAAAATTTCATGCTGTTTCTGTCAATTTCACGTTAATACTGTTCTTCTTCTTTCATTCGATCAATGTATTGATCAAAGGTAAGATTTCAACAACTTTCAGACACAATTCATTGCTTAATTCCATCATTCTACACTTAATTCATCCACTTAAACCGAAATTTCATGCTGTTTTTGTCAATTTCACGTTAATTTTGCTCTTCTTCTTCATTTGATCAATGTATTGATCAAAGGTAAGATTTCAACAAGTTTCAGACACAATTTGTAGCTTAATTTCATCATTCAACACTTAATTCATCAACTTAAACCGAAAATTTCATGTTGTTTTTGTTAATTTTACGTTAATTTCACGCTAATTTTGTTGTTCTTCTTCATTTGATCAATGTATGTGTGTGAAATGAACAGAAACAGTGTGTGTATTGTGATTTGTGAGCTAAATTTAGGTTTCTGAAGCTTGTGATTTGTGAAAGGTACTTATAGAGTTATAGTGATGGTAGATATGGAACTGATGCTTGCTCTATAATGAGGTTTTGTTTGACAGTGGCGTTGAATCGATAAAAAGGAAGGAAGGGGGAATATGAGCAATTCAGTAGGGCACGGTTTGCTTCAACCTAGGGTTTTAAAGCATCAAAGTCAGAAAAATTATTCTACTACGTGCATTGCCGGAAATACTTTGTTTCAAGCTCAAGTTACTTATCAGATAAGGAAGCCATTGTTGCCTTCTTTGTCCTCTTATAGATTGACGTTGCGGAAATCAGGATTGCGGACTAACGGAGTGGTTTCTGGTGTTGTACAAGCGGTTTTAACCACCGATCAGACTTCAGAGGTACTTGATATGTTATTGATATGTTCTGATTGTTCTCCAGTGGATTTTAGTTGTAATTGATGATAATTATGGCTTCTTATAGTGCATTGTTAGCCTCTTTTTAGTTAAGCTTCAGTGATTATTTAATGCTTAGCTTTTGGTTATGTAAGATCTTTGAAAATGTTAAACAAATAAGATACAATAATACTTGTATCATAGGGCATTGAGTGTTGAGCCCACAAATTGAAAATTCGGTTACAGTTGGATACATATGCCAAAAGGCCAGTTGTAATTTAATGTTATCTTTTGATTATATTGTTGCATTCTTCTTACATAATGAATACTTGAATATGCTGTTATAGATGGAAAGGTTCTAAAGGTATTATGATATGTGCTTCTGTTATCCGATTTTTTGCCATTTTTGTTTGAGTTATATATTTATAATCATAAAAGTGTAGAATGGGTACATGGGAGCAAAGATCTTTCAGTGATTTGCTATGTGAGATTTTTCTTTGGTATATTATGATAAATTATAACATTGCTTACTTAAAGTATACACGCATAAAGCAATCATTTTCTTTACAGTAGTTTATTGAAGGGCCCGGCTTGTTTCCCTGGATGTAATATATCCATATGAAGGAAGGAAACATAAGGACCAAGTACCCACCACCATCCATGTCAGACATGCATGTCAAAACCATCCTGAAATGCGATGTTTAAAAGTCATGACTTCCCATAAAAGATATGATATTCAAACTGCAGCCTCTTTATGGGTCAGAAGAAATATCTTTCTTATTTTGCTTAGTTCAATTGGTTGCGTTGAAATTAGCTGACTCTAGGAGATTAAACATTTTGGATTGTTAAAATGGGTTCAGTAGGACGGATTCAAGGTAAATAACAGCAGTCTGCTTAAATTTTGGTAGCAAAACATACATGGGAGCAAGTCGCCTTAATGTTTGCCTTTAGTTTCTGCATCCTAATGACTACTAAAAAAATCTTACATGTTAACATCTAATCGTCTTGAAGTGTAACTTTGCATCAAAGGTGAAATTATTTTCTGTGCTATTGGTGGAGCTGAAGAAAGTGCATCAGACATAATCTTTAGAACAAGCTATAAACTAGGCCTACAATTCTTCTGGTCCAAATGAGCATTATTATTGTTGGATACTTGGATTCAGCCTCCTAGATTCTTGATATGTATCTCCGTTTCAAAATAATGCTCCATAGTGCAGAATATTTAAGTCAAAGCCACCTGTACGGCCACTATCACTCTTGACATATTTTGTCTTGTGGCTTGTAAACGATAATTTCATACATGGTTTAATATTCTTTTTCTCTCATTGAAGCAGCTGAGAGAAAAGTACATCCTGGGAGGAGATATTGAGATGCAGGTATCTATGGATTAAGATCTGAGATGTTCATGTGGCTATCTGAATGCCTTAATGAGGCACTATTTGAATTCCTTGGAATTCGACTAGTAAAACTTTAGTTGAATTCTATCTACTAAATAAGCAGTACATATTTTTGGTTACAGGTCGATGTTAAAGTCGCTTCTGTTCCGCTGGTAGAGATTCAGGTCACTAACAGTGGTGGTAACCTATATCTACATTGGGGTGGTATACAAAATAAAAAGGAGTAAGTGGTGACTTGTGATAAATATCTGTGATTCTACCAGGTCTAGCATTTGTTTACACCCTTACAAGATTTTCTTTTTCTTCCGTCATTTCTCCAGGAAATGGGTACTTCCTGGTCGCCGTCCTGAAGGGACTAAAGTATACAAGGAGAGGGCACTTAGAACTCCCTTTGTAAAAGTAAGTTATTGTTAAAAACATGAAATTTATTGTTGGAGCCTTGTCGATATACAGATACTGTATGAGGAGTATTTCTTGTTCCTGTTGGTATAAAAAACAACCAACTTACACCGATTCATTTTTTCTCCTAGTCCGGTTCCAATTTATTCCTGAAAGTAGAGATTGATGATCCTTCAGTTCAAGCGCTGGAGTTCCTAATAGTAGATGAAGCTAATAATAAATGGTAAGTGTGTCTTTTTGAAATTTGTTGGTGTGGATTGTGGAAGTGCTTGTTCAGATTTATGTCAATCTTTATGCCCCCGTCTTATCTCCATTTAGGTATAAAAATAATGGCCAAAACTTCCATGTTAAGCTGCCTTCAAGGGAAAATCCAGTTTCAAATGTTGTAGTTCCTGAAGACCTTGTACAAATTCAAGCATTTTTGAGATGGGAGAAGAAGGGGAAACAAATGTATACCCCGGAACAGGAAAAGGCAAGTAAACTTTCACAGATCTTGGATGTTGCGTTTATTGATCTACTTGATGGAGATTCAACAAATAGTTCCATATGGCATTTGCGTGAACATGTTCAAACCAACTCTGCGTAAAATATCTATATGGTGAAAGTTGTCTTATATGGTGCAATGATATAATTATTTTATTAACTACACATAAAATATTTAACATTTTCATAACATTATATTAAATGGTTCAAGCTAGGCTAGCTACCCAGCAAACATACACCTTGTTGATTACTTGCATGCTTGATTCTCATTTGGCTGCTCATAGTACTGAAGTAGTTGAATAAGTGACAGGTGGAATATGAAGCAGCTCGTGCAGAACTATATGATGAAATTGCTAGGGGTAGTTCCATAGAGGACCTAAGAGCAAGGCTAACCAAAAAAGATGGTACAGGTTCAGAACAAACTGGTGTTTCGGAGCCAAGTTCTACAAGAAAGAGTGACATACCTGATGATCTTGCACAATTACAAGCATATATACGTTGGGAGAAAGCAGGGAAACCAAACTTTTCTGCAGATCAACAGCTTGTAAATCTCCATACAAACTTTTTCTATTGCTCTTGTATTTCCTTAAATCTGATGATGAGCAGATGCATAGTTATAGCCGTTGATGTTGGATTCAATGAAATAATTAACCTCTTTATGTGGGTTTCACCATCTGAGATGTTAAATAAGCAGGATAGAATCACCCTAGATATTCATGATGTACTCCATGTGGTGTTTTTGTACTTTAAACTGATTATAAGTTTTTGTAACAGATAGAGTTTGAAGAAGCAAGAAAAGATCTGCAGAAGGAACTGGAGAAAGGCACTTCTCTTGACGATATAAGGAAAAGAATTACCAAAGGAGAAAAACAAACTAATGTTCAAAAGCAGCAGGAGAAAAGATCTAACTCCAGTCATAGGATTCAGAGGAAGAAGAGAGACCTCATGCAACTTCTCAACAAACATATTCCAGTTTCTGTTAAGTCTGTAGAGGAAAAAGTCTCCATGAAACCAAAAACTTTGTCTGCAGTAGAACTTTACTGTAAGGACATAGAGGAACAAAAAGGCATAACTATTCTTAACAAAAAGACGTACAAACTTGGTGACGAGGAGCTTTTGGTATGATCACCTTGCTTTATTGGAATTCTTCTGCAGGAAAGTAATTGCTTTCTGTCTAAAACCTTTTTATGTTGTAGGTCCTTGCAACAAAGGTTTCTAGTAAGATAAGAGTTCATTTGGCTACAGGCATGAAGGAGCCACTCACCCTTCACTGGGCATTATCAAAGAAACCTGGGGAGTGGCTGGTAAGTTTCGATATTTCAAGCTGGTTGATGTTGCTTTAAACAGATTATGATTCTCTACTTGAGGCATGCACCATGTACTAAAGAGATTAATAAAATTAATGTGCATATTGCAGGCACCACCTGAAAATTTGTTACCAGAAGGGTCTACTTCTTTAGTTGCAGCTGCTGACACACAGTTCTCTACTGATGGTTCTGCTAACAAGGTCTGCAATGATATATATTTTTTCATTCTCTTTTAAAAGTTTATTAGATGAAATGAAGGGTCTATCATTATTACCATTCCAATTATGGCTGCATTCTTGTGTATAACAGATACAGTTGTTAGAGATTGAAATTGGAGAGGGCGGTTTTGTGGGGATGCCGTTTGTTCTATTTTCTGGTAAAAGATGGATCAAGAACAATGGTTCAGACTTCTACGTTGAATTCGCTGGACCCAAGAAGGCAATAAAGGTTCCTCTCTCTATAGTCTTAATATAGTTTGCATACATGTTTGTTTCCGTATTTTGTTATTCCTATGTTTCCATCTCCATGGTCTTCTTTTTTCCTTGTGAAGGACGCCAGTGACGGGAAGGGTACTGCTAAGAACTTGTTGGATAGAATAGCAGGGCTGGAAAGTGAGGCACAAAAGTCTTTTATGCATAGGTTAGTATCTGTTAATTTCAATGTATAAGATTCTAGTTCTAATTCGTACTTTAGATATCTTATTATTTACATTTACGGAAAAGGGTCCGTTCTTCAGAAACCATCTTATTTTATTCCACATAATTTGATATTGTCCCTTCTGAGATATCTGGAAAATTTGTGGTTCTTTGTCACGTGTGGCTGAAAACACGCATGCAATTCCCTCTCACAAGTCTTGAATCCCCTGAGTCAAGGTTATGAGGGATTGGCACCATAGTCCTCTGTTGTTTTAAAATTTCTTCTGCATAGGCTGGTAGAAGCGACTAAGATTCTTGCAGGGCACTCTAACCATGTGTTTTTGTATTACCATCACTCATGAGGTTGTTCCTTGGAGTTGGGAGATCCTACATCTGCATATTAACACACTGCAAAACTGATAGATTCTACGCTGAAGTCTTGCAAGACAGGAATGAGGGAGGCATTTTTTAACATTTGTATGTTTAAGGCATAATTCTTAAGCAATTTGCTAGGTATGAGTGGAAGTATTTACAAAGTGATTGAATCAATATTTCTACTCCACGTGGCTCAAGTTGCTGTGCCCTTTGTACTAACACACTTGCATTCATGGTTTAGCCATACTTCCATTGTGAATCCTCCTTTCACATGTTATTCATTATCTAAATTGTTGGCTTGTATTGGTAATTAGTCATGAGTTCTTCCTGTCCCTCAGGTTTAACATTGCAGCAGATTTGATGGAAGAAGCCAAGGACACTGGTGAGTTGGGTTTTGCAGCGATTCTTGTATGGATGCGGTTTATGGCCACACGACAGCTAATTTGGAATAAAAACTATAATGTAAAGCCACGGTGTGTAACTGATCTTTCTTTTTAAGCTCATTTACATTCATCTCTTCTATTAGCTACAACTTCTTTGGTTTTGATGTATCTTGTGTACATAACAAAATTAGTTCTCCCATAAAATACATCCTAATGGTCTGGTTTTCATGTCTACGGTTGTGCAGTGAGATAAGCAGAGCACAGGATAGGCTAACAGACTTGCTACAGAATGTTTACGTGAATTATCCACAGTATAGTGAACTTCTGAGGATGATCATGTCAACTGTTGGGCGTGGAGGTGAAGGGGATGTTGGGCAGCGCATCCGGGATGAAATCCTGGTGATCCAGGTAGCATAGAACTCTATATCATGTTCTTGTCAATAAAATTCAATAAATCTCTTTTTAGTCAAAGCTAATATCCATCTATTTGCCAACTGTAGAGAAATAACGATTGTGCGGGTGGAATGATGGAAGAATGGCATCAGAAACTTCATAATAACACAAGCCCTGATGACGTTGTCATCTGTCAGGTATATTGTTTGCATGCCAAGCTAATTTATATCCTTTGAAACCTGTAATATGCCTTAAATGATGAGACACTGTTACTTATTTTGTTGCAGGCACTAATTGATTATATTAAAAACGACTTTGACCTTGGTGTTTATTGGAACACACTGAACACAAATGGAATCACAAAAGAACGACTTCTAAGTTATGATCGGGCCATTCACCATGAGCCAACCTTCAGGAGAGACCAAAAGGACAGCCTTTTGCGTGACTTGGGGAACTACATGAGAACATTGAAGGTTCAGCCTTTTTTCTTCTATTTTTCTTTTAGCTCAAATTTCTGCAAGCTCTCAAATCTTTGTCGCACTCTCATTTGTGCAGGCAGTTCATTCTGGTGCCGATCTTGAGTCTGCAATATCAAACTGCATGGGCTATAAATCCGAGGTAATGCCAGTATCTGGTTATGTTTCTCAAAATGATAGATTTTTATACTCTAAATCAGTTGAAAAGAGAGGGGACTTAATTTTTTGTTAATTTTTCATAATTCCAGGACAAGGATTCATGGTTGGGGTGAATATAAATCCTGTTTCTGGTCTGCCATCTGGATTTCCGGTAATCATCTTTAGGTTGTCATATTTAGGTATTGTCAATCATTTAGGGAGGAATTTCTTCAACTCCATGATTTGCGTGCAACTAACAAAGTTTCAAACAGGAACTGCTTCAATTTGTTTTAGAGCATGTAGAAGATAAGAACGTTGAAACCCTTCTTGAGGTGCTTGAAATTTTCTTAAGTTTCCTTCAGGCTTCAGTACCTTACCTCTTTCTTTGAAGTATATAATATTCATATACAACAAATTAAACACACACACACACACATTTCTTTCCGCCCAGGGACTGCTAGAGGCACGTGAGGAACTTAGGCCATTACTGTCTAAATCAAATGACCGTCTCAAGGATCTTCTCTTTTTGGACATTGCCCTGGATTCTACTGTAAGGACAGCCATTGAAAGGAGCTATGAGAGTTTGAACAATGCTGAGCCGGAGGTAAATCATATTTTCAGCTGGTTTTATTTCTCTTTTCCCTTCCTGTGTTGTGTCTTTTGTTAGCACATTGATATTTGTGGTGCAAATCCCAGTATCCCATTATGCATTTGTTGGGGATTAGACCCTTGTCATCCTCTATCCTCTGACTTGGTGGTGAATTAAAGATGTACTATTGTTTTTTAAGCCCGTCATAAATATCTCAATCTTGAATTTAATGTTTGGGCAGAGAGTTATGTATTTAATCACTCTTCTTCTCGAGAACCTCATACTCTCATCAGACAACAATGAGGATCTGATCTATTGCTTAAAGGTAATTTCTCTAACCTATCTAATCATGTTTTTCTCCCATTCTTTTTGTTGAGGAGGATTTGGTTATTAGTGATTATTAAAAGAGATTATGGTGTGAAATTGTTGATCATTTCTATTGATAATGATGACCCTTTAAATAGGAATGATACAACATAAAAATAGGAAACAATATACATGCCATCTATACAAATTATACACCAAATCAATTACAATAATGATCCCAAAATATCAGCCGATTATATCGGCTGATTATATGCATTGCTAAGACACCCCCTCAGTTTGAGCGGGCGGTGGACAGACGCTCAAGCTGGATCGAAACGACTGAAACAAATGTCGTGGAAGCCCCTTGGTGAAAATATCTGCATACTGCAAAGATGAAGGGACATGGAGGACGCGAATGTGACCGACACGAACTTTGTCGCGAACGAAATGTATGTCAATTTCGATGTGTTTGGTCCGTTGATGTTGAACCGGGTTATTGGAAAGATACACAGCAGAAACGTTATCACAGTAAACAACGGAGGCATGTGTAAGAGGCGTTTGTAGTTCAAGCAGTAAATTGCGTATCCATGTGGCTTCAGCAACCGCATTTGCAACACCTCGATACTCGGCTTCGGCGCTGGATCGTGAGACAGTGGCTGTCTTTTGGAGGACCAGGAAAGCAAATTATCACCTAAGAAAACACAATATCCCGAAGTCGAGCGCGGGAGTCTGGGCAACCACCCCAGTCAGCATCAGAATAGGCCACCAAAGAATGGGATGCTGATTTAATGATACGTATACCATAATCAATCGTCCCTTGAATGTAGCGGAGGATCCGTTTCATGAAAGCAAAGTGAGAATCGCGGGCTCATGCATAAACAAACAGACCTGTTGAACAGCATATGATATGTCGGGTCTCGTAAATGTGAGATACTGTAACGCCCCTGCGAGGCTTCGGTATAGCGTAGGATCTGAGAATAATGGGCCATCAGTACTGCTGAGTTTGGCCGAGAGGTCTACAGGAGTCGTGCAGGGTTTACAGGACGACATTGAGGCCCGAGAAATTATATCCTTTGCATACTGAGCTTGGGAAAGGAAAAGGCCACGGGACTGGTAATTGACTTTGATGCCCAAGAAGTGATGTAGCCGTCCCAAATCAGTCATAGCGAATTCGCGTGACAAAGTGGCGATAATATCCCGCAACAGGTTGGTATTTGAAGCTGTGAGGATTATGTCGTCCACGTATAATAATAAATAAGCAGTGTTGGACGAATCCTGATTATAAATAAATAACGAGGTGTCGCAGGTACTGCTACGAAACCCATGAGACGTAATAAAAGTAGCAAAACGGGTGTACCAGGCCCTTGGTGCTTGCTTGAGCCCATAAAGGGATTTTTTAAGACGACACACAAAGTTTGGAGCACGTCGATCATAGAAACCGGGGGTTGATGCATGAAAACAGTTTCATTTAGTTCCCCATGTAAAAATGCATTCTTGACGTCCAACTGGTGTATAGGCCATGACCGTGAGACTGCAAGAGATAGAACTGTCCGAATGGTAGCCGTTTGACAACCGGACTAAATGTGTCTTCGCAGTCAATGCCCACTGTCTGAGAGTTTCCATTGACAACCAACCTGGCCTTATACCGTTCAAGTGATCCATCTGCCTTAAACTTGTGACGAAAAAGCCACATACATCGAATTACCGGATGATCCGTAGGTCGAGGAACTAGATCCCACGTTTCATTGTCCTGTAAGGCAGTAAATTCGGCTTGCATAGCTTTTAACCAATTTGGATCGGATAGGGCCTTGGCATAGGTGGTAGGAATTGGTGAGATGGTGGAGGCTGAAAAAGCCGATTGGGTAGTGGACCGAGATTTGGAACGGGTGGTCATGGATGAGAGTTGGCTGGGGGAGCGGTCGGTTGGGCTGCTGGAGTATGTCCAGTGGTATGTTGGCCTGTTGGGTTTGAGCCGATCGTTTGTGTGGGTTGGTGAGATGTTGAGGTTGGTTGACGGGTGGTCTAGGACGCCGGCTATAGGTGTAGGTGTATGGAGTCGTAACGGAAGGCTTGGGTACGGGTTGGTGAAAGGTAAAGCCAGGAGGTACGGTGTCGTCCAAAAACTTGTAGGCGGTGGGGTTTTTGAGGAATGGTGTAAGGGAATACGTGCTCATCAAAGGTCACATGGCGAGAGATGTGTACTTTGCCCGTTGTGGGGTCGAAACATCTATACCCACGAAAGTCCGGTGGATACCCGAGAAAAATGCATCGGATGGACCGGGCAATGAAGCTTATGAGGTTGGGTAGCAGAGGTATTTGGGTAACAAGCACACCCGAACACTCGTAGATGTGTGTACTCGGGATGTCGCAGGTAGAGGGCAAAGGTGGGAGTGTAAAAGTTGAGGCGTTTGGTGGGTAAAATGTTATGCAGGTAGACAGCCGTGTGCAATGCTTCCACCCAAAAGGATGCGGAAGATGTGCGTGTATAAGCAGAGCACGAATGATGTCGTTTATGCGACGAATCATGCGTTCTGCCCGGCCGTTTTGGCTGGAGGTTTGAGGACAAGCAAATCGAAACAACATTCCGTGTTGGTCTGCGAAGGCTTTAAAGGCTAAATTGTCAAATTCACCCCCTAGGTCGCATTGAAAGGGTTTAATGGTTCGGTGAAATTGAGTTTCAATTAAACGGTGAAATTTGGCAAAGGTGGAAAACGTGTCAGACTTGAACTTAAGAGGATACACCCACACGAAGTGTGAAAAGTTATCAATAAGAACCATATAATATTTGTATCCAGTTTTACTCGTGATAGGAGAATGTCCATAAATCGCAATGGATTATATCAAAAGGTGCAAAAGTAAAAGTATTAGAAGCATGAAAGGGCAAACATTTACTATTTGAAAGTTGACAAGAATTGCAGACATGTGAGTTTTTACTCTTATTACATGGAAAATTGAAAGTACGACTTAAAAGATCTAAAACAGGGGCCCCTGGGTGACCTAGACGATCATGCCAGGGGAGGGAGGTAGCAAGAAAGGTGGCTTGAGGAGGCAGTTGCGGCTGAGTGAACGGATATAGGTCTCCGGTGCTGTTGTGACGAGACAGCAGCCTCCTAGTTTTGAGATCCTTCAAAGAAAAACCAAATGGGTCAAATTCTACAGAAACTTGATTATCACGAGTAAAACGTCTGACAGAGATGAGATTTTTAATCACTTGTGGGCTGTAAAGGACATTGGGTAGGATATAGGTTCGGTTTGGTAAGTGATGGAAACCCGTGCCCGATCCATGTATTGGTAAAAAATGGCCATTGCCCACCAATAATTTATTGCTAACAGGAGATGAATGTGGGATTAGTAACTTACCTTGGTCATGAGTTACATGAGATTCGGCCCCCGTATCCATGAGGTCCGAAGCCCAAGAAGAGGACGGTTGATTCATCTGCATGTTGTTGAAAGCTGCACTGAGATCCGAAGGGCTTAAAGCATTATATACGCCCTGTGGTGAAGGACTGTACCCGCTGGACCGCTGCTGTGGAAACCCGGAAAAATGGGCCTGAGACGTGGCTGCCGGTTGTTGGAGTGGGCTATTCTCGGGCCGCCATTGCTGTTGGGTCGGATAAGGGCATGGTGGAGGTGTCCACCAGGCCCAGTTAGGGAACCCGGGCTGTGGCGAGTATCCAGATGGTTGCTGCTGTTGTCCGGACCATGAAGAGACAGGCTGACGGTTGCTATTACCACGTCCTTTACCTCCGCGTCGGTTCCAGGACCCTCGACCTCGTCCTCGCCCACGATAGTAGGAGGGGTTGTTGTCGGAAGGCTGAACCGGCTGATTACTTTGGGAGGTTGTTTGAGCAGATGTGGCGGCCAGAACAGTAGAATGAGATCCTTTTTGGGCTTCTAAACGTAGAACTTCGTCATTCAGCATACTAACAGCTTGATCCCAATCGACGCCATTTTGGTTGATGAGGGCGGCGGTAGTGTTATACTCGGCTGGGAGACCCCTGACCAGTTGAAGGACGAGTCGAGACTCGGTAATAGACACATCAACATCGGCCAATTGGTTTGAAAGATCAGTCAAACGCTGACAATAATCTTCGACTGATGAACAGGCTGACAAAGTCAGATTGCAGAACTTGGTTTCTAGTGATGCAGCACGTGCCTTCTTGTTGCTGAGATAGATTTTCTCGAGTTTGGACCACGCAGCGTGAGCCGTAGTAACGCTGGTGTTCATGACTCGTTTAAGAAGGTCATCGGAGAGTGTGCTGAATATCCATTGAAGGACAAGGGCATCGATTTCTTTCCAGGCCTCATATTCAGCGGATGACGATGCCGGAGGGGCAGTGCCATCGATGTGATCCATCACCTTGTAGGCGACAGCGTGTAGTCGGAAACAGCCGGATCCATTGGGAATAAGTAACATTGGTACCGTCTAGAGTTCGAATCTTACTCTGAATGTTTGTTACAGAGTATGCAGGATGTAAGGATTGGGGTTTTGGGGGCTGTTCGGGGGCAGAATCTTTAGTCATCGTGATGACTTAGGTCGGACGAATCCGAACGGAGAAGAAGAAAAGAGGGCTGCGGAAGTTTAAAGGAAGGGGAAGGTGATCAGAATTGCTCTGATACCATAAAAGAGATTATGGTGTGAAATTGTTGATCATTTCTATTGATAATGATGACCCTTTAAATAGGGAATGATACAACATAAAAATAGGAAACAATATACATGCCATCTATACAAATTATACACCAAATCAATTACAATAATGATCCCAAAATATCAGCCGATTATATCGGCTGATTATATGCATTGCTAAGAATTATTGCTTCTAAATACTAAATGAGTAAAATCCTCTGTCTCTATTTGCTTTGAAGGGATGGAATCAAGCAATAAACATGTTGGAGACTGGAGATGGTAATTGGGCATTATTTGCAAAATCAGTCCTTGATAGAACCCGACTTGCACTTTCGAGCAAGGGAGAGATGTATCATCAACTATTACAACCTTCTGCCGAGTACCTTGGGTCACGGCTTGGATTGGACCAATGGGCGGTAAGATATGGTGTCATGATCTTCTTTTCGTCTTTCTTGTGTGGAAGTTGTGCTATATAATATAAGGATCTGTTTGTATTTCCTTCCTTTTCAATTCTGTGCAGCTATCCTGATCTAACTTGCTCTTATAATCCATGCAGGTAAGCATATTCACAGAAGAAATGATTCGTGCAGGATCAGCCGCATCTTTATCATCTCTTGTTAATAGACTTGACCCTATTCTTCGCAATGTGGCTAATTTGGGGAGGTTGATTTCACTGCCTTGCGTTTAATCAATTCTAGTCATTTATAATTACAAAATTTCTAGATTTTGTTAGTTTATGAAATGCTCAGCTTTATGATGTATGATGGTTTCATTTAACCATAAACCACATTTAAATGCAACTTTCGTTCCTACATACAGTTGGCAGGTTATCAGCCCAATTGAAGCTGTTGGATATGTTGTAGTCGTTGATGAGTTACTTTCTGTTCAAAACAAATCTTATGATTCGCCAACTATTTTAGTGGCAAAGTCTGTGAGAGGAGAGGAGGAAATTCCTGATGGTGCAGTTGCTGTAGTAACACCTGACATGCCAGATGTTTTATCTCATGTTTCTGTTCGAGCACGAAACAGCAAGGTACTGATCTAATACAGGAATATCATTTGCCCATCGTATTATATAGAACTTGATACGGAATACACTTTACCTTTGAGGCATGCCTTCTGAAGATGATTTGCATTTTCCGTTGCAGGTTTGCTTTGCTACATGTTTTGACACCAACATTTTGGATGACCTTCGAGCAAAAGAGGGGAAATTGTTGAAGCTAAAACCTACATCGGCTGATATAACTTATAGGTAGTCCTTTCCTGCTACTTACTAAATCTTAACATTAATCTTCCTCAAGTCTTAGGTTGCGTTTGTTTTATAAGAGGCGTGGAAGTCTCAGGTCTTATTATACTTTTGATTGTTAAGAGGTGGTGCTGAAGTCAGAAATCTGAATCAATAAGACTTTGTTTTTGCAAACTGATAAATGTCAGAATTTTGTTCAAATTGTGTATTTTACCCCATATTATGGTGTTGAATTTGTATTTAAATTTATACAATTTCGCATGTTTTATTCATTATAATTACGAAATTTACATCTAAATTATAGAATTAGCATTCCTTTAAACGAATAAGAAACTCAGCTAATTATAGTATATTGAGTTTTATTATAATCCGAGTGGATCAATTGAGAGGAAGAAACTATTAAGGTTAATCCATTGAAAATAAGAGGCAGATAGGAGGTTGGGTTACCTCTTACCAGATAAGAGGAAGATAAGACATAAGTGGCTCTAAAACTTTGGAAAAAACAAACACTTTGAATGACTCTACCTCTTATCAACTCAGACATAAGAAGCTAATAAGATCTTTTTTCTAAAAAACAAATAAGGCCTTAGTTTTACATAATTCAATAGAGTACATGATCTATATGGCAAGCAGAACTCATTCTCTTTGCGCTGTGTGTATATGATCTTAGTGAGGTACAGGAGGGAGATCTAAAAGGATCAACCAACTCAGAAGAAGCTGGTCCACCACCAACCATTAAATTGGTCAAAAAGCAGTTTGCTGGTAAATTTGCCATATCGTCTGAGGAGTTCACAAGTGAAATGGTTAGTTTACACTGTCCCTTATTTACATTACAATATTCTTATTTACTTATATATTTTTACACAGTGTTGTGTCTTGCAACCCCAATATGACGTTTTTTTTGTAATTCACTTACTTTTAATGTCTTAAGGTTGGAGCTAAATCACGTAATATTGCCTACCTTAAAGGAAAAGTCCCATCTTGGGTTGGCATTCCTACTTCAGTCGCATTACCTTTTGGAAGTTTCGAGAAAGTTCTATCTGATGAACTGAATAAGGTACTCCATATTTGTAAATTTATGTTCATGTTTGAGACAATTTTAGTGTTCTATGTAGTCATCAACTCAGTATGAAGGTCTTGATTTTGGTGCGTTATTATATAATCATACATTAAATTTGCAGGGGGTGTCAGAAAAGCTGCAAATATTGAAGGAAAAGTTGGCAGCCGGTGACTTTGATGTCCTTGAGGATCCGCAAGACGGTTTTGGAGCTTGCTGCACCACCCCAGCTGGTAAGATCCATTTCTCTCCTTTCAGTGCTGGCACTTTACAATGTTCAATTCAAATTGCAAAAAGAAAAACTGATAATGCTGATCACTCTTTTTAGGTACAAGAGCTTAAAACCATAATGAAAAGCTCAGACATGCCGTGGCCTGGAGATGAAGGCGAGAAGAGATGGGAACAAGCATGGATTGCTATAAAGAAGGTTAGACGCGCATGTTTCCTGATTTATGATGCCATGAGTACTTTCCTATGCCAACCAGCCCCTTGGAAGTAGAGGTGGCCAAATGGGCCCCAGCCCCGGCCCGGACTGGGACCGTTCGGGACTGCCGGTTAAGGCCCGGTTACGGTTTTCCACCAAAAACAAGGTGTGTCCTGGCCTGGGACTGGCTTGTTTTTTATTTAAAATTTATTTTTAAACGTATTTTTAAGTACATCTTTAAATGTATTATTGAATATCAAAATGTATTTTTAAGTGTATTTTATGAAGTGTATTATAATAAAAAAAACGTATTTTTTAGTGTATTCGATTAACCAAATGAAATATTTTAAAGTATAATTTGATTGAACAAATTCTTTATAACAAAAAACGTATTCTTTTTAGTGTACCCAATTATTATAAAAAACATATTTGTTAGTGTATTTAATTGATCAAATTCTTCAAAAAAATAATTATACGTCAAAAATCAATTTAAAAAAATATAAAATAAAATTAAGTGGGATCTATTTGGGCCCGGTTCTCATAACCGGGACTTGTAAACCTTAACCGGGCCGAAGTATTCCCGAACCGGCTATAACAAGCTTTGAATGGGACCAAGACTGGTTTTTGTCCACCTCTGCTTGGAAGTCCTATAATGACCATCACTTTGTTTGCACACGCTAATATACACGAGGAATGCATTTGGTTGTCGTCTTCCAGGTCTGGGCTTCGAAATGGAACGAGAGAGCATACTTCAGTACAAGAAAAGTGAAGCTAGATCATGACCTCCTATGCATGGCTGTCTTGGTTCAGGAAATAATAAATGCCGACTACGCTTTTGTTATTCATACCACAAATCCATCTTCAGGAGATCCATCAGAAATATATGCCGAGGTTATTTGATCTCTTATTTTCTTTAAGTATTCAAATTAATCTTCATGTGTTTAACCAATGTTTAATTATGGTAGCTATCCAGCTGATCTGCTGGTATAAGTTATATGTTAGAGAAGACATTGCTCGTAAATAATTTGGCCTATAAATTTGTATTATATCAACATGAAAGAAATTCTTACTTCCAATATCTTTGACAAATTTATGTCTCACTTTTTGCTTTGGGGTGTCCCAAACTTACTGCTAGATTCCCCCTTTTTTTTGCAAAGTATCAACTCATGATTAGTCAATTACCACTTTGTCCATTAGCATTTGCTGCAAAATACTAGTTGTAACGATTTTGGTAAATGACACCCCCCCCCCCCCCCCTATTTTGTCATTCTAGAGGGCACTATCATTAAACTGTGTTATGAAACATTCCATTTATTTTGCTTTTGCATAGGATGAGTTAACGTGTTATGGGTCTATAACTGTCTTTTATGCTGCAGCTTGTCAAGGGCCTTGGGGAGACTCTGGTAGGAGCTTATCCAGGTCGGGCGTTGAGTTTCATTTCCAAGAAAGACAAACTTGATTCTCCTAAGGTACATTGTTGTTTGCTGTAATATATATAATATATTCCACAGTTACATTTTAGGAATAAAGTTGTTTTTAAAACTGTTGGACGAATGTAATTGCCTTATTCAAGTCCAATTACGAAGATAATAGTGTGATGGCAATACAACATGCTATTGGAGGATTTCCAGAGAAGATAGAGAAAACAATGAGTGAAATACCTTCAATGAAAAAACTGAGATGCGTGAGAGCTCGTTTTCCTTGAGTTATATTTGTTCTTGTGATTGTAATTGTGCATGTTTAATTATCAATCCTTCTGAATATAACATGCCATCATAGTAAGACTTTCATTTGCCAATAACCCTTTTGGATTCTGCAGGTTTTAGGTTACCCAAGCAAACCCATTGGCCTTTTCATAAAAAGATCGATCATCTTTCGATCAGATTCCAATGGCGAAGATCTAGAAGGCTATGCTGGTGCAGGACTCTATGATAGGTAAAGTATTACTTACCTCCTCTCATTGAAAACGATATTTATCCACATTTTTAATGCCCTTCTAGTATATAAATCAAAACCAAACAGAAAAATAAAAGGAGACAAGAAAACACCATAAGGAATCATATGCGGAATGTAGATGAGCTAGCTTATATACGAGGTCAAATCGAGTCTTAAAATCTTCAAACGGTAGGCACTGACGCAGTGTGCATAGGGTACGGTATGCACATGTGCATATAAATAGTTTCTAAGTAATTGTTCTAGTATGCACACATGCATAGAAAACAAGAAACCTTTCCAATTACTTGTAAACACATGTGCACACCATACAAATGAGAAGTTATTGGGTGTTCCTCGGTTTTTCATTTTTTTATTACATAAATCATCTTTTGTAAGCATGAAAAAGCCACCAAAAAAAGGCATGAAGAAAAAGACATTGTAGTTTTACTTTGGAAATGGGAATATATTGATGGTAAAAAGTGTTTTTTACGCAGTGTGCCTATGGACGAAGAAGAAAAGGTTGTACTTGATTACTCATGTGACCCATTAATGGTGGACGCAAGCTTCCAGAAGTCGATCCTTTCGAGCATCGGTCGTGCAGGGGATGCTATCGAGAAGTTATATGGATCTCCACAAGATATCGAAGGTGTTGTACGAGATGGGAAAATCTATGTTGTCCAAACAAGACCACAAATGTGATCCATTCAATACAAAATCAATAGGAATATATACATTATATAAATAATAACAATTATAACAAATAAATTGGTTTATATTATGGTGTTGTAATGAGCAAACCTTATTTAACTTGTTGGGTAAATGTAATTATCTTCATCTCCTAATTCATGTTTGTAGAAGTTAGATAGCCTTATGTTTGTTAAGTCTTGGAAGGCCAAAGTTTTTTTGTTGTTGTTTTGTTATAAGGCCATCCACTGTGGGAGGCTTGGGTAGTAATCAGGTACTACTACCCGTTGGGTTCTCAAAGCAAACACCACCGTGGATGGTATCGGGTATGTTGCCATCAGTTTCTCAAAGCCGAAGACCCCCCACCCCCCCACCCCCTACCCACTTTCTCTCTCTTCTTTCTCTCTATCTCTCTCCTCTTTCTCTTTTTTGTTTTTTTTTATTTAATAAAATAAAAGTGTGTGTAAGATTGGGTTGGGTATTGGGTCGACAGTGGATGAATTGGATAGTTTTGGGTAAAATAGTAGAAAGCTGATGTGGCGCTGATGTGGCAGTTGAAACCATTGGGTAGTAGTGGGTCGACA
Source organism: Centaurea solstitialis (assembly GCA_030169165.1). Taxonomy (NCBI): domain Eukaryota; kingdom Viridiplantae; phylum Streptophyta; class Magnoliopsida; order Asterales; family Asteraceae; genus Centaurea; species Centaurea solstitialis. The sequence continues at coordinate 99,339,490 of CM058043.1, forward strand.
GCGGATGGCCTAAGGGGTGTGATTATTTTCTTCTATTTCACTTTGGGCGATATGAGTTTACCCATTACTATGAGTTATAATGCGATGACACGTTTTATTTTTCGAATGTTCTTAACTTGTGACTGAGGAACAAAGTGGTAGGTTGTGTCATCACTGGGTCCATGCCTGTAAACGCGTCATTACAAATTATTCATATGGATTTACGTATGCATCTTCAAATGAAATTTTCAATTATTGATTAACGAATTTTATCTTTATAACATTCATTTCTTTTGTTTTAAAATTCTTTACTGTTTTGGTCCTTTGGTTTTAGTTAAGGTAGAAATCAGTCCAAAAACATAAATAACAATAAATTGTAGACCACAGTTACTAAAACCGTAATTTATAAACCACAAGAACTAAAACAGAAATCATTAACAACTTTGTTAAGAACAATCAATGTCGAAACGGGCAGGGAATAACGTTGATCCACACTTCGTTTACACGTCCACTGAGATGAGAAGACGCGTTGTACTGCGCAACCGAATACGAGCTCTTGTCCTCGGAAATCGACACAGTTTTCCCGTTCAAAATGGAAGATTTAGCCAAGCTAATCGAAAGTAACGATCGTTCTGTGTAGACGTTATCATCCCCAGCAAAACCTGAAAATCTTCTAACCGCTACACAACGGCTTTTCCAATTGGAGATCTGCAAATTCAGTTGAGGCGATGGCATTGGAATCGGCCTTGAAATCGACGCCATATACATGCTCACCGAGTAATCCGAAGAGGCGTTGGATGATGCGGCGGCGGTGACGACGGTGGTGACCGTTGGAGTCGTGATTTTGAATCTGGCGTTGTTTTCGTTTCCGCCGTGAATGTATTGGTACAATCTGAAGACGAAATTTTATAGATAGAGGAGAAAAAATCAAATAATCATTTGTGTTTAGTGTAGATTTTTGTTTTGAATTGGAGTCGGTTTGTGTTTTCGTTTCCGCCATGCATGTATTGATATAATCTCAAGACTGTGTTTGGCAAAAATTAGCTATCTTATAAGCTAGTACAAGTTTGGATGGACGAACTATAAGCTAGCTTTATTGAAACGCTGGTTGGAGTAGCGTCTGAGGAGCTTTTTGTAGTTTCTTTCGGTTATACCCTTATTAATGCTAACTATTATATTCCAAGATACTCTTTTTGATCATTTTACGTACTCATAACTCATAAGCTAATTTATCAGCTACTAGCTAGCTTATTTGTCAACAACTAATTTATCAGTTATCAACTAGCTTATTGAACGCTAGTTGGAATAGCGTTTTAGGAGCTTTTTGTAGCTTTTTTCCAATTATAGCCTTGTTAATATTAATTATTATACCTCAAGATACCCTTTATGGTCATTTTACATACTCATAAGTTAGTTTTTTTTTTCGCCAAACATAATTTATTCATAAGCTAGTTTATCAGCTACTAGCTAGCTTATTAGTAGACAACCAACTTATCAGATGTTAGCTACTAGCTAGCTTATTAGTCAAATTGAAGACAAATTGGAGACGTAAATAGGACCTGTGAAAGCCGTCGTGAGTTGAGTTATTGAAGGAGGTGCCACCCGCGACGGCGGCGGATATCCACGTGGAGTCGCGATAGAGTCGGATTTCGAGGTCCTGCGACGAGAGTACGATGGCATACGGTGGGGATTCGGTGGCATTCACGTGACGGTTGCAAGTGAATAGTAGTACCATTAAGGTGAGGGAATGTACTATTAGGATCTGCACATATTCTTCAGCCATTTTTGTGATTTGATGAAGCTTGCATTCAAGTCTGAATCCTATATATAGAGAGAGGGTGGCATAAGTTTTTTTTTTTTTCTTTTCTTTTTGGAAATTTACTCAAATGGCCTCAGTAAACAACAATATTTGGTAGGAAACTTATTTTTATGGGTTTAATTCATTTGAAAATGTATTCAATATGTCACAAAAAGTAGTTGTATGTATTGGATTTTTAAAATTACATTTTAACCAAGTTTACAAAACTTACCATTTAAACAACTTTTCGTGACAAGTTGGATACACTTGTATACATTAAATAAGAAGTTTTATAACTTGGACACACTAAAAGGTAATTTTAAAAATCATGTACATACAATAACTTTTCGTAACAAGTTAGAATACATTTTTCACAACCTTCCATATCTTCTAAGGAAAAAAAAAACTAAACAAAATTACACGTTCCATGTGTTCGTGGTAGTCGTTCGTTGGTTACATGTCGCTATGTTTTTTTTTAAAATTACACGTTATTTATATAATTAAAAATTAAGAATAAAACTGGTTTACTTAAAACTGATTCTACGTTCAATGTAATTTATTTAAGATTTTAATTTGTTTAAAAATATAAAATTGTGAAAAAATAAATGCGTTTGCCGGGAGTCGAACCCGGGTCTATTGCTTGGAAGGCAATTATCCTAACCGTTGGACTACAAACGCTTTAGATGCTAATGTTTAGAATTTCATTTTATTAAAATAAGATAAAAGTATAGTAGAGAATATAGATATAAAATTAGTGCAAAACATGTCAACAGTTAATTAGCATGCAAAAGAAAGTGCCTCTTTTCATTTTTCAATCCCATTACCAACCTCAATTTTTTTTTTTAATTAAATAATCACTATAAATCCTTTCAACCACTCCTTTTTAGTCAACATTTATAATCTAATCATCAAAGGATATTATAATTTAAATAATTGAAATGAGGTTATTTGATTGGTTTTTTATTAAATCCTATATTAATAAAATTATCTGTGTGATTGGATTTTTTCTTTTATTGGAGAGTGTTTTTTCATAGATGAGAAATACGTTTTAGTTTAGAGTGATAAGTTTAATAAAACTTAGCTTTCTACATAAAGCAAGTCACTTCCAATACCATTAAGCCACTAACATTGTTTTTATAGGACACTTTTTCAAATAGTGTTCTATAAGATAATTGATAAAATGCTTTATTTGAAAAATATTCAAAAAAATCTTTTTACAACCCCCCAAATGCGTCAAACTTTTTATGACACTTTTATATGAAACATTTTTGTTAGAACAAGAAATCAAGAACAATTGAGAGGAGAGAGAGATTGAGAATCATGAGCTTGATATTATTCATCCATGGAAGAACTAGTTACAAACTATACCTTTGAAAACACACACAAACTCACTAAACGACTCTCATAACTCTCTCTAAAGCCACTCCATCTCTATATATACCTCTACACTATAGCCCCTCTATCTATACAACATTTTACAAATTCAGCCCTCCCTTTCTATTATTTACACAAAATTGATTCTTTATAAAACTTTCACATATTAGGACATTTTATGTCCTAACAATTTTTTTTGTTTGGTTCTATAAATTTTGATCTCATAAAACACTCTACTAAAACATTTTATTATACTTTAAAAAATTTTATAAACTCAATTTTGTTACGATGATTGAGACAATAGTTACTATTCATACTCACTCTCAAGTGAGATATCAATATAGTACTAGGAAACATATAACTTATCAAAAAGGAGAAGAAAAGGCTTCCACTAAATCATGGATTGTCACTAAGTTCAATTCATGGGATTATTCAAAACCATGTTGGGCTATTGGCTTAACCATTACTCAAATCTTATTCTCACTTAAATTAAGTGGATATCTTAAATAAATTCTCCAACAAGTTTGTTTGTCGGTAAGTGGTTAAATATGTACATGGGTTGAATATTTGGATGGTGTTTAAACTTAATCTATTTCAGTTTTTAAATTATAACTCGTTTAATTAAAATTTGAAAGCATAATCCAATCCAACGTAATGACAAATTACATTTTAGGTTTGATTGGATCTAGTTTGTAGTGTGAAGATGTATCTAAAACAACAAACTCTACTTTTAGTTCTTATTATGGGTTTCCAAAAATATTAGAAAATGGTTCTTGACTCTTGTGCTTCAATGAGTACAAACAATTATCATAATATGCATTTTACTTTGAAAACAACCTCTTATACTAACCGTATTAAGTTAACTCAGTTAACTTCAAGCGTAAGATGAAATTGTCGAACGATCGTGATTAAAAAACTAAAGAAAATCCTAGGGGAAAATCAAAGATGTTCCAAACTCCAAGATCAACATTTTTATTAGAACACACTGCTCGAGCAAACCCGAGCTATGTTTGTATGATAGTCAAATTATTCTAATTGTAATTCAATATAATATATTTCCATAATAAAATATTAAATATCAAAATTTGTGATTGTAAAAATAAATTAAGTTATCAAAAGTTCCACAACTAACTTGAAAATATTATCTTGTCAATTAGAAGAATAAAAAATGACAATTGGGCTTAATTCCTAGGTTACTTTTTGTTATATAAAAATTATCTTAAGTTCAAACTCTAAACGATTTCCCTTTGTACACCTTCTAAATCGCCTAAAGCAACGAGACTAATGATGTTATCAATTAACAAGGTTATATGATATGTTTGTTTTCTTATTGTCGCACTTGAATAATGGTACACTCCACGTTTGGTTATGTGATTTCATAAAAAAAAGTTCCTATATTATGTATTTGGCTCTGAAATGAGTCATTTGTCCTAACACCACTAATTGATTGTCTAGTAAGCGAGGGCCATTTCGATCACTTTCATGTTACTTTTGAGTGATCGAGTATTTGCGTCAACTTCATTTGAGTTTGAGGGAGAGGTGTTATTAAAAAGCAAAGTTTGCATGCCTAAAAAATATCGGACTAATAACTAAATATTTTATTAATAATTTAAAAAAAAGTTAATAACTAAAACATTTGCTATTTAAAAAAACATGTTACTTAATAATTAAATATTTTATTTATTCTTTTTACAAAAACTATATTAATTAATAATTAAAAATATCTTTATTAATTAATTCTCAAAAGCAAAAATTAATAATTAGAAGTTTAGAACATGTGTGAAAATATATTAATAAATAATCGATAATCATAAATTATTTTACGGATATGTATAATTGGAAGAAGATTTAAAAAAAATTACTTTTTCAATAAATTTAAAAAATAAATTTAACTTCTACTTACCAATAATAACCGAAGTGTTTTATTACTATATATGTTTTATTACTATAAATGCTCTTTGCTTTAACAAAATTAATGTAAGCAATATTCGCTCGATCTGCAAAATGGATTTGATTTGAAAAATAATCATTTTTACAACCTTTAAATAGAAAGTAGCAATAAATTTAATTATTCACATAAAGTTTTTATTTATAACACTCTTAATACTTTTGTCTTTAATTACAAATATACATGTAATTTAGTCAAAAAAAAAAGTAATACTCCCTCTTTTTCAAAAATAAATCTATAGAAAAAAAAAAAACAAATGTGTAATTAGTATGATTTTAAATTAACTAAATGATAAATCTATTCTTATTAATTTAAAAGAGTGATAAATTTAACATCTCATGCTTAATGATAGAATTGAAAAGTAATTAGTCTTAAATAATTTCTTCTAAAACTCTTAATTTTTCAATAGTATAAATACTAAATTGTAAATCAGTAATGTAAAAAGGAAATCGTTTTTTAATGTTTCTATTTTGAAACTATATTATTTGGTGATAACAAAATATAGTTGACTTTCTTATTAGAAAAAAATTTATTAATTACCCTTTGCATTTATTGGTCAAACCCAACATTTATTTCTCAATATTCTCCAAAATTCCACACTTGGATTAAACCACAAAAATATGTATCACATTGATACGTTCATACTATTTATGTTGGTTAAATGTCACTTTTACAAATGTGGTTTTCCTTTTGATTTAATCATAAATTGATTAGAAACCTTGCACAAACAAGGCCAATAATGGAGTTTGCAGCTCGTCGTTTTTCTATCATTTTGATTTGTGTATTGTTTTTCTTGTTTTCATCTGTTTTTTCGATTAGTGAGTCGAAAAACACAAGGTTAAGTGAAACTGATCTTAACAGGATCAATAAACCTTTTGTCAAATCGATTCGGGTAAGTGTTAATTTAAAAGAATTGGTTTATTTATGTTTTTATTTTAATTCTTTAAATTAATTGAATTTTTTTGATGTTGAAAATAGAGCCCAGATGGTGATATAATAGATTGTGTTTTGTTTCATCTTCAACCCGCATTTGATGGCCAGGAGTTAAAAGCAACAATGCCATTGGTAAATTTGATGCAATTCACATAGCATATATGTATATATATACATGTGATGTGTTGTGTGTATGTATATGAAACTTCATGGAACACTTATTGTTGTCGTCTTTGTCTTTAATTTTAACCTGAATATATTTATTATTTTAAATAGGATCCACCAATAGAGGCATCACATAGACATAGTAAGGTAGGAACCGAGTTAGAACTAAAACAAAAATGGAGTTCAAAAGGGGAAGCATGTCCAGATGGAACAATCCCGATAAGAAGAACAAGAGAATACGAAATTTTCAGACCCATTCCCATTTCTCATTTTGGAAAGAATATTAGTGCAAGCATCAAGACAAACTCCATCTTCAATGGCCATGAGGTGCATAACATTTTTTTTGGGCAATTTTCTTTATATTAATATAAAGTATGAATGTTTATATATGTATGTATGTATATGTATGTATATGCAGCATGCAGTGGGATATGCATATGGTGAATTCTATGGAGCAAAAGCAATACTGAATGTTTGGGCTCCAAATGTTTCAAATCCAACTGAATTTAGTCTTTCACATGTTTTGATTGGTAGTAATATTCCAACTAATGCTTTGAATGCTATTGAAGCTGGTTGGCAGGTATTGTCACCCCCTTTATTTTTATTTTGTATTTAGATGAAAATATAGAACTAAATGAATGGATTTTTCAAATAGTTTATTTCTTCAAAATGTATTAAACTATACCCAAAATGTATTACATAACTCATAACCATCCAGGACTGTCATCCTGTCGCAAACACCTCCGGCCGTCGTCCCAATTGCCGGAGGTAGATACATACAATAACATTTCGGATATAGTTTAATACATTTTGGAGAAGTAAACCCTTGTTTAAATACAAATTTCATTAAATTTATTACTGTCCATTTTAATATATTAATTATTTTAGGAAAATTGATTTTATATACTTTAAGCTTTTTAAAAGTTTATAATATTGTTTTTACGGCAGGTTAGTACAAAGTTAGGCAAAGACAAGTCTCCTAGAATTTATATTTATTGGACGGTAAGTTCTAATTTATTTATTAATCGATACCCTCTTCATTTCTATATACTAAAGCTAAACGTTTGAAACTTAAAAAAATACAGAACGATGGGTACAGAAGCGGATGCTACAATTTGTTGTGTTCAGGGTTTGTCCAAACAAGTAGTAAGATTGCACTTGGAGCTGCTATATATCCAATATCAGCATATGACGGTCCACAGTTCGACATCACTTTATCAATCTCGAAGGTAAATCTATATTGATTCAAGTTCACTACAAAAAAACTTCAAAAAAACCACATCAGGAAAATGTACTTATTTCATCTCAAGAAAAATCTAACAAGAAATAATTGTGGGTTTTCATTAAAAAATTATTTACTTTTTTGTGTAAAATTATTATCAAATCATTTTCTCATATGTCTATTTGTAAAAGATCCATATATACATCTTGGTAATTGTAGCCAAACAAAAAACAAAATTAGTCTCTATTTTCCACGGATTGTTACTATCTGTTTATATCCTTTTCAGGAAAAAAAAATATAATCTAAAGATGACTAATATTTTAATATGTTGTTAATTTGCACAGGAACCAAAGTCTGGAAATTGGTGGTTGAAGGTGGGATCTAGTTTGGTGGGATATTGGCCGAGAACTTTATTCCCAAACCTTCAAGAAAAGGCAACGTTGGTTGAATTTGGGGGAGAGGTGTACAATGGTCCACTAGGCCCGCACACATCGGCTGAAATGGGTAGCGGCCATTTCCCTGACGAAGGATTTGGGAAAACAACGTATATTAGGAACTTGGAAGTGATAGATACAAAACATAAGGCAAATCCCTTGTCTAGTTTTAGTTTATTTGCAGAAAAACGAAATTGTTATAATGTTACAAGTGGGTTTGCTGATAATTGGGGTAATTATATATATTTTGGGGGCTCAGGAAATGATCCAACATGTACCTAAGGGACTAATTTCTTATATGTATCAGCCAAAAATCGATAAACTCTTTTGTAAGTTTACATCAATAATTTACATATGAATAATTTATTTACATATTCTTTACCAACAATTCACATATGAATACATGTATTTCCTCTTGGAATACATGTAACTTGAAGCCCATATTGATTCCCTCTTAAAAAGTAACCAATAAAATCAAATTAGAGAAATTAATAAAAGAATAATAGTAATTATTAAAATTAATTAAAATGGCCCAACAACAGGCGGGTCACATGAACTGCTCCGAACCGCCCAACCATGATTTGGAATCGACCCGACCCGATTTGAGTCTCCATATATTTTTCATAAACAATTAAAGTAACTTGTATAAATATATGGAAATTAATATAATATAATATATAAAAATTAGTATCCAATCTTAGTTATAAGGCAATATATTATATGAATTAGCTAATAAACATAAATGGAATAACCATTATGATTTCATGTTACTTTTATAAGTCAATCTTTTAGTTAAGAAAGTACAGTGATTATTATTAAAAGATATTAATTATACCGATATTTCTTTGATCTACAAAATTGATTTGATAAATTAATTATTAATTTTTAATGTTAATTTTACTTTTTAGCCATTTCTTTCTATATTTTACAAAATGGCTCTAGGTTTGCTTGCAAACCTAGTTAAAAGAAAAAAATATTTTCAATTTTGAGTTTCAAAAATTTATAATTTTTACCTAGGTCCATGAAAAAAATTACATTTTTTACTCAGATCTGTAAAAAAATATTATATTTTCTTATTGCAGACCTAGGACTATTTAATAGGGTTTAAGAGATTATGATTAAAAGATCAAATGTATTTTAGAAATGGCTAAAAAAAAATAACTTTCATAAAATACAATTAGTAGTGTTAAAAAAATCTTATTCATAACATTTCTTTGTATACATTATCTTTAATTACAAAAATCATTTACTTTTTAGTCTACAAAATAATATTTGATAATAAAACCTCAAATTATTAACGCTCTCTTGTTAAAGGAAATACTATCAATTATTCTTGAATGCTTTTGTCAAAAACCAACATTTAATTCTCAAAATTTTCCAAATTCTAACATGTAGATTAAATTCACATCATATAAAACCGAAAATACAGAAAACTCATACAAACACGTATAGTAATGGAGTTCACTTTTCGTTATCGCACCCCTTTAATCAGTTTGATTTTTGTATTGTTTTTCTTGTTATTTTCCTCAGTTTTCTCAATCCAACAAGACAACCAGGTTATCCCACGAGTTAGTGAATCAAAGACGATGAAATTGATCAAAACTCATCTTAAGAAAATCAACAAGCCTTTTGTCAAATCGATTAAGGTAATTATTAGTTCAAAACATTGTTTTATTTATGCAATTTTAATTGTTTAGGTTAAAGGAACTTTCTTTTATTGTTGAAGCAGAGCCCTGATGGTGATACAATAGACTGTGTTCTATTTCATTTCCAACCCGCTTTTGATCTTCCCGAGTTAAAAAGTACAGTGCCAGTGGTAAATTTGATGCATTTAAAATACATAAAGTCACCTTATTTTACAAACTCAATATTTTGTGCAAGGTGTGTAAACTCAACAGAATTTAGAGATTTGGTGGGAAATCACCAATTGTCCCATGTGTTAGCAATTCATTTTTTAAATTTGAAAATAACCAAATTTCCCTGAATATAGGAATCTTATCATGGCCTTTGATTAAACTAATCAATGGTTGTGATTGGTTTACAAAGTTTGCACAAATAAATGAGTTTGTAAAATAAGGTGACTCAAAATACATATATGTATATAGTTTATGAAAATTTGTGTAATGACATGATTTTGATGGACATACAACTATGATGGTTTAATAAATAAAAATTATTTTAAACAGAATCCACCATCAGAGCCATCAAATGGGAAAAGTAGGACAAAGATAGAGTCAAAATTGAAGCAGATATGGAGTTCAAAGGGGGATTTTTGCCCAGATGGAACAATTCCGATAAGAAGAACTAGAAAAGATGACGTTTTAAGATCCGTTCCCATTTCTAAATCCAGAATGAAATTTAATACACCAAGCAATACTGATTCCATCCGAGAGGGCCATGAGGTACACTTCTTGACTATTTTCACATATACATACATACACACACACACACATGGATACATACATAGTGGAAAGTTCAAATAAGAAAACTAAATATCGTAACAAGAAAGGTCCATACATGAATTATTGAAAAATTTCATTTGAAGATGTATGTGTAAACTACAGGTGGCAACAAGTGACCCAACTTAACTTGCCAACCCAACCCAACCCAACCCAATCGAAACCCAAACCCAAACCCAATCCAAAATTAACAAATTAGGTTAAGATTTTCAACTTATTCAAATTAATGGGTCAACATACCTAACTCATTTATGTATAGGGGTTAAAAAGTTTCGATGTGGTCTCAATCCATATAAAATGTTATATATATTTATTTATTTTCAGTTAAATGCTATTATTTTATTTTAAGATAAAAATATTATATAACTTTATTTTATTCAAATGTGAAGTCAAAATCTATCACAAAAGGTTATGTTTTATGCAAACTTTGAATAATTCATTTTATTTGTGGTTGTTTTATGTTTAAAATTTAAACAATTTATTTGTATATAATTTAACAGTCTAATTTTTTTTATTTTATTAAAAATCGAGAATTAAATGAGTCAATTCAAGTTCAATTTATTTATTTAACAAGTTGATTTAAGAAAATCATAAACAAGTCAATCCGTTATCAACCCAATTAGGTAACAAGTTAAGTTAGGATGGAAATCTCAACACATTTAATCTAACAAGACTATGTTAGGATTTTCAATCTATTTAATAAAGTAGTTGAACCTGAGCCCAATCCAACCTGATGCATTGCCACCTCTAATATAAATATAGATGAATAAAGCATTTCAAATTTTTTTTTATCAATGAATTCACATATGAATCTTTTTAATCCTTAGTTCATACATTAATCTCATGTTATTTTTATTTATTTATTTGAACCATACCCTATAAATATAAACATACATACAAAAATACCTACATATTTAATTATACATGTATTTGCAGCATGCGATAGGGTACGTAAGAGGTGAATATTATGGAGCTAACGCAACATTAAACGTATGGGCTCCAAATGTAACAAATCAAAAGGAATTCAGTCTTTCACAAATTTGGGTTGTTAATGATGTTCGAATTGAGACAGTAAACACTATTGAAGTCGGTTGGCGGGTACTCTCATCTTCTTTTTTATTTTTAATTTACTTTAATCTGAATTTTAATTGAAATGTTGAATAAAATGAATTGCCTTTTTTTTTACTTTAATTTTATTGTTGATCATGTTATTACATTAATTATTTTACAAAAGAAACCATTAAATTATGAATTACATGTGGGAGCTTCTTTATTTTGTTAAACTTGCTTTTTTATACTTTATGTTCGTTAATAGTTTATAATTTTGTTTTAATAATAGGTTAGTCCATCGGTATATGAAGATAATTTTCCAAGACTTTTTATTTATTGGACTGTAAGTTCTAATTTTACTTTTTACTTAATAATTTATACCTTTTTTGTTTTTCAGATATTAATTAAAAAAATTTAACTAAAAAAATACAGAGTGATGGGTATAGAAACGGATGCTATAACTTGTTGTGTTCAGGGTTCGTCCAAACGAATAGTGAGATTGCACTTGGAGCTGCTATAGATCCAATATCAACATATAACAATCAACAATACGACATCAACTTATTAGTCTGGAAGGTAAACTCTTAAAAGTTTCAGATCAACCACAGAAGAGCTTATAAAAGAAACTTCATCCAAATAACTTACCTGTATAGTCTTCCAAAAACACTATTAAAATTTATTTTGTATTATTTTCCTATTAAAATTAATATATTTGTCTACAACGTGATTTTTTTTACCTTTAAACTTTTGTTTGACAGACATATAAAAACGTTCACATTGTGAAACAAACACATTGTTAGACAAATTTATGATAATTGATGTGTTAAATCCTAATCTTTGATGAAAAAAGATCATACAACATAACACATAATGCACTAGTGATTGTTATATATGTTTTTCAAAGGTCCCTATGATTAGCAAACACTATATATCTTGGTAATTATATTCGAATGAAACCGAGTTTCTATTTTTCTGGTGATTATTATATGTTTTTTTTTATCCTTTTGGAAAATTTCCAAAAGTTATGCATGGTTACAGTTTCCATTTTTGTTAATTTTTATAGGATCCAAACTCTATGAACTGGTGGTTAAAGGTGGGATCTAGTTTGGTTGGCTATTGGCCGGCAACTTTATTTCCATACCTTCGCGATCATGCGACGATAATTGAGTTTGGAGGAGAGGTGTACAATAGCCAAACATCAGGTTCACACACATCGACCCAAATGGGGAGTGGCCACTTCCCATATGAAGGATTTGGGAAAGCGTCATATATCAGGAACATAGAAGTTGTTGATGAAAAAAATAAGTTAAATCGGGTGTCTGATGTGAACTTATATACAAACAAGCCAAATTGTTATGATGTTACAAGTGAGTTTACTCATGCTTGGGGTAATTATATCTATTTTGGAGGGCCGGGAAATAATCCAAAATGTCCCTAGTAAATTCTTGTATGTAACAACCAATGGACTAGAGTCTTCGTAATGAAAGTATAAAACAACTACTCCAAGGACAATTATTGAATATTGAGTACATAGTTGATACATAAAATAAGAGCATCTCCAACGGGTTCTTTAAAATTGACAAAATGAGAATTTTGAGTCAATAATTTACTTTAAAAGCTTCTCCAAAATGGAGAAAATAGCAGTGCAAAACACAAGGTTTTATAAATTAATTTAAATATAAAGGCTTAAGAAATTGTATGATGCACCCTATAAACCCTTAAAACTTCAAGTAATATGCATTAAATTGATCAAATAAACATAAATATGAATTCATATTACTTTTATAAGGCATCTATTAAACTAAAATTATTATTTAGGTAAAAAGTTAATTATTGCTAATACTAATTTGTGTTACAGAAAATCAGTCTTTAGAAAAATCATTATGAGTGGACATTTTTTTGTTCACTCAATGGGGTGATGCTACAAGGGCTATAAACCTGAGATTGAATCCCGAATTTATCTTTTATTTGAACAAAATCACTTTAGCCATTACCAACCGATTAAACCATTATTCCTCCTATCTACAAAAAGATTTGTTTGAAAAATATATCAAATTTATTAACTTTTAAATGGAAAATAACAATAATAAATGTAGATATTCCTATTAAAAAATTCTTATTGATTTCCTTGTATATTTGTCTTTAATTTGATTACAAATTCTGGTACACTATTTGGTCTAGAAAATTAGTATTGCATAATAAAAACTAAAATCTTTGACTTTTTTTTATGAAAGGAATAATTATTAATTACTCTTGCATTTATGTCAAAAACAAACACTTAATTCTTCATGTTCTCCAAAATCTAAAATTTGGATTAAATTCCAAAAATATATAAATCCAAAAATAGAGGAAGACTCAACACCAACACTAAGACTAGCAAGAATGAAGTTTACTTCTTCTCATCATACCCCTTCAATCATTTTAACTTTTGTATTATCTTTTCTGTTATTTTTATCGGTTTTTTCGATTCATCAAGACAACCAACTCAACAGTGAATCAAAGAAGATGAAGTTGATTAAAACTCATCTTAAGAAGATTAACAAGCCTTTTGTCAAATCGATTAAGGTAAGTACTAATACAAAATTGTTTTACTTATGTTTCTGTTCTAACTATTTAAATGAATTGTACTTTTTTTTTATTGTTAATGTAGAGTCCAGATGGTGATATAATAGATTGTGTTCCATTTCATATTCAACCAGCTTTTGATCTTCCTGAGTTAAAAAGTACAGCGTTATTGGTAAGTTTTATACATTTTAAGATACATATGTGAATATGTACATATAATGTGTGTATGTATATGAATATTCGTGTTACAATTACATAGTTATGATTGAAAAACATTGATATATGTTGAATGAATAAATATTGTTTTAAATAGAATCCACCGCAAGAGCCATCAAATCGGCATAGCATGACAAGAATGGAATCAAAATTGAAGCAGAAATGGAGTTCAAAAGGGGAATCATGCCCCCGTGGAACAATTCCAATTAGAAGAACAAGCAAATATGACATTTTGAGATCTGACTCTATTTCTAGATTTGGAAAAAAATCTAATACACGAATCATGAAAAATTCCGTCAACCTAGGCCATGAGGTACACTTTTTTTGGATTAATTTCTCTTTAATATATGTATAGGAAGGAGCCTTCATTTGTGAATTCATAAATTGTGATAACATGAGAACCCATTTCACATGATTTATTTTCATTTATGATTTGGATTTAGTGTATTGATTATCATATATCAAGGTTCTAGATAGCATGAGTTTTAGTGCGTTGTGAGGCTAAGCCTCAAGACTTGAAAGCCACGACGAGGTCACTTCGTTTTTTCAAAGTGTGGCGTATGACATCAAATCATTATGTCATATAATATTATATACATAAACATGTTTTTCTACTATTACTTAATGAGTCGTTGATAATAAACAATTTAAATAAACTTATATATTAGAAGCTAATAGATATACGATATTAAAATAATAAGTAAAATCAAATATCGTGTTGTAAAACCACGCATTACGCATGGCACGCCTTAGCTATGCTTAACATGATGTGAGGTACGTACAAACCTTGAGTCACGACACACCAAGGCGGTTGTCGTGGTAAGCCTTTTTGAACAATGACATATATTGTTTTCATAATATAAACTTTTTTATGTGTTCATGAAACAAAAGGTACAACTAAAAAGTTTCAGAAAGTGAACCAAATATAGATGAAACATACAAATTATCAAACAAATACATGTTGATCAATATATTAAAATCTCGACTTTGATGGGAAATTCATGTGAAACAATATTTTAAGACAATAATTCTCTTACTTAACGCAACACACAAGGTTCTCATTTGATTATCCCTCAACACACACACACACACACACACATATATACATACACTTATTTATTTATGTATATGCAGTATGCATTGGGGTATGTAAAAGGCGAATACTATGGAGTTAACGCAACATTAAATGTATGGGCTCCAAATGTAACAACTAAACTTGGATTTAGCCTTTCACAAATTTGGCTTGTTACTGATGTTTCAAGGAATAGTAGTATGAACACCATTGAAGCTGGTTGGCAGGTACTCTCATGCTCTTTATTTTTTATTTATTTTAAGCAGAACTTGGATTGAAATATTAAATTAAAAGGACTAATTTTTTATTTCATTATTCTTGTATGATCATATTATTACATTAATTAGTTCATAAATAGAAAAACTATATTATTTACCTAATTTTTAATATCAACATTTAAGATTATTAGAAATGTCGGTTAACAATTGTTAAAAGAAAAAAAAATAGTTTTTGAGCAAACTGCAGGTACCAAAAATGTAACTCACTCGAAAATAGTTTGTGTGATTCACGTATAAAAAATATTTTATCAAAAATATTTTCAGTATGAATAACAAAAGAAAACATTTAATCAAAGTATTTTTTTAATAAATTACTATTTAAAAAAATATTTGAATCATAATGAATTCAAATAAATATATAAATGAAGTTATTTTAATAAATTAATTTTTAAATATAAATTTGTTTAATGAATTAAAAATGTTTTTATCTAATAAAAATAAAATATATATATATATATATATTTTTAAAGTTCACAATTAACTTTAACGTTAATTACACTTCGATCCTTGTACTTTGTTCAAAGATTGATTCGTCTTTTTTAACGATTGCTAGCCGCTTGTTAACTTCAGGGACGTTGATTATGACACTAAAACGTTAAGGATCATCAATGTAGATAATTTGTTACAGAAATTAAATCCAAAATTTAAACAAACCACATACACCATCGGTGTAATTCACTTTGTTTTATGTATTTTATATTTGTTAATAGTTTATAATCTTGTTTTGCCGACAGGTTAGTCCATCGACATGTGGGGACAGTTCTCCTAGACTTTTTATTTATTGGACTGTAAGTTCTAATTTATTTGTTAATCTATGCTCCTTTTGGCTTTTAGATACTAATTCTAAAAGTTTTAAACTAAAAAAATATAGAGTGATGGGTACATAAATGGATGCTACAACTTGTTGTGCTCGGGGTTCGTCCAAACAAACGACAAGATTGCACTCGGAGCTGCTATAGATCCAATATCAACATATAATGATCAACAATACGACATCAACTTATTAATTTGGAAGGTAAACTCTTAAACTTTTAAATCCATTACAAATAATACTTGGAAAAGAGACCTCACCCCAAAAAATGCAGCTTTATCTTACCAAAAAAATTAACAAAAATTAAGTTTTGTTATATTCTTATTAAAGTTAAAGTATTTTTTCTGGCAATTAAGCTTAAATTATCTATCCCAATGTCATTAGTAATACAATTAACAATATATATTGTCACGTTAATACGTGAACACAAAAATGTCTAAATCACACGAGATTCACACAACTTTAGCCGCATGGCAAGCTCACTCTCTCACTTTTGCATTGATTGTGTTTCATAATCGCATATAAAATCACATGTGATTTGATTGTTTTCTTGTTCTTTTATTTTGACTATGTTCTCATTTGAACATCTCCTCTCTTTATCCCCCCCCCCCTCTCTCTCTCTCTCTCTCTCTATATATATATATATATATATATATATATGGTTGGGTTTTAGTGAAAAGTTGAGTTAGTGTGAGAAGTGGTTATTAGCTGTTAAATGCACATTAGGATGAGATGCACTAAGATCCACCAGAACAATCCCCATAACAAGCATGATTCAAGGGTGGACTTGAGATTAAAAGTGATCAAAGCTTCAGATACACTTCTCACGCTTCTTAAGTTAATTCAACTTCTCACATGATCCTTCACCTATATGTGTGTGTGTACATGTGTGTGTGTCGGTAGTTATATCCTAACAAAATTGGGAAGTGTATATTTTTCTAACGATCAATAATATATGTTACTATACTTTTGAAGATTTTCATAATCTAAACAGGGCTCCGATTTCCACGTATTGTGAATTTTTGCAGGATCCAAACTCAAAAAATTGGTGGTTAAGGGTGGGGTCTAGTTTGGTCGGGTATTGGCCGTCAACTTTATTCACAGACCTTCGAGAACACGCGACATTAGTTGAGTTTGGGGGAGAGGTGTACAATAGTGAAATATCAGATTCGCACACATCAACTCAAATGGGAAGTGGCCACTTCGCAGAAGAAGGGTTTGGGAAAGCATCGTACATTAGGAACATAGAAGTGGTTGATGGAGAAAATAAGTTAAATCGGGTGTCCGATATGACTTTATATGCCGATAAAACAAATTGTTATGATGTTACTAGTGGTTCTGCTCATGATTGGGGTAGTTATATCTATTTTGGAGGGCCTGGAAATAATCCAAATTGTCCCACAAATTAATGTCTTATTTTTGACAACCCAAAGTAGAGCCTAACGGTTAGTGATACACTGACACCTCAAAGGATAAATTATTGATGATGTGGCTTCATGTGATTGGTAGATGGAAGTAAAATAGAGAAATTTAGGACAACATATTTGTATCCTAGTTGTATTACCTACATGTATTCATATACATTCAATGAGCTTTTTTTCCCCATACCTTGTAAAAACACACATTAGCAGGGGAGACCTATTAAAGATCTAAAGGTCTTTCGTACACTTGTTTACTCGATTATTGCAAGAGAAAAAAATGGCGTCTGAAAGGTACAACTGCTTGATTTTGAAGAGTGTCCTTAAATATGTTAAAACCAAATTTATAACAACAATTAAAGATGGGTGAGATGTTAAGGTTAGCACTCCTTAAGTATTTAAATTGGATGTTACAGGTATAAATCTTATTTCAAACGAATATTAATAAGAATATATACTTCGATTAAACTCACAACCTTAGTACGATTATAGACAAAACCATCACTATCTCAAGATGTTTTTTGTTAAATTTTCTTCTATTTTGATTTTATTTATTTTTTCTTATAATTTATTTTATTCTTAATGCCAATTCATCTAAAATTTGGTCTATCTTTTATCTCACCTTCAAAGCAAATATATTTATTTTAAACATGATCAATTCCATTTGAAAAAAATGTTTTTTTTATATCAACACAATCAACTTACTTTTCCCAATCATCAAAATATAACGGTGGACACATATTTCAAATTCTTATTTCATTATTATTGACATTTTGGAGGTTTTTTTATATATAAAAAACTAATTTCTATATTTAAATTTGTTATTTAGAGTTTGCCTCCACAATTTTCTTTTTGGCTCCGCCTTTGATTTCAACGCTGGTGTTTTATTTTGGCTGAAAAAGGAAATAGTTATTTTTGACATTCAGTCTGTTTATTTATAATAACAATGAAATATATGTCACTAACATGTCATTATTATTTGTACCTTAAAATGAATGAATCATATGGATGGTGGTTTTGTTTCTTTGACAACATAAACCGATAAAAAGATTCAACCTTTCTCAAGAGGGGAATTTTGTCATAACATGCCATGAGTTTTCTAGAATAATTTGGTTCATTGTTTACATGAATCGAAAAGACATCCTATTAAAAAATAAAATCACGTTTGAGGATTTAAATCTGAATTTATTGTTATAATCATGTTGTTTACCTGACCAACGGACATGTATAACACTGTTGGTTAGGTATAACACTAGGATACATAGTTGTGGACCACTTGTGATATGTGGAATGGATCCAATTTGCTACGAAAGAAAGCTTTGAATAAAAAAATAAAAGAAACGTAATTTAAATGTTATATATATAATTTCCTAAATGGTTATGATTAAACTAAATCATTAATGTTTCTTTTTTCAATTAACTAAGTCATATTTATATTGTTAATTGGATATCACGTTTGGTTTGTGGTGAATTATTTGTGAACTTTATAATGCAAATGTTAATTCTTATTAGAAACTAAAACAATATGTTTAAATCGTCCGTGTATTACACGGGCCATTAACTAGTATTTTATAATTAAAGAGAAAAAAATCAAATATAAAAATGAGTGAATTACACTAGCGGTCCCTATGGTTTACCTGAATTTTGGATTTGGTCCCTAAATGAACTATTTACGTTGATGGTCCCTAGCTTTTTAATTTCATTTCACTCAGGGTCCCTCCTAATTTAACACCGTTTCTTTCAAGGTTAAGTGAACGTACAGTTTTGTCTTTTGATAAATAAAAATCAATTTCCTTATTTTATCAAAATTAATCCCTTTCAGAGTTTCATCATGAATCGTTTCATCTCTACAGTTTGTAGTATCAACTCAAATACAGATTTCCTCATCTAATGGTTTTGACAATTTAATTTTTAAATCCTTCAAATTTATGCTATCCCTTTTCATTTTAGTCCACTTTCCTTACCGTTCTGGTACGCACGTACTTGGGTACGTCTGGGATCACGATGGGTACGCTCAATTTGGTGTTTCCTTAATTCGAGAATTTACGTACCAAAACAGACTTAAGTCGCGATTTTGTTGGATACGATTCACGTACCAGGCAGATGTAAAATCGCGTTCCAAAACCAAAGAGTCTCAACACCCACATCGACACACGTTTCCCGTATTCCCATTCTATGAATATTCTGCCATCTTTTCTCCAAGCATAAATAAAATACTACCTCTCAACTCTCAATTCTCAGCACAATGAACACACTTCTTCTTCTACAATTCTACTTCTACAATTCTATTTCTACACTCAATCAAGAATTCAACCTTTCTCTAGAGGGGAATTTTGTCATAACATGCCATGAGTTTTCTAGAATAATTTGGTTCATTGTTTACATGAATTGAAAAGACAGATTATTAAAAAGTAAAATCACGTTTGAGGATTTAAATCTGAATTTATTGTTATAATCATTGTAACACTGCTGGTCAGGTATAACACTAGGATACATAGCTGTGGTCTGTGGAATGGATCGATCCAATTTGCTACGAAAGATCGTGGATGGAAAGTGCACGTACATGTTGTGGTCCTTATCAACTGTATTTTGTTGACTCCTAAAACTTATCAAAAACTACAGTTGGTTCACATAGTATAGAAGGTTAAAATGGAAATATTAAATAATTGAATCTAGATTAAAACATGTCGTACGGCCTACGGACGGGTACGATACTAATTATTATATATTGATAAGAAATAGAATTTACCAAACACATTGTGGATTATCTTTTCCCCCAGGCCCTCCAAAAAATATATAACTACCCCATTGTTTGTGAAACCCACTCGTAGCATTATAACAATAAGGATGTTCTGCAAGTAATTGCGGTGATACCGGACGTCGCTTAAATCCCTCAACAACCACTTCCATGTACCGAACATATGCTGCTTTCCCCAACCCTTCTTCTGGAAAGTGACCGCTTCCCATTTGGGTCGATGTATATTGACCACTTATCACATTTTCGAGCACTCGTCCCCCAAACCCAACAAATGTCGCGTTGTCTTTAAGATGCGTGAATAAACTGTCTGGCCAATACCCAACCGTTCTGGATCCCACCTTCAACCACCAAACTCCGTACTTTGGACTCTGCAAAAAATAATAAATCGCAACCATCTTTAGAGTATGACAGCCAATGGCGTGTAGCTCAGTTGGTAATAGGTGGGTGGTAAATTTGCACAATATCAAATAGTCTTGGGTTTTAGCCCACGACACCCCCATAGGCCATAGCCACAACCGCTGAATGAGGAATGCCTCCCACATTACGAAATTGTCAGTCGATTGTGGGTCAGTTGAGTTTCTGATATCATCCTTTTACATAACAATCTATGTATGACATTTTAGCAGGATAAAAACCAAAATTAATAATCACTGGAAAATTAAATATTTGTTGTCTCTATTTGGTTATAGTGACTAGGAAATACAAATCTTCTGCAAGTTGGATAAATAATTTGATCATAAAGCTTTTTTTAAAGTATATAGTATTTATATACGGTAAATGAAAATAAATAAATTTATCTTCTTCACTTTTAGTGAGATTTGAACTCTTAACCTTCTAGGAGGCCAAAAACTCCAATACCGTTAAGTCAAAAGCCTTATGGTTAATTTGATCATAAAGTTGACAAAAGAAGCACCATGATTTTAATAAAATGAATAGACCAAATTTTTTTGTTTATTCCCTTAAATCTCTTTTGTAGTACATTTGAAAGGTTCAAAATTTACCTTCCATATAGATATGCTAATCTCAATCTGAGTAGAATTATATGCCGATACCGGAGCTATAGCACCTCCAAGTGCAATTGTATTACTCGTTTGAACAAATCCCCCCGAGCACAACAAATTGAAGCATTCATATGTCAAATGATAATGGAAGTATTCATTTGACAGACGGGTCTGTAAATTATTTTAGTTTAAACTTTTAGTATTAATATATTAAAATGAAACCCAATTTACAAACAACTTAGAACTTACGGTCCAATAAGTAAAAAATCTTGGAGAATGGTCTCCAAATAACGCTGGATAAACCTGTCATTAGAAACAAAATTACAGACTATTATTGATCATAAATAATATAAAATCACTCTTGACAAAAACCCTATGACGAAATCATAACAAAATATGTTTTTTTGTAATATTATTAATGTAAAAATAAGATGAATAATGAAATTAGTATAAATAATCCATTTATTTCATATAATATTATTATCAAATTCTAAATAAAACACAACTTAAAATTAAAAAATAAGAATATTTTACCATCCATCCTGCTTCAATAGCGTTATCACCATCGTTTAAATCATATGTACGAGGAGCAAATAGACGAATTTGTGAACCGCTATATTCAGTTCGATTTGTAACAGCCGGATCCCATACATTTAACGATGCTTTTGCTCCGTAATATTTCTCTTCTTGTACGTATGCCATCGCATGCTGCATATACACATACACATACGCACATACATACAGGAATGCAAAAGTATATAGATATATACCCACGAAAGTCGTAACTAAAAAACATTTTCTAAAAGGAGTTGAATTACTCACAAAAGAAAGAAAAAGAAATAATGTACCTCATAGGCATAGACATTACCGACTTGCGTGATAAGTCTCTTTCCAAATTTTGGAATTGGATTGGATGTCAAAATGTTATTTTTGTTTGTTCTTCTAATTGGAATTGTTCCACGTGGACATGATTCCCCTTTTGAATTCCAAACCTGCTTCAATTCCGGTTCTGTTCTTCCGTTATTTTGCCAACTTGATGGCTCTGGTTCTTCCTATATAAAAATAATATTTGTTTATTCAACAAAACATACAAGTACTAAGGTACATATCAATAGTATTTGAACAAATTGTATATACAAGTCATATATACAGACACATATATGTATTTCTCTAATTAATCAAATATACCAATGGCACTTGTCTTCTTAACTCTGGACGCTCGAAAGCAGGTTGAAGATAAGTTAAAACACAATCTATGATATCACCATCTGGGCTCTGATTCAACAAAAAAATGATGATTGTTGTAAATAACTAAAATAGAAACATAAATAATACAAAAATGTTATTATTAAAAAGTTACTTGAATTGTCTTGACAAGAGATTTATTAGTCTTCTTAATTCCGTCGTCTTGCTTGATTGAAAAAACCGTTGAAAAAAACGTTAAAAACAACACAAAAACAAAAATGATGCAACGATGATGATGAGTAAATTCCATTATCATGTGTATTTGTACTAGATATATTTCTTGTTTGTTTACTTTTTCTAATTTTGTGCTTAAAATCAAAGTAAAAAAAAAAAGCAAGCTTCAAGAGAAAAATGTTGTAATGTTTGTTTGTAAGAAAATTGATTTTGAACAAAACATACATAGCATGAGCATATCAATGGGTTTTATATGTTTTGGGGTTTTAAATGAAAATATGGAACTTTTAGAAAATATTAAGAATTAAATGTTGGGTATCAACCAATAAATAAA